>CM067354.1:63379227-63496727 GCA_034190875.2 Urechis unicinctus
ATCGCCGTTTGGGATATCGGCCCCGGGGGGGCACTTAATGGTATAGAGGTAGTACATATGTGCCGCGCGACGGGGTATGTTTTTTCGGCCTCTTGACTTGTACGACGGTTTTTTTGGCCTCATACTTGTACGACGGGGTATGTTTTTGAGCTTCAATCTGTACGAGGGGTTATACATTCGCATAATACCTTGTACGACGGGGTATGCTTTTGGCCATTTTGACCTTGTACGACGGGTACGGGTTTTCGAGGTCCCGCGGCACACCCCTATCCAGAATAAGGCCAAGTGCCCCCCCCCCCCCCCGGGGATATCGGTTATAACATCATCACTGAACCAAACCATTGAACAGTATTTTGTCTTTGAATTAAAGCATTACTTAGTATTATTTCATAATTAATTTGTATGTGTCACTTACACATATTGCCACCTTCGTGTAGGTAATAATGTATTCGATTGTGTATTTTCAACAATACATTAGACTATTGTTTTGTTTGGAGAAGATACCCAGTTAATAACAATATAATTATTGTATGCAGAAATACTTTTGATGTCTTTTGATAGATTCTCAATGACGACCAAGCCCTGTATGACTGGATGGCGACACTAGAGGAAACTGGTCTTATAATTCTTACAGATGCCCCTACAGAGGAGGGGGCAGTCCGTCTCATAGGGGAGCGTGTAGCCTACCTAAGCCCTACGCATTACGGGTATGTTGGTGGTAGGGAAGGGGTTGGGGGGGGGGGGGTGAGATTAGAGTAATGCTATCAATGTATTAAACGGTTTGGAACTAGTTCTTCCAATGTTCACTATCATGTCAGTATAACTATATGTTCCCGAACGTCGTACTGTGATATTATGTCTTTTGTAGACATGTATTTCCCACAGTAGATGTATGCTGTGTCTTTGCTATTGACAGTGTTACGTCAGTGGTGCGAGCTAAAGCTAACCCCAGCAACTTGGCCTTCTCAACCAAACAACTGACCCTTCACACAGATATGGCGTACCTACAAGTGCCACCAGGGGTAATGTTCAAGCACGATAGCAGTGCATTCCTTATCAACATTGACCTTAATGCGCCATACTCCTCAAGTTATGCTAATGTTGTACCTGGTCGAATCATGTGCCTCTTTAACGTACAATTCCTTCTGTATTCATATCACTCCAATGCTTGTTGAGTCAAGAAAAGGATCATTTGCAAATGTCATGGCCACTGAAAAAAAAAAGTAGACAGATCATTAATCATTATCTGTTTACATAATTCATACATTTACGTGGCTGGTTGTAATGGCGTTCTGTAGATATATAATAGCGCTCACCTTGTTCCTCAACAGATGCAGATGTTGCATTGTATCGCACAGACGCGCAGCGAAGGAGGCGGTAATGAGCTGGTTGATGGTTTCCACGTGGCTGAGATACTGAGGCGAACCGACCCGGAAGCGTTCAGACTTCTCTCGGAAACTGAGTTGAACTTTTACGATGTAGGCGAGGAAGACGGACGAGAATTTCACATGATGTCGAAGCATCCCACCATTGAGTCTGTGGAATAGATATATTATCAAATTGCACTAAACAATTGTAATGAGAATAACGGACGACAACAATATCTGTTGATGGTGGTTTTGCAGACTTGGTTTGGATAAGAGTTTGAAGCAGATTCACTTTAGTGCCCATGGACGCACCAGTGGTATGCCTATAGAATTGGATCAAGTGGAACCACTATACCGTGCTTTGCACAAATTTGTTCGTCTCTGCTACGACACAGAAAACATGATCGTGCATAAAATGAAAGATGGTAGGTACAGTTGTCGTAAATGACAATTGGTATTAACACTGTACGCGAGTTGTACAGCAGATGACGTAATAGATTTCGTGGCGGAGTAACAGAGGACAAGAATCGGCGATGAATTTTGATTAAAGCAAAGCTACATGTGCAATCGGTGTTGAAACCCTCGGTGTTTATTTAGATATAGTTATGCAAGTTAGGTATCCGCAAAGGACTGTAGTCATTAATTTTCATTTACATTGTACACAAATTGATTGTGTTGAGGAATGTTGAATTAGTCACATTTCTTCAAAGGACTGCGTTACAAAATTTGAGTGTTGGTATTGAGAAGTATAAAGGACCGCGATAGCTAATTAGTTGATATTACACTCTGAAGTTTTCAGGGATCTTTTTTATACATTATCTTGCTTACTGTTGATAATAATTTGTTGGTAGGAGACATCCTCTGCTTCAATAACCAGCGAATCCTACACGGCCGAGCTGGCTTCAAAATGCATCCGTCTGGTGAACGTATACTGGAAGCAGGCTATATAGATTGGGACGATCTGCACTGTAAGAGGCGTGTTCTTAAAGATAAACTAGGGATTCCCATCCAAGATTATTAAAGCTGCAGCCATTACTATTATGGCCGACATATATCATACAACCCTTCCATTTCTGCTCTCATGTTTTATCAAAACAAATAAAAGTTGCATCTTGCATATAAAGCCATTCTCGTGCAGTTAAATGCACCATCATTGATGAAAAAGGGGCAGTGATTGCGATTGAAGGAAAAGTCATAGCCGACCTCAAGGAAGGTACATGCGGTATTGTTTTGAAATGGCCGTATGTATATTTTTCCGCAGCTCTGATATTCGTAGACATTGAGTGTGTCTTGCCAAATTAAGAAGGAAACTAAGCTATCCTGTCAGATGTGATGTGGGGGGGGGGGGGGGAGTTGCGGTGAGGGTAATTTTTGTTAAATCAATCAGGCCACAATATACTTTATACTTAGCTGCTTAGTAACGCATGGAAAATCAGGATTTAACGTCGCATTAAAAAATGCGGTGATATGGCTACAGTGTTAGATAAGGCAGGTTGAGATGCTTAGACATCTTCCCTTAGATTCTCCATTAATTTGACCCCTTTCAGAAACTGGGCTGTGATACCCATATTTTGAGAACAAAGGTCCAATTGTTTTAAAGAAATTGTGTTGAAGGTACATTGCGTAGGTCATCAAATTTCTGCTTATGTGTAAGACTCTAGTAGATATTCTATATTGATAATGGGCTGTGTTTGGCAGATAATACTAGACAAACGGGAGGTCAGTAGGCCTAGAAATTCAGCGGCTTCTTAAAAATTAAGCATTATGAAAAGACAACATGTCACTAAATGGCAGACTTCATAAATGTCGCATTGGCCTATTAATTCAACCCCAGTGAAGAGGTATGCTAGAACGTGTTTGTAAGTGCAAATAAAACAATCCACAGGCAATAACGACAAAACCTACAAGCGATGAGTATCAGATACAATCTTTAGTGGTTAATGTGGTTGGTGGTGAGGTCACGGTCATTGGCAACCTCTCTAAATCAAGACGGCGAGATGACAATGTGGCTCACAATGGAAGTCCTTGGTGGATGCAGAATAGTCACGCGACCATTAAAGAGGGTTTCCAGACCCATATAAGGAACCAGGTTGCCTAGCAAGCTACTAGGTAACTGCATCTTGGAAACCTAAAGTTTAAACCTTTCAAACTTTTAGTCACTGCGCGCGAGTATATTTTTCGGTTAGGTTATATTTGCTGCTCAAAATTAAAGACGATATTATTTCGTGGCTGCGTTATACAGAGCCTCGGTGAGCAGCCGATCCTGGAGGTCTGATTATAATGAATTCATGCGTATCACTCGACAGTGGCTGATAACAAATGAGCGCACCCAGTAACGAGGCAATCGCTGAAAATAGAGAGGTTTTGAAAACCCGCGGTCTATCATTTATACGCGGCCTTATGAAAAGGGGTTTCCCCTTAGTACCCCCCTCTAAGCGCTTTCCACACTGGAAGAGGTTTTGAAACGACTACGGTGACTCGTACCCGGGTATAGATACGTACCTATCGGTGTCGTTACAATTCGACGACGAAGATTGAGATGCTTAGACATGTTCCCTTAGATTCACCATCAATTTGACACCAACCCCTGTCCGAAACTGGGAGAACGGCACAAAATTGAATATGCGAAACATGTATGTATCCCGCGGCCAGGGACTGTGGGTCCTTGGCTAGTTCAAAATAAAGGAGACGAATAGCCTGAATGGTAGCGCAATATGTTATTCAGCAAAGTCTTCAAAGATCTACTTTATTTTCACTAGATTGAGTATATAAAAGCACATTCAGACAAGCGTTGTAAAGCAAGGCCCGGTGAACGATAAACGACGCCCCTGTAATGGTTTGGAGACATCGCCTGGAAGCCGCCAGCAGCAGCAGCACAATGGTGTCAAAGATACCCGGGAGCCGTGAAAATCCGGTCTAGACAAATTGAAGGGTCCACTACCGCTCTGTCCAACAATAGAGTTTATAGCTTCGCTAAGAGAGTTCACTCGAGGCTTCCGCCCGAGGAAATATGTGAAGACGCCACCTGTTACCCGAAGCGTTATTGTCATAGCGTCTTGTCATAGCGTCTCTTAAAACCACTTAAGCTCTGGTTTTAAATAATTGTTGTGTTCAGTCTAGTTTTAGTGTGCTTGCTGTTAATCTCCTTATGTATGCCGATGATCTCATTTGATTTGTGGTTGTTCTGATTAGGCCGTTAAGACTGAGAGTTTAATGATATATATATATATATATATATATATATATATATATATATATATATATATATATATATAATAGATATATATATATATATATATATATATATATTATATATATATATATATATATATATATATATACATATATATATATATATATATATATATATATATATATATATATATATATATATATATATATATATATATATATAGATTTAATGATGATTAAATTCATGCTGCATCAATGTTTTAAGTATATGCTATGTCCTGAAATAATTCATTATTATATTGTTATTCAAAATACATGTACATGTTACAGTACTACATAATGAAATCATACGTCTGCACAGGGCACCCCATCAACCGACAATGCAGCTTGTTGATCCGGCTAAGGCTCGGGTGACAAATCAAATATCATTCAATCGGGAAATCATGAGCATGTATTTCAATCTACTTCTTATATTCCGCCGCAAATATGTCCACACTAATGACAAAACCAATATGATACAGATTAATTTTGTAACGTCAAATAAGGGTAGACTAGACGTCCGACTGTGTCTTAAAAAGGGGTAAATTCAGCCCTGCAGGACGTCTGAGTAAGTAAGTATTTCACTGTCCGATCGGGGCTAGGCCTGGGGTAGATACTGATATATGCGACTTCGTTCAAACGTTCATAAAAAAATATTGTAGTTAATAAATCGTCACACAAATTGATAAAAAGGTGTCAATAGTAATTGGCTTTGTTTTTATGTATTGGCTCTATCAAAAAGTCGTTAAATTTTAGAAATACAGCGGTATTTTTGAGTACATACCATCGCCGATCGATATTTACCATTGAGCCACGCGCTTTTGTTTACATTATAGCTTCCACGAAACCAGGTGGCGCGCTGGTCGCGAGCTTCACAACGGAAACGTCCTAGTCGGGTATCTTATTATAGCAAGATCTTTGGTCCAACTGCGTTGGCATGTCAGCGGTGGCTACTAAGAAACCGATCCCGCGTGTGTTTTATTGAAGACACTTTGTATAACTTATTTGGTTTATCAAGAGATACAGCCTCGTTTCCCGCTGACGTCACCGAGCAGCATTCGTGAAGTGCGAGACGCAGGACGTGACGAGGGAAATGGCGGTCTAAGTGGAGTAGAGAACGTTGTACATACCATTGGTTTGGTTTGATGCTTACGATTATACGTGCGTGTCATTACATATAGGGGTTCCATGGATGAAGAAGCCTAGAGGGAAGGCGTTTTCTAGGATACATACTTTTGTTGTCCACGTGTTGTTATTTTTGTTATGGTGACCTTATTTCCAAGTACCACCGCCATGACTCTAGTATGACCCTCTATAGACACCCGAATGCTGTGCCCGTATATCGCCCTGGATATTGGGAATCCGATTAGGTTATGCATTGTAGTTGTACTCGTACTTCGCCAGCATAGTAAGAGATATCAATTGATTGGCTTGCAAAAGTAGTTTTTAACTAATTATTTTATTCGTCATTTGCATAATGCATAATCAATTCGCTTGAACAAAAGTGTATGCATATGTGGAGCTAAGGTTCCACTCCTGGTCTAGCCACAAACAATGGCTGAGCCAGGGCCATGATTGATGTTCAGCTGTGCTTGCATGATCACATACATATAGGCGTTTAATACACCAGGGTTTTCGGCTTGTTTTGTGATCGCTGGCCACTGCCATGGAGCTGGTCGTCGTCACTCGTCCTCTGGTCGAACCGCAGGGCATAATTGCTAATCAGGAACTCTCTTTGGGACACGTCTGCCAATGCCAGGTCTTTTGCAGTCATTGCCATGCTTCGGTCATGTCATCTAAATCCTTCTTGCTGGTCGGCGCGCATGCCCTGGACATATAGTTGTTTTGGGACACCATCATTGGTCAATGGTTCCACAGTGTGTTACTCTAATTATATGCTGTGGAGGAGTACTCAGTCATACAGAACTGCGTGCCGACCTGTGTGCAGGTTGTGGATCATTCGAGCCTGCTCTGGCCGGGTCACCATGTTATACTTGAGGCAGATGCCATCGATTGTATAGCTGGCGTTGGTGTCATCTGTGGTGTGAATCACACCACTGTAGTCGTTGAACGTGAGATCACACTACAGACACCCTTTATCCTGAGGGGATGGCATAGCCTGCAATATGGATTTAGCTTGCGATCATAAATAATATATACTAAATATGTTAACAGTTGAACTACGATAAATGTATCTTTAATATCGTCACATGGACTTTGACAACCCAACGGTTAATGATGAGGGGACTATGGGAGGGGAGGTCATTTTGCCAGAGGACCCAGGGGAGGAGGCTGAGGGAGGAGAGTGGATTGAACGATCACGAGGAGAGCTGTTATATGCGCCGTCAATAACTGTTATGAAACTTTAGCTAGAGAAGTTCATAAAACCACACCCACGGTTATTCACAGTTCGAGCTTGAAGAACTTCCCTGACATAAGTATCATCAGTTCTCGTAGGAGAACACCGTTTTCGCTCACAACAACATCTGGTAAACGTGACTGGGCCAATGCCATCTGTAAAGGTTTGGGGTTCTCTGAGTGGATCTGAGAGAGACCACAGCCCTCTAAGGCATTGACCATGTGGAATCTGAATACAAATGAGGAGACCCCCACCATTCTTGACAGAGCACGAAAACCAGCGTCATATCACCAAGCAACAAGTGGTCCCTATGAAACAGCAGGTGGTACTAGTGTTGATATGTGGGCAGTTGGACACAGACAGCAACACATGGATATGAGAGAACATATATTCAAAGGGAAGAATCCCTCATTACTATTTGGGCAGAAGCAAATGGCCCCCAACGCAGGGCATACGAGTGTCAAACCTCACGAAACGGAAGCAGTGGATATAACATGTTATCAAGTGGTAAGATCATTAGTATGGGTTTGTCTTCTGGTGTGGGCGCTGGTGCTATACCCGGGGTGCTATAGCAGTCATTCCTTGTACGTAATATCTTTCGACCAACCTTTACAGCTGGGACAAGGCAATGTGATAAACTTTTATACAACCAGTTCAAACAGAGGAGCTACCTATTTGGTTGTGTTACTCCAAATTGAACTTGTTGATCAACGCCATGAAGCACGATGACGTCAGAGTCGAGGCTGACACACGCTGAACACAGTTTCAAGACATTTATCTACCGCCCTTACCGACGGGAACATCTGAGAGTTCCAAATATTGCTGAGGTCACCAACTGGTGGTGACGTCCAGCGAGTATGTTGATTCATAACGTTTGGCATTATGCTGTGGGGACATAACCACACATCATTCATAGCAGCTAGTTAAAGGCCCTACTGCATCTGTGCCGCATATAATCTGCACATGTGCAGCAGTGTTTTTATTTAGGAACCAAGAGTCATTGTTTGTCTGTCTGCCATAAGCATGTTCCTCAGCCGTGATCCTGTCCCATCCCACATCTTTTGGAAGGCTTGAGTCCACTTCCTCCCATAAGTGCCCACGGTACGCTCAGCCAGTATGCTGACTTTTTGTACACGCTATGTATACCAGGCTTTTGGTATGTTGAATAGACGAGGTTTGTTTGGCAAAGAATGAACTTCCAGGATACAAACGGCGTACAAAAGAGTATTGCTAAGCTTGAAGGGTCGTGTTGACGGGTTGAAAGAAGAAGTAACCTAGAGGGGGCGGGGGAAATAGATTAGGAGATCGAACTGAAGGAAAGAGGGGGTGATTTGAAGTCTAAGAAAGATCACCTGCTTGAGCAAGTGAAAATTGTAGGTATCGTCCACGTATGTATTCCCTGGGTTGACGAGGGGTGGACCCAAAGGGGGTTGGTCTAGTTCCAGCTTTGATCATAGGAATGGCAAGGTGTGGTCCAGGAACGCGCCAAAGGTTACCGGTGCAGTTGCTGATACTCTTGCAGCCATCGAGAGCTTGCGGGGACATGGGCAACTTTTTGGGGGCCGTTGGGGTGCTATGTGGGGGTTGCGCCATATCCGCCATTATATATATATTACTCCTCGTCACAGAAGCATCACTGGTTTACTGCTTCGCCTTTTGATCCACAGGCTGTGGGTTCGACTCCAAGGTGTGACAACCTGACTCGTGACTCGGATGATCACGTACAAATGGTGGTCCCATCTTTGAAAAGGGATGTAAAAGATCCTTTGAGGACGACGTGCTCCGTAGCAGTGACCAGTTTAGAGTAATTTACTCAATTGTAGTCGTACATAGCTTAGTTGCTAAATACGAATATGTTACGATGCACACAAACACACACACCCACGTAACTGGTCGATTACGTAAGGTTTGGACTTCTTTGAGTTGGCACAAGCGCCAACGGCATGTCTTCCAACGGCAAGTCTGGACGACCAGCAATACGGTATTAACAATATTACCCAAACTGATGTTATCTTATTCTTGAATTCTACAGTGATATGATTAGAGTTGGCACAAGCGCCAACGGAATGTCTTCCAATGGCTAGTCTGGACGACCATCAATATGGTATCAACATATTACCCAAACTGATGTTATATCATACTTAAATTCCACAGTGATATGATCAGCCTCAGAAGAGCAGTGTCAGTGAAGAATTTATTGGTGAAAAATTGAAGTATAATATATTTATAACGCCATTGTGACACTTTAGTGTGAGTCATTATTCATGGTAAATTATGCGCATAATTTTTCAAATATCATATTTGATAAATTACGCATATAACATAGTAAAATTACTTATTATTTTAAAACATATAACTCGAATAACACATAATATATATATATATATATATATATATATATATATATATATATATATATATATATATATATATATATATATATATATATATATATATATATATATATATATATATATATATATAAACACACACACACACACTTATAGGTTTGGCCTAATTAGAGTTGGCACAAGCGCCAACGGCATGTCTTCCAACGGCAAGCCTGGACGACCAGCAATACGGTACCAACAATATAACACAAAGAATATTATCTCTAAACAAAAATATATATGAATATATATACATATATATATATGTATTCTATATCTCTAGTATCTGTCTATTTATATCTATATCTCTCTTTCTTTCTCTCTTTATCTGTCTGTCTCTTTATCTCTCTCTGTCTCTCATCTCTCTATCTCTCTGTCTGTCTATCATGTCTCTGTCTCTCTCTCTCTCTCTCTCTCTCTCTCTCTCTCTCTGTCTCTCTCCTGTCTCTCTCTCTCTCTCTCTCTCTTCTCTCTCTCTCTCTCTCTCTCTATTTCTCTCTCTCTGTATCTCTGTATCTCTCTCTCTCTCTCTCTCTCTCTCTCTCTCTGTCTCTCTGTCTGTCTGTTTCTCTCTCAGATCTGTCTCTCTGTCTGTCTCTCTCTCTCTCTCTCTCTCTGTCTCTCTCCCCTCTCTCCTCTCTCTCTCTCTCTCTCTATCTCTCTCTCTCTAGATCTCTCTCTCTCTGTGTCCCTCTCTCCCCTCTCTCTCTCGATTTCTCTCTCTCTCTCTCTTTCTCTCTCTCTCTAGGTCTCTCTCTCTGTCTCTCTCTCTGTCTCTCTCTTCTCTCTCTCTCTCTCTCTCTCTCTCTCTCTCTCTCTCTCTCTCTCTCTCTCTCTCTCTCTCTCTCTCTCTCTCTCTCTCTCTATCTATCTCCGTCTATATCCCCCACCCCACACTTATAAATATACACATATATATGCTATTTATAGATAGCGGCTCGGCACTCGGAAGCTTGGCATCGAAAACCGAGCGCCTGTGTGTATACATATATATATGTGTGCGTGCATGTGTGTTTGTGTATATCTACCCGCTTTGATTGTACGGGGACATCCAGTGCACAATGTCGCTGAGACAAAAAGACACGGACCGAGGAGAGCTGGTAACGCGCACTATTATAAGCTGCCGCTTAGATGTTTTGACATGACCCCTTTGCCAAGTCAATATTGAGCCGACGAAAGTGATAAATGCCGCTGGTCGATTACGTAAGGTTTAGCCTGTTTTGACATGACCCCCTTGCCAAGTCAATGCAAACCCAGCCAAGGCAAGCAATGAATGCCCAACTTGATCGATCATTCCCCAAAATTTCATGTCGATATGTTTAACCGTTCCGGAGAAAAGCCCGAAAAACCTTGACTGGAAAAAAAAAAAAAAAAAATTCTGGCTTAACCAATATGTCGTTTGAAGACATAATAACACTGGTTAATTAATACAAATCTTTAATTCAACATGGAGGCAGTCAACAACACGTGAGCGCCTCAGACTCAATACATGTGGCCAAGTGCTCCAACCGGAAAAACCCGCTTTCCATAGTAGACAATTCTCGGTATTGACCGTGGTTCCATGGCTAGCCAATCAACGCTCTTGGGCCGCGTTCATGCGTGGCGCCCCATCACTTTAGCGTAACAAAGATGGCGGAACATGTGCGTTTAGTCGGCCATCTCCGGATTTAGCCAAACGCGTTTGCAAGTCGAGCTCTGATTGGTCAATCTGTTATGGTGGTTTGATTCGAGCGCAATTGCGTAGTTTTCTGGGTGATCTGTCCCAAGACCTTTGGCCCAGATAGTGTTGCGTCAGTCGGGGTGTGGGGGCTGAAGGAAATGGGGAACTAGACTAGATCCAAGTAACATGTAAGAATTATAGTCATTGTAGCAACTACACAAAAATAGAAGCAAAATAATAATTGCACAAAATCGCTGAAAAATGCATCTTTAAAGATATTGATGAAGAGGATGATGTTGTAGGAAGAGGATGATGTTGATGAGGATGATGTTGTAGGAAGAGGATATGATGTTGTAGGAAGAGGATGATGTTGATGAGGATGATGTTGTAGGAAGAGGATAATGTTGTAGGAAGAGGATGATGTTGTAGGAAGAGGATGATGTTGTAGGAAGAGGATGATGTTGTAAGAAGAGGATGATGGTGGTGGTGTAGCCATAATAATCAGGCCTTGAAGTTTGAGGCCTGATTATTAAAGCTGGTGGTGGCGGTGGTGTTGGTTGTGCAGGTGATTAAAACTATTATGTTCTGTAAAATCTAATTATTCGAATGATGATGATAATGGTGAGACCATGATACTAAAAAACGGAGATATGCATAGTTTAATGGTCGCCTTAATTTGAGAAATATTACTAGCAGCATTTACTTAGCCCACTGGGAAATATGATGATGGAGATAGTGAGGACAAGTATAATAAAGAAGTCGATTACAATAAGAAAAAATTACGAATTTTGATGAAGTTTTTTTTCAATCTATAATAAAATCTCCTTAAAGCTACCAGCATTAAGTACCTGTGTCAGGTGAGAGACAGATTAAAACGTCACTGCCACTGCAGAAGACTATTCAAGAAGGTTGCTTAAACCACTACAATCCTTGGTTAAGTCGTTTTTCACAGACGTTGCTTGGGTAATGGTATACGTCATATATGTTGTGTACACTCTTATGCTGAATCATACGCATCCATATGAATTAAAAGTTCGGGATCACGAAAGATCAGTAGTGTGGATCAAGTTATAAAATACAATTTTAGTGAGTAGCGTTTCTTTCAATGTTCGATTACATCAATGTTATATCCGGTTGTGTTCTTGGTTATGTATATCAACTGTTTCATTTAACTCTTTACTTTGGAATTCACTTTCAATGCTTCTTATTTTACACAGGATATAGTTTTGTCAGTGTTTCTGTGCTTGATCCTTGCCGAGTTTGCCGTCCCTTAGGCGGGGCAACCTAGCGGTGTTGTGCGACAATGCAGGTGTCAGAATTTCGCGCCTCAGCTAGACACCGGAGAGATGGGATAACATCGTGACTTCCCACGCAACCAGATTAATGGCTGGTACGCAAATTCAATTGAGAAAACCCCGTTATAACACTTTCAAGGTAGTCATAATGGGGACCTAGACTTCTTGAAAGGCGTGTCTGAAATTAAAGAGACTGTTCATTCCCATATTTGCATCGAGGTTGCCTAGCAAGCTGCTTGGCAACCGCATCATGGAAACCAAAAGTTTTCGGACTTTCAATCGCTACGCGGCGCTGCGGTCTCAGAAAATAGATCCTTACTTCGGCTGTCGCCATTTATGTTGTCGGAAATAACCCTTCCTGCTTGTCGGTTTAATTTGTGCGCAATTATGCCTCAACTTTAATGAGTGAAGATTTGATGAAATCTACATTTTGTAACAAACGTGGAAGTACACACATCGATAGCAAGGAAAATAAAGATCGCGTAATGATTTACAGCTAACATTCGTGTGGTTCATGGTTATAGCGAGGCACTGTTATCGATGGAACGACACAACTGAATGAAAGAGTACATCATGAATATTTCAAACGAGCATGAACTATTTGTCATGGTTGGTGGTATTGACGTGTGCCTGGAAAATAGTGTTGATAAAAAGGTGATCCCTCTTTGGACAATTACCCACAAACGTGGTCTCCTCTCTTCCTTTATCAAATAATCAAGTTGAAAATTTATCAACATGATTTTCGATCAAGTAAACTTTGCAGCACAAATTAGAAGATGGCATTATTTAGTCTGCGTTAAACTTAGTTATGAATTAACAAAATGATCCCTGGGTGCCAAATATGGGGCTGAACAGCCTCTTTAAGTACCTCAATAGTGTTGCCATGTTAGAGCTGTGGTGCGGTGTGAAATCTGCATGCAGTTAGGTGATAATGCGACACGGTCGCAGTTATCGAAGGGCTAGCTACGAGCTCGAGGAGATATGGAGAAAAGACCGGGCTTTTCCTCGAGCTCTGATTTGTTAAGAGGAGGTGCCATGCGATTAGTCCCCTTCTTCTTGATAAGACACGACGTTTGTATAAATTAAATGGGTACATTTCCAAATAAAAGCTGTATAAAACGACCTGTTGCACCAGAAACAAAAACACCCTATACGCAAAAACACCCTTTATGCAGTAATTTACCGCAAAAATACATGATATCAAAGGCTCGTTGGATCACAAGAAATAAATGATTGATGGTCAACCACCGATTGCTGTTACAATCAGATGTCATCTGACTTGCTCTGTCGTTTCTTGCAGCCAAGTTTATAGTGATCGCCCACGGAAAATGTTCCAAATGTTGTGTTCCTTCTGTTCGGTCTTTGACAGTAAAGGAATGAATGCTAATTTTGCGATAGCGGGAGACCTCAGATATTTAATCATGATTAATACTCATTGCAATCATAGATGACGTAATTTGCATTACCCAAAATAACACGGAATGTTCTTTTGTAATTTCAAAATTTTATATCAGTAAAATGGGCGTGGAAATCAATATCGATCTCAACTTGTAACCTACCGATATACCTCTATAAAACCCTTCCAATCAATCAAACATCTAATCGATGTGGAATGGTAACATATATTTGCTTGCCATATAATTAAATATCCCTGGGCTTTGTTGGAATACAGAGGCTAAGAACCTTATATAGGTGCATCGGATATCAACAATTCCCAACCAATTCGGTCATTAACGATCATTGATATTAGAAAACGGGTTGGCACGTAAATCTTAATCGAAGGACAGTTACTATGTTAGATAATATGAGGTTTGACTGATAGTTTATCACAAATGAACGTAGTTTATAACTGTAGTAGCCCGGATGAATTGACCACAATAACAGGCAATACAGACGACTTTCACGAAGCATCCTTTGGGACCCCTCGATAGCAGATGAAAAAAGGGTATTCATTCGAAAAGATAAATAGCACACGAAAAAGAAATGGTAGATTCATCTGACATTGATCAATAGAAGGTTTGTGATACGAGACAAAATTGGAGAATTGATGCTGCGTCTCGGATCACGTCTCCCTGTCGCCCAATAAAGAATTGATTGTTGGCAGGATCTGACGCATAGATGACTGTTTTTATTCCAGTGCTAGTTTACAAGCAGTATGTGCTCAGCAGGTTGGTTCATGTATTTCACAATAACGCATAAATGAACATCATACTACGGTCGTCGCGTAGCTTTCTTCATTATCGGTCATCATTCTAAGGAGTTAAGTAACCATCGTCCATTCCGATATGTGCCGATTATGAAGCTTTTAGTGACTCGTGACCGTGAGGAGATGATTATATTTGGCTGGATATAGTTTATGTCTGTATCTTGTTATTTAGTCAACAAACCTCAAACAAGGAAGGTGAATCCCAAATGAATGCCAATTCAAAGACTATCTTGGAGTGCAATAACGCCACTTTCCCAGACATCTAAACAGCAATCAAGAATTTTGTTATTTTGCCTTCTAACTATTGGCTCGTCCCCAAGCAGTGTAGGAAATAATAGTCCCTTGCAGAATTGAAGGCTGCTGATATATATTGGGTAAAACAGAGGTGTGTGTTAATATAAATAACAAACATGTGTTGCAATCGCTTTAGAAATAACATTCAGCAAGCCAGCATTTTATTCAAAGCTTCCTCGTTTGTGAGTTGGCTCTTTGCGTCTGGTATAACTGTTCCATTGTCACAACATAAGACAAATAAGACCGATATTTGTGAAAAGTGACATCGAACGGACGGCCGTCTACACACAGTACTCAAAGAAAGGTAAAGAGGTAGATAAACCACTGACCCGTTCAGAGAGGGCTTCTTCAAAAGCTAAACCAATTTTTCAGCTTCAATTTTACTACCAGTTAGAAATTTGTGGGTGGATTAGATAAAGAAAATTATCGTGTAGAATTACCTATGACTGCGTGATCAATAGTTGAGCTCATCTCGGTTGGCAATAATAATCTATTTGGTCTGATATTTGGATAAATCTCACTGGCTCGTCGTTGTGAGGTGCTCGCTTAAGAGGTTGGTTTTGTACCTAGTTAACAAATGAATGTCAGAACATGATTAGTATTTGGTGTTGTATATCTGTTTATTAATTCACTTCACATAGAGGTCAAAGTTGACCAGGTGGCCTTATGCAGTTACCACTTGTTGTTTGATCAGTATCTTACTGGACTGTTTCCTGAAAGCTTTGGGCAAGAAGTTTATTGTCACAAAATAGTGATTTGATCTCATCATAATTGAAACCAAATCACTAGGTCATGGTCAGTATAACAAATATTATTCGCGAGCATTTTCTCAGTGTTCAATTTGAGATAACTTCGTTGGTATTCTGGATGGTTCCCGCTTGGAAATAGAACAGTAAACAGTGTTTAATCCTCGTCCCAAAAGCGTGCACATGTGGGGTTTTGGGAGTAACAGTTCTTAAGGTGTCCCATTTTTATTTGAAACAGTAAGGGATTAGGAATATATCGCAGCACAGGGACATCCATTTTGCCAAACTTGAGACGTTTGGGGATCTGTGTTCTTTTGAATGTGATTATGAAGGCGCCTGCACATGCTCCCCCTTATTACTGTGCCTTATGCCGTACAAGTAGTTAAACAACTCATGTCTTGAATTACCCCGCTTTGTACGAGTCCCAATTAAATTTTAGAATGACAGCGTTGATCACATCATTCGTTCGTTCCCGTCCTGATGTAAGGCACAGACGAATGGGATGACGCGCAACTGCTTGTTTGACGACGGTATGTTGCCTGTACACAGTATTCGGTGGCATATGACAGCGAGGCGACCACCATTGTAATGGAACCTCTTCGCTCACAGTAGGCACTTCAAGAGACTATGCAATCGTAACCACAGCCAGGAGACTTTTGGTTCATCACAGCGTGAGTCGATTATGCTGCCGGATACGTGGCGATTGATTTATCGCCATTTTAAGTGAAATTGATGTCGGCTAATGGGACTTCAAGGACTCTTACTAGAGCATTGCATAAAATTAACTAGATTCGGCAGGAACGCCAACGGCATGTCTTCCAATGGCAAGCAATCGGGTCTGTGATTGCGCCTTGTTAAGAAACCCTATGCGCCGCACACGTTTACGATAGATGTCAGCGAGGGGAGCTGGTAACGCGCACTATTTTTGGATAGATGTCACAAGCTGCAGCCCCTTAGATGTTTTGATATGACCCATTAGCAGATGTTTTGACGTGACCCCTTAACCAAGTCATTACAAAGCCAGGGCATGGTACTAAGCCGGTCTCAGTGGCTTGGTGGTTTACTGCTTCGCCTTTTGATCCACAGGCTGTGGGGTCGACTCCAAGATGTGACAACCTGACCCGTGACTCGGATGATCACATACAAATGGCGGCCCCATCTTTGAAAAGGGATGTAAAAGATCCTTTGAGGACGACGTGCTCCGTAGCAGTGACTAGTTTAGAGTAATTTACTCAATTGTAGTCGTACATAGCTTATAGTTGCTAAATACGAATATGTTTCGATGCACACAAACACACACACCCACGTTACTGGTCGATTGATTTATCGCCATTTTAAGTGAAATTGATGTAGGCTAATGGGACTTCAAGGACTCTTACTAGAGCATTGCATAAAATTAAATATATACATATATGTGTATATATATATGTGTATATATATAAATATATATATATATATATAGATAGGTGTATATATATGTGTATATATATATATATGTATATATATATATATTTATATATATATATATATATATATATATTTACATATATATATATATATATATACGTTATAAACACACACACACTTATAAATATTCACATATATATGCTATTTATAGATAGCTGCTCGGCGCTCGGAAGCTTGGCATCGGAAACCGTGTGTATACATACATATATATATATATATATATATATATATATATATATATATATATATATGTACGTGTATGCGTGTTTGCGTATATATACCCGCTTTGATTTGCACCGGACATCCAGTGCACACTGTCGCTGAGACATAAAGACAGTATATACACGGACCGATAATAGCTGGTAACGCGCACTATTATAAGATCACAAGCTGCTGCCGCTTAGATGTTTTGACATGACCCAAACCAAGTCAATACACCGCGAAAGCGATGAATGCTGCCGCTGATTGATTACGTAAGGTTTGGCCTGTTTTGACATGACCCCCCTACCCAAGTCAATGCAAACCCAGCCAAGGCCTTTGGTCGATTACGTAAGATTTGGCCTACTTAAACACGAACTGCTGTTAGCCTGCCACTAAGCTGCTGCAGTAGAAAACCTTGAAACTAATCGTCCTTTTTACTGTTTTTTGTTACTGTGAATGCTAAAAATACTGTTACAATCATTATCACGAGGCCAAGTTCTAAATACTGACAAAATTTCATGTCCGTAAATACAGCCGTTTCAGAGATATCAGCGAGGAGAGAACTCGTAGCAAAAATCGCGATAGGTACTCTAAAATATATGTCATTATACAAAGTACAAAAGGTAAAAACAAGTATTTTTTTCGCCTATTCCATGCTACGATAATTGCTTGTTACAACCATATAACTCATATGTTCGTAACTGCAGTAGTTATGGAGAGATAGTTACAGAAAATGGGGGAAAAAATCGACGAAAAATCGATCCCATAAGCCTCCAACACTGCGCATGCGCGTCAAATTGGATCGCCAGTTGTGTCTCAACTTGATCTATCATTCCCCAAAATTTCATGTTGATATGTTTAACCGTTCCGGAGAAAAGCCCGAAAAACCTTGACTGGAGAAAAAAAAAAAAAATAAAAAAAAATAAATAAATAAAAATACTGGCTAAACCAATATGTCTTCCAACTATCGTTGGAAGACATAATAAGAAGCGGGCGAGATTCGATAGACATGTGTCTGTTCCGCCAACTGCGTGGATGGCAATCCCTTGATGATGTGCAATAAGTTAAATCAATCAAGTATTCATATTACCTAACACATTTGCATCAATAATTATTATCATTCAAAACAAAATATACGATATTATACTGAAATTGATTTCAAAATATTCGTAGTAATAGATGCGGTTGAATGTTCTGTACTAAACCAGTGAAACAAATATGGAAATAATAAAGTAGAAGAGCGAGTCGAATCCCTCAATATATCGACTATTTTCCTCTACGCCATCAACAATCACTTTCTGCCAACAACAACAATAACAACAACAGTAACAGCAGTATCGATCAATAAGTCTCGTCATCTCCCCCTATCCTTACGCCCCACAAAAGCACAGCGATATTAATAGTTATGTCTTTACAACAAATAGAACCTTTCAAATGACGACTATGGAAAAAAGCGCCATACGAGGTGCCAGGACTAACATCTACGTAACCTATCGTAGCAAATATACCGAACTACAGCAATAAGTTCAGCCTAGAACATGTGTGAGAATAGGATCGGAGGAACATCATGAGGAAAAGGTCTGCGGAAGACAATTAATGAAATAAGCTGGTATTTTCGAAATCCCCAAGTAAATATCGTTTCGCATCAAAAGTTTGAACATGTCACAACTTAACAAGTTTTTTGTAAGAGTGTAGAATGCAAATGCATTAGGGCAATAGAGTTAATAATTTATTATCTTCAACGGATTACAATGGGCTGAGATTACACGACTCGTGTATCATGCAGCTTATTATTCGCGAAGATGGCGTGTTCAATCACTTCACTGCTGGAGATTACTTCATGCCATAAGGCTTATACAACAATACTCGTCTATTGTGAGAAGCACAAACCGCACATCAGTAATCCGTCAAAAGAGATTTTCAGTGTTCGTGTGGATGAGAATCAGATAAACGCCATAGAAACATACACCTTCTTCTAGTATTAACTTGAGGCGATAACTAAATACGTTTAACTGTTCATATTCAATACATGGTGAACACTTGATAACCACACTGATAAGTATATGAACCGTATCATCGAAAGCAGAGATGTATGCAGTACCTTTTTTGGAATTACCTACTGGCTCTTTTACTCCAGTATAAATGACCAGGGAACACACAAGGTGTCATCGGAGCAAAGAATCCCCTGATTGGATGTGGCTCAGGTGACCAAATCTAGCATGACGTTACCCTTGCAACTTCACAAGGGCAACTGTTTGTATTGGATGTATAGCACCCAATTATAGTTATGTCACATAATCTGCATCCCTAATAATACAGTTACCTCATGAATGACAATGACCTCATAAGCACTTGGTAGTCAAACCATAGAGACCAGATTATTTTGTTTAATCACTTTGTGGTTACATGACAGAGGCATCATGATTAAGTTTAGTCGTTCAGTGGTCACGTGATACCCAGCTTGATATGCAGATGATTGATCCAATGTAATTAAATTATTGGATTAAAATACTTATAATTGACCAGAACGGATTGAGTCGATGCATTCGCTGTTTCTAAGCACGTTCGGAGCTGCATTAATCCAACTGCACTGTTTTCCAAACGGATCGGTAAAAATGCGATTTCGGGACTTGGCTTATTTAACTATTTTGATAAACGTGCGTGATTTTTAAACACAGTTTGCATCTCGACACAATCCTGCCATAGTGAACACTTCGCGATGTGGGCTCTTTGGTTCTATTTTGCTATTTTGTGTGGGGAAATGTGGTGCTATTTGCATATCAGTCATGTACAAATACCACATTATGTGGCAAACATTATGCAATGCCCATCCAGCAATATGACACTGAAGCATCAACCCCAAAACTGGCACTCGCGCATGTCAAATCCAGCTGATAAATATGAAGACGGCAGTCGACTCCCAACTGGATGGAAAATGTCGTGTAGTGGCCATCGATCTGCTAATGTACGATCTGCTTATGGTGGCGTGTACGATTTGTACGGTGGCTCTGCTAATGGTGGCGTGTACGATCTGCTGTACTAATGGTGGCGTGTACAGTCTGCTAATGGTGGCGTGTACGGTCTGCTAATGGTGGCGTGTGATCTATGGTGGCGTGTATGATCTGCTAATGGTGGCGTGTACGATCTGCTAATGGTGGCGTGTACGGTCTGCAAATGGTGGCGTGTACGATCTGCTAAGTGGCGTGTACGATCTGCTAATGGTGGCGTGTACGCTAATTGTCTGCTAATGGTTGCGTGCGTGTAACGTGTACGGTCTGCTAATGGTGGCTGCTAATGTGGCGTGTACGATCTGCTAATTGTGGCGTGTGCGGTCTGCTAATGGTTGCGTGTACGATCTGCTAATGGTGGCGTGTACGATCTGCTGATGGTGGCGTGTGCGGTCTGCTTATGGTTGCGCGTACGATCTGCTAATGGTGGCTAATGGGTGGATCCGCTGATGGTGTACGATCGCTAATGGTGGCGTGTGCTGCTAATGGTGGCGTGTACGATCTGCTAATGGTGGCGTGTACGGTCTGCTAATGGTGGCGTGTACGGTCGGTCATTGGCGTGCTAATGGTGTCTGCTAATGGTTGCGTGTACGTCTGCTAATGGTGGCGTGTACGGTCTGCTAATGGTGGCGTGAACGATCTGCTAATGGTGGCGTGTACGGTCTGCTAATGGTGGCTTGCACGATCTGCTAATTTGATGGTTTAACATTATATCATCACATGTCGTTACCATTTTGGTTCAACGAGAAATGAATCTAGAAATAGTTCAACGAGTTCATTGACTTTTTTGTCTTATCATCGCCTCTCCGTAACCAGGTAACGAATCTATCCAGTGTCCATGGTTCGCCTTAATGGCGGGGATTGGTTAAACTTAGCCACAACAAGCGCCGTTATTGATTAATGGTAGGTGGCGAGTTCATGTAAGCCTTATGGACGCGATCATATTGCTACCAGTGTTCAACAAAGCACCAATTCAATAAGTAACAAATACTGCCTCCACATTGCAAGCAACGCAGTGCCTATGGCTGCGTGTCATTGTTACTGCGCCTGAGCAGCTTTATGCAGGAGGCGCAACTTGCGCGGGTGACGTCACGTTGGCAACGGTAATGTCACCTAGGCGTTAATTCCGTCTTGTCAGGAGAGCTGACTTATTCTGCGACTCTGCCTATTAGGTCGGCCTCTAAACACAAGGCAACCGTAATAGCTGCGCGGCAACAAAACAATTCTCGACTCCAGATAACATCAAGGTTGTTGATAGTACATGGGAGCCGTTGAAAGCCGGCAATTGTAACCATCAGTTCCCCAACAAAAACGGTTGACAGCGGCAATGACTGCTGATGTAAGTCGTTGCAATTCCCAGCCACGCTCCTACTTCCAGTCACCACGAATTGACTCATCAGGGTTCTGAAATCCCACTGGTGTTCAAGTTGAATGCCATATTGAAACGTTCTTGCAAGGAGAAGTGGTGACTGCGTTGAAGGCGCTCTTCACCTGAATCTACCACCTGCTACCGGTAGGGTGGCGAGACAGCTACGCGAGGCTGCCTAGATGTCAACCGTAGGTGTTGGGTTAGTGTGAATGTGGAAAGCTCCAACTGCTTACTGCTGTAAAACCTACAGAGCGGCTGGTGCATAAAAGGAAAATCGAGGAGGTATTTCGTAGGAAGTACCAGTTAGACGAGTCACAAACATGAGTCAACCAACGAGCACCGAGTTCACCCAGCTCACGGCGGCCATCAGGTAGGTCACTAATAAGTCCTGTCTAAACGTAGGTTTAAACGTGGGTCACTAGAGTGGCTTGAATAAACGTAGGTCATTAGTGGGGCCTGTTTTAACGTAGGTCATTAGTGGTGTTTGTCTAAACGCTGGTCACTAGAGTGGCTTGCCTAAACTTAGGTCATTATTGGTAGTTGTCTAAACGCTGGTCTTTGAGTGGGTTGTCTAAACGTAGGTTACTCTCAGGGCTGGTCTAAATGCTGGTCATTAACAGAACTAACAGTGGAGCTTGCCTCAACGTTAGTTATCAGTGGAGCTTGTCACAACATTAGTTATCTGTGGAGCTTGCCACAACGTTAGTTATCAGTGGAGTTTGTCACAACATTAGTTATCTGTGGAGCTTGCCACAACGTTAGTTATCAGTGGAGCTTGCCACAACATTAGTTATCTGTGGAGCTTGCCACAACGTTAGTTATCAGTGGAGCCATTAGTTATCTGTAGAGCTTGCCACAACGTTAGTTATCTGTGGAGCTTGCCACAACGTTAGTTATCAGTGGAGCTTGCCACAACATTAGTTATCAGTGGAGCTTGCCACAACGTTAGTTATCTGTGGAGCTTGCCACAACGTTAGTTATCAGTGGAGCTTGTCGCAACGTTTGTTATCACTGGAGCTTGTCACAACGTTAGTTATCAGTGGAGCTTGTCACAACGTTAGTTATCATTGGAGTTTGTCACAACATTAGTTATCTGTGGAGCTTGTTACAACATTAGTTATCAGTGGAGCTTGTCACAACGTTTGTTATCAGTGGAGATTGTCACAACGTTAGTTATCGGTGGAGCTTGGCACATCGTCTGTTATCAGTGGAGCTTGTCACAACGTTAGTTACGTTAGTTGGCACAACGTCGGTGGAGCTTGGCACAACGTCTGTTATCTGTGGAACCTGTCACCACGTTAGTTATCAGTGTAGCTTATCACAACGCCATCAGTGTCGCCTGTCCTACTATTAGTCATATGTATATTGGAAGTCATCAATTTAATGTATTCTATGACTGGTCGCCGATGGTCAGTAATGTCACCCGTCCTATGGTTCATCACCATTGCTACCTGTCCTGTGGTAGGTCAGTAATGTCACCTGTCCTATGGTTAATCACCATTGCTACCTGTCCTATGGTTCATCACCATTGGTACCTGTGCTGTGGTTGGTCAGTAATGTCACCTGTCCTATGGTTAATCACCATTGCTACCTGTCCTGTGGTTAATCACTATTGCTACCTGTCCTGTGGTTGGTCGGTAATGTCACCTGTCCTATGGGTAATCACCATTGCTACCTGTCCTGTGGTTGGTCAGTAATGTCACCTGTCGTATGGTTCATCATCATTGCTACCTGTCTTGTGGTAAATCAGCTAATGTTTCCTGTCAGTTGTACCTCAAGGGAAATCCACATGCCAAAATCAATTTAATAAGCAAAGACACTTTCGGTGCCATAGATTTTAATTCTTAGGTAAATTCACACAAATTCCCGTGGACTCACTGGCCCGCCTGTTTTGAACTTCAATATAATGGCCTCCAAATTGGACATTATATGCGTTTTAAGTCAGGTGACCAGTCACAGGGTTTACCATTGTATTTGCCTTCCACTCAATCAGACGAGCAATCGTCAGACTAGGCTTGTTCATGCCCTTTAGTTCCCCTTCCCCACAGCTTGGCTCAGCATCGTGCCGATCCCCCTTACTGCTCACGTTAATTGGATGTCAGTGTGGGCCGCTAACATAGCGCACGCGACCACGCACCCTTCGACACCACCGCCACGTCGGCCCTCTCATTACCTGCGTTGTCAATCATAGCGCCTACTTGAGAACTCGAAGACCTGCGCCTTTATTACTTGCCCTTAATGAGAGAGGACCATGTGACGCCATGTTGAATCATAGTTTAGGATATGTTTAGGATATCCTCAGCAGAAACAGTTGTTCCATCCATTAGTGGCATCCCTTAGAATCTGCGCTCAAATAACGTCACTGGTTGATTACCGTCTGATGGATGGCGCTTTATGCCAGCTTCATACAATATGTCGATGATAGCAGAGGGTTGTGCGTCAATTTCAGCCGTATCGATTGCACATGGCGTGGCCTTCCTAACCGCGCCATTCAGTCATTTATGAGCAACATGTGGTTTGTCTCTGCTGTCGTGTTAGCCACATGCGATCTAGTGGGAGTGCTGGCCTGATTGAGGCAACAGGCTTCTCGTGCTTGTTTGAAATTGGTCAGCCACAGTATCATTACCAAAAACATTTATCTGTGTGTTGGCAGCGATGTGACAAAGTTAAACAAGAAATATAAGATATGTCATTTGTTATTGTCGGGAGAAACTGCACGTTATGTCATTAGATTAATTTTGTTGATGCTTGAATGGTTTACGTGCCCAGATATGTACAAGGTGTGTTTTGAATTGATGATGTGAGGTGAGATGAGGTAAAGTGAGGTGAAGTGAGGTGTGGAGAGGTAAAGCAAGGGCCAGGTAGCAGATGTGACTCTTTGGATGTGGGTACAGCTGTCGGACCGGTCGTTTGGCGCTGTGGGTAGTGGAGGCTTCATGCAGCACGTCTCTTAATAATGATATCACATCTAACCATGTTGTTATTTAACGTGCCATATTGTCGTCATTTCCTACGCCTCGCCAGATCGCTGGAGCTGAGTTTGAAGCAGCAATCGTTACTGCATCGCGCCAGCGGAGTCGGCATCGATGTGTCACAGCCGCGCTCGTCACGAGCCTCGTTCAACAAGGGTCAGCCCCCTCTAGAATTCAACACGAACGAACAAAGGTCAGCGACCAAGCGTGACAAGGTGAAACAACATGAACGATCAAGTATGCACAATTGTACAATGTGGTTAAGTGGCAGCGTGATGCGTTGATTTGTAATGGGTATCCTGCCAACAGTGTAAATGCATTTACTTTGTGGAGGATGTTGGGGTGTGAGTGGGCTGGGCTGCTTCGTGATTGATAGCAGCTTAAACTGAAGAAGATTTGAGTACAATTGAAGGGGAGTATCCATTGGAAGGCACACACGCACCTCTTATTGATAACATGTCATATAATTTTACGACTACTTCAGCGGCGACCGAATACACTGCCTTCAATCTATCGTTTATCCACAAATTGATGGAAACACATAGGTCATGAATAAGGAAGTGCAGGGGAAGTGATAAGGGTGGGGGAGGGGGGCGGTTTGAGAGAAAAACACCATGATATATGTCACAGCGGTGTGTCTAACATGGATAACCATTCGGTCCTGAATAACGATGTATGGTAGACTGTGGGCTTTGTGCGTGGGCGTGTGCAGGCGTCAATCTAGGCCATGCATGTTTTCTCGTACAGGTTGCTGTCTACATCCGGGTAGTGTTCCTCAAAGTTGGTGAAATCGACACCCTCAAACAGAAGTACTCAGCTGACGTGTTTATACAAGCCAAGTGGCGAGACCAGGGCCTCGACAACAAAACCGCAAAAGTAAGTATCACTTTCAACCTGGTTTGACTGACCGCATGAGGCCAGTCGAACCCTCGCCACTAACCGACCTGTCGTGGTGTAGATTGACTGGTCTATGTCTGCAGGGGAATACGTCTAGTTAATTATTAGCTAGAGTTTAACAAGAAATGGATCAATTATTTTTATTTTGTACATTTATTCAGCTGAGATATATCTAATACGTATTTGCGAATGTCTGTTCTTAATGTACATAAATATTGAGCACCCAAGAAATGTCCAAGGAACTTTGAGTTGGGGAAAATTTTAATGGTGGCCTCCAACCTCCTAACAGTGCCGGGGGTTAGGGTGGGGTCACGGCGGGGATTAGGGTGGGGTCACAGTGCCGTTTTGTGTACAGTTTAGAGCATTGCCAGTTATGATTGCCATGCATTATGACGGCGGGGATAAGGGTGGGTCAGTATGGCAGGATGTACGGATGTAAGGATTGATAACCACGGCAGGGATAAGGTTGGGGTCACGGCAGGGATTAGGGTGGGGTCACGGTGGGGGTTAAGGTGTCAACACCTTTATTTCCCGGACAAGGCCAGGTGTTCCGCTAGTTGTGAATATGCATGACTTAAGCATGATATATGGTAGATGCATGCATTCGAACTGTCGCGCATATAACAAAACACTGTTAGTACCTAAATAACCCTAGTTCTGCTCGTGTTGATGACAGGACGTGGACGAAGTGGACTGGGAAACTATGTGGAATCCCAAACTCTTTGTTGAGAATGTATACGGGGAAGACCACACTGAAAGTGTATGGCATACTGTTGTCTTCGATCAAAATGGACGCGCCACAGTCACTGAAAAACGTCGAATATCCGGTTCCTTTTTGGAGTACTTGGAGCTGAACCAGTTTCCTTTCGATATTCAGGTATTGTTGCTGCTCGATTTCGTATACGCAATTAGATGATGCCATTTATTGAACCGCAAGAGCGTTAAATGTAACGGTCTTTCAAAGAACGTGATTTGATTCAATAACTTACAGTCAGTCGCTCCCTAAAACACAAGCACGCCGGTTTCTAACAGTCCATAGACATACTTTATTTATACATCAGCGCATACTTAAGGTTCAATAATGTGGGCGTTTGTGGCTATACATGAATGCATACATACATATATATATGCATGTATGCATGTATGTATGTATGTATGTTTGTATGTATGTATGTATGTATGTATGTATGTATGTATGTATGTATGTATGTATGTATGTATGTATGTATGTATGTATGTATGTATGTATGTATGTATGTATGTATGTATGTATGTATGTATGTATGTATGTATGTATGTATGTATGTATGTATGTATGTATGTATGTATGCATGCATGCATGCATGCATGCATGCATGCATGCATGCATGCATGTATGTATGTATGTGTATGTATGTATGTATGTATGTATGTATGTATGTATGTATGTATGTAAGCTCACTTTTTTGCACGCGAAACAGGTATCAATTTTTCCTAATATGATTTTTTTGTACGCCATTGAGTTCACCATTCTATGCAGCGTGTTGCTTTGCAAAGTGTAATGTGGTTAGTTCGTAAGTCGATAAACCGTCAAGTTAAAGACAGTCTATGTTTGTTTCGCTTATGTGATATTGACAGGACCTGACAATTACCGTGAGCAGTGAGCTGAGTGAGGCCGTGCTTGAGCTCCAGGAAGACCGAGCCGAGGTGAGCGGTATCAACGTGCAGTCATTCGTCGACGAACAGGAATGGTATCTGCATAGTCACGTGGAAACCTGGCGCAAAGTCACCACGAAAGTCTACCACAACACCAAATATAAGCACTCGGCTTTGTCTGCTGCCTGTAAAGCTTCCCGGCGCCCCGGCTTCTTCGTCTGGAACATTTTCTTCGTCATGGTTGGTGCTACCTTCATCCAATGCGTCATAGCTAATGGCGACCTAATTGCTTCTCACAAATCACGAAAAATATGCTATCCATACGAATTTGAATCAGAGTAACAAAGCAACACTCGTTGTAGCTGTCATAGACCGACCACCGACTGAAGTCCTCTCTGTTCCCAGATGTTCATCTGTAGTCTGTCGTTCTCAACGTTTTCCGTCAAGATCGACTTACCCCAGAATCGCTTACAGCTCTCCTTTATTCTCCTCCTCACCACTGTCACCTTCAAGTTTATCGTTAACCAGAGCCTGCCTCGTATATCATACCTTACTTACCTTGTAAGTCCATTATCGATCAAGTCAATGCTTATTCGTTAAGGTTATGTATCGCATTATATACTATATGACTTACTCTAGCATGTATATATTGTAGATGCTGAGTATTTCTAACTGACTTTTTTTCCATTCAAGGACAAGTACATTTTAACGTCAATGAGCATCCTATGTTTCATCTGCATATGGCACGCCATCATTCCACTTATTCTGGAGCACACCAGCGAGAATTCGGCGCGGTTTGCAGATCGTCTGGCTTTGGCAGTTTTCGCTGCCACCTATGTTGCTTTTCATGTCTTTTTCGTCATTTGGGTCGTCTTTATTGTGAGTAAAAATCATTTCTAAACACAATAAAATAAACACTTGCTTTATATTTGAAGTTATTTGTCGACGAGATTGAGTTTTCTTTTGTAGGCCAAGAAGAAGAGTGTGCGTATCGTACAGAAAGACGAGCAACAAAAGGTAAGTCGACGTCATGCAATGGCGAACGCATGGCTACATTATGGTATTGAGTTTTATTTTGTTTTTTTAGGAACGCTTAAATATTCTTGACCAAGACCCGGGGACGATAGACTGGACCAAGTCCAAGGTCAGCTTGAAAAGTATCACCGACCCAGACGACAGCGTTCAGGCACCTGTCTCCATGGACAAGAAGACGATCGCCAGCAGACGTATACTGCCGCTGAGAGAAGAGTCCGTCTAGTGGCGCTATATATCAATGAATTTTCACTTGTCAGATATAGGTGTCTCAACACTGTATGCATATATCAATACGTGAATTGGCATGTCATTTTAAATTGAGGTCATGTCATTGGATTAACCGTATTCGAGAGTGCTTGACTTGTGTGGTTTGTTGTTGTCTGTACTCGCGATCTTTTCCTTATCGTTAAAGAAATTGCTCAATATATACAGCATTTAACTCAAAACTTTTACGATAATTGTTGTTTACTTGGCATCAAATTTTACTGATAGTATATGTCATGAACTCATTTTCTGATGGGCACTGAGATTTGAAATCGACTGTTTTGTCTTGATTTTTTTAGGGGGGGGTAGATTAGCAACAACGTCGGTCACTGCCCCTGATAATGATATGATAATATCATATAAAATTTTTAGGCATTCCTCCCCGCTAACATAGATACTGGTTATATATGGAGAGTTCATTTCTCATCGCATAAGCAAACGAGCATGAACTATTTGTCAAAGTTGGTGGTATTGACGTGTGCCAGGAAAATAGTGTTGATATAAAGGTGATCCCTGTCTGGGCAAGTTACTCACAAACGTGGTGTCCAATCATTTATGCAGTAATTTACCGCCAAAAAACATGATATCAAAGGCTCGCTGGATCAGAAGAAATAAATGATTGATGGTCAACCACCGATTGCTGTTACAATCAGATGTCATCTGACTTGCTCTGTCGTTTCTTGCAGCCAAGTTTATAGTGATCGCCCACGGAAAATGTTCCAAATGTTGTGTTCCTTCTTTTTGGTCTTTGACAGTAAAGGAATGAATGCTAATTTTGCGATGTCGCAGCCGGTAATCTGATAGCGGGAGACCTCAGATATTTAATCATGATTAATACTCATTGCAATCATAGATGACGTAATTTGCATTACCCAAAATAACACGGAATGTTCTTTTGTAATTTCAAAATTTTATATCAGTAAAATGGGCGTGGAAATCAATATCGATCTCAACTTGTAACCTACCGATATACCTCTATAAAACCCTTCCAATCAATCAAACATCTAATCGATGTGGAATGGTAACATATATTTGCTTGCCATATAATTAAATCTCCCTGGGCTTTGTTGGAATACAGAGGTCTAAGAACCGTGTATAGGTGCATCGGATATCAACAATTCCCATCCAATTCGTTCATTAACGATCATTGATATTAGAAAACGGGTTGGCACGTAAATCTCAATCGAAGGACAGTTACTATGTTAGATAATGTGAGGTTTGACTGATAGTTTATCGCAAATGAACGTAGTTTATAACTGTAGTAGCCCGGATGAATTGACCACAATAACAGGCAATACAGATGACTTTTACGAAGCATCCTTTGGGACCCCTCGATAGCAGATGAAAAAAGGGTATTCATTCGAAAAGATAAATAGCACACGAAAAAGAAATGGTAGATTCATCTGACACAGATCAATAGAAGGTTCGTGATACGAGACAAAATTGGAGAATTGATGCTGCGTCTCGGATCACGTCTCCCTGTCGCCCAATAAAGAATTGATTGTTGGCAGGATCTGACGCATAGATGACTGTTTTTATTCCAGTGCTAGTTTACAAGCAGTATGTGCTCAGCAGGTTGGTTCATGTATTTCACAATAACGCATAAATGAACATCATACTACGGTCGTCGCGTAGCTTTCTTCATTATCGGTCATCATTCTAAGGAGTTAAGTAACCATCGTCCATTCCGATATGTGCCAATTATGAAGCTTTTAGTGACTCGTGACCGTGAGGAGATGATTATATTTGGCTGGATATAGTTTATGTCTGTATCTTGTTATTTAGTCAACAAACCTCAAACAAGGAAGGTAAATCCCAAATGAATGCCAATTCCAAGACTATCTTGGAGTGCAGTAACGCCACTTTCCCAGACATCTAAACAGCAATCAAGAATTTTGTTATTTTGCCTTCTAACTATTGGCTCGTCCCCAAGCAGTGTAGGAAATAATAGTCCCTTGCAGAATTGAAGGTTGCTGATATATATTGGGTAAAACAGAGGTGTGTGTTAATATAAATAACAAACATGTGTTGCAATCGCTTTAGAAATAACATTCAGCAAACCAGCATTTTATTCAAAGCTTCCTCGTTTGTGAGTTGGCTCTTTGCGTCTGATATAACTGTTCCATTGTCACAACATAATACAAATAAGACCGATATTTGTGAAAAGTGACATCGAACGGACGGCCGTCTACACACAGTACTCAAAGAAAGGTAAAGAGGTAGATAAACCACTGACCCGTTCAGAGAGGGCTTCTTCAAAAGCTAAACCAATTTTTCAGCTTCAATATTACTACCAGTTAGAAATTTGTGGGTGGATTAGATAAAGAAAATTATCGTGTAGAATTACTTATGGCTGCGTGATCAATAGTTGACCTCATCTTGGTTGGCAATAATAATCTATTTGGTCTGATATTTGGATAAATCTCACTGGCTCGTCGTTTTTAGTTGCTCGCTTAAGAGGTTGGTTTTGTACAAAGTTAACAAATGAATGTCAGAACATGATTACTATTTGGTGTTGTATATCTGTTGATTAATTCACTGCACATAGAGGTCAAAGTTGACCAGGTGGCCTTATGCAGTTACCACCTGTTGTTTGATCAGTATCTTACTGGACTGTTTCCTGAAAGCTTTGGGCAGGAAGTTTATTGTCACAAAATAGTGATTTGATCTCATTATAATTGAAACCATATCCCTAGGTCATGGTCAGTATAAAAATATCATTCGCGAGAATTTTCTCAGTGTTCAATTTTAAACAGTGTTTAATCCTCGTCCCAAAAGCGTGCACATGTGGGGTTTTGGGAGCAACAGTTCTAAAGGTGTCCCATTATTATTTGAAACGGTAAGGGATTAGGAATATATCGCAGCACAGGGACATCCATTTTGCCTAACTTGAGACGTTTGGGGATCTGTGTTCTTTTGAATGTGATTATGAAGGCGCCTGCACATGCTCCCCCTTATTACTGTGCCTTATGCGGTACAAGTAGTTAAACAATTCATGTCTTGAATTACCCCGCTTTGTACGAGTCCCAATTAAATTTTAGAATGACAGCGTTGATCACATCATTCTTGCTTCGTTCGTTCCCGTCCTGATGTAAGGCACACACGAATGGGATGATGCGCAACTGCTTGTTTGACGACGGTTTGTTGCCTGTACACAGTATTCGGTGGCATATGACAGCGAGGCGACCACCAATGTAATGAAACCTCTTCGCTCACAGTAGGCACTTCAAGAGACCATGCAATCGTAACCACAGCCAGGAGACTTTTGGTTCATCACAGCGTGAGTCGATTATACTGCCGGATACGTGGCGATTGATTTATCGCCATTTTAAGTGAAATTGATGTTGGCTAATGGGACTTCAAGGACTCTTACTAGAGCATTGCATAAAATTAACTAGATTCGGCAGGAACGCCAACGGCATGTCTTCCAATGGCAAGCAATCGGGTCTGTGATTGCGCCTTGTTAAGAAATCCTATGCGCCGCACACGTTTACGATAGATGTCAGCGAGGGGAGCTGGTAACGCGCACTATTTTTGGATAGATGTCACAAGCTGCAGCCCCTTAGATGTTTTGATATGACCCATTAGCAGATGTTTTGACGTGACCCCTTAACCAAGTCATTACAAAGCCGAGGGCATGGTACTAAGCCTGTCTCAGTGGCTTGGTGGTTTACTGCTTCGCCTTTTGATCCACAGGCTGTGGGGTCGACTCCAAGATGTGACAACCTGACCCGTGACTCGGATGATCACATACAAATGGCGGCCCCATCTTTGAAAAGGGATGTAAAAGATCCTTTGAGGACGACGTGCTCCGTAGCAGTGACTAGTTTAGAGTAATTTACTCAATTGTAGTCGTACATAGCTTATAGTTGCTAAATACGTATATGTTTCGATGCACACAAACACACACACCCACGTTACTGGTCGATTGATTTATCGCCATTTTAAGTGATATTGATGTAGGCTAATGGGACTTCAAGGACTCTTACTAGAGCATTGCATACAATTAATAAGAAGCGGGCGAGATTCGATAGACATGTGTCTGTTCCGCCAACTGTGTGAATGGCAATCCCTTGATGATGTGCAATAAGTTAAATCAATCAAGTATTCATATTACCAAACACATTTGCATCAATAATTATTATCATTCAAAACAAAATATACGATATTATACTGAAATTGATTTCAAAATATTCGTAGTAATAGATGCGGTTGAATGTTCTGTACTAAACCAGTGAAACAAATATGGAAATAAAGTAGAAGAGCGAGTCGAATCCCTCAATATATCGACTATTTTCCTCTACGCCATCAACAATCACTTTCTGCCAACAACAACAATAACAACAACAGTAACAGCAGTATCGATCAATAAGTCTCGTCATCTCCCCCTATCCTTACGCCCCACAAAAGCACAGCGATATTAATAGTTATGTCTTTACAACAAATAGAACCTTTCAAATGACGACTATGGAAAAAAGCGCCATACGAGGTGCCAGGACTAACATCTACGTAACCTATCGTAGCAAATATACCGAACTACAGCAATAAGTTCAGCCTAGAACATGTGTGAGAATAGGATCGGAGGAACATCATGAGGAAAAGGTCTGCGGGAGACAATTAATGAAATAAGCTGGTATTTTCGAAATCCCCAAGTAAATATCGTTTCGCATCAAAAGTTTGAACATGTCACAACTTAACAAGTTTTTTGTAAGAGTGTAGAATGCAAATGCATTAGGGCAATAGAGTTAATAATTTATTATCTTCAACGGATTACAATGGGCTGAGATTACACGACTCGTGTATCATGCAGCTTATTATTCGCGAAGATGGCGTGTTCAATCACTTCACTGCTGGAGATTACTTCATGCCATAAGGCTTATACAACAATACTCGTCTATTGTGAGAAGCACAAACCGCACATCAGTAATCCGTCAAAAGAAATTTTCAGTGTTCGTGTGGATGAGAATCAGATAAATGCCATAGAAACATACACCTTCTTCTAGTATTAACTTGAGGCGATAACTAAATACGTTTAACTGTTCATATTCAATACATCGTGAACACTTGATAACCACACTGATAAGTATATGAACCGTATCATCGAAAGCAGAGATGTATGCAGTACCTTTTTTGAATTACCTACTGGCTTCTTTTACTCCAGTATAAATGACCAGGGAACACACAAGGTGTCATCGGAGCAAAGAATCCCCTGATTGGATGTGGCTCAGGTGACCAAATCTAGCATGACGTTACCCTTGCAACTTCACAAGGGCAACTGTTTGTATTGGATGTATAGCACCCAATTATAGTTATGTCACATAATTTGCATCCCTAATAATACAATTACCTCATGAATGACAATGACCTCATAAGCACTTGGTAGTCAAACCATAGAGACCAGATTATTTTGTTTAATCACTTTGTGGTTACATGACAGAGGCATCATGATTAAGTTTAGTCGTTCAGTGGTCACGTGATACCCAGCTTGATATGCAGATGATTGATCCAATGTAATTAAATTATTGGATTAAAATACTTATAATTGACCAGAACGGATTGAGTCGATGCATTCGCTGTTTCTAAGCACGTTCGGAGCTGCATTAATCCAACTGCACTGTTTTCCAAACGGATCGGTAAAAATGCGATTTCGGGACTTGGCTTACTATTTTGATAAACGTGCGTGATTTTTAAACACAGTTTGCATCTCGACACAATCCTGCCATAGTGAACACTTCCCGATGTGGGCTCTTTGTTTCTATATTGCTTTTTTTGTGGGGGAAATGTGGTGCTATTTGCATATCAGTCATGTACAAATACCACATTAAGTTGGCAAACATTATGCAATTGCCTTTCAGCAATATGACACTCAAGCATCAACCCCAAAACTGGCACTCGCGCATGTCAACTCCAGCTGATAAATATGAAGACTGCAAATGGTGGCGTGTACGATCTGCTTATGGTGGCGTGTACGATCTGCTAATGGTGGCGTGTACGGTCTGCTAATGGTGGCGTGTACGGTCTGCTAATGGTGGCGGGTACGGTCTGCTAATGGTGGCGTGTAAGGTCTGCTAATGGTGGCGGGTACGATCTGCAAATGGTGGCGTGTACGATCTGCTAATCGTGGCGTGTACAGTCTGCTAATGGTGGCGTGTACGGTCTGCTAATGGTGGCGTGTACGATCTGCTAATGGTGGCGTGAACGGTCAGCTAATGGTGGCGTGTGCGGTATGCTAATGGTGGCATGTACGGTCTGCTAATTGTGGCGTATGCGATCTGGTAATGGTGGCGTGTACGGTCTGCTAATGGTGGCGTGTATGGTCTGCTAATGGTGGCGTGTACGGTCTGCTAATGGTGGTGTGAACGATCTGCTAATGGTGGCGTGTACGGTCTGCTAATGGTGGCTTGCACGATCTGCTAATTTGATGGTTTAACATTATATCATCACATGTCGTTACCATTTTGGTTCAACGAGAAATGAATCTAGAAATAGTTCAACGAGTTCATTGACTTTTTTGTCCTATCATCGCCTCTCCGTAACCAGGTAACGAATCTATCCAGTGTCCATGGTTCGCCTTAATGGCGGGGACTGGTTAAACTTAGCCACAACAAGCGCCGTTATTGATTAATGGTAGGTGGCGAGTTCATGTAAGCCTTATGGACGCGATCATATTGCTACCAGTGTTCAACAAAGCACCAATTCAATAAGTAACAAATACTGCCTCCACATTGCAAGCAACGCAGTGCCTATGGCTGCGTGTCATTGTTACTGCGCCTGAGCAGCTTTATGCAGGAGGCGCAACTTGCGCGGGTGAAGTCACGTTGGCAACGGTAATGTCACCTAGGCGTTAATTCCGTCTTGTCAGGAGAGCTGACTTATCAAATTCTGCGACTCTGCCTATTAGGTCGGCCTCTAAACACAAGGCAACCGTAATAGCTGCGCGGCAACAAAACAATTCTCGACTCCAGATAACATCAAGGTTGTTGATAGTACATGGGAGCCGTTGAAAGCCGGCAATTGTAACCATCAGTTCCCCAACAAAAACGATTGACAGCGGCAATGACTGCTGATGTAAGTCGTTGCAATTCCCAGCCACGCTCCTACTTCCAGTCACCACGAATTGACTCATCAGGGTTCTGAAATCCCACTGGTGTTCAAGTTGAATGCCATATTGAAACGTTCTTGCAAGGAGAAGTGGTGACTGCGTTGAAGGCGCTCTTCACCTGAATCTACCACCTGCTACCGGTAGGGTGGCGAGACAGCTACGCGAGGCTGCCTAGATGTCAACCGTAGGTGTTGGGTTAGTGTGAATGTGGAAAGCTCCAACTGCTTACTGCTGTAAACCTACAGAGCGGCTGGTGCATAAAAGGAAAATCGAGGAGGTATTTCGTAGGAAGTACCAGTTAGACGAGTCACAAACATGAGTCAACCAACGAGCACCGAGTTCACCCAGCTCACGGCGGCCATCAGGTAGGTCACTAATAAGTCCTGTCTAAACGTAGGTTTAAACGTGGGTCACTAGAGTGGCTTGAATAAACGTAGGTCATTAGTGGGGCCTGTTTTAACGTAGGTCATTAGTGGTGTTTGTCTAAACGCTGGTCACTAGAGTGGCTTGCCTAAACTTAGGTCATTATTGGTAGTTGTCTAAACGCTGGTCTTTGAGTGGCTTGTCTAAACGTAGGTTACTCTCAGGGCTGGTCTAAATGCTGGTCATTAACAGAACTAACAGTGGAGCTTGCCACAACGTTAGTTATCAGTGGAGCTTGTCACAACATTAGTTATCTGTGGAGCTTGCCACAACGTTAGTTATCAGTGGAGTTTGTCACAACATTAGTTATCTGTGGAGCTTGCCACAACGTTAGTTATCAGTGGAGCTTGCCACAACATTAGTTATCTGTGGAGCTTGCCACAACGTTAGTTATCAGTGGAGCTTGCCACAACATTAGTTATCTGTAGAGCTTGCCACAGCGTTAGTTATCTGTGGAGCTTGCCACAACGTTAGTTATCAGTGGAGCTTGCCACAACATTAGTTATCAGTGGAGCTTGCCACAACGTTAGTTATCTGTGGAGCTTGCCACAACGTTAGTTATCAGTGGAGCTTGTCGCAACGTTTGTTATCAGTGGAGCTTGTCACAACGTTAGTTATCAGTGGAGCTTGTCACAACGTTAGTTATCATTGGAGTTTGTCACAACATTAGTTATCTGTGGAGCTTGTTACAACATTAGTTATCAGTGGAGCTTGTCACAACGTTTGTTATCAGTGGAGATTGTCACAACGTTAGTTATCGGTGGAGCTTGGCACATCGTCTGTTATCAGTGGAGCTTGTCACAACGTTAGTTATCGGTGGAGCTTGGCACAACGTCTGTTATCTGTGGAACCTGTCACCACGTTAGTTATCAGTGTAGCTTATCACAACGCCATCAGTGTCGCCTGTCCTACTATTGGTCATATGTATATTGGAAGTCATCAATTTAATGTATTCTATGACTGGTCGCCGATGGTCAGTAATGTCACCCGTCCTATGGTTCATCACCATTGCTACCTGTCCTGTGGTAGGTCAGTAATGTCACCTGTCCTATGGTTAATCACCATTGCTACCTGTCCTATGGGTTCATCACCATTGGTACCTGTGCTGTGGTTGGTCAGTAATGTCACCTGTCCTATGGTTAATCACCATTGCTACCTGTCCTGTGGTTAATCACTATTGCTACCTGTCCTGTGGTTGGTCGGTAATGTCACCTGTCCTATGGGTAATCACCATTGCTACCTGTCCTGTGGTTGGTCAGTAATGTCACCTGTCGTATGGTTCATCATCATTGCTACCTGTCTTGTGGTAAATCAGCTAATGTTTCCTGTCAGTTGTACCATAGATTTTAATTCTTAGGTAAATTCACACAAATTCCCGTGGACTCACTGGCCCGCCTGTTTTGAACTTCAATATAATGGCCTCCAAATTGAAGGCCATTATATGCGTTTTAAGTCAGGTGACCAGTCACAGGGTTTACCATTGTATTTGCCTTCCACTCAATCAGACGAGCAATCGTCAGAATAAGCTTGTTCACGCCCTTTAGTTCCCCTTCCACACAGCTTAGCTCAGCATCGTGCCGATTCCCCTTACTGCTTATGTTAATTGGATGTCAGTGTGGGCCGCTAACATAGCGCACCGACCACGCACCCCTCGACACCACCGCCACGTCGGCCCTCTCATTACCTGTGTTGTCAATCATAGCGCCTACTTGAGAACTCGAAGACCTGCGCCTTTATTACTTGCCCTTAATGAGAGAGGACCATGGGACGCCAAGTTGAATCAAAGTTTAGGATATGTTTAGGATATCCTCAGCAGAAACAGTTGTTCCATCCATTAGTGGCATCCCTTAGAATCTGCGCTCAAATAACGTCACTGGTTGATTACCGTCTGATGGATGGAGCTTTATGCCAGCTACATACAATATGTCGATGATAGCAGAGGGTTGTGCGTCTACTTCAGCCGTATCGATTGCACATGGCGTGGCCTTCCTAACCGCGTCATTCAGTCATTTATGAGCAACACGTGGTTTGTCTCTGCTGTCGTGTTAGCCACATGCGATCTAGTGGGAGTGCTGGCCTGATTGAGGCAGCATGCTTCTCGTGCTTGTTTGAAATTGGTCAGCCACAGTATCATTACCAAAAACATTTATCTGTGTGTTGGCTGAGATGCAACAAAGTTAAACAAGAAATATAAGATATGTCATTTGTTACTGTAGGGAGAAACTGCACGTTCTGTCATTAGATTAATTTTGTTGATACTTGAATGGTTTACGTGCCCAAATATGTACAAGGTGTGTTTTGAATTGATGATGTGAGGTGAGATGAGGTAAAGTGAGGTGAAGTGAGGTGTGGAGAGGTAAAGCAAGGGCCAGGTAGCAGATGTGACTCTTTGGATGTGGGTACAGCTGTCGGACCGGTCGTTTGGCACTGTGGGTAGTGGAGGCTTCATACAGCACGTCTCTTAATAATGATATCACATCCAACCATGTTGTTATTTAACGTGCCATATTGTCGTCATTTCCTACGCCTCGCCAGATCGCTGGAGCTGAGTTTGAAGCAGCAATCGTTACTGCATCGCGCCAGCGGAGTCGGCATCGATATGTCACAGCCGCGCTCGTCACGAGCCTCGTTCAACAAGGGTCAGCCCCCTCTAGAATTCAACACGAACGAACAAAGGTCAGCGACCAAGCGTGACAAGGTGAAACAACATGCACGATCAAGTATGCACAATTGTACAATGTGGTTAAGTGGCAGCGTGATGCGTTGATTTGTAATGGGTATCCTGCCAACAGTGTAAATGCATTTTCTTTGTGGAGGATGTTGGGGTGTGAGTGGGCTGGGCTGCTTCGTGATTGATAGCAGCTTAAACTGAAGAAGTTTTGAGTACAATTGAAGGGGAGTATCCATTGGAAGGCACACACGCACCTCTAATTGATAACATGTCATACACTTTCATGACTACTTCAGCGGCGACCGAATACACTGCCTTCAATCTATCGTTTATCCACAAATTGATGGAAACACATAGGTCATGAATAAGGAAGTGCAGGGGAAGTGATAAGGGGGGGGGGGGGGGGGGGGTGGTTTGAGAGAAAAACACCATGATATATGTCACAGCGGTGTGTCTAACATGGATAACCATTCGGTCCTGAATAACGATGTATGGTAGACTGTGGGCTTTGTGCGTGGGCGTGTGCAGGCGTCAATCTAGGCCATGCATGTTTTCTCGCACAGGTTGCTGTCTACATCCGGGTAGTGTTCCTCAAAGTTGGTGAAATCGACACCCTCAAACAGAAGTACTCAGCTGACGTGTTTATACAAGCCAAGTGGCGAGACCAGGGCCTCGACAACAAAACCGCAAAAGTAAGACTATCACTTTCAACCTGGTTTGACTGACCGCATGAGGCCGGTCGAACCCTCGCCACTAACCGACCTGTCGTGGTGTAGATTGACTGGTCTATGTCGAGAAATGCTCGAGAAATGTCCAAAGAATTTTGTACATTTATTTGGGGAAAATTTAAATGGTGGCTCCAACCTCCTAACAGTGCCGGGGGTTAGGGTGGGGTCACGGTCACGGGGGATTAGGGTGGGGGTCACAGTGCCGTTTTGTGTACAGTTTAGAGCATTGCCAGTTATGATTGCCATGCATTATGACGGCGGGGATAAGGGTGGGTCAGTATGGCAGGATGTACGGTGTAAGGATTGATAACCACGGCAGGGATAAGGTTGGGGTCACGGCAGGGATTAGGGTGGGGTCACGGTGGGGGTTAATGTGTCAACACCTTTATTTCTCGGACAAGGCCAGGTGTTCCGCTAGTTGTGAATATGCATGATTTAAGCATGATATATGGCAGATGCATGCATTCGAACTGTCGCGCATATAACAAAACACTGTTAGTACCTAAATCTAGAATTGCACGTGTTGATGACCGGGACGAAGTGGGGGGCACTTGGCCTTATTCTGGATTGAGAATGTGCCGCGGGACCTCGAAAAAAGTGTACCCGTCGTACAAGGTCAAAATGGCCAAAATCATACCCCGTCGTACAAGGTATTATGCAAAATGTGTATAACCGTCGTCCTTTTTACAGATTGAAGCTGAAAAACATACCCCGTCGTACAAGTATGAGGTCAAAAAAACCCGTCGTACAAGTCGATGAGGCCGAATATGAACCGCAAAGCGTTAAATGTCGCGCGGCACAAGAATACTGATTTGATTCTATACACTTAAGTGCCCCCCCCCCCCCCCACCGGGAAATAACCCTAATTCTGCTCGTGTTGATGACAGGACGTGGACGAAGTGGACTGGGAAACTATGTGGAATCCCAAACTCTTTGTTGAGAATGTATACGGGGAAGACCACACTGAAAGTGTATGGCATAATGGACGCGCCACAGTCACTGAAAAACGTCGAATATCCGGTTCCTTTTTGGAGTACTTGGAGCTGAACCAGTTTCCTTTCGATATTCAGGTATTGTTGCTGCTCGATTTCGTATACGCAATTAGATGATGCCATTTATTGAACCGCAAGAGCGTTAAATGTAACGGTCTTTCAAAGAACTTGATTTGATTCAATAATTTCCAGTCAGTCCCTCCCTAAAACACAAGCACGCCGGTTTCTAACTGTCCAAAGACATACTTTATTTATACATCAGCGCATACTTATGTATGTCTGGTTCAATAATGTGGGCGTTTGTGGCTATACATGCATGCATACATACATATATATATGCATGTATGTATGTATGTATGTATGTATGTATGTATGTATGTATGTATGTATGTATGTATGTATGTATGTATGTATGTATGTATGTATGTATGTATGTATGTATGTATGTATGTATGTATGTATGTATGTATGTATGTATGTATGTATGTATGTGTCTTTATGTATGTATGTATGTATGCATGCATGCATGCATGCATGCATGCATGTATGTATGTATGTTATATATGTATGTATGTATATATGTATATATGTATGTATGTATGTGTATGTGTATGTATGTATGTATGTGTATGTATGTATGTATGTATGTATGTATGTATGTATGTATGTATGTATGTATGTATGTTAGCTAACTTTTTTGCACGCGATACAGGTAGCAATTTTCAAGATTTTTCCGATTTTTTTTTTCGCCATTGAGTTCACCATTCTATGCCGCGTGCTGCTTTGTAAGGTATAATGCGGTAAGTTCGTTAGTCGGTAAACCGTCAAGTTACAGACAGTCTATGTTTGTTTCGCTTATGTGATATTGACAGGACCTGACAATTACCGTGAGCAGTGAGCTGAGTGAGGCCGTGCTTGAGCTCCAAGAAGACCGAGCCGAGGTGAGCGGTATCAACGTGCAGTCATTCGTCGACGAACAGGAATGGTATCTGCATAGTCACGTGGAAACCTGGCGCAAAGTCACCACGAAAGTCTACCACAACACCAAATATAAGCACTCGGCTTTGTCTGCTGCCTGTAAAGCTTCCCGGCGCCCCGGATTCTTCGTCTGGAACATTTTCTTCGTCATGGTTGGTGCTACCTTCATCCAATGCGTCATAGCTAATGGCGATCTAATTGCTTCTCACTAATCACGAGAAATATTCTATCCATACGAATATGAATCAGATGTAATGTGAGAGTAGCATAGCAACACCGATTGAAGTCCTCTCTGTTCCCAGATGTTCATCTGTAGTCTGTCGTTCTCAACGTTTGCCGTCAAGATCGACTTACCCCAGAATCGCTTACAGCTCTCCTTTATTCTCCTCCTCACCACTGTCACCTTCAAGTTTATCGTCAACCAGAGCCTGCCTCGTATATCATACCTTACTTACCTTGTAAGTCATTTATCGATCAAGTCAATGCTTATTCGTTAAGGTTATGTATCGCATTATATACTATATGACTTACTCTAGCATGTATATATTGTAGATGCTGAGTATTTCTAACTGACTTTTTTCCATTCAAGGACAAGTACATATTAACGTCAATGAGCATCCTATGTTTCATCTGCATATGGCACGCCATCATTCCACTTATTCTGGAGCACACCAGCGAGAATTCGGCGCGGTTTGCAGATCGTCTGGCTTTGGCAGTTTTCGCTGCCACCTATGTTGCTTTTCATGTCTTTTTCGTCATTTGGGTCGTCTTTATTGTGAGTTAAAATCATTTCTAAACACAATAAGATAAACTCTTGCTTATATTTGAAGTTATTTGTCGACGAGATTGAGTTTTCTTTTGTAGGCCAAGAAGAAGAGTGTGCGTATCGTACAGAAAGACGAGCAACAAAAGGTAAGTCGACGTCATGCAATGGCGAACGCATGGCTACATTAAGGTATTGAGTTTTATTTTGGTTTTTTAGGAACGCTTAAATATTCTTGACCAAGACCCGGGGACGATAGACTGGACCAAGTCCAAGGTCAGCTTGAAAAGTATCACCGACCCAGACGACAGCGTTCAGGCACCTGTCTCCATGGACAAGAAGACGATCGCCAGCAGACGTATACTGCCGCTGAGAGAAGAGTCCGTCTAGTGGCGCTATATATCAATGAATTTTCACTTGTCAGATATAGGTGTCTCAACACTGTATGCATATATCAATACGTGAATTGGCATGTCATTTTAAATTGAGGTCATGTCATTGGATTAACCGTATTCGAAAGTGCTTGACTTGTGTGGTTTGTTGTTGTCTGTACTCGCGATCTTTGCGTTATCGTTAAAGAAATTGCTCAATATATACAGCATTTAACTCAAAACTTTTACGATAATTGTTGTTTACTTGGCATCAAATTTTACTGATAGTATATGTCATGAACTCATTTTTTGATGGGCACTGAGATTTGAAATCGACTGTTTTGTCTTGATTTGTTTTTGGGAGGGGGTAGATTAGCAACAACGTCGTTTCCCAAGAACAACTTCTCCAAACACTCTCGTCTGTCATTTCCAATCCCGACGTGTAACTCTCTATGGCTTTTTTCAGTCGATTTTCGATAACAAATTCGTTTTCACATCTGACTGCCGACATTTTGGACCTAATGAAAAGTTTTCCATAACAAAATGTATATTATTCTTCTAATCGAACACAGTCGAAAATATTTTTGTAACATTTAAGAGTTGACAATTCGTATCAATATTTCCTCGCGTAATGGCCCGAATTTGCCCCAAAGCGATCTATTTGGGGCAGAGGCGAATCCTAGCCTGCGCAGAAGCCGATGCGCAAGGAGATCGTCGCCATTTATGTTGTGGGAAATTACCCTTCCTGCTTGTCGGTCTAATTTGTCCGCAATTATGCCTCAACTTTAATGAGTGAAGATTTGATGAAATCTACATTTTGTAACAAACGTGGAAGTACACACATCGATTGCAAGGTAAATATAGATCGTGTAATGATTTACAGCACACATTCGTGTAGTTCATGGTTCAGGGGAGGCACTGTTATCGATGGAACGACACAACTGAATGAAACAATACATCATGAATATTTCCATCGAGCATGAACTATTTGTCATGTTTGGTGGTATTGACGTGTGCCTGGAAAATAGTGTTGATACAAAGGTGATCCCTCTTTGGGCAATTACTCACAAACGTGGTCTCCTCTCTTCCTTTATCAAATAATCAAGTTGAAAATTTATCAACATGATTTTCGATCAAGTAAACTTTGCAGCACAAATTAGAAGATGGCATTATTTACGTCTGCGTTAAACTTAGTTATGAATTAACAAAATGATCCCTGGGTGCCAAATATGGGGCTGAACAGCCTCTTTAAGTACCTCAATAATGTTGCCATGTTAGAGCTGTGGTGCAGTGTGAAATCTCCATGCAGTTAGGTGATAATGTGACACGGTCGCAGTTATCAAAGGGCTAGCTACGAGCTCGAGGAGATATGGAGAAAAGACCGGGCTTTTCCTCGAGCTCTGATTTGTTAAGAGGAGGTGCCATGCGATTAGCCCCTTTCTTCTTGATAAGACACGACGTTTGTATAAATTAAACGGGTACATTTCCAAATAAAAGCTGTATAAAACGACCTGTTGCACCAGAAACAAAAACACCCTATACGCCATTATTGCCAGTTGAAAGCGGAGATTGTAAATCCTCATTATTGTCGACCTATGTACGATAACGTATTCATATGTTTTCCACTCTCACGACGTGAGCAGTCTAGCGTTTGATGGATGAGGATGCCACCCGCTCGAACAGCATTAATCAATCATGCGTTTACTCTTGCTTTTCGCTCCATTCTCTGCAGGCCACTTACTCGCTTCTCCCTGTGTGTGTGTGTGTGGGTGGGAGGTGGGGGGGGGGGGGGGGGGGGGGGGGGGGGGTGGTAGAATTCGCAGTCCTGGAACGGATTTAGTCGTAAATGTGATGAGTTATTCAATAACAGCATTGTGTTAAAAATGGCGTTCATCTATATCGACTCGCGCTTCACACACGGTCACTGCCCCTCATAATGATATGATAATATCATATAAACATGCTATTTTTAGGCATTCCTCTCCGCTAACACAGACACTGGTTATATATGAAGTTCATTTCTCATCGCATAAGCAAACGAGCATGAACTATTTGTCAAAGTTGGTGGTATTGACGTGTGCCAGGAAAATAGTGTTGATATAAAGGTGATCCCTGTCTGGGCAAGTTACTCACAAACGTGGTGTCCAATCATTTATGCAGTAATTTACCGCCAAAATACATGATATCAAAGGCTCGTTGGATCACAAGAAATAAATGATTGATGGTCAACCACCGATTGCTGTTACAATCAGATGTCATCTGACTTGCTCTGTCATTTCTTGCAGCCAAGTTTATAGTGATCGCCCACGGAAAATGTTCCAAATGTTGTGTTCCTTCTGTTCGGTCTTTGACAGTAAAGGAATGAATGCTAATTTTGCGATGCCGCAGCCGTTAATCTGATAGCAGGAGACCTCAGATATTTAATCATGATTAATACTCATTGCAATCATAGGTGACGTAATTTGCATTACCCAAAATAACACGGAATGTTCTTTTGTAATTTCAGAATTTTATATCAGTAAAATGGGCGTGGAAATCAATATCGATCTCAACTTGTAACCTACCGATATACCTCTATAAAACCCTTCCAATCAATCAAACATCTAATCGATGTGGAATGGTAACATATATTTGCTTGCCATATAATTAAATCTCCCTGGGCTTTGCTGGAATACAGAGGTCTAAGAACCGTGTATAGGTGCATCGGATATCAACAATTCCCAACCAATTCGGTCATTAACGATCATTGATATTGGAAAACGGGTTGGCATGTAAATCTTAATCGAAGGACAGTTACTATGTTAGATAATATGAGGTTTGACTGATAGTTTATCACAAATGAACGTAGTTTATAACTGTAGTAGCCCGGATGAATTGACCACAATAACAGGCAATACAGATGACTTTCACGAAGCATCCTTTGGGACCCCTCGATAGCAGATGAAAAAAGGGTAGTCATTCGAAAAGATAAATAGCACACGAAAAAGAAATGGTAGATTCATCTGACACAGATCAATAGAAGGTTTGTGATACGAGACAAAATTGGAGAATTGATGCTGCGTCTCGGATCACGTCTCCCTGTCGCCCAATAAAGAATTGATTGTTGGCAGGATCTGACGCATATATGACTTTTTTTATTCCAGTGCAGGTTTACAAGCAGTATGTGCTCAGCAGGATGGTTCATGTATTTTACAATAACGCATAAATGAACATCATACTACGGTCGTCGCGTAGCTTTCTTCATTATCGGTCATCATTCTAAGGAGTTAAGTAACCATCGTCCATCCCAATATGTGCCGATTATGAAGCTTTTAGTGACTCGTGACCGTGAGGAGATGATTATATTTGGCTGGATATAATTTACGTCTTTATCATGTTATTTAGTCAATAAGCCTCCAAGTTTATCCTCAAACAAGGAAGGTGAATCCCAAATCAATGCCAATTCAAAGACTATCTTGGAGCGCAGTTAAGCCACTTTCCCAGACATCTAAAGAGCAATCATGAATTTTGTTATTTTGCCTTCTAACTACTGGCTCGTCCCCAAGCAGTGTAGGAAATAATAGTCCCTTGCAGAATTGAAGGCTGCTAATATATAATGGGTAAAACAGAGGTGTGTGTTAATATAAATAACAAACATGTGTTGCAATCGATTTAGAAATAGCATTCAGCAAGCCAGCATTTTATTCAAAGCTTCCTCGTTTGTGAGTTGGCTCTTTGCGTCTAATATAACTGCTCTATTGTCACAACATAAGACAAATAAGACCGATATTTCTGAAAAGTGACATCGAACGGACGGCCGTCTACACCCAGTACTCATGGGAAGGTTAAGATGTAGATAAACCACTAACCCGTTCCGGAAGGGCTTCTTCAAAAGCTAAACCATTTTTTCAGCTTCAATATTACTACCAGTTAGAAATTTGTGGGTGGATTAGATAAAGAAAATTATCGTGTAGAATACCTATGGCTCATGATCAATAGTCGAGCTCATCTTGGTTGGCAATAATAATCTATTTGGTCTGATATTTGGATAAATCTCACTGGCTCGTCGTTGTTAGTTGCTCGCTTACGAGGTTGGTTTTGTACCAAGTTAACAAATGTATGTCAGAATATGATTAGTATTTGGTGTTGTATATCTGTTTATTAATTCACTGCACATAGAGGTCAAAGTTGACCAGATGGCCTTATGCAGCTACCACCTGTTGTTTGATCAGTATCTTACTGGACTGTTTCCTGAAAGCTTTGGGCAAGAAGCAAGAAGTTTATTGTCACAAAATAGTGATTTGATCTCATCATAATTGAAACCAAATCACTAGGTCATGGTCAGTATAACAAATATTATTCGCGAGCATTTTCTCAGTGTTCAATTTGAGATAACTTCGTTGGTATTCTGGATGGTTCCCGCTTGGAAATAGAACAGTAAACAGTGTTTAATCCTCGTCCCAAAAGCGTGCACATGTGGGGTTTTGGGAGCAACAGTTCTTAAGGTGTCCCATTTTTATTTGAAACAGTAAGGGATTAGGAATATATTGCAGCACAGGGACATCCATTTTGCCAAACTTGAGACGTTTGGGGATCTGTGTTCTTTTGAATGTGATTATGAAGGCGCCTGCACATGCTCCCCCTTATTACTGTGCCTTATGCCGTACAAGTAGTTAAAGTGCAAGTAATGGGTAAAATATGAATTTTCGGGATCTTATAGAACGCGATTTTCTGATCAATAATTTGCAGTTCTTTTTTCGATCCGACGCGTAGTAAACAAGAAATAAGCAAAAACAAACAACACATTCCGGAACTTCCCGACCACACACCGAAGATGAACGAAGGCGCTGTGACGTCATATGTCACCAGAAGATCTATGTTACCACGGACGCCGTTTCTATTCGCGAACTAGCTGTCGTACTAATTTATCGCTATTTACAGAAACTCATCAGCGTTTTTGTATCCATGGTTTCTTGAGAATCTGTAAGTATACTCATCCTTACATTTCCCATATGAAAGTCGAATTAGAATTCATTAGTTATGTTTCCGTACTGATTTTGAAAACAGAATTTGCACTTGCCCGTTGACAAAATTGACATGGCCGGTAGTGATCAGTGTGGGGCGGCTCAAGTTTTATAAGGCTGTTTCACAGATAACATATAGATTTGTCTCGTCAGGCTGCAATATGTAGATGTATGCTAGCCTGACAGTAGCTTACACTTGTCCTAAACAATCCTCGGACGATGCCCAGTGCTCAGTGAGTCAGTTCTGGCCTACTGTCAAATTTGCTTCATATAACTTTACCCTTATGTCTTCCAGTCTGTATCATCATTGTGCGAATATGTGAGTACCAGTACTGCAATAATTCGCATCTAGGGCCTCAAACGAAGCATGTCATTTCGTTTGGATGACCAAGGACTCCAGTTGGACTGCATCATCACCGATAGGCACACGAGTATCAATAAGTACATCCGTGATGACCAATGAACCAGGTGCACTTGCTGAAATGTATGACTACCCTGACAAGGAGGAGGCTGAGAGGCAGCATATGGAGAGGTTTCTTCTTTAGATGAGTCATGTAGTAAGGTATCTAAAGGTGATGATGAATGATGGTGGTGGTAGTGATGGGGTAGGGGAGGGGTGGTGATCGAGTTGATGGTGGTGGCCTAAACATTATATTGGTGGTTGGCCGATTGATATTTGCTTGTTTACAAGTAATATCTAAGCTCTGTTTATTTTTCAGCTTTGGCTTCAGCTAAGTCAAGCTTGTAACATTTAATTTTACCTATCTGTTAACAAGTGCACAAGGACATAACTATTTCTTATCATCATACATACAAAATAAATGGTAAATATTGGGGTTAAAATCCACTTTGAACATCAAAGGTCATTTCAAACTGGTGGTGTAAGATGACGAACAAACATTGGAGTTTAAGATCCTATCGCCCAAATGGCACCACCGTGCATAGCACACAGTGGGATTTGAACTTACCACATTTGGGAAACTAGACAAACACCCACCCTGCTAGACCACAGTTGTGGACCTATCATCTTAAACATCATTGGTGAGGTAACCGCCACAATATGACCTCTGATGTTGAAAGTGATGTTAAACAACAATATTAACCATTTTTATTTTCAAATCATCCAGCATGTGTATGGATTTTGACTTAATTTGAATGTTAAATGGGTCTAAGGTAAGCTAAGCTGTGGTGAAACTCAAACACTGTTATATGATTCCTCTTTGTGGCTTGCTGAGAATTAATTTTGTAAATATATATGTTGGACTGGTGTATATATTTTGCCATTTCTATTATCACAGACAAGTGAATAAGAACCAGACATTGTTGGTATTTGTGAGCAGAATTGCTTAAGCATTATTTGTATAATGTGCCCGCGAAATTCAATCATGATGATTGATGTGCAATGGCACAGGATATATAAAATATCCTGCAAAAATTATTAAACGACTGTTAACATACTGTTATTTGAGTGATAAAATATCTTTTGTACGAGATACAGGATACAGGAACAAGATGCCCTGCAGGTATGTCATGATTTTGGAATTGATGCTTCCTATCATTTTATGCATATGGTATAATAAATTAGGTGGACTGGCCTTAACTGAATTTTGTTGCTGGTTGTCATCAGCATGTAGTATCATCATAGCTGAATGTAAATAACAGAATAAGACACATAATGCTTTTTTGTCCCTTTATTATTGTAATGCTGGCAGTTTGAAACCAACATAAACTGATTCACCCTGGGAAATCATCTCTAATTTTAAGTACAGAACAAGCTGGCAGTGGCACTCTATGATGTCTGCCTAGATTACCCCATCACCACTGTACCAACTGCCGATATGCAGTGAATCGGAATAACCTGCAATAAAAAGAGTACATGAATATTTTTCATCAGTTATCATCTGAACCAGACCATTTTTAAGTATATTCACTCATGCTGAGTAGTAACTTTCTTCTTGTACCTCTGGATATAAGCACTATATGCTATTTCTAGTGTCGAGGGTCGCAGGAACCCTGAGACAAATCCTGGGTGTGCTGTAATACAGGACGCACCCATAGATTTTACTTTCTCGAGAACTTGTGGAATTTCCTGGCAGCATTTACTCTCAGCTACTGTAATCATTGGCCCACATGAGCACCTAGTACAGAACATAATTACAATGAATAACTAGCTTTTCAGCAAACAAAAAATTGACATAAATCATGAATAAGAAGATGACTTGAAGCAAGACTTAAGGACAACTGTAAAGTAAAGAGAAAAATATCTGCAAAGATTGTTTGGACTGAAATGTGCCAATACCAAGTGCTGTTACCCAGTCGGCTCAAGTCCTCTTCTTTTTGAGGAGAATTTGCAGGCCTTGTCTTAGCTGGAGGTTCAAATCTGCATGTCTGTATGCCCCCCTTAGGTTCCTAGTTCCTCTTCTTGGTGAGACAAACACTCACTGCTGTAATCCAGCTCATCGCTTCCGGAGTTGTCTGTATTTGAGGAAGATGAGGACATTTTGCTCCCTTGACATATAATAAAAGCAAAGTATAATGGCAGTTATGCACTGTACTAGGTGTAAGTAATAAATATATAAAACTAATAAGGACAAGATAAAGTATGTATTATTGAGGTTGGTACCCCAGGTAATTCAAAGAACTAGTGTAAGGCCTTGAACTCTTTAAAGGCCTATGATATATGTAGTCATAAACATGTCACTGAACTTGGATCCTGTACAATTCACTGGAGAGGTATATTCAATTGTAACAGCTTATCCCTGAATAGTCTCGGTTCCCAAAACCAGTGCCAATATTTAAAATAAAATTGATATTTTCTGTTGTCAAGGAGAATATAAATTATTGAAATTTTATTCAATTTATAGCAAAAACGAAATATCGAGTGAAATCCCCATTTAATGTAGTATCAGTTTTCATTTGCGATTAAATCAAATAAAAGCACAAGAAAAGATATTCTCCGTAACAGGACAGGCAAATGGTGAATCAATCATTGATAACCATTAAACGGGCCTGAAATCGAGGTGCAGACCTCTGTTCCAGTACTGCCTGTATTATCGCTCGGTCCCCTTTGGTTGACGTTTTCACCCAACATAATAGAAGTTTATCACAATTTAATGTATTCTAGGCGAACAAGTACTCCATGCCACATTAAATGATGTGATTCGTTGCGGTATATGATGTACATGATGACGGTATAAAATACGATTATGCTCACACCTACCACAGTTCCCATGTAAACAAACGAGGAAATGACTGCGCTATCCGGATGGACGGTGACATATGACGTCACAAACTCAGGAGCCAATGGCCGTCGTTTTTTGCGCATATGCCAAAACGGTCCGAAAAATCGATGGAAATATTGAAAAAAAAACACACAAAACGACATCTATGGACGAAAATATTGCCGGAAACGTCTTTCACAGGCTGAAATACACCTTATTCAACTTTGATTAGGGATTCGAAAATAGACGTTACTTGCACTTTAAACAATTCATGTCTTGAATTACCCCGCTTTGTACGGGTCCCAATTAAATTTTAGAATGACAGCGTTGATCACATCATTCTTGCTTCGTTCGTTTCCGTCCTGATATAAGGCACAGACGAATGGGATGACGCGCAACTGCTTGTTTGACGACGGTATGTTGCCTGTACACAGTATTCGGTGGCATATGACAGCGAGGCGACCACCATTGTAATGAAACCTCTTCGCTCACAGTAGGCACTTCAAGAGACCATGCAATCGTAACCACAGCCAGGAGACTTTTGGTTCATCACAGCGTGAGTCGATTATGCTGCCGGATACGTGGCGATTGATTTATCGCCATTTTAAGTGAAATTGATGTTGGCTAATGGGACTTCAAGGACTCTTACTAGAGCATTCCATAAAATTAACTAGATTCGGCAGGAACGCCAACGGCATGTCTTCCAATGGCAAGCAATCGGGTCTGTGATTGCGCCTTGTTAAGAAACCCTATGCGCCGCACACGTTTACGATAGATGTCAGCGAGGGGAGCTGGTAACGCGCACTATTTTTGGATAGATGTCACAAGCTGCAGCCCCTTAGATGTTTTGATATGACCCATTAGCAGATGTTTTGACGTGACCCCTTAACCAAGTCATTGCAAAGCCGAGGGCATGGTACTAAGCCTGTCTCAGTGGCTTGGTGGTTTGCTTCGCCTTTTGATCAACAGGCTGTTGGGTCGACTCCAAGATGTGACAACCTGACCCGTGACTCGGATGATCACATACAAATGGCGGCCCCATCTTTTGAAAAGGGATGTAAAAGATCCTTTGAGGACGACGTGCTCCGTAGCAGTGACCAGTTTAGAGTAATTTACTCAATTGTAGTCGTACATAGCTTATAGTTGCTAAATACGAATATGTTTTGATGCACACAAACACACACACCCACGTTACTGGTCGATTGATTTATCGCCATTTTAAGTGAAATTGATGTAGGCTAATGGGACTTCAAGGACTCTTACTAGAGCATTGCATAAAATTAATAAGAAGCGGGCGAGATTCGATAGACATGTGTCTGTTCCGCCAACTGTGTGGATGGCAATCCCTTGATGATGTGGAATAAGTTAAATCAATCAAGCATTCATATTACCAAACACATTTTCATCAATAATTATTATCATTCAAAACAAAATATACGATATTATACTGAAATTGATTTAAAAATATTCGTAGTAATAGATGCGGTTGAATGCTCTGTTCTAAACCAGTGAAACAAATAGGGAAATAAAGTAGAAGAGCGAGTCGAATCCCTCAATATATCGACTATTTTCCTCTACGCCATCAACAATCACTTTCTGCCAACAACAACAATAACAACAACAGTAACAGCAGTATCGATCAATAAGTCTCGTCATCTCCCCCTACCCTTACGCCCCACCAGAGCACAGCGATATTAATAGTTATGTCTTTACAACAAATAGAACCTTTCAAATGACGACTATGGAAAAAAGCGCCATACGAGGTGCCAGGACTAACATCTTCGTAACCTATCGTAGCAAATATACCGAACTACAGCAATAAGTTCAGCATAGAACATGTGTGAGAATGGGATCGGAGGAACATCATGAGGAAAAGGTCTGCGGAAGACAATTAATGGAATAAGCTGGTATTTTCGAAATCCCCAAGTAAATATCGTTTCGCATCAAAAGTTTGAACATGTCACAACTTAACAAGTTTTTTGTAAGAGTGTAGAATGCAAATGCATTAGGGCAATAGAGTTAATAATTTATTATCTTCAACGGATTACAATGGGCTGAGATTACACGCCTCGTGTATCATGCTGCTTATTATTCGCGAAGATGGCGTGTTCAATCACTTCACTGCTGGAGATTACTTCATGCCATAAGGCTTATACAACAATACTCGTCTATTGTGAGAAGCACAAACCGCACATCAGTAATCCGTCAAAAGAGATTTTGAAGTTTTTCAGTATTCGTGTGGATGAGAATCAGATAAATGCCATAGAAACATACACCTTCTTCTAGTATTAACTTGAGGCGATTACTAAATACGTTTAACTGTTCATATTCAATACATCGTGAACACTTGATAACCACACTGATAAGTATATGAACCGTATCATCGAAAGCAGAGATGTATGCAGTACCTTTCTTGAATTACCTACTGGCTCCTTTTACTCCAGTATAAATGACCAGGGTACACACAAGGTGTCATCGGAGCAAAGAATCTCCTGATTGGATGTGGCTCAGGTGACCAAATCTAGCATGACGTCACCCTTGCAACTTCACAAGGGCAACTGTTTGTATTGGATGCATTGCACCCAATTATAGTTATGTCACATAATCTGCATCCCTAATAATACAGTTAACTCATGAATGACAATGACCTCATAAGCACTTGGTGGTCAAACCATAGAGACCAGATAATTTTGTTTAATCACTTTGTGGTTACATGACAGAGGCATCATGATTAAGTTTAGTCGTTCAGTGGTCACGTGATACCCAGCTTGATATCCAGATGATTGATCCAATGTAATTAAATTATTGGATTAAAATACTTATAATTGACCAGAACGGATTGAGTCGATGCATTCGCTGTTTCTAAGCACGTTCGGAGCTGCATTAATCCAACTGCACTGTTTTCCAAACGGATCGGTAAAAATGCGATTTCGGGACTTGGCTTACTATTTTGATAAACGTGCGTGATTTTTAAACATAGTTTGCATCCCGACAAAATCCTGCCATAGTGACCACTTCACGATGTGGGCTCTTTGGTTCTATATTGCTTTTTTTGTGGGGGAAATGTGGTGATATTTGCATATCAGTCATGTACAAATACCACATTAAGTTGGCAAACATTATGCAATTGCCCTTCAGCAATATTCCACTGAATCATAAACCCGAAAACTCCAGCTGATAAATATGAAGACGGCAGTCGACAATTTCTCAACTGAACGGAATATATCGTGCTCCATACGCAGTGCAGCCATTAATGGTGGCGTGTACGATATGCAAATGGCGGCGTGTATGGTCTGCTAATGGTGGCGTGCACGATCTGCTAATTTGATGGTTTAACATTATATCATCACAAGTCGTTACCATTTATGTTCAACGAGAAATGAATCTTGAAATAGTTCTATCATCCTATCATCGCCTCTCCGTAACCAGGTAACGAATCTATCCAGTGTCCATGGTTCGCCTTAATGGCGGGGACAGGTTAATCTTAGCCATAACAAGCGCCGTTATTGATTAATGGTAGGTGGCGAGTTCATGTAAGCCTTATGGACGCGATCATATTGCTACCAGTGTTGAACACAGCACCAATTCAATAAGTAACAAATACTGCCTCCACATGGCAAGCAACGCAGTGCCTATGGCTGCGTGTCATTGTTACTGCGCCTGAGCAGCTTTATGCAGGAGGCGCAACTTGCGCGGTTGACGTCACGTTGGCAACGGTAATGTTACCTAGGCGTTAATTCCGTCTCGTCAGGAGAGCTGACTTATCAAATTCTGCGACTCTGCCTATTAGGTCGGCCTCTAACCACAAGACAACCGTAATAGCTGCGCGGCCACGAAACAATTCTCGACTCCAGATAACATCAAGGTTGTTGATAGTACGTCGGAGCCGTTGAAAGCCGGCAATTGTAACCATCAGTTCCCCAACAAAAGCGGATGACAGCGGCAAGGACTACTGATGCAAGTCGTTGCAATTACCAGCCACGCTCCTACTTCCAGTCACCACGAATTGACTCATCAGGGTTCTGAAATCCCACTGGTGTTTAAGTTGAATGCCATATTGAAACGTTCTTGCAAGGAGAAGTGGTGACTGCGTTGAAGGCGCTCTTCACCTGAATCTACCACCTGCTACCGGTAGGGTGGCGAGACAGCTACGCGAGGCTGCCTAGATGTCAACCGTAGGTGTTGGGTTAGTGTGAATGTAGAAAGCTCCAACTGCTTACTGCTGTAAACCTACAGAGCGGCTGGTGCATAAAAGGAAAATCGAAGAGGTATTTCGTAGGAAGTACCAGTTAGACGAGTCACAAACATGAGTCAACCAACGAGCACCGAGTTCACCCAGCTCACGGCGGCCATCAGGTAGGTCACTAATGGGGCCTGTCTAAACGTAGGTTTAAACGTGGGTCACTAGAGTGGCTTGTATAAACGTAGGTCATTAGTGGGGCCTGTTTTAACGTAGGTCATTAGTGGTGCTTGTCTAAACGCTGGTCACTAGAGTGGCTTGTCTACACGTAGGTCATTATTGGTACTTGTCTAAACGCTGGTCTTTGAATGGGTTGTCTAAACGTAGGTCACTCTCAGGGCTGGTCTAAATGCTAGTCATTAACGGGACTATCAGTGGAGCTTGTCACAACGTTAGTTATCAGTGGAGCTTGTCACAACTTTAGTTAACAGTGGAGCTTGTCACAACGTTAGTTATCAATGGAGCTTGTCACAACGTTAGTCATCAGTGGAGTTTGTCACAACGTTAGTTATTAGTGGAGATTGTCACAACGTTAGTTATCAGTGGAGCTTGTCACAACGTTAGTTATCTGTGGAGCTTGTCACAATGTTAGTTATTTGCGGGTTCTAATACCGTTAGTTATCAGTGGAGCTTGTCACAATGTTAGTTATCAGTAGAGCTTGTCACAACGATAGTTATCAGTGTAGCTTATCACAACGCCATCAGTGTAGCCTGTCCTACGGTTGGTCATATACATATATATTGCAAGTCATCAATTTTATCTATTCTATGATTGGTCGCCGTTAATACCTATCCTGTGGTTGGTCAGTAATGTCACCTGTCCTATTGTTCATCACTATTGCTACATGTCCTGTGGTTGGTCAGTAATGTCACCTGTCCTATGGTTCATCACTATTGCTACATGTCCTGTGGTTGGTCAGTAATGTCACCTGTCCTATTGTTCATCACTATTGCTACCTGTCCTGTGGTTGGTCAGTAATGTCACCTGTCCTATGGTTCATCACTATTGCTACATGTCCTGTGGTTGGTCAGTAATGTCACCTGTCCTATGGTTAATCACTATTGCTACCTATCCTGTGGTTGGTCAGTAATGCCACCTGTCCTATGGTTCATCACTATTGCTACCTGTCCTGTGGTTGTCAGTAATGTCACCTGTCCTATGGTTCGTCACTATTGCTACATGTCCAGGGGTTTGTCAGTAATGTCACCTGTCCTATGGAACATCATCATTGCTACTTGTACTGTGGTTGGTCAGTAATGTCACCTGTCCTATGGTTCATCACTATTGCTACCTGTCTTGTGGTAAATCAGCTAATGTTTCTTGTCAGTTGTACTACAAGGAAAATCCACTTGCCAAAATCACTTTAATAGGCAAAGGCACTTTCGATGAAAAAGATTTTTCAATTCTTGTGTTAATTCACACAAGGCGCTTCCCGTGGACTCACTTGCCTGTCTGTTAGAAGGACATTATATGCGTTTTAAGTCAGGTGACCAGTCACAGGGTTAACCATTGTATTTGCCTTCCACTCAATCAGACGAGCAATCGTCAGACTAGGCTTGTTCATGCCCTTTAGTTCCCCTTTCCCTACAGCTTGGCTCAGCATCGTGCCGATCCCCCTTACTGCTCACGTTAATTGGATGTCAGTGTGGGCCGCTAACATAGCGCACGCGACCACGCACCCCTCAACCAGTCAACACCACCGCCACGTCGGTCCTCTCATTACCTGTGTTGTCAATCATACCGCCTACTTGAGAACTCGAAGACCTGCGCCTTTATTACTTACCCTCAATGAGAGAGGACCATATGAATCATAGTTTAGGATATGTTTAGGATATCCTCAGCAGAAACAGTTGTTCCATCCATTAGTGGACATCCCTTAGATTCAAATCCGTGCTCAAATGATGTCACTGGTTTATTACTGTCTGATGGATGGAGCTTTATGCCAGCTACATACAATATGTCGATGATAGCAGAGGGTTGTCCGTCAATTTCAGCCGTATCGATTGCACATGGCGTGGCCTTCCTAACCACGCCATTCAGTCATTTATGAGCAACACGTGGTTTGTCTCTGCTGTCGTGTTAGCCACATGCGATCTAGTGGGAGTGCTGGCCTGATTGAGGCAACAGGCTTCTCGTGCTTGTTGGAAATTGGTCAGCCACAGTATCATTACCAAAATCATTTATCTGTGTGTTGGCAGCGATACGACAAAGCTAAACAAGAAATATAAGATATGTCATTTGTTATTGTCGGAGAATCTGCACGTTCTGTCATTAATTTTGTTGATACTTGAATGGTTTACGTGCCCAGATATGTACAAGGTGTTTTTTGAATTGATGATGTGAGGTGAGATGAGGTAAAGTGAGGTGAAGTGAGGTGTGGAGAGGTAAAGCAGGGGCCAGGTAGCAGATGTGACTCTTTGGATGTGGGTACAGCTGTCGGACCGGTCGTTTGGCACTGTGGGTAGTGGAGGCTTCATACAGCACGTCTCTTAATAATGATATCACATCTAACAATGTTGTTATTTAACGTGCCATATTGTCGTCATTTCCTACGCCTCGCCAGATCGCTGGAGCTGAGTTTGAAGCAGCAATCGTTACTGCATCGCGCCAGCGGAGTCGGCATCGATGTGTCACAGCCGCGCTCGTCACGAGCCTCGTTCAACAAGGGTCAGCCCCCTCTAGAATTCAACACGAACGAACAAAGGTCAGCGACCAAGCGTGACAAGGTGAAACAACATGCACGATCAAGTATGCACAATTGTACAATGTGGTTAAGTGGCAGCGTGATGCGTTGATTTGTAATGGGTATCCTGCCAACAGTGTAAATGCATTTTCTTTGTGGAGGATGTTGGGGTGTGTGAGTGGGCTGGGCTGCTTCGTGATTGATAGCAGCTTAAACTGAAGAAGTTTTGAGTACAATTGAAGGGGAGTATCCATTGGAAGGCACACACGCACCTCTAATTGATAACATGTCATATAATTTTACGACTTCTTCAGCGGCGACCGAATACACTGCCTTCAATCTATCGTTTATCCACAAATTGATGGAAACACATAGGGCATGAATAAGGAAGTGCAGGGGAAGTGATAAGGGTGGGGGGGGGGGGGGGGCGGTTTGAGAGAAAAAACACCATGATATATGTCAGCAGCGGTGTGTCTAACATGGATAACCATTCGGTCCTGAATAACGATGTATGGTAGACTGGGCTTTGTGCGTGGGCGTGTGCAGGCGTCAATCTAGGCCATGCATGTTTTCTCGTACAGGTTGCTGTCTACATCCGGGTAGTGTTCCTCAAAGTTGGTGAAATCGACACCCTCAAACAGAAGTACTCAGCTGACGTGTTTATACAAGCCAAGTGGCGAGACCAGGGCCTCGACAACAAAACCGCAAAAGTAAGACTATCAATTTCAACCTGGTTTGACTGACCGCATGAGGCCGGTCGAACCCTCGCCACTAACCGACCTGTCGTGGTGTAGATTGACTGGTCTATGTCGAGAAATGCTCGAGAAATGTCCAAAGAATTTTGAGTTGGGGAAAATTTAAATGGTGGCCTCCAACCTCCTAACAGTGCCGGGGGTTAGGGTGGGGTCACGGTGGGGATTAGGGTGGGGTCACAGTGCCGTTTTGTGTACAGTTTAGGGCATTGCCAGTTATGATTGCCATGCATTATGACGGCGGGGATAAGGGTGGGTCAGTATGGCAGGATGTATGGGTGTAAGGATTGATAACCACGGCAGGGATAAGGTTGGGGTCACGGCAGGGATTAGGGTGGGGTCACGGTGGGGGTTAATGTGTCAACACCTTTATTTCTCGGACAAGGCCAGGTGTTCCGCTAGTTGTGAATATGCATGATTTAAGCATGATATATGGCAGATGCATGCATTCGAACTGTCGCGCATATATACAAAACACTGTTAGTACCTAAATAACCCTAGTTTCTGCTCGTGTTGATGACAGGACGTGGACAAGTGGACTGGGAAATTGTGGAATCCCAAATAGGGAATGTGACCACACTGCGGGCATACTGTTGTCTCGAAAATGGACGTACCCGTCGTACAAGGTCAAAATCCGGCCTTTTTGGAACTTGGAGCTACCAGTTTCCTTCGTACAAGGTATTGTTATGCTCGATTTCGTATAACCCGTCGTACATTTATTGAAGCGCAAAACATACCCCGTCGTACAAGTATGAGGTCAAAAACTTCCCGTCGTACAAGTCGAGAGGCCGAAAAGCGCATACTTAAGGTTCCCGTGGCGCGTGGCACATATATACATACATATATATATACACTTAGTGCATGTATGTATGTATGTATGTATGTATGTACCCTAGTGTCTGTATGTATGTTGATGTACAGGATGTATGACGTAAGTGGACTGGGAATGTATGTGGAATCCCAATGTCTTTGTTGATGTAATGTATATGGGGAAGACCACACTGAAAGTGTATGGCATAATGGACGCTGTCATGAAAAACAATACGTGAATTATGTCCTTTTTGGAGTACTTGGAGCTGAACCTGTTTCCTTTCGATGATTTGGCAGGTATTGTTGCTGCTTCGATTTCGTATACGCAATTAGACTTGATGCCATTTGTCTGTACTCGCGATCTTTGCGTTATCGTTAAAGTAATTGCTCAATATATACAGCATTTAACTCAAAACTTTTACGATAATTGTTGTTTATTGGCATCAAAATTTTACTGATAGTCATGTCATGAACTCATTTTTTGATGGGCACTGAGATTTGAAATCGACTGTTTTGTCTTGATTTTTTTTTGGGAGGGGGTAGATTAGTAACAACGTCGTTTCCCAAGAACAACTTCTCCAAACACTCTCGTCTGTCATTTCCAATCCCGACGTGTAACTCTCTATGGCTTTTTTCAGTCGATTTTCGATAACAAATTCGTTTTCACATCTGACTGCCGACATTTTGGACCTAATGAAAAGTTTTCCATAACAAAATGTATATTATTCTTCTAATCGAACACAGTCGAAAATATTTTTGTAACATTTAAGAGTTGACAATTCGTATAAATATTTCCTCGCGTAATGGCCCGAATTTGCCCCAAAGCGATCTATTTGGGGCAGAGGCGAATCCTAGCCTGCTCAGAAGCCGATGCGCAAGGAGATCGTCGCCATTTATGTTGTGGGAAATTACCCTTCCTGCTTGTCGGTCTAATTTGTCCGCAATTATGCCTCAACTTTAATGAGTGAAGATTTGATGAAATCTACATTTTGTAACAAACGTGGAAGTACACACATCGATAGCAAGGTAAATATAGATCGTGTAATGATTTACAGCACACATTCGTGTAGTTCATGGTTCAGGGGAGGCACTGTTATCGATGGAACGACACAACTGAATGAAACAATACATCATGAATATTTCCATCGAGCATTCATACATACATACATACATACATACATACATACTATATGTCATGTTTGGTGGTATTGACGTGTGCCTGGAAAATAGTGTTGATACAAAGGTGATCCCTCTTTGGGCAATTACTCACAAACGTGGTCTCCTCTCTTCCTTTATCAAATAATCAAGTTGAAAATTTATCAACATGATTTTCGATCAAGTAAACTTTGCAGCACAAATTAGAAGATGGCATTATTTACGTCTGCGTTAAACTTAGTTATGAATTAACAAAATGATCCCTGGGTGCCAAATATGGGGCTGAACAGCCTCTTTAAGCACCTCAATAATGTTGCCATGTTAGAGCTGTGGTGCAGTGTGAAATCTCCATGCAGTTAGGTGATAATGTGACACGGTCGCAGTTATCAAAGGGCTAGCTACGAGCTCGAGGAGATATGGAGAAAAGACCGGGCTTTTCCTCGAGCTCTGATTTGTTAAGAAGAGGTGCCATGCGATTAGTCCCTTTCTTCTTGATAAGACACGACGTTTGTATAAATTAAACGGGTACATTTCCAAATAAAAGCTGTAAAAAACGACCTGTTGCACCAGAAACAAAAACACCCTATACGCCATTATTCCCAGTTGAAAGCGGAGATTGTAAATCCTCATTATTGTCGACCTATGTACGATAACGTATTCATATGTTTTCCACTCTCACGACGTGAGCAGTCTAGCGTTTGATGGATGAGGATGCCACCCGCTCGAACAGCCATTAATCAATCATGCGTTTACTCTTGCTTTTCGCTCCATTCTCTGCAGGCACTTACTCGCTTCTCCTATGTGTGTGTGTGTGGGTGGGAGGTGGGGGTTGGGGGGGTAGGGGGTGGTAGAATTCGCAGTCCTGGAACGGATTTAGTCGTAAATGTGATGAGTTATTCAATAACAGCATTGTGTTAAAAATGGCGTTCATCTATATCGACTCGCGCTTCACACACGGTCACTGCCCCTCATAATGATATGATAATATCATATAAACATGCTATTTTTAGGCATTCCTCTCCGCTAACACAGACACTGGTTATATATGAAGTTCATTTCTCATCGCATAAGCAAACGAGCATGAACTATTTGTCAAAGTTAGTGGTATTGACGTGTGCCAGGAAAATAGTGTTGATATAAAGGTGATCCCTGTCTGGGCAAGTTACTCACAAACGTGGTGTCCAATCATTTATGCAGTAATTTACCGCCAAAATACATGATATCAAAGGCTCGTTGGATCACAAGAAATAAATGATTGATGGTCAACCACCGATTGCTGTTACAATCAGATGTCATCTGACTTGCTCTGTCATTTCTTGCAGCCAAGTTTATAGTGATCGCCCACGGAAAATGTTCCAAATGTTGTGTTCCTTCTGTTCGGTCTTTGACAGTAAAGGAATGAATGCTAATTTTGCGATGCCGCAGCCGTTAATCTGATAGCAGGAGACCTCAGATATTTAATCATGATTAATACTCATTGCAATCATAGGTGACATAATTTGCATAACCCAAAATAACACGGAATGTTCTTTTGTAATTTCAGCATTTTATATCAGTAAAATGGGCGTGGAAATCAATATCGATCTCAACTTGTAACCTACCGATATACCTCTATAAAACCCTTCCAATCAATCAAACATCTAATCGATGTGGAATGGTAACATATATTTGCTTGACATATAATTAAATCTCCCTGGGCTTTGTTGGAATACAGAGGTCTAAGAACCTTATATAGGTACATCGGATATCAACAATTCCCAACCAATTCGGTCATTAACGATCATTGATATTGGAAAACGGATTGGCATGTAAATCTTAATCGAAGGACTGTTACTATGTTAGATAATGTGAGGTTTGACTGATAAGTTATTGCAAATGAACGTAGTTCATAACTGTAGTAGCCCGGATGAATTGTCAACAATAACAGGCAATACAGACGACTTTCACGAAGCATCCTTTGGAGCCCCATCGATAGCAGATGAAAAAAGGGTGTGCATTCGATAAGAAAAATGGTAGATTCATCTGACACAGATCAATAGAAGGTTTGTGATACGAGACAAAATTGGAGAATTGATGCTGCGTCTCGGATCACGTCTCCCTGTCGCCCAATAAAGAATTGATTGTTGGCAGGATCTGACGCATATATGACTTTTTTTATTCCACTGCAGGTTTACAAGCAGTATGTGCTCAGCAGGATGGTTCATGTATTTTACAATAACGCATAAATGAACATCATACTACGGTCGTCGCGTAGCTTTCTTCATTATCGGTCAACATTCTAAGGAGTTAAGTAACCATCGTCCATCCCAATATGTGCCGATTATGAAGCTTTTAGTGACTCGTGACCGTGAGGAGATGATTATATTTGGCTGGATATAATTTACGTCTTTATCATGTTATTTAGTCAATAAGCCTCCAAGTTTATCCTCAAACAAGGAAGGTGAATCCCAAATCAATGCCAATTCAAAGACTATCTTGGAGCGCAGTTAAGCCACTTTCCCAGACATCTAAAGAGCAATCATGAATTTTGTTATTTTGCCTTGTAACTACTGGCTCGTCCCCAAGCAGTGTAGGAAATAATAGTCCCTTGCAGAATTGAAGGCTGCTAATATATAATGGGTAAAACAGAGGTGTGTGTTAATATAAATAACAAACATGTGTTGCAATCGATTTAGAAATAGCATTCAGCAAGCCAGCATTTTATTCAAAGCTTCCTCGTTTGTGAGTTGGCTCTTTGCGTCTAATATAACTGCTCTATTGTCACAACATAAGACAAATAAGACCGATATTTCTGAAAAGTGACATCGAACGGACGGCCGTCTACACCCAGTACTCATGGGAAGGTTAAGATGTAGATAAACCACTAACCCGTTCCGGAAGGGCTTCTTCAAAAGCTAAACCATTTTTTCAGCTTCAATATTACTACCAGTTAGAAATTTGTGGGTGGATTAGATAAAGAAAATTATCGTGTAGAATAACTATGGCTCATGATCAATAGTCGAGCTCATCTTGGTTGGCAATAATAATCTATTTGGTCTGATATTTGGATAAATCTCACTGGCTCGTCGTTGTTAGTTGCTCGCTTACGGGGTTGGTTTTGTACCAAGTTAACAAATGTATGTCAGAATATGATTAGTATTTGGTGTTGTATATCTGTTTATTAATTCACTGCACATAGAGGTCAAAGTTGACCAGATGGCCTTATGCAGCTACCACCTGTTGTTTGATCAGTATCTTACTGGACTGTTTCCTGAAAGCTTTGGGCAAGAAGTTTAGTGTCACAAAATAGTGATTTGATCTCATCATAATTGAAACCAAATCACTAGGTCATGGTCAGTATAACAAATATTATTCGCGAGCATTTTCTCAGTGTTCAATTTGAGATAACTTCGTTGGTATTCTGGATGGTTCCCGCTTGGAAATAGAACAGTAAACAGTGTTTAATCCTCGTCCCAAAAGCGTGCACATGTGGGGTTTTGGGAGCAACAGTTCTTAAGGTGTCCCATTTTTATTTGAAACAGTAAGGGATTAGGAATATATTGCAGCACAGGGACATCCATTTTGCCAAACTTGAGATGTTTGGGGATCTGTGTTCTTTTGAATGTGATTATGAAGGCGCCTGCACATGCTCCCCCTTATTACTGTGCCTTATGCCCTACAAGTAGTTAAACAATTCATGTCTTGAATTACCCCGCTTTGTACGGGTCCCAATTAAATTTTAGAATGACAGCGTTGATCACATCATTCTTGCTTCGTTCGTTCCCGTCCTGATATAAGGCACAGACTGCTTGTTTGACGGTATGTTGCCTGTACACATTATTCGGTGGCATATGACAGCGAGGCGACCACCATTGTAATGGAACCTCTTCGCTCACAGTAGGCACTTCAAGAGACCATGCAATCGTAACCACAGCCAGGAGACTTTTGGTTCATCACAGCGTGAGTCGATTATGCTGCCGGATACGTGGCGATTGATTTATCGCCATTTTAAGTGAAATTGATGTAGGCTAATGGGACTTAAAGGACTCTTACTAGAGCATTGCATAAATTAATAAGAAGCGGGCGAGATTCGATAGGCATGTGTCTGTTCCGCCAACTGTGTGGATGGCAATCCCTTGATGATGTGCAATAAGTTAAATCAATGAAGTATTCATATTACCCTAACACATTTGCATCAATAATTATTATCATTCAAAACAAAATATATGATATTTTACTGGAATTGATTTCGAAATATTCGTAGTAATAGATGCGGTTGAATGCTCTGTACTAAACCAGTAAAACAAATAGGGAAATAAAGTAGAAGAGCGAGTCGAATCCCTCAATATATCGACTATTTCCCTCTACGCCATAAACAATCAGTTTCTGCCAACAACAACAATAACAACAACAACAGTAACAGCAGCATCAATCAACAAGTCGCGTCATCTCCACTTACACTTACGCCCTATCAAAGCACAGCGATATTAATAGTTTTGTGTGTACAACAAATAGAACCTTTCAAATGACGACTATGGAAAAAGCGCCATAAGAGGTGCCAGGACTAACATCTACGTAACCTATCGTAGCAAATATACCGAACTACAGCAATAAGTTCAGCCTAGAACATGTGTGAGAATGGGATCGGAGGAACATCATGAGGAAAAGGTCTGCGGAAGACAATTAATGGAATAAGCTGGTATTTTCGAAATCCCAAGTAAACATCGTTTCGCATCAAAAGTTTGAACATGTCACAACTTAACAAATTTTTTGTATGTGTGTAGTACAATACATTTAGATCAATGTTTTATCTGTGGAATGCAAATGCATTAGGGCAATAGAGTTAATAATTTATTATCTTCAACGGATTACAATGGGCTGAGATTACACGCCTCATGTATCAGCTGCTAATTATACGCAAGTTGGCGTGTTCAATCACTTCACTGCTGGAGATTACTTCATGGACCGTGTCTAGTGCTGCGCGATGCCATAAGGCTTATACAACAATACTCGTCTATTGTGAGAAGCACAAACCGCACATCAGTAATCCGTCAAAAGAGATTTTGAAGTTTTTCAGTATTCGTGTGGATGAGAATCAGATAAAAATGCCATAGAAACATACACCTTCTTCTAGTATTAACTAAATATGTGTAACTGTTCATATTCAATACATCGTGAACACTTGATAACCACACTGATAAGTATATGAACCGTATCATCGAAAGCAGAGATGTATGCAGTACCTTTCTTGAATTACCTACTGGCTTCTTTTACTCCAGTATAAATGACCAGGAAACACACAAGGTGTCATCGGAGCAAAGAATCTCCTGATTGGATGTGGCTTAGGTGACCAAATCTAGCATGACGTCACCCTTGCAACTTCACAAGGGCAACTGTTTGTATTGGATGTATTGCACCCAATTATAGTTATGTCACATAATCTGCATCCCTAATAATACAGTTAACTCATGAATGACAATGACCTCATAAGCACTTGGTGGTCAAACCATAGAGACCAGATTATTTTGTTTAATCACTTTGTGGTTACATGACAGAGGCATCATGATTAAGTTTAGTCGTTCAGTGGTCACGTGATACCCAGCTTGATATCCAGATGATTGATCCAATGTAATTAAATTATTGGATTAAAATACTTATAATTGACCAGAACGGATTGAGTCGATGCATTCGCTGTTTCTAAGCACGTTCGGAGCTGCATTAATCCAACTGCACTGTTTTCCAAACGGATCGGTAAAAATGCGATGTCGGGACTTGGCTTATTTAACTATTTTGATAAACGTGCGTGATTTTTAAACACAGTTTGCATCTCGACACAATCCTGCCATAGTGAACACTTCGCGATGTGCGCTCTTTGGTTCTATATTGCTTTTTTTGTGGGGGAAATGTGGTGCTATTTGCACATCAGTCATGTACAAATACCACATTAAGTTGGCAAACATTATGCAATTGCGCATCCAGCAATATGACACTGAAGCATCAACCCCAAAACTGGCACTCGCGCATGTCAATTCCAGCTGATAAATATGAAGACGGCAGTCGACAATTTCCCAACTGGATGGAATATCTCGTGTTCCATATGTAGTGCAGCCATCAAGGATGGCGTGTACGATCTGCTAATGGTGGCGTGTATGGTCTCCTAATGGTGGCGTGTACGGTCTGCTAATGGTGGCGTGTACGATTTGCTAATGGTGGCGTGTATGGGATGCTAATGGTGGCGTGTACGATCTGCTAATGGTGGCGTGTACGGTCTGCTAATGGTGGCGTGTACGGTCTGCTAATGGTGGCGTGTACGGTCTGCTAATGGTGGCGTGTACGATCTGCAAATGGTGGCGTGTATGATCTGCTAATGGTGGCGTGTACGGTCTGCTAATGGTGGCGTGTACGGTCTGCAAATGGTGGCGTGTACGATCTGCTAATGGTGGCGTGTACGATCTGCTAATGGTGGCGTGTACGGTCTGCTAATTGTGGCGTGTGCGGTCTGCTTATGGTTGCGTGTACGATCTGCTAATGGTGGCGTGTACGGTCTGCTAATGGTGGCGTATGCGATCTGCTAATGGTGGCGTGTACGATCTGCTAATTGTGGCGTGTGCGGTCTGCTAATGGTTGCGTGTACGATCTGCTAATGGTGGCGTGTACGATCTGCTGATGGTGGCGTGTGCGGTCTGCTTATGGTTGCGCGTACGATCTGCTAATGGTGGCGTGTACGGTCTGCTAATGGTGGCGTGTACGATCTGCAAATGGTGGCGTGTACGATCTGCTAATGGTGGCGTGTACGGTCTGCTAATGGTGGCGTGTACGGTCTGCTAATGGTGGCGTGTACGATTTGCTAATGGTGGCGTGTACGATCTGCTAATGGTGGCGTGTACGGTCTGCTAATGGTGGCGTGTGCGGTCTGCTAATGGTTGCGTGTACGATCTGCTAATGGTGGCGTGTACGGTCTGCTAATGGTGGCGTATGCGATCTGCTAATGGTGGCTTGTACGGTCTGCTAATTGTGGCGTGTGCGGTCTGCTAATGGTTGCGTGTACGATCTGCTAATGGTGGCGTGTACGGTCTGCTATTGGTGGCGTGTACGATATGCTAATGGTGGTGCGTACGGTCTGCTAATGGTGGCGTGTATGGTCTGCTAATGGTGGCGTGTATGGTCTGCTAATGCTGGCGTGCACGATCTGCTAATTTGATGGTTTAACATTATATCATCACATGTCGTTACCATTTAGGTTCAACGAGAAATGAATCTAGAAATAGTTCAACGAGTTCATTGACTTTTTTGTCTTATCATCGCCTCTCCGTAACCAGGTAACGAATCTATCCAGTGTCCATGGTTGACCTTAATGGCGGGGACAGGTTAAACATAGCCATAACAAGCGCCGTTATTGATTAATGGCAGGTGGCGAGTTCATGTAAGCCTTATGGACGCGATCATATTGCTACCAGTGTTCAACACAGCACCAATTCAATAAGTAACAAATACTGCCTCCACATTGCAAGCAACGCAGTGCCTATGGCTGCGTGTCATTGTTACTGCGCCTGAGCAGCTTTATGCAGGAGGCGCAACTTGCGCGGGTGACGTCACGTTGGCAACGGTAATGTTACATAGGCGTTAATTCCGTCTTGTCAGGAGAGCTGACTTATCAAATTCTGCGACTCTGCCTATTAGGTCGGCCTCTAACCACAAGACAACCGTAACAGCTGCGCGGCCACAAAACAATTCTCGACTCCAGATAACATAGTACGTGGGAGCCGTTGAAAGCCGGCAATTGTAACCATCAGTTCCCCAACAAAAGCGGATGACAGCGGCAAGGACTACTGATGCAAGTCGTTGCAATTACCAGCCACGCTCCTACTTCCAGTCACCACGAATTGACTCATCAGGGTTCTGAAATCCCACTGGTGTTCAGGTTGAATGCCATATTGAAACGTTCTTGCAAGGAGAAGTGGTGACTGCGTTGAAGGCGCTCTTCACCTGAATCTACCACCTGCTACCGATAGGGTGGCGAGACAGCTACGCGAGGCTGCCTAGATGTCAACCGTAGGTGTTGGGTTAGTGTGAATGTAGAAAGCTCCAACTGCTTACTGCTGTAAAACTACAGAGCGGCTGGTGCATAAAAGGAAAATCGAGGAGGTATTTCGTAGGAAGTACCAGTTATACGAGTCACAAACATGAGTCAACCAACGAGCACCGAGTTCACCCAGCTCACGGCGGCCATCAGGTAGGTCACTAATGGGGCCTGTCTAAACGTAGGTTTAAACGTGGGTCACAAGAGTGGCTTGTATAAACGTAGGTCATTAGTGGGGCCTGTTTTAACGTAGGTCATTTGTGGTGCTTGTCTAAACGCTGGTCACTAGAGTGGCTTGTCTAAACGTAGGTCATTATTGGTAGTTGTCTAAACGCTGGTCTTTGAGTGGGTTGTCTAAACGTAGGTTACTCTCAGGGCTGGTCTAAATGCTGGTCATTAACGGGACTATCAGTGGTGCTTGCCACAACGTTAGTTATCAGTGGAGCTTGCCACAACATTAGTTATATGTGGAGCTTGCAACAACGTTAGTTATCAGTGGAGCTTGTCACAACATTAGTTATCTGTGGAGCTTGCCACAACGTTAGTTATCAGAGGAGCTTGCCACAACATTAGTTATCTGTGGAGCTTGCCACAACGTTAGCTATCGGTGAAGCTTGCCACAACGTTAGTTATCAGTGGAGCTTGCCAAAACATTAGTTATCAGTGGAGCTTGCCAAAATGTTAGTTATCAGTGGAGCTTGTCACAACGTTAGTTATCAGTGGAGCTTGCCACAACGTTAGTTATCAGTGGAGCTTGCCACACCGTTAGTTATCAGTGGAGCTTGCCACAACGTTAGTTATCTGTGAAGCTTGCCACAACGTTAGTTATCTGTGGAGCTTGCAACAACGTTAGTTATCAGTAGAGCTTGTCACAACGTTAGTTATCAGTGGAGCTTGCCACAACGTTAGTTATCATTGGAGCTTGTCGCAACATTAGTTATCAGTGGAGCTTGCCGCAACGTTAGTTATCAGTGAAGCTTGCCACAACGTTAGTTATCAGTGGAGCTTGCCACAACATTAGTTATCAGTGGAGCTTGCCACAACGTTAATTATCAGTGGAGCTTATCACAACGTTATTTATTAGTGGAGCTTGCCACAACGTTAGTTATCGGTGGAGCTTGCCACAACGTTAGTTATCAGTGGAGCTTGCCACAACGTTAGTTATCAGTGGAGCTTGCCACAACATTAGTTATCTGTGGAGCTTGCCACAACGTTAGTTATCAGTGGAGCTTGCCACAACGTTATTTATCAATGGAGCTTGTCACAACGTTAGTTATCAGTGGAGCTTGTCACAACGTTAGTTATCAGTGGAGCTTGCCACAACGTTAGTTATCATTGGAGCTTGTTACAACATTAGTTATCAGTGGAGCTTGTCACAACGTTTGTTATCAGTGGAGCTTGTCACAACGTTAGTTGTCGGTGGAGCTTGGCACAACGTCTGTTATCTGTGGAGCTTGTCACAACGTTAGTTATCTGTGGAAACTGTCACCACGTTAGTTATCAGTGTAGCTTATCACAACGCCATCAGTGTAGCCTGTCCTACAGTTGGTCATCTGTATATTGCAAGTCATCAATTTAATGTATTCTGTGACTGGTCGCCGTTCAGTAATGTCACCCGTCCTATGGTTCATCACCATTGCTACCTGTCCTTTGGTAGGTCAGTAATGTCACCTGTCCTATGGTTAATCACCGTTGCTACCTGTCCTATGGTTCATCACCATTGGTACCTTTGCTGTGGTTGGTCAGTAATGTCACCTGTCCTATGGTTAATCACCATTGCTACCTGTCCTGTGGTTAATCACTATTGCTACCTTTGCTGTGGTTGGTCAGTAATGTCACCTGTCCTATGGGTAATCACCATTGCTACCCTGTCCTGTGGTTGGTCAGTAATGTCACCTGTCGTATGGTTCATCATCATTGCTACCTGTCTTGTGGTAAATCAGCTAATATTTCCTGTCAGTTGTACCTCAAGGGAAATCCACTTGCCAAAATCAATTTAATAAGCAAAGGCACTTTCGGTGCCGTAGATTTTAATTCTTAGGTAAATTCACACAACGTGCTTCCCGTGGACTCACTGGCCCGCCTGTTTTGAACTTCAATATAATGGCCTCCAAATTGGACATTATATGCGTTTTAAGTCAAGTGACCAGTCACAGGGTTTACCATTGTATTTGCCTTCCACTCAATCAGACGAGCAATCGTCAGACTAGGCTTGTTCACGCCCTTTAGTTCCCCTTCCCCACAGCTTGGCTCAGCATCGTGCCGATCCCCCTTATTGCTCACGTTAATTGGATGTCAGTGTGGGCCGCTAACATAGCGCACGCGACCACGCACCCTTCGACACCACCGCCACGTCGGCCCTCTCATTACCTGTGTTGTCAATCATAGCGCCTACTTGAGAACTCGAAGACCTGCGCCTTTATTACTTGCCCTTAATGAGAGAGGACCATGGGACGCCAAGTTGAATCATAGTTTAGGATATGTTTAGGATATCCTCAGCAGAAACAGTTGTTCCACCCATTAGTGGACATCCCTTAGATTCAAATCCGCGCTCAAATGACGTCACTGGTTGGATTACCGTCTGATGGATGGCGCTTTATGCCAGCTTCATACAATATGTCGATGATAGCAGAGGGTTGTCCGTCAACTTCAGCCGTATCGATTGCACATGGCGTGGCCTTCCTAACCGCGCCATTCAGTCAACACGTGGTTTGTCTCTGCTGTCGTGTTAGCCACATGCGATCTAGTGGGAGTGCTGGCCTGATTGAGGCAGCAGGCTTCCTCGTGCTTGTTTGAAATTGGTCAGCCACATATCATTACCAAAAACATTTATCTGTGGCGATGCAACAAAGCTAAACAAGAAATTAAGATATGTCATTTGTTATTGTCGGGAGAAACTGCACGTTATGTCATTAGATTAATTTTGTTGATACTTGAATGGTTTACGTGCCCCGATATGTACAATGTGTGTTTTGAATTGATGATGTGAGGTGAGATGAGGTAAAGTGAGGTGAAGTGAGGTGTGGAGAGGTAAAGCAAGGGCCAGGTAGCAGATGTGACTCTTTGGATGTGGGTACAGCTGTCGGGCCGGTCGTTTGGCGCTGTGGGTAGTGGAGGCTTCATACAGCACGTCTCTTAATAATGATATCACATCTAACCATGTTGTTATTTAACGTGCCATATTGTCGTCATTTCCTACGCCTCGCCAGATCGCTTGAGCTGAGTTTGAAGCAGCAATCGTTACTGCATCGCGCCAGCGGAGTCGGCATCGATGTGTCACAGCCGCGCTCGTCACGAGCCTCGTTCAACAAGGGTCAGCCCCCTCTAGAATTCAACACGAACGAACAAAGGTCAGCGACCAAGCGTGACAAGGTGAAACAACATGCACGATCAAGTATGCACAATTGTACAATGTGGTTAAGTGGCAGCGTGATGCGTTGATTTGTAATGGGTATCCTGCCAACAGTGTAAATGCATTTTCTTTGTGGAGGATGTTGGGGTGTGTGAGTGGGCTGGGCTGCTTCGTGATTGATAGCAGCTTAAACTGAAGAAGTTTTGAGTACAATTGAAGGGGAGTATCCATTGGAAGGCACACACGCACCTCTAATTGATAACATGTCATACACTTTCAGGACTACTTCAGCGGCGACCGAATACACTGCCTTCAATCTATCGTTTATCCGTTGTCCACAATTTGATGGAAACACATAGGTCATGAATAAGGAAGTGTAGGGGAAGTGATAAGGGCGGGGTGGGGGGGTGGGGGGCGGTTTGAGAGAAAAACACCATGATGTATGTCACAGCGGTGTGTCTAACATGGATAACCATTCGGTCTTGAATAACGATGTATGGTAGACTGTGGGCTTTGTGCGTGGGCGTGTGCAGGCGTCAATCTAGGCCATGCATGTTTTCTGGTAAAGGTTGCTGTCTACATCCGGGTAGTGTTCCTCAAAGTTGGTGAAATCGACACCCTCAAACAGAAGTACTCAGCTGACGTGTTTATACAAGCCAAGTGGCGAGACCAGGGCCTCGACAACAAAACCGCAAAAGTAAGACTATCATTTTCAACCTGGTTTGACTGCCCGCATGAGGCCGGTCGAACCCTCGCCACTAACCGACCTGTCGTGGTGTAGATTGACTGGTCTATGTCTGCAGGGGAATACGTCTAGTTAATTATTAGCTAGAATTGAACCTTATTTTGTACATTTATTCAGCTGAGATATATCTCATACGTATTTGCGAAGGTCGGTTCTTAATGTACATAAATATTGAGCACCCGAGAAATGTCCAAGGAACTTTGAGTTGGGGAAAATTTTAATGGTGCCCTCCAACCTCCTAACAGTGCCGGGGGTTAGGGTGGGGTCACGGCTGGGATTAGGGTGGGGTCACGGCGGGGATTAGGGTGGGGTCAACACAGTGCCGTGTTGTGTACAGCTTTTGTGAATATGCCAGTTATGATTGCATGCATAATGACGGCGGGGATAAGGGTGGGTCAGTATGGCAGGATGTACGGATGTAAGTACCTTGATAACCACGGCAGGGATTAGCACTTGGGGTCACGGCAGGGATTAGAGTAAGTTCACGGCGGGGGTTGAGGTCAATATGGCCTTTATACCCCCCGTACAAGGCCAGGTGTTCCACTAGTTGTGAATATGCATGACTTAAGCATGATATATGGTAGATGCATGCATTCGAACTGTCGCGCAATATATAATAAAACACTGTTTGTACCTAAATGGCCTAGTTTTGCACGTGTTGATGACAGGACGTGGACGAAGTGGACTGGGAAACTATGTGGAATCCCAAACTCTTTGTTGAGAATGTATACGGGGAAGACCACACTGAAAGTGTATGGCATACTGTTGTCTTCGATCAAAATGGACGCGCCACAGTCACTGAAAAACGTCGAATATCCGGTTCCTTTTTGGAGTACTTGGAGCTGAACCAGTTTCCTTTCGATATTCAGGTATTGTTGCTGCTCGATTTCGTATACGCAATTAGATGATGCCATTTATTGAACCGCAAGAGCGTTAAATGTAACGGTCTTTCAAAGAACTTGATTTGATTCAATAATTTCCAGTCAGTCCCTCCCTAAAACACAAGCACGCCGGTTTCTAACTGTCCAAAGACATACTTTATTTATACATCAGCGCATACTTAAGGTTCAATAATGTGGGCGTTTGTGGCTATACATGCATGCATACATACATATATATATGCATGTATGTATGTATGTATGTATGTATGTATGTATGTATGTATGTATGTATGTATGTATGTATGTATGTATGTATGTATGTATATGTATGTATGTATGTATGTATGTATGTATGTATGTGCATGCATGTATGCATGCATGCATGCATGCATGCATGTATGTATGTATGTATGTATGTATGTATGTATGTATGTATGTATGTATGTATGTATGTATGTATGTATGTATGTATGTATGTATGCTGTACTGTTTTTGCATGTATGTATGTATGTATGTAGAGCTAACACGCGATATTTTCAAGATTTTTCCGATTTTTTTTTTCGCCATTGAGTTCACCATTCTATGCCGCGTGCTGCTTTGCAAAGGTATAATGCGGTAAGTTCGTTAGTCGGTAAACCGTCAAGTTACAGACAGTCTATGTTTGTTTCGCTTATGTGATATTGACAGGACCTGACAATTACCGTGAGCAGTGAGCTGAGTGAGGCCGTGCTTGAGCTCCAAGAAGACCGAGCCGAGGTGAGCGGTATCAACGTGCAGTCATTCGTCGACGAACAGGAATGGTATCTGCATAGTCACGTGGAAACCTGGCGCAAAGTCACCACGAAAGTCTACCACAACACCAAATATAAGCACTCGGCTTTGTCTGCTGCCTGTAAAGCTTCCCGGCGCCCCGGATTCTTCGTCTGGAACATTTTCTTCGTCATGGTTGGTGCTACCTTCATCCAATGCGTCATAGCTAATGGCGATCCATTTGCTTCTCACTAATCACGAGAAATATTCTATCCATACGAATATGAATCAGATCTAATGTGAGAGTAGCATAGCAACACTCGTTGTAGCTGTCATAGACCGACCACCGATTGAAGTCCTCTCTGTTCCCAGATGTTCATCTGTAGTCTGTCGTTCTCAACGTTTGCCGTCAAGATCGACTTACCCCAGAATCGCTTACAGCTCTCCTTTATTCTCCTCCTCACCACTGTCACCTTCAAGTTTATCGTTAACCAGAGCCTGCCTCGTATATCATACCTTACTTACCTTGTAAGTCATTTATCGATCAAGTCAATGCTTATTCGTTAAGGTTATGTATCGCATTATATACTATATGACTTACTCTAGCATGTATATATTGTAGATGCTGAGTATTTCTAACTGACTTTTTTCCATTCAAGGACAAGTACATTTTAACGTCAATGAGCATCCTATGTTTCATCTGCATATGGCACGCCATCATTCCACTTATTCTGGAGCACACCAGCGAGAATTCGGCGCGGTTTGCAGATCGTCTGGCTTTGGCAGTTTTCGCTGCCACCTATGTTGCTTTTCATGTCTTTTTCGTCATTTGGGTCGTCTTTATTGTGAGTTAAAATCATTTCTAAACACAATAAGATAAACACTTGCTTTATATTTGAAGTTATTTGTCGACGAGATTGAGTTTTCTTTTGTAGGCCAAGAAGAAGAGTGTGCGTATCGTACAGAAAGACGAGCAACAAAAGGTAAGTCGACGTCATGCAATGGCGAACGCATGGCTACATTATGGTATTGAGTTTTATTTTGGTTTTCTAGGAACGCTTAAATATTCTTGACCAAGACCCGGGGACGATAGACTGGACCAAGTCCAAGGTCAGCTTGAAAAGTATCACCGACCCAGACGACAGCGTTCAGGCACCTGTCTCCATGGACAAGAAGATAATCGCCAGCAGACGTATACTGCCGCTGAGAGAAGAGTCCGTCTAGTGGCGCTGTATATCAATGGGATTGGCATGTCATTTCATATTGAGGTCATCCATTTCATATTGAGGTCATGCCATCGGATTAACCGTATTCAAAAGTGCTTGACTTGTGTGGTTTGTTGTTGTCTGTACTCGCGATCCGAGCGTTATCGTTAAAGAAATTGCTCAATATATACAGCATTTAACTCAAAACTTTTACGTTAATTGTTGTTTACTTGGCATCATATGTTACTGATAGTATATGTCATGAACTTATTTTCTGATGGGCACTGATATTTGAAATCGACTGTTTTGTCTTGTTTTGCACGAGAGTTAACTAAAGGATGTGAATAGGGACACTGTATAGGCAGGCTGTTGTGTGTCATTCCGCTGTTTGCTGATACAAATGTAGCACACACACATAGAATACACTTGATTGTAATTCGGCGACGCAATGGTTATCCATTTGTATATCCAAAAAATACATGTTTGCATTTCAGTTGAAAAATTAATAGCACAAACAATGACTTGTTAATTGACTAGTGCAATGCTTCCATGTCAAGATTTGCCAACATATGTGACCGCGAGAGGCAGGTGTTTCATGCATTAAAGAGGGCACTCATTTCTATCTAGGGTTTCTGTTTGTTCGTTACAAATAATAAATGCATTTACAGCCACCACAATTTTTATGTCCTTTCACAACCCTAGGGTCTCAAGGCTCAATGGACTCAAAGCCATTTAAACGCATATTCCAACATTTAAAAACTTCTCCCCGATGCTTGATGTTACCATGGAGATTTCAAACCAAACTAAGGGCCAGAACCTTGGAGAATACAGCCCACTGGTTAGACAATGTTATAAGACAAAAGCAACCTAACTGTTGGCTGAATCACGTTGATTGGATGTTTGGAGCAGTGGACTATCAGTATAGAGTAGCTATCCGTCGAGCTAGTAACATGGCGGCTACTGTGGGCATTCATATGGTAGAGGTAGCAATACTCGATGCTTGCATCTTGTTTGCTTGATACAATTGCTGGCATTCATATGGTAGAGGTAGCAATACTCGATGCTTGCATCTTGTTTGCTTGATACAATTGCTGGCATTCATATGGTAGAGGTAGCAATACTCGAACCTTGCATCTTGTTTGCTTGATACAATTGCTGGCATTCATATGGTAGAGGTAGCAATACTCGATGCTTGCACCTTGTTTGCTTGATACAATTGCTGGCATTCATATTTGCTAACTGCTCAGTTGGATCAATACGTCCTCTATTCGCAAAGTCGACTGCTCATATGAGGTGGGGAAGGGGGATGGAGGTGCTCTATGCATATTGTCAGGGCATACCAGCCATTTGTGGGACATTCTTCCAAAAGCAACGAATTATTTCACAAGATCCTCCTACTACACCATTTTCTAATTAGTTTAATCAAGCACCATTTTTAACTTCTGTTGAATAATAAAGAATCGATTTCCTGTACTGAACTGAAAATCCACGAAGACATTCGTGCATCGATGATCATTGATGAATGAGCATTTCTTGTCGCATTTCCTGTATTGTCTGATATCAATTATTAGATAATATTTGCAGTTAGGTGAGGGAGGTATTATTAATAAGCCGGAAATGTCAAAACTGGAGTGAACGAAGTAGCTGAAATAGATAATAAGATAAGAGATAACGAATAGCTGGGCTGCTTCCATCTGATATTTATGAATCATTACGTCAGGAGACGACGGGCAAGGTCACAGGTCCCCGCTGACGGGTGCTAAAATGAGCGACAGTTTCGTCATCATTTTCTATATTACGCTTATATACATTTGTTAAAGCTTTATTAATGAGAATCAAATTTACATCAAAGCAATGCACCCAATTGTTAAAATGCAGCCAGTTTTGGTTTATCTATGTGTGTCATTTTTTTTAATATCGAGTCCCACATACCATATTTCACAGCTAACATAACAATTACCTATGCTACTTTTTCAGCTTTCCAGTAAAGGTCAGCGGTCATTGAATATTCACTGCTATTTAATATGTTGAGGGAAACACCTGGTGGACTGTAGAAGAAGGAAACATCAGGCGGGTTGTAGAAGGGAGTAACATCGGGTGGGTTTGTAGAAGAGCGAAACATCAGGTGGGTTGTATAAGAGGGAAACACAAGGTCGGTTGTAGAAGAGGGAAACATCAGGTGGGGTGTTGAAGAGGGAAACATAAGGTGGGGTGTAGAATAGGGAAACATCAGGTGGGTTGTAGAAGAGGAAAATATCTGGTGTGCTGTAGAAGAGGGAAGCATCAGGTGGATTGTAGAAGAGAGAAACATCAGGTGGGTTGAAAAAGTGGGAAACGTCAGGTTGGCCATAGAAGAGGGAAACATGTGGGCTGTAGTAGAGGGAAACATCAGGTGGGTTGAAGAAGAGCGAAACATCAGGTGGGCTGTAGAAGAGGGTAGCATCAGGTAGTTTGTAGAAGAGGGAAACATCAGGTGGGTTGTAGAAGAGGGAAACATCAGGTGGGTTGTAGAAGAGGGAAACATCAGGTGGGCTGTAGATGAGGGAAGCATCAGGTGGTTTGTAGAAGAGGGAAACATCAGGTGGGTTGAAGAAGAGGGAAACATCAGATGGGTTGTAGAAGAGGGAAGCATCAGTTGAAGAAGAGGTTAAGCGATCATATATTTGTCATCGCGATTATTTTATCCATTTGCGCAAATGTCTGAAATATATTATTAACATTATACAAGAATTTATGTTTACATATTCTGTTCGGTCATGATGATTTCGTTTTAATATTCACATTTGCCTTCTCTTTTCCGGGCTTCTACAGCCTGAAACACAATGTTTGTTTAAGATAAATTAACTTTCCAGGATCGTCCCCTTAATGTCATACCTCTGATGCAATAGCACCATCATAAAGAAAATTCATGCAATTGATAATCTATATTACCGGAATTCTACTGTAGTTAGCTAGGCGGTTTCGAAAAGTAACAATAAGCAGTTCATGCCAGAGTCATAAATTTAACAGGAAGGACAAAATGGCGCACAAAATAGAGGTCAAGGACAAAACGGCGCACAAAATAGAGGTCAAGGACAGAATGGCGCACAAAATAGAGGTCATGACCTGGGTAGCATCCCCGTAAAACATGCTTCTTCTCCCTATACTAAGCTGGGCTCTCAAAGAACGTGCTGATTGGCTATGGTCGTTGTAGTTGTAGGCGGACAAAGCAGGCAGTGGAGAACTGTCGAGTCATTAATCTGCTGGTAGCACCAATTATACACGAGGTCCAGTGAATGCTGCGGTATTTGATTTGAGCGACACCATCCCTCACGTGTTTTGTCGAACTAACTCTTCAGGTCACATGTGAAAAGTTGTTAACTTTCATAATACTTTACAATTATCAAAGTACATGTAAAGAGCGTACGATAACATGCAAATACCGGGACGTATATCATTTGTCTCCTTTATACAGACCAGCTGCGATTCCTTGTTAGTCTGTAAGTAGCCTTACTCGCTCAGCTGCTCAAGTCTCTGAGTGGTTCGCAATAGGCTGCTGTATAATAACGCAATTGTGGTATTAGATATTATTTGTTAATGTTTGACCAATTCGCATGCTTGCATAATTATTCAATTTTTGGTTAATAATTATAAAGGAGTGACGCCCGATATAAGAGACGACGAAAGCCCAGATAATTCCCGATAGACTCTAACAGGCAGAAATACATTGAATATTGGCAGTGATAATTTCTCTAAAGTCTCCTGGGGTTTATGTTTTTTCGGCCTCTCGACTTGTACGACGGGTTTTATTGGGCCTCATACTTGTACGACGCGGTATGTTTTTCAGCTTCAATCTGTACGACGGGTTCTTTTTTTCTCTTCCCATGCAGTATGTCGATATTTTCTCCCGGGATTTCCCACCGATCGTTGACAATGCATATGCAATGAATGGTCCCTGTGTGACACCCCAAAAATCACACGCTCATGTAAAGCTAAAATTTCTAAGCTTTTCTTGCTTATGCACGCTCTTCGTTATAGTACTGTTACTCACAAGAGCGTGTAAGCGGCGGGAAAATTTGTACACTGACAACAGTGGATGTTGCCAACTCCCCGGACTCTCACACCAAATGTAAAGCTAAAATTTCTAAGCTTTTCTTGCTTATGCACGCTGTTCGTTATAGAACTGTTAGTCACTGCCTGTAGTTGCTGGAGTGGGGACTAATCAGAGGAAATTAACGCGAGTCCTGAAGTAGAGTTGCTTATTTGGTTTATCTAATTTCAACAATGAAGCTCTCTGGAATCTCGCGGTCTGAATCGTTTCTCTGACTAGATGAATCTCTCCGTATTCATATGCGAGGGTTGGTTATATAGCCCTTCGGGAGTACGATTTCCCTCGGTATTGGCGTGTCGTACCGCGCTGATAATTAAGATGGGAGGGAGGGGATACTCTATAATTAAGGTGTGAGGGAGAGGGTACTCTTAACTAAAACAGTATTATAACACTCACCCCACGGGGATTTACATTGGCCGGCTAACCGATATCTTCTATGTATACAAACCCTTTATGGTTTATGTCTACATAGAAGATAGCGGCCGGCCGGCCAATACAAATCCCTGTGGCTCGACGCTTCAGGTAATCAGAAATCTGCTCATACAATTTTGAGATTTATCCGCAACTTTTATTCTGCCTACGACCTACGACGGATTATACGTTATACATTTGCATAATACCTAGTACGACGGGGTACGCTTTTATGCCATTTTCACCTTGTACGACGGGTTATACATTCGCATAATACCTTGTACGATGGGGTATGCTTTTTGCCATTTTCAACTTGTACGACGGGTTATACATTCGCATAATACCTTGTACGACGGGGTATGGTTTTGGCCATTTTCAACTTGTACAACGGGTACGGGTTTTCGAGGTCCCGCGGCACACCCCTATCCGGGAGAAGGCCAAGTGCCCCCCCCCCCCCCCCGGGATGTTATGTTGGCTTTCCCCAGTAGGTTGATACCAACCACTGGTGTATGATATTGTGTTTCTACTGTTTCAGATGTCTGCCTCCAAAACCTACAAATGTGCTGGTGTGGAGTTTTTGCAGGAAAAAAACTGCGCAATCTTAGATAAACGAAATCAACAAAGTAATATTTGATTGAATATATATAAGTGTATTATTTATAGAGACAAATTGCATGATTACTTTGAAAATGGTTTTTATGAATTGATAGCGAGTATTCTTATAATTGACTTGTTCAGGAATTATTTTGCTACTGGCCACGATTTAATGCGGCAGGGCGTGTCATGAAGGCTGAATTACCAGACACTGAGAAATGGGCCAAATATGCCATCCGTTTGAAGTTATTTGCATGTGTGAGCCCTCTGCAAATTATTAGAGTGGTATGTGGTAACGGTATCATCAATCGTCATACATAGCTACAATTACTGTTGTGGATTATGTGTTATGATTACAAGCACAAATTAAATTGTGATACTTACGCACTTTATGTACATTAAAAGTAATGATATCGTGTTCATGACAAAAAGTCACTTGTAATTAATTAAATCATTTCTCACGATGATTATTTCAAGGCACCCCGGAAGGCTAATATGGTACTAGTATCCTCCAATGTGAAGACCGATAATGCTTATGAGGCTGAATTAAAACCTTATGAATTGGACAGTGATGAGGCTGGTGACGGTATGTGAAATATAGTTTGGCTCCTAAGGCAATTGAAACATAAGGCAACATTATTTACTTTTAATGCCGGGCATTAATGCAGTATAAAACAAGTTGTGTTAACATTATATGAAATATAAAACCCGCTAAATGTTTTAAAAGAAAGTGGTTAATTTTGCTCATGAAATTACAGCTGATGAAGAGAGCGAAGTGTCAGCAAAGAAGCGCCTTTACATCTCAACACCTCCTGAATGTAGTTAACCTATTTAAAGATATGATATCAAATGTTGTTCTATGGACTCATTTAATCAAAGGTAATATCTTGTGAATCAGATTACCAGATGACAGTACTGCGGAAGCTGGATAAGCATTGTTGAAAACCAAATTGAGTTGCTATCCAACCAGCGCAAGCTACTACCAAATGCTGGGGGGACATACATTGAAGATCATGCAGGGGATGAACTTGGGGTAAAACCTTGCACAAGTGCATCGGATTTAGAGTCTCCAAGTAACAAGCTAGAAGGCGAAGAATATCGCAAAAAAAGCTGTTAGTTTATTTCTCAATTTTATATCGTGTATTTGCACATGTATTTGTCTAGACACTAAATAAATGCTTATTTGTTATTTTATTGTGCTCAGACCTTGTAATTAAGATCGCTGGCAGAGGCAAATACTGGGGATAGCGTCCGTCGGATGCTGTGAAAGATTGCCACAAATGTCACCCTTGGCCTGTTCAGTATTAAGAGACGAAGACAAAAGAGGAGCTTCCGAGAGCTGGCAATTTGTGATGTGGTGATCAGTAAGTTTTTCTTGCTGTTTCTTCAAGGATAAATTATCACAAGGTAATGTTGACATGTTATAAAACAAGGAATATTTCATTGATTGCAGAAGCAGTTTCACAGTCACACAAAAAAGTGAAAGTGTGCGAAGTGGAAGATTTAATATGCACCTCACAAAGTGAGAAAAGAGGTATTTAATATTAAATTTGAGGAGAAGCCGACTTAATGAAGTTTATTTAAGTAATGTTGCTATGCATATATTTAAATGTTACATTCATGCTGGTTAATATACTAACATGGTACGAATTGTATTATTTGTTGTTAGTTAGCAATCTGGGAGTTAACAAACAGAATAGCTTATAGCACAGTGAAAGATTCTTATTATTGCATTAAAAATTTAATTTTTGATAAAGATATATTTCAAAATATTGTTTTTTATGAGTTATTGCATTTCAAACACATTTTGAGTTTTGCAGACACCAGCAGCGACACTGAACATTGATGGCGCATGCAATGCAGATTCTGATTAATGCGTTGTTAATAAAACAAATGAAAGTTTTAAAAGTGAGTTTATTTTCTGATTGAATTAAAAGAACGTAATCACCTAACGTGCAGAAAACTTGCCATGGAAACGTTCTGCTAAAGTTATTTTAAATGTTCTCCTAGCATTATACAATAACGTTCTGCTAACACTATTTTAAACGTTCCCCTAACGTTATATAATAACGTTATCGCAAACGCTCTCAGAACGTCTAGAAAACTTTCCATTAAAACGATTGCTAATGTTATTTTCAACGTTCCCCTAACTTCAGCGTAACGTTCTGAGAACGTTATGGTAATATATTTTTTTTAGCTGGGATAGCCTTTGCTCCAAATAAAATTGAGTTTTTTGTATGTTCAGTGCTAATTTGTTTATTCTTAACCATTCTGATATCTTTGCCATTTCATTATTTGCGACGGTCTCTAGGTCTGCTATATATTTATGGTTAATGAATATGTTTGTATCGTCAGCGAACATGATTGTGTTTAAAGTATTTGAAACACTTAGGAGATCTTTGATATACAATAGAAATATCAGTGGGTAAAGGACTGAGCGTTTTAACCAGTCATACACTTTGCATCTCATCCCATAATACTCTAATTTTGATGGCAATATTGTATTAACTGTGTCGAATGCCTTTGATAAATCTAGAAATATTCCTAGAAAATACTCTTTGTTTTCTATAGCCATTGTTATATCTTCACGTTTATTTGTTAATTTAAATAACCATACTGGTTGGAATATCCAGATCGAACGCCGTCTTGGCAATTTGTTATTACTCTACACTTATCCAAGAATTAGGTTACTAATTTTTCGAATGATACATTGATGATGTGTGCAAGGGGAAGTGCTTTTATAGTACTTATTTCTTCTAACAAAAACGTTTTCAAGCGATTCCATCCTTGATTATTTTTTTTCAAATTAGCTTATGTACTAGTTGGTTCAAGAAAGATGTCGTTTATCTTAGAAACAAGTGATGGTCCCAACTTAATGAAACATTTATTTAATTCCTAAGCGATAATGAGTTTTATCCTTGATCATTTCCCAGCCAGCACAAAATATTTAACGGTTAGCATCAGTCTGCTTGATACCAATAAGATCCTTTCATACCCTCAATGACATTTTCAAATCAGTTTTGTTTGTTTCATATCTTGATTGATAATAAGCCTTTTCTGCTTATCGAAGAGTATTTGTTAATATAGTTTTGTATTGTTTGAATTTAGTTGCGTTGTACATACTTGGTTGTTTTCTGTATTTTAGATTATCAGAGAGTCAGTGAAATTTTCTTGACTTTAATCAATTGTAATGGAAATGCTTCACTATAAGCCTTTTGTACGGAGGAGTGTAACCCTGATAGTAGCAATCCTTACAGCCTTGACTCGCATGCGGTTCCACCCTCCAAGTGGAACCGTCGTGTCACGTCGGGACTGTTAAGCCTGGCCTATCGTGTGGACCGGTCAAGAGTCACGGGAAAGAAAGCCAGCTGACCGGGGACCCTTTATAAGGGCCACACATGGGTCAGTTAAAAAGGAGAGCTACCTAGCAAAGAGACGAGAATATCTAACTAAGATTCTGATCAAGATTCCAGAAAAGCTATAAGCTAAACTTCAAAAAATAACAAGAACTCTAATCCTGGACTTGTGTTATATGTCTGGCTAGTCCCCACTCCAGCAACAACACGCAGAAAGTAAATGTACAGAAACGAAGGAGCATCGCAACAAGAAAAGCCAAGAAAATATAAAGTTTAACACGGATAGTATGAGAGTGAGAAAAGGCTATCTAAAAATTCTTTGATGTTGTTATTTTGTTGAAATTTAAGTAGATCAATTTTGATTTGAATGAGGGAGCAATTCGGAGCAACTGAGAAATAGATCCCTACTAGCATAAATGAAACTGAATGTCAATCTGCATGTAGTTTTAAGAAATACCCAAATATTTTCAATGACTGTCCGTCCTTCTCATTATGTCTGTAACTAGTGCTAGTGTAGAAAGAGCCAATTCATCCCTAAAATATGTACCGAAGCACAATGGGTAAAGTCCGACTTAAATCTTTGCTACATCTGTTTCCGCACAAGGATATTAAATTGGACTACGATTATAATATAGGCATGAACGCAAGCAGCAGCCCAACAACTATTAATCCACGTTAAACACCAGAATCCTGGGTGCATGTGAGCTATCGATGAGAGAACTAGATTCGGCAGGCACGCCATCGGCAAGTCTTCCAATGGCAAGCAATCGGGTCTGTGATTGCGCCTTGTTAAGAAACCCTATGCGCAGCACACGTTTACGATAGATGTCAGCGAGGGGAGTTGGTAACGCGCACTATTTTTCGATAGATGTCACAAGCTGCAGCCCCTTAGATGTTTTGATATGACCCCTTAACCAAGTCAACAAAAAGCCGAGGGAATGGCACTAAGCCGGTCTCAGTGGCTTGGTGGTTTACTGCTTTGCCTTTTGATCCACAGGCAGTGGGTTCGACTCCAAGGTGTGACAACCTGACTCGTGACTCGGATGATCACGTACAAATGGTGGTCACATCTTTGAAAACGGATGTAAAAGATCCTTTGAGGACGACGTGCTCCGTAGCAGTGACCAGTTTAGAGTAATTTACTCAATTGTAGTCGTACATAGCTTAGTTGCTAAATACGAATATGTTTCGATGCACACAAACACACACACACCCACGTTACTGGTCGATTACGTAAGGTTAGGACTTCGTTGAGTTGGCACAAGCGCCAACGGCATGTCTTCCAACGGCAAGCCTGGACGACCAGCAATACGGTACCAACAATATAACACAAACAATATTATCTCTAAACAAAAAATATATGAATATATATATATCTATATATAGATATAATATATATATATATATATATATACAGGATATTTATTATATGTGTATATATTATATATATATATATATATATATATATTATATATATCTATGTATAATATCTTATATATATGTATATATATATATGTATATATATATCTTATATGTATATATATATATATATATGATATTATATTTATATATGTCTATATATATCTATTTATATCTATCTTTATCTCTATGTATATCTCTATCTTATATATATCAATGTATCTCTCTTCTTTCTCTCTCTGTCTCTATCTTATATCTATCTCTCCTATATCTATCTCTCTCTACATCCCATATCTATCCTTCTATATATACGTATATAAACCCACACACACACTTATAGGCTTGGCCTACTTAGAGTTGGCACATGCGCCAACGGCATGTCTTCCAACGACAAGCCTGGACGACCAGCAATACGGTACCACAATATACCACAAACAATATTATCTCTAAAAAAAAATATATATGATATATATATATATATATATATATATATATATATATATATATATATATATATATGTATATATGTACACTATATATTATATATACAAATATTTATTTTTATATTTATATTTATGTGTATATATATATTTATATATATATGTATGTATATATGTATATATATGCATGTATATGAATATGTATATATATATATATATATATATCTATATTATTTATATATCTATGTATATATGTATATTTATAGAATGTTTATATATATATGTATATATATATTATGTATGATGTATCTATATATGTAAATATGTATATAAACATATATGTGTGTAGGTGTATATATATATCTCTATCTCTATATCTATATCTCTAGCTCTGTGTATAGATCTATCTCTATATCTATAACGTCTCTTCTATATTCTAATATATATATATTTATTTATCTCTATATAGATATATCTCTATATACGTATATAAAAAACACACACACTATATATTTATCAATATGTGTATATGTATATTTATATATATATATGTATGTATATATGTATATATCTGTCTGTATATAAATATATGTATATATATATATCTATTTATATCTCTGATATCTGTCTCTTTCTATATGTATATATAACCTATATATATATGATATATATATGTATGTCTGTACATATATATATATATATGTATGTATCTATCTCTATATGTCTATCTGTATATATACATATATATATGTGTATATATATAAATATATATCTCTATATATATACAGCTATGTATCTCTATATAATGTGTATATGTATATGTATCTATTATTTTCTACATATATATATATATCTCTATATATATATATATATATATATACGTATATAAACACACACACTTATAAATATACACATATATATGCTATTTATAGATAGCTGCTCGGCGCTCGGAAGCTTGGCATCGGAAACCGTGTGTATACATATATATATATATATATATATATATATATATATGTGCGTGTATGCGTGTTTGCGTATATATACCCGCTTTGATTGCACCGGGACATCCAGTGCCCACTGTCGCTGAGACATAAAGACAGTATATACACCGACCGAGAATAGTTGGTAAAGCGCACAATTATAAGATCACAAGCTGCTGCCGCTTAGATGTTTTGACATGACCCCTACACCAAGTCAATACACGGCGAAAGCGATGAATGCCGCTGATTGATTACGTAAGGTTTGGCCTGTTTTGACATTACCCCCAACCCAAGTCAATGCAAACCCAGCCAAGGCTCTGGTCGATTACGTAAGGTTTGGCCTACTTAAACACGAACTGCTGTTAGCCTGCCGCTAAGCTGCTGCAGTAAAAAACCTTGAAACTAATCGTCCTTTTTACTGTTTTTTGTTACTGTGAATGCTAAAAATACTGTTACAATCATTATCACGAGGCCAAGTTCTAAATACTGACAAAATTTCATGTCCGTAAATACAGCCGTTTCAGAGATATCAGCGAGGAGAGAACTCGTAGCAAAAATCGCGATAGGTACTCTAAAATATATGTCATTATACAAAGTACAAAAGGTAAAAACAAGTATTTTTTTCCGCCTATTCCATGCTACGATAATTGCTTGTTACAACCATATAACTCATATGTTCGTAACTGCAGTAGTTATGGAGGAGATAGTTACAGAAAATGGGGGAAAAAATCGACGAAAAATCGATCCCATAAGCCTCCAACACTGCGCATGCGCGTCAAATTGGATCGCCAGTTGTGTCTCAACTTGATCTATCATTCCCCAAAATTTCATGTTGATATGTTTAACCGTTCCGGAGAATAGCCCGAAAAACCTTGACTGGAGAAAAAAAAAAAAAAAAAAAAAAAAAAAAAAAAATACTGGCTAAACCAATATGTCTTCCAACTATCGTTGGAAGACATAATAAGTTGGGCTGTTTTTGGTTCCAGCACCAGACGGCTCTTGCCGTGAACCGAGATACCCCAAACATTGCTTGTGTTTTGCTTTTGAGGTAACATTCTGAAAATTCAGATCCAAGCTTCAGACCTAAATCTCGATCAGATATATCCCAATGACATATGCTAGCGTACTGACAGGAAATATCAGATGTATGATTTGTATATGCTTAACACTAAGTTATATGGACAATTTAACTAGATTGGCACATGCATCAAGTTCTACGACCAAGAATACCGTACAATCAACGTTACACGTAACGAAATGAATATCAGTTCAACAACCGGGACTGTTTATATAGCAAAGGATTGTTGTTAAAGCACAGCATGCCCCGCACACCTGGTAGAGCGAGTGGAGCCAAATACACACAATTTCACGATAGATGTCACAAACTGTACCGGCTTTCGTAATTCACGCATCGAATGCTGTGAAATTCAACAGCTAGCTATTGAAAGAGTTGAATGAGATACTGAGATTTGTACCAATAATAATGATTGAAAAGTACTTAAATGTCAACCATAGTAAAGTAAGTTGATGAACATCGTATCATCCGTATCTGATGTCAACTGGTCATGAAAGCGCTTGTCGTTATCGAGTTACAGGACGTGCTATTTTGTCATCGACATTGAAGTAAGGTCAAGGTCATTTCAGAAGTAATCTTTGGTTAGAATATTGGTAACGACAACAAATAAAGCAAGTCAGACAACCAGCATTTAAAGTTAAATGTTAAGATTACCGCAGCTTGATATACTTAGAATCCAATCAGTGCTTGACATACTAAGCTTCCAATCAGTGCTTGATATACTTAGCTTCCAGTGCTTGACATACTTAGCTTCCAATCAGTGCTCGATATACTTAGCTTCCAATCAGTGCTCGATATACTTAGCTTCCAATCAGTGCGTGACATACTTAGCTTCCAATCAGTGCTCGATATACTTAGCTTCCAATCAGTGCTCGATATACTTAGCTTCCAATCAGTGCTTGACATACTTAGCTTCCAATCAGTGCTTAATATACTTAGCTTCCAATCAGTGCTTGACATACTTAGCTTCCAATCAGTGCTTGACATACTTAGCTTCCAATCAGTGCTTGATATACTTAGCTTCCAATCAGTGCTTGACATACTTAGCTTCCAATCAGTGCTTGACATACTTAGCTTCCAATCAGTGCTTGACATACTTAGCTTCCAATCAGTGCTTGATATACTTAGCTTCCAATCAGTGCTTGACATACTTAGCTTCCAATCCGTATATATATATATATATGTATATATATATGTATATATATATATATATAAGTATATGTATATATATATATACATATACATATATATATATATATATATATATTATATATATATATATATATATATATATATATATATATATATATATATATATATATATATATATATATATATATATATATATATATATATATATATATATATATATATATATATATATATATATATATATATATATATATATATATATATATGTTTATTACCGTCCGACCGGGGCAAGCAGCGTATGAAAGTTTTCCAATTTACTCAGCTACCTGGATCTTTTTTGGAAATATTATTGGGGAAAGGCATTTTTCTGTACACACATACAAAAACTTTTTGGGAACCTATGACCGCGAAATTTACTTCAAGGTCAACGATGATGAAGCAAGTTATAAAGTATGTTTTTTATGTCAAAATGGCATTGAAAGCTCTTGTCATTATTAAATTTTAGCAAGTAAAAAAATAGCAATTTTTTCAAAGGTGGATGTACACTGGGTCAGCCACATTCAGTAATACCATGCACGGTCACATGATTATCTGAGCCTATTACACGAGTCTTTCTCTTCTGGAAAATTTTGAAACGTGCATAGCTAAAAGATATGTGCTACCACCCATGAATGTTTAATATGTTCTATGAGACCACACGTGATTGTATGGGGAATACATTTCAACCCTTACATTGACCTGATGATTGAATTAAAAAAATGACATGGAACTGTTGTTTTTATCAAACACAAGTCAATGCATGTAGGAGCAAGATAATGAACTCTGAGATTAAATCTCTTAAGCATAAGATACCAGAGAAAATATACTTACAATAGATGAACAGTCATCGAGTTAACTAAACATTAATATCTGACTTATAGCAGGAACTTAACTTGTGCGCGCTTACTATCACCTGCTAACTTTCCCTGAAATTCCGCGGAATATCGCACAGTATCAGTAGATGTACCAACGCAGCGCTTTATATTAAAGTGAATTTGATCCTTGAAAATCACTCCACAAACCACAACATCCCTCGATTATTTTGAATGGACAAAATCAATGGCTCTGACGTTGAAATTCACCATTTATTAAAAACAGATTCACCCCGAAATCTAAAGACGAAATTCAAATCAACAGATGCAAAAGGCGTCTTTCAATTACAATAGTGCAACAAAGAAAAATACTTGGTTTCATCTGGTCCAAAGAATCCATTCTGTTTGCACTTCGTATTTACATATTCGTTGTTACTGATCACACTGACGTCACTTCGAAAAATTATAAACTGGCGACGCCCCAAAGCTGAGCAAGCTGAGGCGAGGCGCGTTTCCGGCGAGGCGCGTTTCCGCGAGTCGCGTTTCCGGCGAGTCACGACCAGCTTCCAGTTTTTTTAGGTTTGCCTCCGTTCCCATTTCTGCCTTTCTAAGGCTTTATTTTTACGGTACGTCCTTATGTTTATCTAAAGACTATTTTTCTCTGTCCATTCAGTGGTCATTGGATAGTCTTTTTCTTACATAAATTCCTGTTTGACGTCATCGCGCACTACCATCATATACACCATCCTCTGCTCAGGATATTGCATCATATATCAACGGATCGAAAGTGTCCGTCCTAATAGACTAGGTGTCCTATTTATTTCTGTGTCTGGACACTAATTAAATGTGCGCCTTCTCTTGTTGCGTAATATATCACACGATGAGTGCCGTTACTCGGACTGTTTGCTTCGAACGTTTTGGCTAAATATACTTACTCAGAGGTTATACCTTTGAACATGCTTTGGGTAAATATACCCAATGTATAACCCAATCGATTGTTGCTACAAATTCAGCGAATTGTAGCCAAAATAATATCCCTTTGGTTTTAGGTGCATGTACGAATCCCCTTGCTTATGGCGTTGATGGTTACTAATGACACGCGATGAAACAGTCGCTAATGTTTGGATTGAATTTAAGTTCAATAAAACAAATCATTCATTAATCATTCAACAGAAGTTTAAGATTTTGTTTGATTAAACAAAATTGGTTTGCTTATGCTTTATCAACTTTCCTAAAAAGAAATACACTATTTGTGGTGCAAGATGATTAAGAGGGACTAATGAACACCATCTCCTTGGATAACCCATGGTGAATCTCGACCCCAGATATCATCCCAACATTTATCCAACGTTGACCCAATGTCACCAATAACATTGATTTACCATTGGCTCACAACTATGAATCAACGTTATTTTGCTCGTTGTATCAATGTTGATCCAACGTTAGAATTGTTGTCAACATTGAATCAACGTTGATTCCATGTTGGAATGGTTATCAATGTTTAGTCAATAATGCTTTGGTTGTCAAAGTGGATTCACGGTATCAGTTTATTTAAAAGTTTTCTCACAAAGTAAGTTTGAAGTACACCGGGTGTTATTTCTGCATGCTCTTCATTGATTTGTTAACAACAGCCGACTTATCGCGCTGAACATATGTCGCCTCTACTCTCTGCTTGCGGGGCGCCCACAAGTATGGCACGCCGCGGTACTATAAAATAAATTACCACGCTTAACCATCGATGTGAATCCGAAGAATTCATAGTTCGCTTCGAATGGTTCTGAGGTTATCGCTTCCCTAATAATAATACACTGTAATCGTAAGGTGGCACTATCGTGACACACACAAAAGCACATGGGAATACTGTGCTGACGTCATTGCGATTGATAAGAGAGGGGAAAATGTCGTTTTGCAGAGCCTCTCCGCTGCCAAAACATGTCGCGCAATAGGCTTAAAATTAGTGAAAATAACTAGTACACTATTTAATAAATGTCAGCTTGATCAATTGCCCGGTCTGGGGTAGACCTATCGAAAACAGCTCGCCTCTCACAGCGTCCGCGCAGTTTACGATCCTCGATCTTCCATATCTGTGCTGCAGATGGTGGTTGTAGATTGTCAATAACTGTCTGGAACGAGGGAACGGGCCTAGGGTCGACATTACCATATATTTGCTTGACAGGGACATGTGACGGTCTCGAGCAAACAGTTTGTAACTAAGCTGAGCTGTGTGGTGATTATGAAATGACACGAAATACAAACTCGTCATCGGGCGACGATACCAAGAAATCAAAAATAGCACATCAGACTTCTGATTCAACGTCTCGGGGCTCGGCGTCTGTTAAAGATACAGAGTCAACTGACTGGTCAAGGCGACCACAGCTCCAAATTGAACAGAGAGTTCCAAGTGGTTTTAAGAGACGCTATGACAAGACGCTATGACAAAATGCTTCGGTTCACAGGTGGCGTCTTCACATATTTTCTCGAGCTGAAGGCTACAGTAACGCTCTTAGCGAACCTATAAACTCATTGGTGAAACCCTAAGTCATAACAGCACGTATGCTGCGGCTTAACCGTCCTCATTATCATAATGACCCTACTTGTTACCTCCATATCATACAATAATTTGCAACACCCACAGCCTCATAGCAGCATATGCTCTTTCCATACCCTATACATATCAAAATGAAGCAAATAGTTACTCCTTACTACGTAACACGTGCACGCACTAGACCGATAATAATAACAGCGTCAGCTACTCATATATAATGTGTGCACGAGGCGCGTTATAAAGATTGTTTATTATGATAATGACATTGATGTTCATGATGATGATGGCAATAATGCTGCTTATAATGATAACAACAATGATTATTGTGTTGATAATGACTATAAATAGGATGACAATGATGCTTGTTATAATGAATCACAATAATAATGGAAAATATAACTGTTAATCTGATGGCTATGTCATAACTAGGAGTTGATCACAATCATAATGATAATGTTAAGAAACACATAACTGTGATGCATACAGCGACCCCACTTCAGATTGAAACTTTTAATTTATTTAACAGAACTAACATAATGATGGTTATCACAATAAGCCTGAAAATTTTCAAAATGACAACTTTCAGCTTAATTGTATCAACGACGAAATTAAAATCGAAAATTAACCTTATTAACCTTTACCTTATAACCATCGTTAATGGTAGTAGCATTACCAACCATATAGCAGTATGCGAAGAAGTATGCGAAGCAGCTAACGCTATGCTTTTGACAGTTCTCTTGGTCATTATAATGATTTATTTTCTGCCACAGCTAAAGTAATGAAATGAACTTTGTCATTGACAGCTCGGTAATGATTACGTTGAAAGTAATGGTAATGCAGACAATGATAATGATGATGAAGATTAATATGATACTTATTAACATAACTTGACCATATCATGAGCCTTTTGTTAACCTCGCGAAATAGCATTTGCCATGTTATCTTGGTCAACCGTGGTTGATGCAATGTACGTGAGATGTTTGCAAACAGTTTTTTGCCTCGCAATACAGGTCCACATTTTTTTCAAAACTTTTCCTACAAATTATTTGTTAATGGTTGAAAGCAATTATGCATAAAACCCAATAGTTTTGTTTGCCACAAAGTAGGATGAATATATGCAATACCGAATATCTCCGTGAATAATACGGTGTCAGTGACAGCTCAAGTCGTATCCTACGATTTCACGGATGTCGATCGCGTCACTTCCGAAAGCGTAATAATTCTAGCAAGTAGAAAATTTCTGGTAGCCAAAATCTCTTAACTTTTCAATTACACGATAAACTAACCAATTATCGCCCGATTGTAGAAAAAAAAAACTTGAAGTACAGCAGTGTCACATCCGCTACTCTCTGGCTAGCTGTCAAGTATTGCGCGCCGCGGTATTATTTAATGAAAAAACAAAACTATTCCTTGAGAAAACCAAATCGTTGTCATTCTGTCCTGGCCATTCGCCCTATGTATCCATGGGCCTCTCGTGTTTTACGCACGATGATCGTAACCAACGCGCGGTGATCGATACACGAGTTCCAATAGGGGCCTTCACATACACGGGTTTCCGTCGCAGCCGCAAGGAGGGCCACTGTCGCGCACAGCGATTTTGACCGGAATTGGGGGCATGATTTTCTGCCAGTCAAGCTGTCAACGCCTTGTTCGCGCTTTACCAGTTGCTGTTTTAAGTTCCTGCGTTGTTGCGCGCATTCTTGTTGCGTGTTTCTATAGCTGCTAAGGACATTAAATATGTCGCCGAAGGTGTCAAGCGTATTCTGAAATTCGCTTAAGTTCATCTGAACGCTTTCATATCGCAATGAGCACATTTGAAACAGTATTCAAACACAGAGATTATCATAAAATAGTGATCCAAAATGTTGCCAACTTCATTCATCTCCAATCGTCTGAAAAGTATTCTGCAAGAACATCAGTATTCACCCGATATCATTTCGAAGTTAGCGTGCGTGACTGTTGCTACACCATTGTTAGTATCAAACAACGACCAAGTCGGCGGAGCTCTGATATGCCGGAGTTGGGAAGTCTCACATAACAAACTATCGAAGCATATTCTAATAAAAAAGAGTAAAAAGTATAGAAACAAAAGGAGCTGAGGCCTCACCTCTCTTATTAACAGGTCCCAGGCAGATACCTTACATAACATAGGTTCACGCTAATTAGAAGGAGACAGCGTCGTGCTTGATTATCGCGTGTAGGTGCCATCGCGATAAGTATGTTATCGCATGGTCACGCGGATGATATGGGAAAATCCCCATATCACCCACGTGACCATGCGATAACTAACACTTATCGCATGGCACCCTGCTCTCAGCCAATCATAGCTCGAGAAAAAGCTCGGTCTTTTTCCCATATCACCTCAAACGCACAGTTTGCCATGCGATAACTGCAACCATGTCGATATATCACCGAGAAACAACTTCACTTGAGATGGTCCCTCACAGAGCACCGCGGCTCTAGCATGGCAGTACTACGGAGGTTATTAATATCACGCACACTTTACAAGTCTTAAAACGAAGATTTTCTCAAGAGTCATTTGCTTGCCAGCCGCCAATGTGGTTGCGTAGCGCTCATCGGGAAGTCACGGTATTATCCCATCTCCTCGGAATCATGCTGAGGCGCGAAATTGTAACACCTGCCGAAGCGTGTCTACTGCGCTCCAGTGTTGTCATCATTGTCGGTCCGTGTATATACCGTCTTTTCGTTTTTCGTTTATCAAAACCAAGAACCAAAAACGAAAAACAAGGGCTAAACCGTAAACCGTTTTTCATGTGCGACAACGAAAGACGGATAACACCAAACCGATTCGTTTTTCGTTTCTCGTTTGATCAAACGGAAAACGAGTGGCGCTGCAGTCGGCGGTGTTTGTACTGATACAAGCGGCTGGATATCTTGGTTGGTATCCGAAAGGTGGTTGGGGGGGGGGGGGGGGGGGCAATAGGCTTTATCTCGGGTAGGGGTGTGCGCGGGACCTCGAAAAACCCGTAACCGTCGTATGGAAAAAAGCGTACCAGTCGCAAGGATATGTGCAAGTAAAACCCGTCGAAAACAAGGTCCCAAAAAGGCAAAAAAAGTGTCACCCTGTCGATTACAACGTAAAACGTCGATAAGCAAAATTCGGTGTCGTGATCAAAGGTATGTTATCGCATGGTCACGCGGATGATATGGGAAAATCCCCATATACCCCACGTGACCATGCGATAACTAACACTTATCGCATGGCACCCCTGCTCTCAGCCAATCATAGCTCGAAAAAAGCTCGGTCTTTTTTCCATATCACCTCAAACGCACAGTTTGCCATGCGATAACTGCAACCGAACTTCACTTGAGATCACAGAGCACCGCGGCTCTAGCATGGCAGTACTACGGAGGTTCTTAATATCACGCACACTTTACAAGTCTTAAAACGAAGATTTTCTCAAGAGTCATTTGCTTGCCAGCCGCCAATGTGGTTGCGTAGCGCTCATCGGGAAGTCACGGTATTATCCCATCTCCTCGGAATCATGCTGAGGCGCGAAATTGTAACACCTGCCGAAGCGTGTCTACTGCGCTCCAGTGTTGTCATCATTGTCGGTCCGTGTATATACCGTCTTTTTTTCGTTTTTCGTTTATCAAAACCAAGAACCAAAAACGAAAAACAAGGGCTAAACCGTAAACCGTTTTTTCATGTGCGACAACGAAAGACGGATAACACCAAACCGATTCGTTTTTCGTTTCTCGTTTGATCAAACGGAAAACGAGTGGCGCTGCAGTCGGCGGTGTTTGTACTGATACAAGCGGCTGGATATCTTGGTTGGTATCCGAAGGTGGTTTGGGGGGGGGGGGGGGCAATAGGCTTTATCTCGGGTAGGGGTGTGCCGCGGGACCTCGAAAACCCGTACCCGTCGTACAAGGTAAAAATGGAAAAAAGCGTACCCAGTCGCGCAAGGCATTATGTGAATGTAAAACCCGTCGAACAAGGTCAAAAATGGCAAAAAAGTGTACCCTGTCGTGCTATGTATTATGCAAACGTATAACCCCGTCGTACGTCGTAAGCAGGATCAAATTGTCCGACAAATCTCCGAATCTGATCAGCTGATCAGAATATATATATATGTATATATGTATACATATATATATATATATATAATTTATATATATATATATATATATATATATATATATATATATATATATATTTATATATAAACATATTTAGATATAGATATATAAATATAGACATATATATATATATATATATATATATATATCTATCTCTCTATATCTATCTATCTATCTATCTCTATCTATTATATATCTCTATATATCTATATATATATATATATATATATATGTATATGTATTAACAAACACACACACAAGCTGGCACGCACACATATGAATAATTGCATATAAACAGGGTTTTGGTTTCCGATTCCAAGTTTCCAAGCCGCCATTGTATTTAATTATAGTTATTGATAGATCGCGGCTCGTCTGCTCTTTGATTGACCGGGGGACGTCCAGAGCGGGCTGTCGGGGAGACGAAAGTCTGGATACCAACCAACATATCCAAACACCGCCGACTGCAGCGCCACTCGTTTTCCGTTTGATCAAACGAGAAACGAAAAACGAATCGGTTTGGTGTTATCCGTCCTTCGTTGTCACACATGAAAAACGGTTTACGGTTTACCCCTTGTTTTTCGTTTTTAGTTCTTGGTTTTGATAAACGAAAAACGAAAAGACGGTATATACACGGACCATTGTCCCCTTCTTAGTGGAAAGTACCCCAGCTGAAAACTTTCCTCAAAGATAGGGGAATCCCATGCGGTGCTGCAGGCATTTCTTACTAATTCTACGAGCTCGCGCATGGGATTCTGGCGGCCGCGACGGAAACCAGAGAATGTGAATGCCCCTATTATACACGATAATTACGCAAATGTACATATGAAGATTAAATGTTCACATCAGTGAATGTTAATGAACAAGTTGAGCTAGTTTACGTGTGAAATTTCGTCAGATGCGATTCAATCCGGCCAGACAAATTTTTGATATGCTTATTTTGAATGACAAGATCGGTTTCTGTGCGCACGCGCAGACACGGTTCTTTGCAAGCGAACTTTTGCTTTCCGAATTTTATTAATTAAGTTCATTTTGTCATTTGTCAATGATTATCATTTAGCAATACCTACCTTAGAGGGGGGGATATGTATTCAACGATAGCCTGTAAGTCCTCGGACCCCACGATTGCCAGACACAATCCCTTCTGCACTATAACATACGTTTGTCGTAACGCTATCTTGTCCACGCCGCTAACTTGTCCAAAGCAGAGTACATCATCTCCGTGATGACAGCCGTTCGCTCACTGTCAACAAAAATGCTCATCTTTGACTCATTTCCAGTATGTCTTGCCAAAACGTCCCAACATACACTGATCTCATATATCTGATATAAGGGAGCTCGCCGCTAACTTGTCCAACTTGACTGAGCCTATATCTGGCTCACTAAGCTTCAACAAACCATCAGGCTCATCTTTCAGACTCATTTCCAGTATGTCTCTGCCTCATTGATGTCCTACAATCACTACATGAAGCCTACGCGATCTCATCAACTTGGACAAGATAGCGTTAAGTGAAGATTCCGCTGCCGCTAACTAACTTGTCCAACTTGACTGAGCCTATATCTGGCTCACTAGGCTTCAACAAACCATCAGGCTCATCTTTCAGACTCATTTCCAGTATGTCTCTGCCTCATTGATGTCCTACGATCACTACATGAAGCCTACGCGATCTCACCAACTTGGACAAGATAGCGTTAAGTGAAGATTCCGCTGCCGCTAACTTGTCCAACTTGACTGAGCCCGCTGCCGCTATTGACTTGTCCAACGTTTGAGATCTGGCTCACTAGGCTTCAACAAACCATCAGGCCCATCTTTCAGACTCATTTCCAGTATGTCTCTGCCTCATTGATGTCCTACAATCACTACATGAAGCCTACGCGATCTCACCAACTTGGACAAGATAGCGTTAAGTGAAGATTCCGCTGCCGCTAACTTGTCCAACTTGACTGAGCCTATATCTGGCTCACTAGGCTGTCATTGGGTTCGTTTACAACAATAATATGAAATGGCTCAGATTATTTGATACAGTGACTTTGATCAAAAACAACATAGATAGGGTTAAACAGCAATTTCGCTTTTTATTTCGAAAAAGGAAAATACGCCGAGGTTTGAAGACTGTCTGGAAATCGGGATGATAGAGCGATCTAGGAAAAAAATGTTTGCGTTTTTTAAATATTCAACACTGTGACATCTATCTGTAAGACATTAGACAACTGATAAACTCGTATAAACAATACAAGCAATGATAGTATAAATCCTACCACTTTGCATGCAACACGCTTTCTGTTGCAGCACCGAGACGATCAGCCCCTTCGTACAAAATGTCCTTGGTGCACATTAGTGTTGCAATGACTGCCTGTTTCACGACCACTTAGTAGTTGCCGACAAATACCCTACACACAGAAAACCCAATCGAACTCGGCGATTTATAAACCAGTTTAAGTGGTGTGTCTCAAAGAAATGAGGCATTGGATGATCGTGTTATTCTCAACATAGAAGCAGCTCAGAACCTACCACTGATGTTCCTCAACAGCTCGCTGTAGGGATCGGCTCATTGTAAGTCCGAGAGAGGAATATATTGATGTAACCGACCTTGAACGCAGCAATGAACACATTTCTATACTTATCTAGATACTTTCTCGACACGATAAATGATAAACGATGCTTAAATATTCAATAAGAATCGAAATAAGCCAAGAGAGAATCCCACCTTTGTTTTCGCGTCAGAGAAATCCTAAGACAATAATAATGGTTTAATGGCTCACATCGAAATAATGCAAGGTAATATACATATCAATAGAATCTCAGAGTTGATGTGAACTCCAAAAGGTTATTGATTAGCAACTCTTTTGAAAAGAACACCATCGCATTAACCTCCATAGTCCTTGGATAGTCGTTCAGGAATTGCAGGTGCCTCGATCCGTACGAACTATCCATTCTAACACATTCTGATCGCAAAACGTGGAATATTTATTTATTAGACGATGTTGTACTACATGCTTGACAGGTCACTGCAATTACAATTTTAAATATTCCAAAATACAATCCCGTTCTCCGTTGTACTGCTGGGTACCACAATTCCCTGTGTAGCTGATCTTAAACTGGACATTACAGTGAGTGAAAATGAGGCATTTTCGTTATCAGAAAGGTCTGAAGTTTAAACAGTGAGTGTGAGTAACACAACGATTTCATTAGAGGTCTTGTTGTTATCATACAATGCACCCTGACTAAGGTGATGATGGACCAAACACAATCAACATATAAGGAAAGCAGCTAGGTGCCGACCATGTGCCGTCCAGTAATTATTACACGAGTATCCATTTTCATGATTTCAGAATGGGCCGCCGCCATATCCCAGCCTTATTATTTCATTTGATGAAACATATTTAGTGTAGTAACACAAAACACATTTAAATTTGGGAACATTATAAAAACAGACAGAGAGCGATCCCCAAATTAACGTGGTAGATATCCAACTTGCTAGGGGGGGGGGGGGGGGGGCAGAGGGGATCAACTTTGGTAGGACAGCGTGGTAAGGTAAGGTGGACATGAGTCTGTTGGCATCAGGGAACGCGAGGGTAAGGCCAGAAACTCTGTGAACCACTCGGAAACAGGTTTTCGTTACGGTCGGGGAGTTGCTGTCGGGTTGGCGCATAATTACCATACTGCAGCAGGAACAATTCAATCATGGAATGGAAGAGACCAGGGAACTAAAATTTTCCAAACTCATCTAATGGAACAAACAAACTTAATCGCACGACCAAAGAACGTCGTGTCTATAAAGCGTGTATCACAGAAATATTACCCAGAGCTGTATGCGGTTGGACAAGTTAGCGGCGTGGACAAGATAGCGTTACCACATACGTTGGTGTTATGTGGATGGGAATTCCAGTGCTCCCCAAAGACTTCAAGTCACAAGCATAAGCAGCAGTCAGAGCTCCTTTGCAGCCAGCAATCCAACACTGCTATGACCTGCTACTTCCTCCCTCCCCCTGGTGAAGCTGAGGTCCCCTGGCCACAACTCTGCCGCCCTTTGACACAGTGACCTTGAGGTCGGTTTCCACACCGCCACACCCAAACTGCATCAGCACCTCCCCTGCTGGTTCCCTCCGTAAAATGCCTTCACTGGTTTGTACTTGGCCTTTCCGTGCGCTACTCTCTTCCCTAGTGCCAGCATTGCCCTGAGCTCCATTTACGGTCTCCTCAGTACTCCGGCAGCTCCCGGCGCTGTCTCATCCACATCCTGGACAAAGCTTCCCCAGCTCTCCTCGGCACCTTTACAGTCTGAATATCCTTCGCACGGTAGATCACACATCTTGTACTGCGACGACTCCTCCATTCGCCTTGCCAGCTGCCCCTGCGGCTCATTAAACATCAAAAGCTAAATCAAACTTGCATGATCTGTGCGTATGGTGAACGGTTGTCCAAGTAGGTAGTGTCTAAACTATCCATCCATCCAGCAATTCCAACCTTGTGGTACAATACCTGCGTTGCTCTTTGGTTAGGGCGTAGCTACTATAAGCTACAACCCCCTATCCCTCGTTCTGTAACTTTCTCGACCCAGCTCCGATAGCCACATTAGATGCATCTTTGTCCAGTATGAAGTCATCCTGGGTAATGTGAGGAAGGGCGGTGTGGGCATTGCATCTTTCAGTGTTATGAAGGCCTCTTGCTGTTCATTGTCCCAGTGATACTCTTTCTTACCTATCACCCGATACATTGATTCGGCCAGATAGGTGAATTCATTGACGAAGGCTCTGTGGTAATTTGCTAAACCAAAGAACCTTTCCACATACTTGGGCCCATTGGGTTCCGGACATTCCCTGACCACTCAGGTTGGACCCATTTACCATTCAGCCTCACACTTTCTTGGTCTCGATTTCAAACCATACTTCCTGAACCGGGCCAAGGCCTCTCTTAAGTTTTGCATGTGCTCATCAAGACAAGACCCTATGACAAGGATATCATCACGGAACGCTGGAACGGTGTTCCAATTTAACCCCCGTAGTATTAGGTTTATTACCCTAGCAAAGGTAGAATGTGCATTACACAACCCAAACCCCATTTTGTACAAATATGCTGTCTTCTGGTTTTATTGGCATCCAGTTTGGTGAACCTGTTAAGGTGTTCAAGCACTCATCTACAAGCGGAAAGGGAAACTCATCCTTGTTGTGACATCATTCAGAACCCGGTAGTCCACGCACCAGCGCAAGGATCCATCCCTCTTCCATATGATAATAGATGCAGAGGCCCATTCTGAGGTAGACTCATGAATGACCCTCCAGCATGTTCCTTGCGAGTACCTCTTTACTAGTAAAACATGCTGGAGTTCTTCTCATCCTTTGATTGATTGGCCTGGCATCCCCAGTGCCTATGGAGTGCTCAATCTCCAAGATCATAATCGTCGAGGGCAAGCACATCTTCGTAATCCACCAACAACTCAGCCAACTTCTGCCCCTGTCCCATTCAGGTGTAATTTAGAGGCCGCAAACATATTATATTGTTGTCCAAGTACCTCACAGTCCACTTTGAACCCTGTACTACACGAATTAACCCTAACTGAACCATTCACACAAAAATGGACCTCGTTCCTAACATACTCCTCTGGAGCAGCCAGACCCACCTGATCCCCTCTCCTTAACCGCTGGTACCTGTTAATTGGGTTAATGAGCCATCATACAGCTGGCTTTCGGTCTCACTCTTCGAACAATCAAGATTTCATTTTGTACTAAAGTAAAAGAAAATTTTGGGTACTTTCATAACCCGGTTATGTGGCGTCGATGTGGCAGGTGTATGGGTGAAAGAACCCTCCATTACAAGGTGCCTTCAATGAGGGATGTCCAACTGGCTGGGCTTCTAGAAGCCGACGGTTGTTCACCTTATACTATCAAGATTTACGATTTTGTACTAAAGTAAAAGAAAAATTACATTCTAGTACTTGGCTGATATAAATTGATATGTTTCATTAAACAGACATCTGCAAAAGAACCCTCCATCAACGTATGCCGTCAATGAGGACGTTCCAACTTACACTAAGGCAAAAGTTCTAGAAGCCGACGCCATGTCACTGCCCAGAACCCACCTGCATCTGCAGGCCTGCGATAAAAGGCAGTAAACATGTGAGTGTTCACTGCTGCGGAAGGAACAACCTGGCACATATCACGGGTAGTTTTGTCCATTCATTGTCGATCTGATATGGAATTATTTTCAAAAGTATTTTGATTTGGTTTTTTTTCTATGGGATGAGATTAGAATGAACAATTCTTGGCTGTCATGTAGACTTGTGAGGACAGGTGTAGTTAACATTTGGAATGGTGATTTGTACTTTCGTATCATTTTTGAAAGATTACAGTTCTTATATATATATTAGATTTAACTAATGTCAATCGATTTTCGTATTCAGGATGTATTCCGAATAACTCGGAAATAGAAGCTACAGATCTTTGGATAGAAGGCTTTAAGTGAGAACTACAATATTGTTTATTACAATCAGCGAGCACACGGCAGCATATCATTCTCTAAACGCATGTACCGGTCATAGAAAGTTGCATATCTCCCACGTTAATTGGGGAATGTCTGTAATTGTAATGTTCATAACTTTAAATGAACAATATGTTTCATAGAATTATTTAAGGCTGGGATATGGTGACTGCTCATTCTGAAATCATGAAAATGGATACACATGTAAAATATGACTGAATGACATATGGTTGGCACCTTGTTGCTTACCTTGCATGTTGATTGGTCCACCATCACCTCAGGCAGTGGACAATACAGGATAACATCTAGACCTCAAATGACATCGTTGTGCCATTCCCTCTTCCTGTTTAGACTTTAGACCTTTCCGATAACGAAAATATATCATTTCCATTCGCTGTAACGTCCTGTTGTAGATCAGGTACACAAGGGAATAATGGCGCCCAGCAGTACAACGGAGAACGGGAACACTCTGGGGTGACACTATAGCAAAAACCGAAAATGCCGTTGATTGTAGAATCTCATCTCGTATTTTGCAGTATTCAACATTGTAATTGCAATGACCTGCATGTTGTACAACATCGTCTAATCACGTAACATTCCACGTTTTGATATTATCATGTGTAAGTATTGATAAAGGGCACAAACGCATGAATATAGTACGCGTAAACCCTAGTCTGTTTTTTGGCACGCATTACACAAATTATTTCCGAACACAGTCCTCAACTGTTTGGTCTAATTTGCAGAAAGATTGAAAATGTGCAGGATTGCATCATAAGCGAGTTTAATTATTGAGCGGTAATAATGCAAATGCTTGCGACGCGTAAGCTTGTGTTTGATTTTTTTCTTTTGGAAATCGTTGTTCTCGAAGTGTGCAGCATTAAAAACCTGACTCTATATATTGCAAGTTTCAAACGAACACGGATGCTAACAGCAAACTACATATTGAGCAGTTCCCGGAATCGCCTTTAGTTCAAGGTGATTTAGACAATGTAGCGTGCGAGAGATTCGGTGCAAATAGCGAAATGGGATCGTTTTAGATGAATTGGCTTAATAAAACCAGCACACTGGTCCCACTAATTGGAACTCACCAACAACAATTTTAAATCAGAAAAGATGTGTGCCCGTTGGTTATTTGTAGTTGTTATTGTTATTTCAAGGTAAAGCAGTTCGGCAATTATAGGCCACGTACTGCTTAAAACAAGGAGACGCCCCATTTAGAGGGGTGGTTTTGTAAACATTTGGTGAGACTGTTTACCAGTAGCCCATACGGTAATGTCATCTGCTTAAAACAAAGAAGTACTAGGGGTGGGAATGTCGTTAATAAATATGTTAAAAAGAGTGGGGTATAGTACACTACCTTGAGGTACTCAATTATCTGTGGATAATGAAGAAGAAAGGATGTTGCTGGCTTTAACTTGAATGGTTCTATTAGATAGGAAGTTATGAATCCAATAAAGGACATGGCCTGTAATTCCTAATGTTTTGGCTTTAATTTCTATTGAGGGTCTGATTACCATGTCAAAAGCTTTGGAGATATCGAGGAAAATAGCATGTGTTTTTTTATTGTTGAGGAGACCTTTATTAGTGGAGTCAATGGGGAGAAGAATGTTATCGATGGTACTATGAGGGGGTCGAAAAGCTGTGAGATTGGGATGGTATAGACTATTGTGTTTCAAGGCGTCAGAAAATTCTGATGGATTCAAAATTTTTGGAGGCAACAGAGGTGGGGCTGATTGGACGGTAGGAGAAAGGATCGTGCGGGTTAAGAATGGGTTTTAGAATGGGTTTTAGAATGGGTATAATTGTAGAAGAATTCCAGGAAGAGGGTGGAGGGTAGAAGAAGATTGCCATAATTGGTTAAATATTTGTTGTAGGAGCACTTCATGGGAATCAGGAGGGAGATGAAAAAAGGGGTATATAAGTAAATCTTTTCCAAGGGAAGTATTTTTGGTTACGGTAACTGCGTTTGTTATTTCTTGAATGGTGAAAGGTTCATTAAGAAGAGAAGTTTTATTCGATTTTTGTTGATGAGTGGTGGTGATGGATTTAGGAGTAAAGTCAGGGGGTAAGTTATGATGAGAGCTAGATTCTGAGAAATGAGATGCAAGAACATTAATTATTTGTTGATTGCTATTTGTATAAAGATTATTATGGGTGGTAAGAAGAGGGGGGGGGTTTTGAGAGTGAGAATGATTGCCTTCTTAAATATCAACCATGTTCCAAAGTTGTTTGAGATTAGGACAATTTGAAGATGCACATTTATCATGCTAGTATCTAGCTTTTGTTTCCTTTAAAGTGTACTTGACTTTAGCGATTGATTTTTTGAGTTGAATTTTGTTATCTAGGGTTTTATTATGATAATATTCGTTACGAGCTTTCTTTCTTTTATTGCAAAATGGATTAATGAGCTATTTCAATTCAAGTGTTGTAAACATTTTCCTATGAGGTAAGATAATATTATAGGTGTAATTTTTTGGGTAGCAGAGTTTTTTTTTTAAAAAGTGGCCAATTAGCTTTCTTAAGGAAGAATTTATGTTTTGAGAGTGAGAATTATATCAAGGATATTTGAACCGTTATTATTGAAGAGAGTAGGAGAATTATCGTTGAGAAGAGTAATATTGTTGTCTTATTTTAAAAAGGGAATTGCCTTTACTGTTTGGGAGGGGGTGCTACCAAAAGGGGTGATGGGCATTGAAATCATCAACTGTTATATTTCGAGGACGAAAAGGCTGGTATTGATCTGGGCAAGGGAGTTGAGACTGTCATTAATGTTTAAGATATGATGAATTTGGTTAGAAATGTTGAATTGAATGTTTGATTTTCTACTTCAGCAGTTCAATTAATAATTTTGTATTGACTGTTTTGTTTGATTCGAAAAGTTGAATTATTATGGTCTTATGGAGGGGGGTATTGGATTGGAGAAGAGTGATGAAAAGTGATAATATCAGAATGTATGACAGGATCAAAGGGACTGGTTGGAATATACAATGGGAAGATTAATGAAGGTGGATGATTAAGATCATGTTATAATTGTTTGGTTACGATAGAATGTTGATCTATTGCTTAAATAAGTGTACTGAGGAGAATGTTGACATTGAGCAGTTCTTGGGCAAATGCAGAGAAAATATTGGCTTTCGAGTCGGCTGAGATGAGAAGATAGTTGTGGAAGTAGCAGAGGGTAGAGTAGGTTGAGTTGATGATGGTTTGGTTGATTTAGATGAATAAGGGGGGTAGGAGGTTCGAGTTTTGGGGGTGGGGGTGATGATGAGGTAGGGAGAGGGGGAGAAACATAAGGTGGTTTAGAGTAGGGGGAACAAGGGATGCTGATAAGATGAAAGAAATGTTTCTGGTGAATTCGATTTGAATTGTTGATTGGTCTTTATTGTAAGAGCGAGAGCCTTTGTAGTTAAGTGAAGGCGATGATTCTTGGAGTCGTTTTCTTCGATGGGACTGACGTTCCTCCAAGGACTTCATTGAGATGTTGGGCGAGGATAAACAAGACGAATAGAGGTTTTTTAAGTATAAGTTATTATGGGGGTAGGCGGGGGTGGAGGGGGGGTGGTCAGAGCGAGGCTCAAGGTTGATGATGGATAGAGGGATGTTCATGGTAGGGGGGGTGGGGGTTGGGATATATGATGTATGAAATGAATACACCAAATGATAAGAAATAATGCTTGAATTGTAAATGATGTGAGGGTAGACACGCCGCCGAGGGAAGACACGCCTGTGAAGAGAGGCACGACTGCGCAGGAAGACACGCCTGCGAGGGAAGACACGCCTGAGAGGGAAGACATGCCTGAGAGGGAAGACACGCCTGTGAGGGAAGACACGCATGTGAGGGAAAACACGCCTGTGAGGGAAGACACGCCTGTGAGGAGAGACACCCCTTTGAGGGAAGACACGCCTGTGAGGGAAGACACGCCTGCGAGGGAAGACACGCCTGAGAGGGAAGACACGCCTGTGAGGAGAGACACGCCTGCGAGGGAAGACACGCCTGTTGACTGCGTAACGCAGAGGATTGGGGCGGGGATGCTGTTGTTTGTTCAGTGAATGATCACTGTCAGGGACTTCCTTAGACACGTGAGGTTTTCCAGGAAAAACCTAACGACACTGTCACACAGTTTCCTGCCCTTTTCACTTGATTTCATAATAACCATTTGGTTTTGCTGTCATTTTCACTTCAACAAGCTGATGTATGCTCATTAGTTGAAAATGTCAGACAGGTATGCGTTGAATATCATTTTGTGACCTATATCAAACGATATACCTGTAAAGTGATCGCCATCCGGTGACCCCCCCCCCCCCCCCCCCCTGGCATCATTTGTGACTGGGGTATTAGTACCAATCAGATGTAGTCGTAAGAGGTGGGGAATCTGGCTATTGCCTTGATTAAATGGTTTTGTCACGCAATCCACGGCAAGGTTCACACTCTGATTTAATAGTAAAGTTTGGCTACCGATGACGATTTCTACCGGACAATCAACTGAGAATTATAACCATATTTATGGAAAGAGGAAAGAATTCAATAAACTTTTCTCGGGACAGCGGCGTAGGAGGATTGTTGCCTGCTGTGTAAAGACCCGGTAAAGACAGAAGAGTGTCAGCGTTAAAGTTAGCTCCGGTCGAACGGTATTATAAATATATACCGTTCGTTCAGTTTACGCGCGTCGGCGGAAACGCGTTTGGCTAAAGTGCTGCAGGACGCATCTAGAAAATAACATATATCAAGAGCCTGTACAAAAAAATAGACCGGACGCACCAAAAAACTAACCCCCACTCGACGCTATTCTTCAATAAATGCCATCGATATATCGTTTCTGAAAATCGCGATACGATGTCTGCCATTTTGGAAAATATTAATTCCCGCGATTACCCGCATTGCCTTAGCATCCTGCCGGAACTTGCCCTAACTCGGATAGGGGTGTGCCGCGGGACCTCGAAAACCCGTACACGTTGTACTAGTTGAGAATGGCAAAAAGTATACCCCGTCGTACAAGGTATTATGCGAATGTATAAACCGTCGTACAAGTCGAGAGGCCGAAAAAACATACCCCTTCGCGCGGCACATGTATACTATCTCTATGCACTTAAGTGCCCCCCCCCCCCCCCCGGCTTAGCATTAGTCGTCTTCATTCTGAGCATGCGCAACGCACGTGGTCTTGAACCAAATGTTGATGTGTTTCGGACTTATACCGCTTCCCAAATTGATCGAGCTATAAATAATCCCCCGCCCAAAAGGGATAAAATTGTCCGTAAAACATCGTTGCATTCTATAATTCCATCACTTGGGTATGTTTGGTGTTTGGTAGTTAATTAATTAATTATCTAATTATTTTTCATTGCGTCGTATAGCCCTACAAGACATAAATTCATGTTACCGTTACGACCGGAGCTATGCGTCGTATTAAGAGAAAGTCAGACGTCTACTCAGACGTCTTGTAGGGCTACGTTAAAGTAGGGTGCGGAACGGGTTTGGGAAGACAAGACGCAACATTTTACTGGGTCACAGAAGATTGGATTATAGAGGTGTTAAGGGGTTTCTGAATCACTTTGAAGTCTAAGCGCGGCTGAAGGGCGCATTAGTCGCCCGTGTCACTCAGCGCTCGGAACCATGATATCGGGAACCGAGCGGCGGTGGCTGGGCGAACGATAATATGAGCGCGGCTTTTGAGTGGGGAACAGCAAAATAACCCTGCAACAGCTGGTGGTGGTTATGTGATATCAATGGCTAATGGTGAATGGCTGTTTCCCAATATTAGCATTTACAGGTGTTATGAATAAGTATGCAAACATTCGTCGATTGCAATGTAATGATACGTTGGGAATAACCGTTTCTTTTGAAATTTGAGTCTACATGACACTATTGGCAGTAAATAAACACATAGACCCTATATCACATTTTATACCATATATGGTTCACCCAGGACTACTGATCAAGATCAAGAATGTATAGAGTGATCATTCCGTGAACATCTATATTAGGACTGCCATTATAAACTGAAAAGGAAATGCAACATATCAATTGTTAAAAAAGAGCTCAGTATACATAGACTTGTTATATTCCAACCTTTCTGCTTTAACAATTTACATGCCCTATATATAGCATGATATCAACAGTGACTTCAAAGGCCAATGAACGTCTTTCTTAGTGTATAGTTGAACTTGATATAGCATTCATAACATTATACATAAAAGTATTTAAAATTATTGATTATAAGAAATATATTAAGAAGACATGGTAATTGCAAGAAAACATAATGAATCAGCAGCTACTTTCAAGACTTATCTTTGAGCTGAAATTCTCGTCTTGGTGTACGTATCTAAGCTAAGGTGTAAGGTGTACATTCCATGATCATTAAGGTGTTTTTTGACCGAAGGTTTACCCAGAGACAGCTTTAACAAAATCTGATAAAGTCATTGGTGCATTAAAGTGACAAAGTTTTCAATTTGTCAGATTTGTGAAATTAACAGATGTTTATATAAATGAAAACACCACAATGTTATTTTTTTATCAATCAAATTTTAGAAAGTTTATTGAACATGATTTCCCAGATTATCATTCAATAGGTCATTCACAAGTTCTGCAGATCATCCGAGAATCAGACAAAAGACCATATGGAACGAAACACAGTATGAGATTCCACAATGAACGAGTAGCCCATCCGGACAAATACACTCAGTGCAGTCATGGGTAACACAAAAACAGAATGACTATGGACTGAAGTGGTCAAGATATGTGGCTCAATGATATGGATATGCAAGGATGAACACTTGTTACAGCTGACTCTCACATGACAAATTATCATGAAATTGTCGACTATGAAATACCATACATGTATCTACAGGCAACAATCCCTACAATCACAAAACAATACCCAAATAGCAAGTTAGCAAGCCCAATTATTAAACTGGAGGCACTTAGTGTTATGACACGGTTACTGGAGCCATTTCACGTTATAACATGGTTACATTTTAAAAACTACCAGGTTTGAACCATGTAAAGTAAGTTTATACACAAGTAGTACCACAAAATATTTTTCAATCCATGAAAGCCCATCATCTAAACATAGCAATGACACAAAATATCAATGTTTTAAAAAACTCCAACATCACGGGCACCTTGAAGTGAGAATTTTAGCAAATTTTGTTGTTCAATACACACCATAAAGCACTCGTGATTGATTGAACAAAGACCCATTAACAACCAGACTGTAAACAGACCCTAACAAATCTCAAGGTTTGGAATGTCTCAAAGAGAAAATAATAGAATAATAGATTGATATAGTGTAGTTACTTCCCTTCTTCCTCAGCATCATAATATTCCCCATTCAGCCCAGCATCGTTGTCCAGAGGACCAGCGTCGTCAGCTTCTTCCTCCTCATAGTCCCCCTCACCATTGTTGTATTCCCTCTGCATCTTTGGCCCATCATCAGCTTCTTCATCCAATAACTCATCTTCATCTTCGTAATCATCATCATCCTCATACTCGTCTTCATTTGCATATTGATCATCATCTGCATAATCATCATCAGCAACCTTGTCTTCATTTGCATATTGATCATCATCTGCATAATCACCATCAGAAACCTTGCTCTTGAGAAGCAAGTCTTGTTTCTGGGGTGTGTCTGGCAATTCACCCTCAGCTAATTTATCCTCTGGATGCAGAGACAATTCCTCTTCTGTATTGTCATCCAGGAAATCTAACCGTCCATCTTGTTTTTGTGGAGTTTCGGGAAGTTCAGCCTCTGTAAAACCGTATATGAAACAAGACGAGACATGTTTAAGTAGGCATTCTTAATAATATAGGCATATATAGGAATGATTTTAAAACTTCAGAGTGGTTTAAAAATCAACCATAATAAAAATTATTTATTGCCACAGCATTTATTATAATTGAATATTTTGTTTCTTGTATGAATATCATTTCATATAGGTTAATTTCAAATTTAAATGAAGTTCTGGTATTGATGAGCTGAATAGAAGACATCAAAGAGAAAACCATCATCACAGTGAAGATATCAGTTATGAATTAAAATGTGCATAATATTATATATTAATATTTTACAGCTTCACACTCAGAGCACGAAGGGTTCCTTGACCAAATCATCGCATAAAAGCAAATGAAAGTGTAATCAACGTGTTAGTCATGCAGTCAATAACAAGACCAAGCACTACCTAGGCGATCAAAAGGCAGACTTTATACAAAATATGACAGTATATATCAAACCATTGTTTTCATGGAATTAAGAAAACTCAAAGAATAAGATGGGTGATAGTCACTGTTAAGATGGTGATTCTGCATATCAAAGCTTATTACAACGTAACAACAGATGATCAACCCATCAGTTCACTTTGTATTTCAACATTGTTATTTTTGTAACATCAAATCCACAGCTTGTGATCAAACCTCCCAAACATTGACTTACTATCATTGAAAGCATTATTGCACATGATAACAATTAGCTGAGCAATCACAATAATCAGCGGATCAGCAAAATTCTATTGCGCAGATATAAGATAATATTATTAAACTTAAGCCTGTGACATAAGAAGCACAAAGAATAATAGATAAGCAATGTAGTATGCCTCTGAGATCAGAACCAGTGACCACATTTAAAGAGTTGTTTTTCCATTGCTGGAATGCAAGCAGGCATCTGGTAGCTGCAGTAAGGGAGCACATTGGTTCAACTTACCGTTTTAGAAGTGTTGAACAAGTCATCAGGTACTCCCAGTGACAGAACAAGTCATCAGGTACTCCCAGTGACAGAACAAGTCATGAGGTACCCCCAGTGATAGAACAAGTCATCAGGTACTCCCAGTGACAGAACAAGTCATGAGGTACTCCCAGTGACAGAACAAGTCATCAGGTACTCCCAGTGACAGAACAAGTCATCAGGTACCCCCAGTGATAGAACAAGTCATCAGGTACTCCCAGTGACAGAACAAGTCATCAGGTACTCCCAGTAACAGAACAAGTCATCGGGTGACAAGTGGAATAATTAGCCTCATTTCTTATCGCAATACTTTCTCCCAATGACACACACGACACAAGTACGTTTTGAGAAACGAGGCAATGGGTCTATATTACTAATTGGACACAAGAAGCCAGTAACCAGAATTCCAGCGATGATTTGGGGAAATATCATATCGTTTATAAGCTATTAGTATTTTTGGCTGGTTATGCTCACAATTGGGAACTATGTAAGGATCAACTAGAACACTATAAACAGCCCAGTATCATGCTCCATAACAATTCAACTAAGAGCTTGCAGCTTTGCTTTAAGGGTTCACTCCCGACAAAATAGGTGAAACCGCCACTTCTGTGCCAACGCATGCCATAATTGATTTGTTGTTAGCGTTGGCGTGCTACGAACGCTCGCCACATAAGTCAATTAAAGTGAACCCTCTTAGCATAGCTATAAGCTCTTTGCTTACGCACCATAAAAACAATACCAAGCGCCCCAATGGCTATCTGCTGTTTCCTTCTGGTAATAACACAAGTCCAGCTGGACAACTCATCTGTACAATTTATTGTAAGAAATCTACTCCCAACAAAACAAGATAATTCATCCCACCTATATCACATTGTAACACATAGCGATAACACAGCAAAAATGGCAGCAACCTATTTGATGGAATGTATGAGACATTTATAAACACAGCTTATGATAAAGCACTTCTACATGCCCTACCCAGATTATATAACATGGCTGATTGACACCTCAAAAAAACTCAAATAGATCTATTTTGTCATTTCAAATAAGAAGACATGCCAATTCAATAATATAAAATAATGACAGAATGGTATTAAGTTGAAGTATAATGCCAGCAATATGAAAACTAATAATGGATACAGGTAAAGATCACAGGAACACACTAGTTTTGACACTGTTCAAGGAAATAATCGAGTTTAAAACCCATTTACAAGCCATGATGTAGAGCATCACGTGAATTATATCTCATAAGCGAGTCATAAACTGGATAATTATAGAACTTGATATAAACCAATTCAAATCAACCAACTTTCCAGCAAACATATCTTTTTGAGGTGTTCATTAACAAAAATATTCAAGAATTTACACCAAGGTGAAAGGGAGGGATGAATTGCAGTTAACTCCTGACATGATACAGAACAGCATGTAATTCAAAAACAATCAGATGTGAGACTAAACATCACTGAACATTTGATGAACATTTCATGAGTTTCAATGAAGTATTCACATTATGATATGTCGGGATGAAGAATATGTTGAGGCATGTTAAACATGCAGAGAATCCAGTCAGTAAAGTTAGTAATAGTAAATCATGCACACCCACAAAACAACCACTTATGCTTCAAGGAAACATGGCACATAATATTGATGGCTTGCTGTGTATTTCAATGTACCCCCAAACATTTTCAAACTATTTGCTGTTGAAATAGTTTCAAAATGAAACTTTGTTTGGGGATGCATCATCAATATGGCAACCAGCAGAAGGGTCAGTGACAGCAAGGTACCCATCCAATCAGTAAACACAACAATGATCAAATGTTAAGATTAACAAAAAGTCCCAGTTTACTCTGGAATATGTACATAATAATGATTACTGGTCCTTTGTAATACCAGGCAAACTGTTAGATCAGAGTACCTAAACACCACCACACATCAGAAGTAAAAAGGTGAAACGGACGTCGAAATTGACAGGGGAAGAGAGGGTTAGTGCATGTCAGATTGCACACCTTTGTTGAGGTGACGGTCAGCGTTGACCATTCCTTGATTCATGCGGTCAATACCATCTTGTTCATCCAGGACCTGTTCCATTGTGTCTTTATGCTGATGACAGAACAGCAATTTCACTTCAAGTTTTTATAATAAAGATTCCATGGCATGGTCGTACCAATGAAATGTAAAAGAGATGCAATCACTATATATAACTTCTATGTAATAATTTGTGCTGCGATAGCCTCACCTGTTCAAACCGTAGAGCTTCATCTTTTCGCTGCACCTGTAATAATCAGGGAATTAACAATATTCAGCATGAGAAAGAGCAAGCTGAGTTTTGGTTGGTTGGTGGATTTTATTCATAAGATTATATTTCTTAATGTAAAATAAAAAATGCCCAAGTTGCTAGAGATGGATTGTAATCACACACATGACCAGACTTATCTGTAGATAGGCACTATTCATCACACATCAAGCCAGTGAGGTTTAGGCCAGAAAATGAAATATAATGAAGCCTAAATAAATGAAATAAAAGGAAGCCTAAATAAATGTCCTGTATAACAAATCATAGCTTTACAATAACAGCACATCTACCATGAGAGACAGACAGAGTCTGCCACAAACATAAAACCACCATTTCTTATAAAGCACACCATAATAAACCTTCCACCCTTTGGGCTAAATGCACAGCCAGCAGGAAGATGACATCCACCAGCCTGTACATAACATCCATCAGTCTGTACATGACATCACCAGTCTGTAAATGACATCCACCAGTCTGTACATGACACCAACCAGTCGGTACATGATATCCACCAGTCTGTACATGACATCACCAGTCTGTAAATGACATCCACCAGTCTGTACATGACACCAACCAGTCGGTACATGATATCCACCAGTCTGTACATGACATCCACCAGTCTGTACATAACATCTATCAGTCTGTACATGACACTAACCAGTCTGAACATAACATCCACCAGTCTGTACATGACATCCACCAGCCTGTACATGATATCTATCAGTCTGTACATGACATCCACCAGTCTGTACATGACATCACCAGTCAGTACATGATATCCACCAGGCTGTACATGACATCTATCAGTCTACATGACATCCACCAGGCTGTACATGACACCAACCAGTCTGTATATGACATCCACCAGCATTTACAATGAGTATGTCAAAATGCATATTACCATAGGGTTGAGGAGGCGTGGACTAGGGCGGTATTCAGGTACAGACACTAGAGGCCCTCTACTCTGGTCCACCGCCTGATTGACAAGTATACCATCTTGTCGTACTTCATTTTCCAACTGGTTATCAACACGATCAAGTCGTGACATCACTTGACGAGGTGCTCCGACTCTAGTGTTGGTCTGACTGTCTATGATGTCTTGCTGTACCTCATCTACTATTTCAAACACAGCAGGATGCCCTGTTGCTTTGCCACCCAACCAGAGTCCATCATCAGGAGCCTGGACCTTATCTTCATTCAAAGCTGTGACAGTAGTAGCTGACTCTACTCTGTCTTCCGATGGGTCACCACGATAATCCTCAGACTCATTGGCAACAAAGTCTTGCTTTTGTTGTGATGGATTTGGACTATTTTGTTTATCAAAATAAGTTCCCATTTCCCCATTCAATTGGGGTGCAGCAGCAACATACTGTCCACTCTCAGCATTCATTTGGGGTGCTGCAGCAACATACTGTCCACTCTCAGCACTCTCAGCATTCATTTCCACTCTCGGCATTCATTTTGGGTGCAGCAGCAACATACTGTCCACTCTCAGCATTCATTTGGGGTGCAGCAGCAACATACTGTCCACTCTCGGCATTCATTTGGGGTGCTGCAGCAACATACTGTCCACTCTCAGCATTCGTTTGGGGTGCTGCAGCAGCATACTGTCCACTCTCAGCATTCATTTGGGGTGCAGCAGCAACATACTGTCCACTCTCAGCATTCATTTGGGGTGCAGCAACAACATACTGTCTACTCTCAGCATTTAGTTGGGGTGCTGCAGCAACATACTGTCTACTCTCGGCATTCATTTGGGGTGCAACAGCAACATACTGTCTACTCTCAGCATTTAGTTGGGGTGCAGCAGCAACATACTGCCTACTTTCAGCATTCATTTGGGGTGCAGCAGCAACATACTGTCCACTCTCAGCATTCATTTGGGGTGCAGCAGCAATCATACTGTCCACTCTCAGCATTCATTTGGGGTGCTGCAGCATCATACTGTCCACTCTCAGCATTCATTTGGGGTGCTGCAGCATCATACTGTCCACTCTCAGCATTCATTTTGGGTGCAGCAGCAACATACTGTCCACTCTCAGCATTCGTTTGGGGTGCAGCAGCAGCATACTGTCCACTCTCAGCATTCGTTTGGGGTGATGCAGCAGCATACTGTCCACTCTCAGGAATCATTTGAGATGCAGTAATTGTATTTTGTCCCCTCTCAGCATTAATCTGGGGAGCAGCAGCAGCATGCATTCCATTCTCCATATCCATTTGGGGTGCTGCAGCAGTATACTGTCCTCTCTCTGCAGTATCATACTGGCCAGTTGTGGACTGAGAAATGTCATTGATTACACGGGCCACACCTGGAATATGTTCGCCATGAGGTTGAAGCACACCTTGAATCAGCCCCTGTAGATTAGGTTCTATTCTGCCTGCCACCTGTGGTTCAGCATCAGAAATTGATGGGTAATGTTGCTCTACAATCTGGGGATTCTGCAAGTTTGAACTTTGAAACCTAAGATTTGTTGCTACCAAAGAGGGTTCTTGTGTGTGAAAGGCATCCACTTGCTCGTTCATAAGATAACCAGCTGGTAGCGTTGGTCGGATGTCCTGCTGCTTGGAAGACTCTGAGTAAACAGGAGATATGTCAGCAGACTCATCTATTATATCAACCAAATCTTCCTCAAACTCACTGGTGGCGTTTTCATCTTCCAACGCCACAGCCTCCTCTGCATCACTAACGTCAGACAATTCTTCTTGGTCTCCGACATATTTGGGATGATCAGGGCTCAGCTCGTAGTGGAGCAACTCCACCTCTACCCCAGCCATATTTGGTTGTTTATACAGCATTTCCAACTTCTTGATTTCTTCATCCACCCCATGATATTCATCATCATCGCCTACATATCTATCATCATCAGCCACCATCTCTACAACTGGTTCAACCGGTACATATCCCTGCACCATTGGTCTCACCTCAACATACGCCTGATTGTCATCTTCCATCCCATCCCGTATATTCAACCCAGGACGATCATAGTCAGTATCATCTTCTACGTACTCATCTTCTCTGTACTGAAGAAGCTTTCTTCCTGTGTCGAATCCAGCATCATACAATCCGTATGTGTCTTTGCCAGCTGGTGGCTCACGAACAGCAAAAGGTACGCTCGCTGGATCCCCACCCAACTGGTTGAATTCCGGTTGTACAGGTCTCTCTTCTTGGCCACCAGCATTGTAAGGCTGAGGAGCCTCATTGGAAGCATATTCCAACATACCTGCATTAGGTGAGTCAGGCAGAGGGGATACACCTGGATTCAGATTTTCATCACTCTGCACTACATCCAGCAATTCTTTATTCATTTGGGGGGCTGACTCAAATTGTGGTTGCAAAGACTGCACAGGTTGCAGAGGCTGAACCGACTGCATGTTTTGAAGGGACTGAGGTTGAGCAGAATGAACATCAAGAAGGTTAGATTCATGGGCAAATCCTGTCTGAAAATTTGCTGCAGCTTGTGGGCTCTCAGTTGGAAGAGCCATATCAACATGTTGTAGGTTGGCAAGGGGCCCCTCTGCTGCAACCCATTGAGCATCAGACGCCGGGGGTGCAATGTTATAATTTTGCTGAGCCTCATTAGCACCGATCCCTTCAGCCATCTGAGCTGCTTGCTGTACCCCAGCAGTAAGAGGAGCATCTTGATTCTCTGCCTCTGTATCTCCAGCCTCTGTATCTCCAGCTTCTGCTAGATCCTCGTCCATCTCATTGGCAACATCTTC
>CM067354.1:63501727-63564227 GCA_034190875.2 Urechis unicinctus
ATGAACGCGACCATCGGGGCAAGTCGTCGACTGGATCTCAATTTCGCCAAGCATTCGACTCCGTCCCCCACATCCTCGCTGTCATCAAGAGAGTTTTACAGCTTACGGCATCGACTGGCGCTCCACAAGGCATACTGTCCGCCCTCATTTGGAATACTGCAAGAAGTTCCTCTACTCAAGACGGACAAAGAATTGATAGAAAGGGTGCAGAGACGAGCCACTAAGCTAGTACCCGAGATAAGGGATTTAAGCTATCCAGATAGGCTAAAACTCCCAAGCCTCCACTACCGGCGCCGCCGAGGAGACATGATTCAGACATATAAAATCATGCATGAAATCGATCGATTGCAAATATCTGACTTTTTCGAGCGAGCACCAGTACCAGGCATCCGCGGTCATGCCCTCAAGATTTTCAAGCAACACAGCACCCGCCTATGCAGGACGAACTTCTTCTCTCAGAGAGTGGTATCCGACTGGAACTCTCTCCCCGAGGGTGTGGCCACAGCCCCCTCCGTCAACTCTATCAAGGCACGCCTTGACCGCCTCTGGACCGCCCACCAATACGACCTTCCGTCCGACCCCTGATCTTTCCCCCGGACATGCCTCCAGCCGTGGTTTATAGTCTAAACGCCCAGATTGGACCTACAGGCTCTAGCCTTATTCCCAATATATTACTATTACTATGGCTGTTTGTTTTGTTGTCGTTATTACGATTCTACAGTATATAATTATTGTTTGTGTGAGTCCCGCATTTCTGCATGACATATAAGCCCATTAACTACCAATCACAAATGATACATGTTAAATCGAATTAATGAATTCAAATGCCTTTACGCGATGTAAAAGCGGGTATAAAAAAAAATGTCAACAGGAAGGAAATGGGGAGCCTGGTTAATTTGTTGTTGCCAAGCAACCGTTCAATTTGTTCAGGCCAGTTGGTGCATGTTGTATTTTAAAAATATGAGCCTGCCATTAGATAGCGGAGGGAGTGTGGTGGGCTATTGTCTAACTTGTTGAACGAACGGACTTCCCAGTTCATAGTTCTTCTCAGTTTATATAACATGATAATATACAGCTGGGAAGATTTCTTATCTTATGTGTTTGTCGGGTTTATGGTTCAAGCGGCGCCTAATCACGCAAGCCAAGCTGCTGTGGTATTGAACTGGGCGCGTGGTGTATGCGCGTAAAAAAAATTCCTACCCGCCAACCGGGCGGCTAGTTGCATGATAATATACCCGCCCGACGCTAATTTCGAACCATATATATATATATATATATATATATATATATATATATATATATATATATATAATATACGCAATATATATATATATATATAGCTGCTGTGGTATTGAACTGGGCGCGTGTGTATGTACGTATATAATAAAATTCTACCCGCCACCCGGGCGGCTAGTTGCGTGTGCTTTATTACCCGCCCGACACCACTGTCACCCGCCGGGCGGACGCTAATTTCGAACCATATATATATATATATATACTAGAGATTTGATATATATATTATATTCATGCCTGGGTGTTTATGACAATCGGCTTATTGAGCTGGCTATATTATCCATGAGAACTGGGGGCCACTTATGTGTTATATATTGCCCTTGGTGTGTATAGATATAAGGGGGTTATGAACAGGACAAGGGGCATATTGTAGTGCGTCACATCTAAACACAAGGCCTCGTTACAGTCAGCTGCTGTATACGTGACTCCATCAGTATTGACCAAATACCAATAAATCCCAGCTGCTGGCTAGATTCACTGACATGCAATAGGATAGAGATTAATATGGGTTAAGGAGCGCCTGTACAGTGGAATATTGATTGATTCAGGAAAGCATAATGATACTGAAGTCAATGAGCGATTTCTGTTTCCGTCCAAACAATAGCACAAGACCAGCAAAGGAGTATGAACGTGGTGATTTGGTCAGGGGGACATGCTAAACACTGACTACCCCCCCCCCCAACTCCAAAAAAAATTCTCCTTATGATCTGCTATGATCACTTGAAGATCTGTTCACGAGGAAAGACTGACATGTTGACCATTTTTCAGGCATTGATTCATTGCCACGCTGCACAACTGTTCTGGTCAAATGTGTGCACATCACCATTCATTCAAATCCCATATAATCATGATAGGAGAACATATTATGTTCCACATTGCACTAAGCCTGTTTGGGACAGGGGTTGTGAAGTGTCAGGATAGGGTACAGGTAAGGGTGAGAGTGAGAGGGGGGGAGAGGGGGGCAGAGAGAGAGACAGACAGACAGAGATGATGTACAGAGAGAAAAAGGTTATGGGGAGAGAGGGTGACAATGAGAGAGCGATTCAAGGATAACATTCAGATAACAGATGGACTTACTCAGGGATGGAGTTAATATCTATGACGCTGACATCGATCCCAGCTTGCTGCAGATGCAGTATTCCAGGTTTACCATACTTTTCAGCAATAATTTGTAGAATCTCTTTTTTCTTGGCCCTCATGTCTTTGACACAATTACTGTACAAGAACAGACCCCACAAAACACTATGTAATTGTACTTCATATTTCATGTTAACATTTGCTATATCTTCATCATGAAAATTAAAATGGAGTATACTTTTATACTTAAAGCAGGACAAAAATTTGTGTTTTCATCTTCATATAAAAACCCATTCTTTCATGACAAATCTAATGGCAAAACTTGAGTATCTTCAACAAGAAATGATTGGCATGACCCCATGGTAAGACCCCATGACATGACCGAGTCACTTACTTGTGTGCCTCATCTTCCACTTCTCTCCGTGTGTCTGCCAACTGATTGTCATGTTGCTTTTGCAATCTGGCTGATACGACAAATAAAAAAAGACACATTCACTGCCATTGTTCAGTGAAACATTTAACTGGAATACAACAGGTGCTGATTGCCATGTGACAGTGAGGTTGAGGAATACAATGACTTAAAACCAACCTGCAGATGCTTCATGGTTAAGCCTTTCCTGGTCCAAGTTACTTCTGCACGTATTCTAAACACAGATAGGAAGTCATTAGCCAATCATGGATTGACAAAACACAGATAGGAAGTTCATTAGCCAATCATGGATTGACTAAACACAGATAGGAAGTCATTAGCCAATCATGGATTGACTAAACACAGATAGGAAGTCATTAGCCAATCATGGATTGACTAAACACAGATAGGAAGTCATTAGCCAATCATGGATTGACTAAATATGAAGTTTTATTTTATGCAGACATAAGTTAAAGAGAGCTTGACACAATTTGGATTCTCACTTCAACAAAATCACACACTTGATTAACTCTGTAATTCCCATATTCCTCTGAGATAATATACAACCCTTACATATTCTGCAAAGACAATTTAACATCTAATAGTTTCTACACTACAGAAACAATTAGATGTTAAATTGCCTTTACAATAACTATAACAGAACCCAAACACACATCAATATACACAACATTCTATATAAATGATATGATTCCAGGGTTCGACACCAAGGTTTCTAACAAACTTGACCTGTAGGACAAGTGATTGGTCAATTTACTTGTCCTTCCTAATTTTTACTTGTCCCAAACTTGTGATTTTTATATACGCAAAATCTGTAAAGTTCTAGTTGCAATTAAGTAATTTTATTACAGTATGTTTGATAAGAAACACTACTGTATGAAACATCAGTTTATTGTCAGTTTATTTACAATGATAACTTCTGCGTGCGCATGCGCGATGGGCTGTAAACGAACGTACATATTCCGTGCAACACCATTAATGACTGATATGGCATTAATGGTGATATGTCTATAAAAAGGACTGAATCTTGCCGGCCGTTTTATATGGAACTTTGCTCCAGTCAGCTCGCGTCATTTCTGGCAGCGCGTGTGATGTCAAGGTGCGCGTGTCGTTGACGTTCGCGTCATGGATTTGCGTGCTCGTTTGTTTAAATCATGTTAGTTGTGAGAAATTTGTTAGAAAAACAACAACCGAGAACCTGCAGGTTAACGCCGAGTACCTTTTAGTTTGTACAACGTTCTGACATGACACGCATAAAGACATCTATAGAACATCATATGAAAATAGCGTTGATTATGTGCTGTTGAATAACATTTTGACACTGGTCTGTGCATACTCACGCTGCAGACTGACAAGGTGAAACAAAGGCTAGTGTCACCACCTCCACATCTGCTGGGGTGGAAATTATTGGGCTACATAGTGATGTCATCACAGAGGTCGAACTTAACTTATTTTGTTCATTGCCAGGCCATGAAAGCTGCTGGCTAGATGAATTATTTGGTGGCCCCTAAAATGATCTGGACAGGATATCATAAAGTGAAATTCCCCGAATAGTTGCAGTGTTTACACAAAATAACATTATCCTATCGTCAACCGTAGATTATTTGTGGGAATTTTATAGGTCAGGAGCCCCAGGCATCCACCAATTTCTAACTCTGTCATCATAATCCCATGGATATAACCTCTCCTTGGGCCAGCCTGGCTGGCTCTAGCAACAGCTATGCCCTGTAGCACTTCCCAAAATCACATAGGAATGGGATAGATTTTCACTTAAGGTTCTAGAGAATCACTCAGCACTTGGTTCCTGACAACCAAACATGTTAGTTGTGTTAAACAAAACACAAAAATAAACAAAGAATCAACAAATTAATTCTATCTGTACTGTTTCCACATGCTCTAACACAGCTTCTACTCTTCCAGGGCGGGTTGAAACATAAGTGTATGTGTATGCAGAACAGATCACACAGAATGAATGTGGCCATTACAACAAAACCTTATTTATCATGGGTTGGTCGATTAGTAGGTTTATATGAAGCCGTGCGTGATGTCCCCCAACCGGAGCTGATTTATATGTTGACAACAATACAAATTATAGAAATAATTGACCTGTATAAGAAAAAGTTGCATGCCAATTGACAGGTATTTTTTATGGTTTTTTATAAGACAGAACTGGACTGTCTCACCAACTGTAATATCTCATTCAGTTTGCATGACTCAAAAACGGATGTGAGGCAATGGTACCTGAACGATAACTGCGCTCTTAGTCTCTTACAAGTTACACTTACACAGTTACCAGTGGTTACAGCCACGGTGAATCCTTCTTTTACAGAAGAAAGTGAAAAAATTGTATTTATTTCTACTCACAGCTTCTTCATTCTTCTGAGATTCTAACTGCTTAATTGAAGTCGTGAGTTGAGCAGCCAAGCCATCTTTATCCGCTATAGTTGTTTTACAAAGAGTATTTTCACGTTCTCTTTCGACAACCTGTGCAACCAATTCCTCATTGCGCTTGTCCACCGAACTCTGCTTTAATGACACGCTTCGCATTTGTTCATTTAGCAACAAAATCTCCTTTGAAAGCAAGCTACTTTTTGATGACGCATTCCAGTAGTTGAATCCAAGAATAACAATAACAACTAAAAGTCCAATGAGTACAAATGGGGGCGTTTTAGACCCATGATGCGGACGTAGACTTCCTCTACCATTCGACGCCATATTGCCATGTAAACACCAAGGTATGAAGCCAAACCGGAAATGAGCTTGGCTTTCGTTGCTCCACCTGCAACCAAGCTGGCCACGCCCAGGTTAATGTAATCGTCGCCAAATGCGTAACATCATAACGTTTCAGATATTCCAAGGAAATATTTTGCCTGAAAAATTGTCAGATAGCTAAATAAGTAATGAAATAAAATCAGTGAGGTAATACAGCCACTGAAGGACTGAATATATATTTCAATACTGTGAAAATTCAGTAACTTTAGAAAAAAAGAGAGTTATATCACCAATTATCGTGTTATGCGTGTTATTATCATGATAAGCAACAATTTATAACTATTCTAATTAATAACATCAGAATGTTGCTCAAGGACTTGTATGAATGGCTAAAATACTAGGTCCCTCAGCATCAACAAGTGTAAATCATCACGGTCATTTGCCGGGTTGCCTGTCTGGTGTGTTAGCTCGTGTGAGGTAGCTTGTCTGGTGTGTTAGCTCGTGTGAGGTAGCTTGTCTGATGTGTTAGCTCGTGTGAGGTCGCCTGTCTGGTGTGTTAGCTCGTGTGAGGTCGCCTGTCTGGTGTGTTTACTCGTGTCAGGTTGCCTGTCTGGTGTTTTAGCTCGTTTAAAATAGCTTGTCTGGTGTGTTAGCTCGTGTAAGATAGCCGACATGGTGTGTTAGCTCGTGTAAGATAGCCGGCATGGTGTGTTATCTCGTGTAAGATAGCTTGTCTGATGTGTTAGCTCGTGTGAGGTCGCCTGTCAGGTGTGTTAGATCTTGTGACGTAGTTTTTTTTGACATTTAGAAGTAAATGTTTACATTGTTCAGTCCCGAAACACCTTTCATCTCATTAATATCATTCAGCTCGTGATATTGGACTTATGATAGGAATGTCACCACCCTATCGTATGATGTAACATATATTCGGTTTAGAGGAGTGTTCCTTAATCCAAAGGCATTTGAAGAGGACGGATGTCAGGACTATATGTGTGTAATGGTTGGGGTCACCGGGAGTAAATAACTTTATCAAAGTGTGTATAGAAAGGATTCATTGTAATTTTCTGGAACACTGAAATTTATTGTTTTGTACCCCGTGATTTAGTTTCAGGCCGACCCAAGCATCTTGTTTGCGATTTGTTTTAAAGAAGTCCTTTGGCTTGGATTTATATGCGCGTTTTCCTCTTTACTATCGCACTTTGAGGTTCTTTTGTTACGGTGCCGCGATGTTTGTGATGTTTTCCTGATGTAATTTGTCTTTAACATCTTTAGTGATCTTAGGTTTGTTGTGAGCATATGACTTAATGCACTTTGAAGGTACTTTAGTGTCTACGTAAAAGTTGACATAATATACTATAACATAGGCGGCCTCGGCAATTGTTTCCCAAGTGTCGAAGCATCCTCCGATGGTATTCTCTGTATCACAAACACAGGGCTTGAATCTTTAAAAGTCGTTTTACTTTTCTAGAATTTTTGTTTATACGTGGGTAGTAACACTATTGAGTCGTGATCGGATATTCCGAGAGGAGATCTCCCGTAACAATCTTTAAACGCAGTGGGGCAGTTGCAATTGCACAATTCTAGACGACGATAATTCTTTCTAGTGTTACATGCATGCTTATATCAATGACGGGATTATTGCATCGAAAGAATTGTTTTATCTGAAATTAGTTGAAATTATCTCATTAAAATCCATTGTATAATCCATTTATCATAATAAAAAAAGAGAGAAATCTTAGTGGATCATTCATTCATTCATTTCAACCCGACGGTCTGAACACGAAAATGGCGATCCCTTATAAGAATCACATCAGCACATTCGATAAGAATGAATTTCAGAAAAGAGGATAGACTATTTTAACCGTTTTAACGTAGTCTATTTGAACCGTTCTCCTGTACATGAATCTGGCGCCACGATGTTAGGGATAGAAACTAACAAAATTGGCTACCAGCCATCAGGGTCAAAGGTTACCGGACCAACACAAATTTTACCCGCCAAAATCATAACTTAAGCATATGCCCAAATATGGATCTTTATTACCCACTACGGTACATGTGAGACAAATAGAATTGAACACTTAGCACGCCTTAACTGCAAACATCATTCGCGAAATCAAGCAGTCGGTCAGCACCCACACACACAGTATCTATTGATTCAGTATCACTGTCAGGATCGATGTTGTGAATATCAGGAGACTGAAGAAGAACAGTCGATCGTGAGGTTGACTGATGTGGAGTGGCATAAACTGGACTGCCAGTCACTCTTGGTTTGGCCCATCATATTAAAGCCTCTTTCACATTCTGCCATAGATGAACAAATTGTTAGCATCAGGTCAAACAAATACAAAGCACTCTTTCTCTAGCATACGATTCACTCGGGGCCAGCTCAAACTGCTCAGCCCTATTGTCTCCTGGGCTACTTATCATATATTGACATGTGGGAATTTTATCGTTGATGAATTGCGCTGATCTGGGGCCGTATTTATATAGAATCTTAACTTGAGTTGTCGCAACTTGAATCTGCGATCTCATCTGAGTCCGCGATCTCAGATCGTATTCATAAAGAAGATTTCAGTCGACCAAACGACTAATATATTTTATGAATCCGGCTCGGACAGCAACTCAGCTTACCCTCTCAAAAAGCTGACTTTATGAACACCTGATCTAAAGCTTGTTGACACACGCGTATTTTATAGTAGCATGCGCCGGAGAAAAACCGGAGACAAACGTCTCAAGCATGCTTTTGATGTTTGTCAATGTCGCCGTAGAGAGCGTGAAACCCACTCGCCACCCGTACGCGTGATTTAGGGAATACAGCTCACCCGAAATTGTTCTCAGTCGCCATTGGCGGGCGGGCAACCATTAGTCCCCCCCCCCCCCCCCCCCCCCCCCCCCACTGAATTATGCTTTCAATATTGTCGACTTGGTCATTATGTCATTGTGTCTCGACGGAATGCAACCTATGTCTACTGATCGGAGGTTACATTCCTAACTCATGCTGGCCCGAGCGGCGCTACTTTCGCCCAAATTCCCACATTCCGATTTGTGATATCGAATTGGCGCGAGTTATCGGGGCAGAGCTATTTCCCACAGAATCTCCATTGATGCCCTACAAGGGATTGACATCAACAGACCTGAGTTAGCCCAACGTGAGGATAAAGGCTCAGACTCATGCAGAGCCCTGAACACGTTATATCATCACGTCATTGCTATATGAGTGTAACAGTATAGACCAAATGTGATGCATATCAGCTTGTAGTCTCATTTGCTTTTAGGCCTCATGTGTGGTATTTTGTGGCCTTATATGTATATATGTAGTGGTTTCTATAGTCTTATTGTACCGAAAAGGCTAATAGCTCGAGAGTTTGGATCATATCTGCCAGGGCGTTGTAAAGAATAAATCCATCTTTCCTGCCATGTACACTGATACAATCACTTTAAAGAGAATGTTCAGCCCCATATTTGGAACGAGGTTGCCTGCAAGATGCTTGGCAACCGCACCTCGGAAACCAAAAGTTTTAAGTTTTCAGACTTTCAGTCGCTACGCGGCGCTGTGGTCTCAGAAAATAGATCCTTACTTCGGCTGTCGCCATTTATGTTGTCGGACATTACCCTTCTTGCTTGTCGGTTTAATGTTTGCGCAAAGATGCACACAACTTGAATGAGTGAAGATTTGATGAAATCTACATTCTGTAATCAAAGCAGAAGTATATACATCGATAGTGAGGTAAATTCAGAGCCCGTTATGATTTACAGCTAACATTCATGTTCATGGTTATCGATGGAACGACATAACTGAATGAAACAGATTTCCACATTAGATCATGAATATTTCCAGTCAAATAATAATCTTTTCAACATAATTTTCCATCATGTAAATTTTGCGGCACAAATTAGAAGATGGCATTACTTACATCTGCGTTAAACGTAATAATGTAATAACGAAATGATCCCTGATCGCCTTATATGGGGCTGAACAGTCTCTTTAAGTTGGAACGTTATTCCCCTTCAAAGGAATATGAGAAATATTAAAGTGAAGCATAGTCCACAGTTATATTGCATTTGATTTTGTATTATTTATCGCAATATTAATCAACTCGATGAGTTAAACGCAACTATTTTCAAGTTGACGATTGCTTCAAAATTGTGAAGCGTGACAATATGTAGTGGGTTCGCTTGTGGCTTGCAAAAACTCTATATATACCAGATGATTAGTTTTTGTCAATGATACATTCAAGTTGATTAAAGAGTCGTTGTATTTACTTGAGAAATTGATATAGACGGTAGAGTTGATTCTTATCTTTCTAGTGTCCATTAGATGTCTTGTATCTACTTAGAGGACCGCTTATATATAAGAGCGTGAAGTGACCACGCTTTCAAGGTCGCGCGTATTATCGCCTTTCACAGATTCTCTTGAATAATCGATAAAATCTCACTCTGTGCAAAAGAATATCACACTAAGAAATGTCAATAGACTGGTGAGTGGACGAATACGCTTCTCGCACCCGAACGACCTCTCATAATATTGACACACCGGTGATTCAAGCGTACGGTGCTCGTGCAAAAGGAGTGGTACATTCGCAAGGATGACACTGGTTCCGGCGAAGTAGGAATCCTTGTGGTTTTGGCCAGACTTGATGGGTGTAGTTTTAGCTTAATTTTATTCAGCTGATTTAATCCGGGAGTTATAGAAATCCGACATAACCATAGCATGGGAATGCGTTGACATGCCAAACCACATCAACTATGATATGGAGCGCATTTATTCAGGGGGGAAAACCCATCTTGGTCCCCTGCAAATTTCCCCCCAAAGTAGAATTTTCCATATTAGTTCAAAGGTGATATCCCAAATTAGCAGCGCGGAAGCTCTATATATTACGGTGGTTTTGCCATAAAAAAATCAGGTGGCGAGCATTCATTTACAAACTTGTTAAGTACCACAAAGAACTAATTTTTGTATAGTGAGGATGCATTTGCTTATAACTTGTAAGTAGATAAAGGGTCGGTGTTTATTTCACAATTTAATTCATCAATATATATCAATTATGGTTAGATCAATATATATTAATTAATTTGATTTAAACAGTTGTTCTCGCATCTGATTTTGTTTTTAAACTAGGATGTCACAATAGCATTTATAGAAGTACAAACGCAGCATTTAAAGGTTTCTTTGTAACTAGACTTGAGGTTTAATTGTTCAATGTGCATTCTGAAATAAGATTGATCACATGATGTCATTTGATAATTAGTCTGCAAGGAATGACCAACAATATGTAATTTGGTTTACAGCCTGTTTCGCCATGATCCTTTTGGCGGTTATGAAATCTGTTCACTTGGCACCTCTACATCAGGCGACGTTGATTTCACGACTGCTAAGTCGATGTCATCATCCAATGAGCGCGAGGCACCCGATTCTAAGTGCCCATCATTAAGTCACGCAAATGGGCACAACCTCTACGGCAGTAATCTGACGGTTTTATTCGGCGAGCCTCTATATATTTGTCAGGCGGATTATTGTAACAACCACGCAGGACAGCAATTGAATGGAACGGTCGGCTCATTCGATTTCGAAAGCGCTGGTGTATTTGTGAAAGTCATTATCGAGCAATTGAGGTCGGAAATGTGGCACTTTGTGAGTACTTAACAGATATATACCATAAACGAATCTTATTAGAAACGGTGTCAATAGGGCTAAAAAATTATGTCGTCGTCATCACATTCGACCACACGTTGAAGACATGTTTAACATGCAGCTTAAGTGCCTGTGGTTACTACACATTTGAACCTGTTCATCAGCGGTTGTTGTGGTCTATATCAGATAAAAGAAAATATGCTGATTGTCTGCCCGCCAGTCTCCTATGTCGATTCAATCCATGACATCGCTTCCCGGCCGCCACCTGAAAACGAGGTAACAATAACTACACTACGGACCGTTAATTAAACAAAATATTCAACACCACATCTAACGGCATCATTTTTTAAATATAAAATAACTGGAATAATATAATCATTTGTGTTTTATAGAGTGGCCGAAGAGCCGTTGTCGGGGAAATGATTCATCAAATTCTTTTGATCACGGTCCACGTAAACTACAGTGTGCTCGAAGAATCTGCGCACCGTGAAATATACGACATCGCTGTCAGCGAACTATTTGATGATAACCATGGCGCGTGGGTGTATGGTGTTCTTCTAGCGGTTTTGCGCGATCTTCGACAGTTACAATTTGTTCTCAGCGGGTGTCACGATTGGGGCTGCCCCGTGTCTTCTGACGTCATTTCCTGTGATTTTCGAAGGCTTGGTTTCCGGTTATCGGATAGGACATGTCGTGATATCGACCTTATGGATAAAACTATACGCGCTCTGGAAGGCTACCACAGGAACTTACTATGGCTGGCCAGTGCTTCTAGTCGATAGTTTATTACAGTTATATTTTTTAATTCATGAGCGATTTGTGTAATGTCTACCTCTGATTGGTTGACCAGATTTGCAATATCCATTCAACATGTTTTATATATATTGTTTCACTTGAAATACTTTATTTGTTCTTACACAGATTATATTATTCCCGTTATTGACTGGTACACACATAGTCTTTTTTAATATGGATATTCACGTTGTAAGGTGCATTTATTTATATATATATATTTATCTATATATACAAATATATATATATATGTTTGTATGTTTGTATGTTTGTATGTATGTATGTATGTATGTATGTATGTATGTATGTATGTATGTATGTATGTATGTATGTATGTATGTATGTATGTATGTATGTATGCATGCATGTATGTATGTATGTGTGTGTATGTGTGTGCGTATGTGTGTGCGTGCGTGCGTGCGTGCGTGTGTGTGTGTGCGTGTATGTATGTGTGTGCGTGCGTGTGCGTGCGTGTGAGTGTGTATGTGTGTACGTGCGTGCGTGCGTGCGTGTGTGTGTGTGTGCAGTGTTATCGCGTTTTGTTTTTATATTTATACAAGAATAAATTATTTGTAATAACTTCATTTTGTTGGTCTGTTGGGTTACTTCAAATGTATTATATAAATTCGTTTTGGTGGGGACATTAACACCGAACGTTGGAGCAATCAAGGAGTAACATAGACTATGGGTAACTCCTTGGACCAATTTACCATGTTAAATTCATGAATACGAACGGTTTGAATCCTTTTTTCGAAAAAAACTATGAGCCGACGAAGGACCAATAATAGCTCGCGATTTCTTTTGCCCCTGACGATGGCCTTGTGGTCATTAGCATCGAGCGTCAGACCAATTGATCATGTAAAATGCATGGTAACGTTAGACGTCCGCGCCAAAACTGATGTATTCAAATTTGGTACTAAAGATAATGCGTGATTGAAATTTCATGGATTAATCTATATTGATTACGAAAGGTTTGATCCTTTTTTTCGGAAAACGTGTGAGCCTCCCGCCCGACCAATCAGAGTTTTGCGATTTGTTTGCCCCTGACGAAAGCTCGGTGATCGTTCAACTTACGGCTACAGGAAAGTTGCCTGTTGGCTAAAATAGAGTTTAAACACGATTAAAGTAACCTTTTGGGTGCCAATGCCAGGGCGGGTGGTTTTGTTAGGTAAAATGACATAATTTCAATGGCTATGGATCGCGACAAGATCGTAAACGGGACGTTTGATGTGAGATTTTTGGTGAGCTGGTGGCGAAATCGTTGTACCCCTTGGGTTTATGTATGCATAGAAGTTAGCCGGGCCAATGCAAACTCCTATGCTTATAATAACATGGAATTCTCTGATTAGTCTCAATTAGCGAGTTCGGTATCTCGCGTGAAGGGCGTATTGGGAAATAGGTCAAAGGTCAAACATGACAATCCTCCCCGATCTCCTGCGCATCGGCTTCTGCGCAGGCTGGGATTCGCAAACGTAAACATGACTCCCTTGGGAAGTGCTGATCCGAGGCTCGCCTCCACCCCACTTCCACCCCCTAAGAAATGAGATATGAAGCTTATCATCCCATAAGGGAAAATGTCCACAATAAAAACATTAACAGTGTTCCACTTCTTGTGTGTGGGTCGAGGTCTGGGTGGGCGGCGTGTAGCTTTTGGTTTTGAATCATATCCAAGATTTTTAGTTGGCTACAGATATGTGGTTGTGTCTTCAAAATGCCATGAACACACGAGATTATTATCAGTAGGGGTCAAATCATTGACAGTAACTTCATTTTACGATTGATCAAATTAATCCGATGATCAGTTTGGAAAAGTCAACATTAAAGTGGTTGGGCAAGCACATCTAGTATACCTGTACCATAGTTATTTTGGTGTATGTCGCAAAATCTTTTCTCCCAAGTATTCAATCGGTAAGTGCTATTATCGCACCCGCACAAATACGTCCAATATTCGACACATACAGTTTGGCGAATGCCGAGCAACACGTCTATAATAAATTCAAAGAGATAGTATGAACTGTAGAGTTGAAGATGGAGCCCAAGAAACCAGATTGTTGTAATTGTCACGATTGACCTTTGACCTGACCAGAGACGCCGCATATCGACGCATGCACAGTCGCAATCACGAACTCTCTTATCTCTATAGCAGACGCCGAACCCCTAGACGTCGGATCAACAATCCAATGTGTTTTTGTTGATTTCATGGTAGCCTCTCCCGATGACGGGCATATCTTCATAACTAAATTTTTAAAGTACAAGTTCATTAAACATTGAAACAACTGACTTAGTTGCCAGGAAAGCATCCCCCAAGCGTTCCGAAACTAATTTGGTCACCTTTAGCCAACTTGGGAGGTGTGTCAAATTATCAGGTACCTGTATGCTCGTTCCTTGGCATGGTTCCTTTGAAGGAATTAACTGCCTACAATAACCGTCATCAATACCCAAAATTTTTAACACTCATTATCAGGAATTGTGAGGGTAATACCTACAGGAATTGTGAGGGTAATAGCTACAATTACCTCCTGCTGAAGTTTACAATTCCAGAGGCCAGGTTTTAATTTGGCATATCCTCCATCTTCTGAAGTCTTTGACCACCATGCAATGGACTCATTTGATTCAAGTTTGTACCAACCCACAGTATATGTGATGGACCTCAGGCCTACACATAGAACACCTGCACTGTTGTCAATAGCATTTTGCAGGGGCACAGCCTCACCGGTTTGAACATTTTGTCAGAGTTTGATAGATAGTTAACTATGTCGGCCTATCAATTCAACAGTAACATCACTTATAAAGCATCTGGGGTATATCCGGTCCATGAAAGGGCAGAGGGCTTAACAAAACCTAGCTTCAAGTTATTCACACCCGCAGTACATTCAGAGCAAACTTACCTGAGGTGTTCAGTTAATATAAGATGCCGCCGGTAACTGCAGATACGACAGTACAGGCCTGGACTTCAAAATCCATACAGGAGCAGGGCCCTTTTTTATGCCTTTGAGCATATTGTGATCCTCTGCCCCACCATCTGTTTAAACGAGGCCCATCAGTCGTGACCATGGTCTGATTCAGAGGTGTAGATGGTTGATCCTGGTGAGCAGCTCCATGACTGCTTGAGGGCTTTCTACCAGAGGTCTACACTATACATCATTGACGACTGCTCAGCCACAAAAGCACTGACCAAGAAGAAAGACATGCTATCTGGACTAGCCTTTAGCAGCAGGCATGTGCAACAATGTGTCTGGGTCCTCACTCAAAAGTAAAACTGAAGGACCTCTGGAAGCAGACCCGCTGGGTTGTGCTCTTTCACAACAAGGACGGTGACTCGTTTGAAGACGCTCTGCGTGAGGATGATGCGATCCTGACAAGGGAGGAAAGTGTCGCAGTGTGCCAGCTCCTTGCTGAGACCAAGCAAGTAAAGCTACTGCTGATCAACTCCTTGCAGAGTCTCAGCGGTTCACCCTGATCCCGCCCCAGGCTGCAGCGGCCAAAGGCCCTGTCCCAGTTGAACCTAGAGCAGACTCGAAAACTACTCATAAGAGAGATAGTCTTGCTGCTGTCATTGGCGGTGGTCAGTACCTGAGTGCACAGTCTGGAGGACGCCTGATAATTGACCAGGTTGATTTAATGTCTGACAAAGAGATCACCAAGTTGTATGTGTGATACAGCTAGGTGCAAGCATGACGCACACTCTAGGTCAGGCAGTTCTACAGCTATACTCAGGTGTTTCTTCTATGTTTCTCCCGATCCCTAGTCTGCGTCCCAGACTCCAGGGGTTCCGCTACGCTTCTCGCCCTAGAGTCTACGAAAAGATAAGGTCTTAAATTGGCGCGTCCGAATATTCATTAGACACGTTCGTTAAACTTCGTGACCAATCAACGCAAAGGTTGTGACCCGGATTGACCTTAATTGCGCGTGTCTGGCTTGTGATACGCACCCTCGGTTCTATGTGACGTCAAGGACATTGCAGTGGTCTGCGTCCAATGAGAACACATTGAATGTCTTCTAGAATTATGGGGCGTCTCAAAAGTTCAAATTGGCACCACAACAAATGCTTTAATGCTTAGCTGCACGATAGTATGTTTACTAGCTTCTCTCGCCAACTGTGTGATTAACGGTGCCACTCAGCGTGAAACAACAAATCGGAGTGTTATAGGATGTGTGCCCGGCTCATAAAAATCACTCCACCGGTTGGACTAGTTCTTCGGAACTTGTAGAACTGACCAATGAGAGACAACGACTTAAAAGTATCAGAGAGTGACTGAGAGACACGGCTTGTGATTGGAGCATCCCAAATCTGGGATGCCCGTCCAATTCAAGATATTAAGCTCGCCCAGACCTGAAGGCGAGACTATTGAATATCAGTAACATGTAAACAGCGCCCGCAGCCATCAGGCTAGGGGACCTTGACTACCCGATCCCACTAGAACACAAGCTGAGCTAATTATAGACCCTGAGGCTGACCCGTTTGTTGGGCACGCGCTAAGCACTGCTAATTAAGAGCCATATCACCACTATGACCGATCTCATTGCGCATCGGCTTCTGCGCAGGCTAGGATTCGCCTCTGCCCCAAATAGATACAAAAATATTTTCTACTGTGTTCGATTAGAAGAATAATATACATTTTGTTATAGAAAACTTTTCAGTACGTCAAAAATGAGGCATTTATCGGAAAAAATAGTTCCGCGGACGTTTCATGACCGTCAAGCGTTTCTAAAAATGGCGTCAGTCAGATGTGAAAACGAATTTGTTATCGAAAATCGACTGAAAAAAAGCAATAGAGAGTTACAAGCCGGGATTGGAAATGACAGACAAGCAGCGAGAGTGTTTGGAGAAGTTGTTCTTCGGAAACGGCGTTGTTGCTAATCTACCAACGGGGTATGGGAAAAGCCCGATATACCATTTGCTCCCAGATTTCCTGCCCCTCCCCCCACTCCCCCCCCCCCCCACCCCCGATGTGAGTTCACATGTTGGACTGCTAATGTTAGAATAAGATATGCCAAAATTTAACACTTGTGACTGCAGGGCCTTGGTTATGTAACCTAAATAACTGTAGCGTATAAAGCAAAGAACGTTCACAATGAAAGACATCAAAATGCTGTCTTTGTGGGCAGTAAACACAGCTTTATTTCCCACAGAAGGGCTTACTTCCGAGCTTCCCCGATAAGCTCCATTCATGTTGACCATTCATGTTTGTTTATGTTAGACGAGCGCTGCTTGTTATTGCCCGGTCATAGGTCAAAACCGGGTCAAATCGTATGCGCTCCATTAACTATTGCAGAGATGTTATGTTAGCGAAGCGTCAAACATGTCTGCCATGGAGAGTGCACTATGGTATGTACTTGGCTCTGCTAATCACAGCCTTAACAACAGCCAAGCACAGTTAATTTAGACAAATAAGTTTAGTATCAAACATGTCATCGGAGGCAACACACTACTGTCAACAGAGACAACGAATTGACAGATGTTGACGGAGGCAATATCAATGGTGACAGTGACTAGTAAACCTACAAAAACGCCCAAAAAGGTTGCTGGAAGGCGGAAGGGCGCCACGGCTCGAATAGCCAATCAGAAAAAGCTTTTGAGTGAGCTCCGTGAGGCCAAGCCCAAGCTTAGATATGATGCCTTCTGTGCCTCTTAGGCGTCCGAAGGATTCCTGGGCCACAGAAGTGGTAGAAAGACCTTCTTCGCCTCACCCCGCTGTTACATAGGCGGCCGGAGGACTCTGGGTTGCCGGTGGCGTCAGATTGTTTGGACTATCATGGTGGTACAGGTTTTATTCCAAATCACACAGCGCCTTTAGCCTGTTGCCTGCCGCAGTTGTTCACAAAAGTCAACAAAGCCAGGTCATATGATTAAAGGATCCATTTCATAACATTTTTTATCAACATGACAACACCAAGTACAGATATAAAAATGTTCGTCAACGCGCTGTACCACGGCGCGATTGTTTCTGGTATATCTATAGGTTATACCAAGCTTGGCAAGCTGAATTTGTGTGGGACAATCAAGCTTGACTTCACCCATGCGACCTGGATATGGCTGTTGCCGACGCAGCCCTAGCCATGGTCACAAAGGATATGCTAATTAAACAAGAGATTATACCAGGTGATAAACTGAAATAAACAAATATGGCCTCAATAGCAATGCTTGACAATGCCTTTGTGTTATCTGGGAGTGACTTTATATTCTCCATGTTACGAAACTCCAAAGTGGACGCGGAATGTAGCACAATGATGTAGCATTTGAGCAGCTTCAGTCTGCGCAGGCGGCATGGGCCAAGAATCAAACTGAGCGGCTAGAATTTATTAAGGAGCAGCTCTGCCACCAAGGATATGCCAAGCACACTTTCCAAGATGTCAACGAAACTATGCGAGTACTCTCTGGTCACAGGCAAATTCGCAACCCCATGCAACCTGAGCCCCAACTTTCAGACTTATTTGTACCCTTGGATGACCAAAAGGGACGCTAGGTGACGTTCATTATCCTGCGACTTGCCTGGTTGCCTACAGGCTTGCTAAAAAAGCCAATCGTATTGGCGCAGGTCAGCGGTGATTTTTTTACACGTCATGATATGGCAATTAGGAGACTCGTGGTAGGGCTATTGAAAAGGCATTACAGCTATCAAGAAGCTTGCAGAAGCCGCGAGGGTTTCTGAGGAAGTTGCTTGGGATTGGCTTACAAAACAAGCAATATGGCAGATCTACCTGCAAATCCCCAAACACATTCCCAGGCCAAAATTTGAGCTGATCTCTTGTTACTTCCTCATGACAGTGTGAAACAAGTATGCCCTCACAGTAGTGGACGTGGCCTCACGCTTCAAAGCGGCAGAGCTATTGACTACAAAAAAGAGGCTACAGAGGTTGTAGGTGCACTTGAAAGGATATACACGGGAGGACCACTGCAGACAGGAGTTCATGGCCAAACATCAGACCTGGCCATGTGGATGTCCATCGAGACCAGGCTATTGTGGAACACTTTAATCGCACTCTTGCAGAGCGGCTCTTTGGACATCGCGGTGGAGTTAAAACATCCATCAGGTGAACGATCAACCACGTGGGTTTCTCAGCTCCAAGCTGTTGATTCTGCAATAGAAAATAAGTTGATGCCCTTGACTGGGAAAAAAAGCTGAAGATGCTATAAAGGCAAACAAGTTGCACACAAGCCCTTTTCCGTGGTCCCGGGGCACTTGGTAGGGCTCAAGGAGGTGTTGGAGTTCGCTACCTCTACCAGTCTGGTGAGCTGGACCAGAGCCGCCGTCGTGCAACTGACCCTGTGTGGTCACTCAATGACTACCAGCTTGGAAGCTCTGTCACTAAGTCTGATGAGCCTGTGCTCTACTATTTGTTGGATGAACCACTCTGTGGCTTTGTAAAGGAGGAGCTGCTTGCTAGTGGTGCCACCGGACACTCAGCTGCCGCCACATGGTGTTCTCCTCATTGATGTGTGCAGCCCCTCTATTTAGGTTGCACTCTAGGTAGGTCAGTCAAACGTTCCCCCGTTGTTGTCCTCTGACGATCTATGCTGAACTGCTGAGTGTCCTTGCAGGGTGTAAGCCAGGATTTCCAACCCGCCCGTCCACACACAAAACCAGCCACTTGTTTTGCAAGGAGACGAAGCTGGTTGTCCCTCGATTCACCATCATTGAAGTACTATGACGCTCATTGAACCCCATGCGTCATAAAAAGTGTTATCAAAATGACCAGTATGTATATTGATCGTAGATGAGTGGCCATTTTGCTGTTTTTTTTTTTAAACGAGCTGACAAGGCTGATTTCTTGTATCTGGCCTGGGAGGCGGGCACGGGTGGACGGTATTTAGGGGAAAATTCTAGCCAATCCAAATCAACGATCACCCGTCCAATGGATGGGTAGACATGTCTCTGGCTAAGACCCTGTGTCCTTGGCCTGGTGGCCCATAGCACCTCGATATTGGATGCTGTGCAGTGGTTCAAAGTTGCAGGATATAGTCGACCTTCAGGTTGATCGTTGGTCCAGTCCTGGCACTTGTAGGAGACAAGCTTCTGATGAATTACCGGAGCTGCTGCTCGGTTGGCTGGCTGACGACCTAGGTTACTTCTCTCGGAGGCACGGTTACATGTTCGAATAGGTGCATATACTCCACACAGGACACTGCAAGTAGGCAAGGTTGGACCAATGCAAGAAGTCGTTGATGATCAAGACCTTATGCAGGTCTTTAATGGTGAAGCCCAGTGAGCTGTGGGCTCTGAGGGCATAGCCAAGCCGCCAGCTGTCTGTTTTGATTGCGATCTCTACAGCCTCAATGGACATCTTGTCAATGTCATTGAGAACGAGTACCTAGGTACGGTCTGTGTCCGGTATCAGTACCTTGATGTTTTGTTCCTAGCTGTCCTTGGGGTGGTAAAGTGGAGGCACCGACGAGTATGAATAGCTTGTCATGTGTTTTTACAGTAGGAGCTCCAATGCCTGTCATGGACCTTCTGGCGGCTGGTGAGTAGAACGTATTTTGCGGTCCACTGGTCTACGAACTGATACTTATCTAGGCAGTGGGACAGACCATTTCACATCTCCCGACATTGGAACATGTCAGGCTTGAGGTGGATGCACTCTTTCAGGGCTTTGAAGGTGTCGTCCTTTGCCCTCGTAGCTCACCTTTTCTCGGAGCCAATCGTGTGCAGCTCTCATGTAATTGGTGGTGGCAGACCCTGGTCGCTACAGCAGATGACCTGTAGGTCACTTGATTGCAGCCACACCAGGAAAGTCTGTTGATTCGAGCGTGGTACTGTGCAGACCTCGTCCCAGATGACAATGCATGGGATGTATTTCTGGCCCATGCACTCTGGTGTCCAATCTACACCTAAATAGCTATGATGGTCTTGGCTTGCACGCCTGTGAGTCACATCTCCTTGGCTAGGCGATGGGTAGGTGTGAACACTGTGAGATTTCTTCCCAGGAAAAGCATGGTCTTTCCACTCCCGATCCCAATCACGTACTGATGTCATGTGGCAGCGGGCCATTGATGCGGCCATCATGCGGTGGGTTGGATGGCCAAACCGCAAAAAGTAGGGTCCTGCCACTCCATGACCTTGCATACTGGCTGGGTAGCAGCTTTTCATGTCGAGGCTGACAATGTCCTTGGTGTCATACGCCATAGAGTTCCACAGCCCACCAGTCCGTGTTCGACCGGGACCAGAGTGGGCCCCCAGCCATTCTTTTCATTGGCCATAATGCTTGCCGCGTGGTTGATTCCAAAGACCCTGTCGGCTAGGGCCGCATCATCAAGCTGAGTGCAGACCTCTTGCAGTTTCTTGTAGTGATCCAACGTTCTTTAGGTTCTGCCGTGCTGGAGTGCAAACTAGTTCTTTTGATCTGTTTGTCACTGCAACCCAGACTGCAATCGGCTGGTCTTTCGTGGCCTATTGAATAACCTGCTTGCCTCGTAAATCTCAACCTGCCTAGAGCAGGGGAATTGTAGGTCCTTCGACCAGGTTTGGCCGTTATAGGCGATGAAATTTATTGGCTGCCACAGGCCGCGCTGGTAGTTTCCGCTGTTGTGGTTGTTCTCGCCTGCAATGTATATAAAGACAATGGCACGTTTTGTGATCCTCTCGAGGTCTACAATGTCGTAAATGGTGGCGCCTGGCCCATGGACCTGCATCTCCCGCTGCTGTAATTTCTGCCTCTGCGTCTCTGTGGCCCTGTGGCCTCTGTGAGTGCCCTCAAAATAGTCTACAACCCTCTTGGCGACGCAGTTAAAGAGACTGTTCAGCCGCATATAAGGCAATCAGTGATCATTTCGTTATTACATTACTACGATTAACGCAGACGTAAGTAATGACATCTTCTAATTTGTGCCGCAGAGTTTACATGATGGCAATTATGTTGATAAGTTTTTAACATTATTATTTGACTGGAAATATTCATGATCTACTTTGGAAATCTGTTTTATTCAGTTATGTTGTTTCATCGATATCGGTGCCTACCTAAAATCATGAACCACACGAATGTTAGCTGTAAATCGTAACGCGCTCTGAATTTACCTCGCTATCGATGTGTATTCTTCCGCTTTAGTTACATAATGTAGATTCCATAAAATCTTCACTCATTCAAGTTATGGGCATAATTGTGGACACATTAGACCGACAAGCAGGAAGGGTAATGTCCGACAACATAAATGGCGACAGCCGAAGTAAGGATCTATTTTCTGAGACCACAGCGCCGCATAGCGACTGGAAGTCTGAAAACTTAACACTTTTGGTTTCCATGGTGCGGTTGCCAAGCAGCTTGCTAGGCAACCTCGTTCCATATATGGGGCTGAACAGTCTCTTTAAACTCGCCGTTGCCGATCGGGTCCAGATCGGCATGGTCTGGCTCACAAGGTCTGGGATACAAGCCGTACGCCACTGAGGTGACTGGGTAGCGCTCTGGAAGAATAACTGATTGATGACTTCTAGCAATCCCGGTTTGATGGCCCGGGAAATAACAACGACGTTACTGCCCTTTTATATCTCTGCACGGACTGGGTCGACCTTGTCCTCCACGACCCAGTTGCCTTCAGCTCGCGCAGAAACTTGATCCTTAATAGATACTCCCTATGTGCAAATCCTCTAGGACCTTTGTCGCACTCGCATCGTTAATGGTGGCGTCTGCAGTGGGTGTTCCACGTAGAATAAATCATAACAGCGCCGTCGACCTCAAACTCATCTTTGGAGAATTCCAGCATTTCGGCTTACGGCTCTTTGGAGACTTCGACCTCTGATTTGATTTTGGTCGCCGCCATCATCCGAGCTGTTATTTCTTTCTGGAAGCGATTGATTTCATTTGCCGTCATCATCAGAGCAGTTATTTCTCTCTGGGGGCAAATCTCGTTCAGTCGCCTTTGTAGCGCATGTAAGACAACCTTAGACCGTGGATAGTCTGCCTTTTCGCCAGTTTCTATCTTAATCGCTTCTCTTACAAGCCGTGCCTTATCGTGGTGCTTCATGGTTAATAGTGTGAGATTGTGTCTAAAAGCTATCGGTTATAACATGCGGGCTAAAAATTGGCAAGTAAATTCAAACATATATCTTTGCCATTCGGCGTAGCTCGCTCTTGGCGTTGTAATGTTAAAGATAGCAGGAGTGCTTATAACCACACCCATAACACATACCGAGACGCTTTCTGATCCCGACCCCACTGATGGTACAAGTAACGTGTTTGAGTCGGGATGGTGATGAGAGACGATTATTCGTAGGTCGCCGACGTTATTGTAGATAGCTGACGGTTGATGTCCTGCTAAATAATACCCGAGACTTTATATGAATTTCTATTTTCTTTATTCGTCTCTGCTGGCTGGCACGTTCGGGTTCTGACTCTGGTTCTTGTGGAATTCTGTCTGATCTTTGTGTGTCTGATGCTGTCGTATTCATAGTGAAAGATGGGGGTAGCTTGATGTGGTGAGCTGTGATTGGTTGATCGGGGCTTGGGGTCATTCGGAGCTTTTAATTGGAGATCAAACGGGGCATGTTAATTGTTCATCATAGGGTTGGATTTGGTAAAGGACTATATAATTTGGAAACTGACCCGTTCGGAACTTAAAGGGATTCTAAAGGTTCATGTAAATTGGGCAACAATTAATCTGGTAGGAGTGAAAAGTATTATTGACTGCGCCATGTTAAATGGCCTTTGTGTGGTACACGCACGTTTGGTCAATAAGGGTTGACACCGGGGGTTGAGAGTTGGTGTGTTCCCTCAAAAGATACAGTGGAAATAGGTCCATAAGTATGGTCGGCCATACTGCTGCTCGAAGTGATTCTGATAACAATATTATCACTGATAAATGGTTAATGCTCAAATATTTATTTCTTCCTCTCAGATTTATCTTCCAGTATTCGTTTTAAAATTCAAACTCAGTCGCATCGTTAAGATATATGTACAAACCTCTGAAAAGGCCAACAAAAGTAACTGAATATTAAGTTCTTCCGTGATTCCGTGTAGTGACCATATATTGGAGGAAGTGATGTATTTTCTCGGAATAAATACTATATTTCTAAGTTTCAACGCACCAGGGTCGTAGTTCCCTGACCCAGGCCCCCCCCCCCCCCCCCCCCCCCCCCCTTTCTTGGGACCAGAATAATCCGATTTCCCGTTCACGGTTTGGAGCAAATGACAAGAAGGGATGTACAGAAGACAAAAAGAGTAATAAAAGGTGTTTTGCCCATCTCACTTGTGCCTCTAATACTGTACAGTGTTGCGTTCTCGTGCTGTTACAACAAAAATGTGCGTGTCAATGTTAATAAATCTTTAATTTATTGTGAAATAATCTTTCTTTTCTTTCCGAAGCCACACTAAGTCACATTCACCACAGACAGCAAATTAAAGCAGAAATAATAAACATGATGGAAAGGCACGAAAGGCAAGAAATATCACAGATTGTGCAGTAAAGCACACGCACACACATTGAATACACAAAAAGTTTTCCCGAATTGACCTTTGACCCGAGACCGGAAGTGCCGCGCTCGCGAGACCCGAACTGGTTTTTCTATATTTGAGTTGCTATATTTACCAGTTCTGCTATGTTCTAGTTGGCTCCCATTATTACCATGGCGTCGCTTATTATCGCCACATTTGTTGTAGTTTTCGCCGCTGTTGTTACATTCTATGGCTTGCAAAAAGAAGACATTACCACCAATTTATCACATTTTATCAAAGCATCCCCGGAATTGGTATATTTAGTAATTTCAGAACCCCAACATTGGACCAAATTACATCATTCTATGTAAGTTATCTCACCCTTCACCCTACTCCCTAACCCTACAAGACGTGTGAGTAAATTCATGATACCGTTACACTGGAGCTACCTACTCCCTAGCTCCGGTCGAACGGTAATATAACATCGGGTTTTTTATTACCTTGTTGGGAGCACATCATCAGCTCCCGTACTTGGTTTGATACGGCTTCTTGTAAAAGGATAATGATATTGCAGTGCTTCTTCTAGTGCCATCAGGCTAAACTGTTGCATTCGTTACAGTCTCACTCCTGTCTTTGGCTAAAGCGGCAATGCCAATGGCGAAACTGGATACCGAGTTTTAATTGAGGGCATCTCAGTGTAGTTGGCCCACGGGAATACAGCATATTCTGCACTAATTAAACATAAACCCATACATATTTTATGTCGCTATTGTCCTATAAAACTTTACCGCTACCATACTGTTCAGTGACTGACCATTGACCTTGGCTCACTCAAGCAGACAAAACGTTGGCATTTGGTTTAGTTCTTTGCCCCAAGTTTCCTATGCATGGTTCGTCTATGAATCCTTACATTGCACAATTGTTGGCAATAACACAACGCTTCTCAAAGTGAATGCTGGCTTGTTCTCTTGGGCCATGACATGGTTAACATCAACTCAGTGATGGAAATTGGGATAAACCATGGATAAAGGTTTGCAAACAGTCGCCAACATGATTTAACATTTTGGTCTTGAGAGCAGTCAAAACATAGAGATTGTGTGTGGGCAAAAATCTAATATATTTCGCCATTGCGGTATATAGGGTTCGACTTCTACTGTGTGTCAGCCATACATACAGGCCAGAGTCCTCAGGCTATGTTTCTTCATGTATATAAGTATCATACACCTGAGTATTATCCCGCCATAAGTTGTTTATCCCGATGGTATTTCTCAATAAGTGTTCAGGTTGAGTCATGTCTTAGATGTTGCCCCATGGGAGTTAAATAATCCCTGTCAATCATGGTGTTGATTCATTATGTCTCAGTGATAATATGTTATCTGAGTGCAAGCATGGACCTGGTGACAGGGTATCCTGCTTCGTGATCTAGTGCTTACTTCACACCAGTATAATGGTAGTGTACATTGTGAGCTAACCTGAGGCATGTTTTGTTACATACAGTCCGAGTCAGACCCTATGCCCCGCAATGGAGATATAAATTAGATATTGGCCCACACAGTATGACGTCTTTTTTACTGTTTGATTACATTCCCCAGACCAAAGTCATGTAAAATCTTGCTCACAACTTTACTCATGGATGTATCCCAATGTCCCTCTCAAGGTGGATGTTAACTATGTCATGGCGAAAGTAGACAAAAATTGAGAAGCATTCTGTTGTCGTCAGGGATTTTGATACGCTTTGAATCACAGATGATATGTGCATTGTAACCTGGGGAAAGCAGACTAAAGCAATTGGCAACATTTTGTCGGCATGAACAAGCCCAGGTCAAAGGTCTGCACTGAATGAATTGTGTCCCATGATGCTGTGGATGGAGATACTCAGCTATTAAAACTCATTATCCAATTTTGTCATTGCAGCTTATAGACTTGAATGAGACTGTAACAAAGTCAGCTATTGAACCGGGTGCAATTATCTCACACCAGTAATAGGGTAATCTATATTGTAAGCAAGTACTTATCTGTTGTGAGCTAATCCTATTTGAATGTTGTTTCATTTATAAAGAGGTCCTACCATACTAAGCAGGTGAACTGATCATGAATAGTCTCTTAAGTGTCACCACTTAAACTTCAAGTCCCAGTGTAAAAAGTCAAGGTCCAGTACAATGAACTTGTGGATATGTCAGGGATTTGCATCCTGGAGGAATACTTTTATATTTTGCTGTATTCAAAATTTCTACCCTAATTTTTTTGGTTATAAATACCTTTCACTGTGTCAAACCTTATGGGTTATGGGTTGGAAAGAAAAGCCTGCTATTACCAATCAGCTATAGGGACATAAATAAGCATTAAAAATAATGTTTGACACACTCGCCCGCTGCCGAACAACCTAAGTCTATAATAAGCGGCCCCTCGGTGTGGGCATCTTAAAAGTTGAACTGATGATTGATAGCAGCTGACCAACTAAACCACTCCTCAGTGCAACTCATTCAATCACATCTGGGTTCTTTAAGAACTTGGTCTTTGACACAAGAACCCAAAATCTCAACTCCTTTTTATATTGCTTTGATATTTTCTCTCTATGGTGCTTCTGATAAACTCACTGACCGATGTGTTTCATTTGTTGTTATGGATTGCAATTTCATTCACAAATCTAGTAAAGCTAAATGTACTAGGAATGGAATTGATAAAATGACTAAGTCTTCCCCATTTGGTTTGGGATTATGAATCCCTCATGAAATCATCACTACTATAAGACCATTGAGCTTGGAAATTATTTACTATTAATTATGTTAGTACAAATAATAACTTTGCAGTCTGCTATCATAATGTGTAAGTGCCATGATACCATCATTATATATCTAGCAATGAAAATATCACTTGCAACAAAAAGAAATAAATGGCGGGATAATAATAATAGTGTACAAACCCATGTAGATTTAAATTTTGCCATAGATAAATGGCGCAAAAAACCTTTGCTGTTATGTGTATATTTAATCCAACTTGTCCGCGAATTTGTCTGGCGATTTTTTTACACGCATTATATTTATATGTTTGCCCATGCAGGCTTTCTGTAAATATCACCAAGTCAGAAACCACGGCGGAGGGAGATAAACGCTATGATTATATTATCACTTCAAATACAGCTCATATTGGCAATCATAATGTCGACGCTACCCTATTTGCATATCCAAGGCGTTATGACGTCCATATCAACGTGACCTCGTTCCCATACGGTCTTGTAGCGGGTAATTCATTGTTTATGTATGGCAACTGTAAAATTATCCATAAGGTACCAATACTGCAAATTAAAAGTGCCTATGTAAGCTAAATGTAAGGGGGCTTATTTGGCTCTATCTGATGACAATCTAACTAAAGCTACTACATCGTTTTCATAAATAATTGATTTTGATCTGTAATTTTTCTTCTGTATGTCCCAGGTAAAGTACACTACCACGTGGCGCCTTCGTCTTTTCAGGAAGAGAAAGGCGCTCAGCTGACAGAGACGGGGCAGATCATAGCTCCTAGGTTACTACGAAGTTGTGCAAAGGATTACACTAGAAAAGCATGGAGAAATTCTTGACAATATCAAAATGCTATGTGAGAGCCCCCAAGTTCTAGATCTGATTAAAGATGAGCCTCTTTGACTCATGGTGGTAGGTTTTCATGGCAACAGTGCCCAAAATCCTCACTTAACTTATGGCTTATTGCCTTTCCCATTCATTTTCATTTTCGCACTCAACTGCAATTATGTTGGGGTGAAATCATTTTTATGGCAAAAGATTGTGATTTATTCTTACCTCACACGATACTGTAAAATTCATTGTAGAACAGGCTGGAGAAAGAGCTTGTATTATCATATATGCTATAAATAGCACCTTTGCTAGTATTAAAGACACTGCACATGTCTAAATATGGCGACCCTCCTAAATCTAGCGGTCACAAACGAATCGGATTAATGCACCAAACAATCGGCTTTGAACATCTATTTAATTCACTTGATTGTGAACGGCTTAAATGCAGATTTATTGATCCAAATGATCTTTGAAACTGAATGAGAAATGCGGGAGGAAATATTTGGTTTTATAACAATTGCTGAATATTAAATTAGAACAAAGGGCAATAAAATCACTTTATAAATCGATTTATTAATCAGTTCTCGAACGTTATCAGGTCAGAGACGACCGCAGAAGGAAGTACGTACCTCGATCGAGGTGCGTGTTTCGTTCCCAGTACGGCAAACTTGGTTTGTACTTCGTTCTGCGGTCAGTCCATGACCTGGTTATGCCCTTCCCGCAGCACATATGAGCAGTTTCCATGTTTTGCGGCGACCATGGAGGCCCCTGGTGGTGAATGTGGTCACCTAGACGGGCATTGAGACAATGGACAGTCAAATTTGACCGTAGATACCGATTGAAACATGACACCGTTGATATTTGTATTAAGCGGGTATCAGTTATGGTGAAGTATATATAGGTTGAGGCACTGCTTCTGAGCTAAATATCGCAGCATTGATGACATCCTTCAGTCCCTTCATGAAGTTTCCCTTATCAGCTGCATAGTAATATATTCATAGTGTTGCAGTATCTTTATATCCAATCAGACGGTGAGGTGGTCTAGGCTAAAAAAAAAAAAAACACCACAAACTCGATGCGCAGTCATCTGGGCGTCTTGGCAATGGTTTACAAGAATCGCACCATAAAACAGTCCGGTTAAAACATTACTTTTAACCTTATTCCTTTTAAAACACATTGAACACTGCTTATCTTTACAGCTTCTGCACGACATTGTTTAATTGATTTGGTAGAATGATAAATTCTAACACCATTTCTCTGACCTAAATGCAGTATGTGAGGTTGATAAGAATATTCCTTTGTCGAATACGTTATGCAGGCTTTCTTGTGCAAGCGGTGAGACTGGTGTTTGGTCCTCACCCTTGCAAGGTGTTAAGTTAACATCTGCGAACATGTCTACACCGCTGTCTATATCATTTATTTGAGGCGAGAGACGCATCAGTTAATAGTAACTGCTTGACCACTATGCCACTCGAGACCGTCTTGTCTTCGGCATAAACTGTTAATCCAATATCCTTACGCAGAGACCAGTCCCACAAACAAGCCACACATCACCTATGAAAAAGTTGGCTACTTAAGTACAGGGAGGAACGAGTACACATCGACATCGCTCCCATGCCCAACAAAACCCAGCTGTAACCCTTTTTCATAATGTTCGTATATGATTCCAATTGCATCAACTTCTCTTACTCACGACCTCCAAACAAATTTCGCCTCACCCTCACTCTTGATGTATCTCCCTACTCATTAAACCAGAACTCCAATCAGGGGCTTAGACTAACCCAACAGACCAACAGTCGATCGAGTACTACCGTAGAAGGAGCGCATGCTCCACTTGGTTCAAAAGAGTTAGCTTAGATAAGAATGAGATAACTATTGCATATGGTGTAAAATAGACAAAAGATTATTTGGGTTAGATAGTGACATGCGTCGCCGCCGTCTATATCTTCCCCAATCTTCTGTCAAAGACAATAATTCTGTCCTCAATCACTTTGAATATCTAGAAAGATAAAGTCATATTGTAATATTCGTACCAATAACCACAACACCAATATTACCATACCTGCTAATTATACATTGGACAGGGATGCCAATGTACAAATTCCAAAATTAAAACGTTTGATTATGCTATTATTCTATGTAAGCTACCGACTGTTGAACATGCGCAACTGATTTGAAGTTATATCCATTATGACTCATCTGTAAATATTCTGTATTTCTATTTACCTGTGTATTACCTATTATTGTGTTTTGTTGTATTATGAACATCTGAAAATAAAACATTTGATTTGAACAATATCACTTAGATTTCCATAGTATATTACTAATACAATCAGCCAACAGGGTGCAAATTTATAGTTGCCACATCCAAGTAACTTGGCGTTTTTCAAAGAAAGGATAGAGAATAATATTTGCAGATTGCAGACAGGACAGAACCATTTCTTGGACCTTGGCGCACGTATATTACCAATACATTCCATGTGATATCACTCGAAATAGCTGCCACATGCTACAGAATTCTGTCCTGTCTGTATGTCTTTGTGGCATTCAGAGCACATCCATACTTTAACTTGACGTTTTACTTTCACTACTTCTAACGCTTGCATCCATCCGTCCTCAGTGGAATAGTCCTTTATCTCGTCTATATCTACATTCTCGTCCGCTATTTGATTTGGTGTGCGAAAAGGCTGAGTCTCAATCCTGTCTTCACATAGCAGTGTGCCAGCTAATGCCACCAGCGCATCATCGTCGCACACTGACCATTTCAACATAGTGTGATGTTTGTCATGTCCTGTTAACGAAGTAAACGCTGTCACTTTTCTCTGATTGTTACATATTTTGCTGTTATTACGCTTGGAAACTTACTTTGCTGCAACGTTTGCATCAAGGTTTTCCAGGAAGTTTGTTTGTCTATGGCAACTTCGCTGGTTTGGATTTGCTGTGCCTTCCGGCCGTAAGGCGTCATAATGGTCATTTAGATTGAATAGCAAGGGCAATGTTAAATCTTGTGGATCACTTACTGAAGGTCTAAACAATTGCTGCTCTGTTGATGTAGGCGCTGATTGAGGATGTTGAGAACCAGACTGTCGCAAAGCAATGACTCTCTGTCCTAGATTATCAAGAGCAACTTCTGATACTTTCGACCGTTTCAATACGGCTCTGTTTTTGATTTCCACATTGTTTAAGTGTGGAATCAGTCTGAATGAGAAAACATGGATGGTGGGGGACATTTCATAAAGCCAATATACATCTCGTGACTTGTCTCGGTGTAGTTGTTCTGCTGCTTGCGTGTTTACATGCCCTGCGAGCTTGGCCACTAGACCGACTCTCCTTAGGTACTCCCTGGCGTCTTGCGTAGAAAAAAAGCTAGAGAGGGATGGCGTTTTATGACTCGAGTGCCCATGGTAATGCGAACCGCTCTCTTGAGTCGCCAGGTGGAATCATTGGTGCTGCCTCGTCTGTCTGTTTGTCGACAACCGCGCCACCAAGCGCCCCACTTGGATAGGCGATAATATGGAGTCGAGCGACGTGGAAAACGATACCTCGACTGAGGAAACTATTCTTTATGAACTCGGTGTACTTGAAGACTGGCCTCAAGAGCCGGAGATATTTGTAAATAATAACTGATTACTTATGCAATTTCACACTCGACAATATGATATCCCTCTTAAGTGAGATGATACTTGACACATACTCCGCGGTGTAGGTGGTGGTGGGGGGGAGGCCCGGAGGGGTCGTGGGGCCTATGCGGTTTATTTCGATAGGATTTCGATATGTGATCCGCTAGAAGGATAAAATACTTATTTTAATTGGATTTCGATGATCCCTTTCACGCTATAATATATTTGTTTTTGGTGTGTGAATAAAAAAGCCCAACTGACGAGCATTGAACAGGTTCTTGACCAGGTTGTTATCCCTCCATTTTTTACAATAAACATTCCATTTTTACAATAAATATAAATGTGATAAGAAAATGAATTTCTAGGGTTGGGACCAACTTGAATGCCACCCTGTCAATTCTCAGTTAGAACTGTAAAATTATTGTTCTCAGGCTCTCAGTCATAACAGCTGTTTACTGCACAACATCCATATGCTTGGCTATTTAAAGATGACACACACTCCCCTTCCCCCATGTCTGTTTGTCTGTCTGTCTGTCTGTCTGTCTGTCTGTCTGTCTGTCTGTCTGTCTGTCTCTCTCTCTCTCTCTCTCTCTCTCTCTCTCTCTCTCTCTCTCTCTCTCTCTCTGTCTATTTCTCTCTCTCTCTCTCTCTTTTCTCACACTCTCTCCACCCATAATCTCTCTACACACATAATTGCACAAACACACACACATATTTTACATATTTGTATATGTAAATATATACATGTATATATAAATGAGTATATATATATATATATATATATATATATATATATATATATATATATATATATATATATATATATATATATATACCAAGGTTCTTGAGTGTGACACTAATGTATAACCTGAACCACTGATGTATGACTTAAAGTCTGCATATAATTCGTGAAAACTTACCCTCTTGCCTCTCTTTTAATAAATATGATTACAGACCCGAGTGAACAAAGAACCATCACCTGCCTCATTGGTGGATCTGATCCTCTCGACTGGACAACGTATGAACACAGGGTCCATTTGATTCATTGCTAGAACAGACTGATAAGATGCTCAATTTATCTATAAATTGAATTCTACTTTCTGTTAATTGATTGTAAACAATGCAGTGCCTGTTAACTAGTGAGCTACTGTATGCCATGTATATAGGGTCGGCATGGGCGCTCACCCGGCTTACAGGCCTAGGGCCGAGGTGAGATTATGAGGATATTCATGATATTGGTAGCTGTTGATAAAAGCCTCTAGGTAATGTCGATAAATATGGTGTGGATATTTAATTTTGATGATTAGCCAACATGAATAATGCATGTTCTGCATGTCAAATGCTATCTCCTTGCTTCAGGCCCGTCTCTCAGAGTATCCTTCCCAAGTCACATGCCGAACTCAACTCCCTGCAGATGGCGTGGAAGCTAGCTGTCACAGAGTCAGTTATTTTTCTTACTTGTGTGATTGTTATTGTGGATACTATCTGAATTTCATATGGGGTACAGGAGCATTTTCATCTGTCATGAATTAACACACTTTAAAAACTTACAATATTCTGTGACCATTTGTCATTCAGATTTACCAAAAATTTCAGATTGTTCATGTATTGTCTGTGTGTTTTCTAGAGATGGTTGTTTTGTTGCAATTGTACAAGACCACACGGTAGAAATACGGTGAGTGTTTGTTAGGACATGCATTCAGAGGTCTTATTTCAAGAGCGATAAGGACATCTAGTTATTTGCATAGAACTACCACCCATTGGTTTTATTCTGATTACAGGGTAACTTGGTAAGCTCCAAAGAGTAGATTGATGGGAAAGGAAATTTTGATGCCACAAAGTATCTGATGTTGTGAAAAGTGGTTTGATTAATATCATACGTGTTACCCTTTCCTGTCACTCTCCATCATGGAGCTTAGTTTTTGTCTGACAGGTCGGTTGAGGATGACTTCAGCAAGCCTATTTCCTCATGGAGTGTACAGCGCGATGTGCACCCTCAGTGGCGCTGTGTGGCCTGGAGTCCTGACAACCATATGCTGGCTATATCACACAGCTCCGGCAGTGTAGTGGTCTATGACATCATGGGGGCCGCCGTCTGCAATATAGCGGATGTATGTTCATTGTCTAAGTGTGCTGTTATACCCCATACAGACTGTATCTGATCCACAGTGCCCACGTGAAGTCTCATGAACCTCCTGTGTGTGTGTGTGGTATAGGAAACCGCATCAAGAGTGTTATCCTCTTCAGATTTGAGTCTTGCCATTTGTGCCCTCATCTTCAAAAGTACAGCTGGAAAATCAGGATTGTAAGTGATTCAGAAAAAATATTTTCTGGACCATTTGTAGGATTCATTTAAAGAATCAGATTTTGAACTTGCTGACTGTAAGTGTCAATTTTACAATTCATTTATTAAAATATGTTCATGAATGCTGTTGTAAATATTAAGGCATTTAAAGTGTTATTACTAATGTATTTGACCTTGACCTTTAGTTGTTTGTGGTATTTCTCACAGAAGCCCTGTGTTACTGGTTGTTAACTACCTGGGGTCACTCAGCTCGTACCTCATCAGGTAAGCTGATTGCCGTGAGATCATTAAGTATAACAATAATGATTGAGTCTGTTATAAGTCTTCAGCAGAGCTAATTGCATACCTTTGCTCCGCTGTCTGTCCAACCTTCTGTCCGTCTGTTTGTAAACTCTTAATGACACATTTTGTCATAAAACAAGTTGGCAGTCCCAAATATTATATTGTCCCTTTCCGTGTCACTAGCTCCATTAAAACTAAAACTCAACCTTGTTTCCTTTTGATGCCTTTGTTTATGAGAAAAAATTATAATAAAATTCCTTGCGCCATGTTGTCTGCATGGGAAATTGAAACTGCTGTTTTTTGAACAATTTGAAGTAATATCTGTCAGGCCCAAATATTATGTCTGTTGGTAACTTGCATTGGAGAGGTTATCAGTGACTTTGATCTTTCCCCCAAGGTCACACTCTCACATAGGGATGTGTGTATGTGATGTATTGAGGTGGTATGTTTTGTGAATATTGCTGATGGAAAAGACCATGTGCAGTTACCAACATGTTTAGCATGCCATGCATGTGGTTAAAACTGAAATGACCAGGCTAACGAGATATAATGTCAGGGATCGGTTATTTTTTACCACACTTTTGCTGCCTTCCATGTGGTTCAGCAGTTAGGTGACATAATTTGAGGACTCAAAGCTCAGCATTCAAATCTTGTCAAAAGCAGCTGAGCTCCAAGGCATGTTGGGCTCTTGTTGTGATTCATCAATACATTCTGTTATGAATACCATGAACACGGTCCTAAGCTGTATGTCATTATTTCATCTTGTGCGGGTGTTTACCTTAGCTGTATGTCATTGTTTCATCTTGTGCGGGTGTTTACCTTAGCTGTATGTCATTGTTTCATCTTGTGCGGGTGTTTACCTTAGCTGTATGTCATTGTTTCATCTTGTGCGGGTGTTTACCTTAGCTGTATGTCATTGTTTCATCTTGTGCGGGTGTTTACCTTAGCTGTATGTCATTGTTTCATCTTGTGCGGGTGTTTACCTTACGGTCATGAATTACACTTAATGAGTATGTGAAATAGTACATCCAATCAATTCCAATGCATGTGTTGCCTACCCACACCGTCTGGCCTCACATTCACCCTTTCTCTGTCTGTTTTCCCAGGGGTGATGGTCATTGCCAACTGGAACACATGTTTAACTTTGGTAGCCATTATCACGGGGAGGTGTCTTCAGTGCTGTACGTGGCTCACCACTCGTTGCTGCTGGTGGCGGGCTCTGGTGAGCCCCACGATCAGACGAGTTCTCCGACTGCCACTCAACAAGGCCTCACAGCATGGAGGTTGCTGTCAGGAACACCCCATTACAAACTGGTCACTGACTATGAAGATGATCTCAGAATGGTCAGATATTATTGTCCAATCTTGGCTAGATTGTTGTCCATATTGATATTACCTCTCACTATATGTAGCATTTTGTTTTGTCATAATTATAGTTATGCATTAATTATTATTAATATATTTCTCATATAGTTGATTTTAACTCTTAAATTTATGAAGCCTCCAGCACCTAATATGTTTGTCCATTCTTTCGACATCAGGCCACCAGAAACAAACAACAACTTGTCAAGAAACTGAAGAGGTATTCATCATACTTCTGGTCATCTCAAAACCAGGTCTGTCACCTCCAAATTCCCTCGTACATGTCAATGAAATTTCCTGAATTTATCGATTCACTTTAGAATAATGCTGTCTCAGCCTGTAATTTCGAGTGATACCGTTGGTGTGGACAGGATGGTGTGTACAAGTTGAGTCTATCTCCGGATGGTAATGCGGTGGCTGCTCTTCACCACTCAGGGGCGCTGTCTATCTGGGATGTTCCCTCACTCAGACACCGTGCAACGTGGCCGACTGAAGAACAGGTAAACAGAATGGTGCTATGTGATGATGTGTTTGAATTCTATTTAGTTTAACGTGTGTAGCCCTTATGTTGAATATATTGATGACTCTTGTTGGCTTTGCACTTGACACCATTTACTGAATAATTTCTCAAGGTTAATTATTTTGCAAACAGAGGTGAGTTATTATTCACTTGTGTCACGTTTACAGCCTGGATATAATGAGGTTAATCAAGAGATAGCTGAAAACCCGAAGAAGAGGAAAGATATGAAAGGTATCGTAATCACAACAGTGACCATGCTTTTAAAACAGCTCTCCCTCTCTCTCTTCAAGGAAATTGCTGTGTAGTAAATAATTCAGTTGTTCAAGGCACCCCTGTATGCAGGCATGTGATTGTTGCTACAATATTCTCAGTTTTGATATGACAGACTTGGTACTTGTGTTGTCAGGGGTTACATGGTGTGTGTACATTAAGGTTTGTGAATGTGTTGACAGATCATCTGACTGCATTCTTCCTAACAGACTTGGCCTGGTGGTCCAATGAGGTGAGCTCACTATACACAACCAACGGCTGATTGGTAGAATATTCCTCATTACTTGACCTCTGTTTTTTGTAAAATCTCGTCAATAAGTGGCAGAATTTTTAACCCAATAATCAGTCTGTAAAGAGACTTATATTGGTGATTTTTGAAATCTGAACAACAATATGGATACCAAACCATACTACCATAAGGAACACAAAATCAGGCCATTGAGAGGGATTGGGGATCACCTTTGACAGCGTCTTAAGTGCAGCATAGAGAGTTATGTCCCAAGCTTGCCTGGTCAGCCAGCTCTGCTGACAGGTCATACCAGTTTGTGTCTCATCACTTCTGCGTGATCTGCCTTAGCCAAGTATCTGGTTGGTAAGGTCATGGGATGTGAGGTGGCCAGGTGGGAGGAGCCCTGGCGGTGACCTTGACTGAATAGGTAGGGGAGTCTGGAAAGGAAATATGAGTTACATGGCGAACTGTACCACTACAACGTAGTGCGATTAAGGAGTCTTGACTAAACCTCATCTTGAACAGAAGTGTAGAGGTGCAGAGATTGTAAATGGTTGCCCACATATTCCAGTTGATGTGCTTCAAGGTCAAATGAGAGACCAACATATAAATGTATGAAAGTGGTGATTTTTGGTACAATGCTGGTTACCAACATCATTTTTAACCTAATTTTCCATTATTGAAATTTGGGCAAAAATTTATACGCTTCAGGGATTTTACGGTATGCTTCTTCCACTGGGAATACCTAGTTGCCTTGATGGAGATGATGACCTAATTTGGTGTTGTTTCATCAGGCAGTGATTCTGGCTCGTGCTAATGGAGCAGTCACAGTTTCCTCGGCTGCGACTCTTAGTAATCTACTGGGAGCATCTCCAGAATGGTTCTCCCCTGTCCCTAGAGTCACATCAGGACTTGATGGGGAAGGATTCTTAGCACTGGAGGTACAAATTTATCCATATCACATCATCTACTGCTGCCTACCAGTGGCAAGGTTGTGTGACGTGTTACCGTTTCATGATAATGCTTGTGTTACGACCGGGCTGTCATTTCCTAATTTTGTGTTGATGACAGTGTGAGTGTAAGTATGGAGCGGTGAGGCGAGGTCATCGGGGGCAGGAGGACACAGCAGCCGATGATGACGATTATGAGGACAGCGATGATGAGCTCGATGCCACCTTTGCAATCAAGACCAAGAAATATCTCAGAGCGGTTATGTATTTTGTCACAGACAGTGAGAAGTTCCAACCTCCACGCAAAAGACCCAAGTATATAATATTGTTGACTATTTTAATGCATTGTGTGTATCTTATCACCAGGCCCAGTTGGCAGAGATCACGCTCATGCTTCCTTTATTGTGTTGTTTCAGACTCATCACTCGGAAATATCGTCTTACAAGTCTACGGTCCACCACTCCAGAGGAGCTCTACTCAAGAAAGGTAACTTTATCAAGACTAGTTCATTGGAATGGAAACAGGCATAGTAATTTACCAAGTCAGACATATTTCTGCCATGAGTGGATTCTCTTAGTCACCAAATATTGGGCTATAAAGGTTTTCGCCCAAAAACCCATTTTTCGATCACTATATTCATCAGTCTATCACTGCTTCCTGAGTCTGTCGCTGCGTATATGATAGATAGCTCAAGAGGAGTATGGCAATGCCTTGTCACTTGCCAAGGCTTACCAACTGGACAGTGACCTGGTTTACCAACAACAGTGGAGGAAGAGCCATGTATCGGTGGCCACAATCCAGGACTACTTGGTAAGACTTCCCTAGCCTGTGACAAGCAGGCTGCATGCCCAGTGCATAGAGCAATGTCAACCCTATGAGACAACTTGAAATATTTCAGGAATTTATAGATATTTTGTGTCTGGAGATGATTTTATGCATATGACTGAAGCTTGTGCTCAAACTTGTTCTCACGAATTAAATGTGATATTGTTTGTCAGAGTAAGATCAGCAAGAGGTCTTGGGTGTTGAGGGAGTGTTTGGAACGTGTTCCTGACGATTATGATGCTATGGTAGAACTACTCCACTACGGTCTCCGTGGTACTGACCTCCAAGCCCTCATCACCATAGGTCAAGGCCAAGATGGAGGAAGGTTAGTTAAGTTATGATGTATTCATTAAGGAGGTAGGGTTGTGGTTTTGTGAGGGTAATGGTCTTTCCTCAAGTGCATTTGTAGATTCGACAGAACTTGATGAAGAATTGATTTGCACGTTAAGGGGTTGTGATGTGTGGTTGTATGCTGTAGCTTCATCCTGTATGAGGGGGTTGTGATGTGTGGTTGTATGTTGTAGGTTCATTCTGTATGAGGGGGTTATGATGTGTGGTTGTATGTTGTAGGTTCATCCTTTGTGAGGGGGTTGTGATGTGTGGTTGTATGTTGTAGGTTATGTGTGGTTGTATGTGGTTATCCTTTGTGAGGGGGTTGTGATGTGTGGTTGTATGTTGTAGGTTCATCCTGTGTGAGGGGGTTGTGATGTGTGGTTGTATGTTGTAGGTTCATCCTGTGTAAGGGGGTTGTGATGTGTGGTTGTACATTGTAGGTTCATCCTGTGTAAGGGGGTTGTGATGTGTGGTTGTATGTTGTAGGTTCATCCTGTGTGAGGGGGTTGTGATGTGTGGTTGTATGTTGTAGGTTCATCCTGTGTAAGGAGGTTGTGATGTGTGGTTGTATGTTGTAGGTTCATCTTGTGTGAGGGGGTTGTGATGTGTGGTTGTTTGTTGTAGGTTCATCTTGTGTGAGGGGGTTGTGATCCTGTGTGGTTGTATGTTGTAGGTTCATCTTGTGTGAGGGGGTTGTGATTTGTGGTTGTATGTTGTAGGTTCATCCTGTGTGAGGCCGTGGATGAGGATGATTTGGCTCCGCTGGATCCCTACGATCCCGTCCAGGTAGAAGCTGCGCAGGAAGCCCGGGATGGATTGGCGGCCGAGCGTGATGAGCTGCTGCAGCAGGTCGACTGGAACAAGTAGGCCAAACACTCGCCACTCCATCAGTCCATAAGGCTGTAATGGTTGACTTTATATGATCAATCCTGTGACAATATGACTTTCTTTATTTCACTCCACACACTATTCACCATAGAGCAAACCATTAATCCATTACTTAATTTTGACCCTATGTTTACACAATTCTCTCCTTCACCATCAAATAGAAAAATTATAAATGTATACACCTGAGTATGTATTGCTTTTCAGTCTGAGCCTGGATCAGAAGGAACTGTGCCGAGCTCGCTTGCGTCTCTTACAGTTCACCGACCGACTCCATACCTATGAGGCTATACTTGGTGGCATGCATACGGCCGTGGAGAAGTATGACAAAGTTTTCTTTGAGAAGTTTCGCACTGACAGCATGGTGGAATTAGCTCTTGACTACGCCAGGGTAATCCATTTCTGTATGTCAATATCGCTTTAAATTGATATTGATAAACAGACAAGTTAAACAGTGAATCATCATTGCTTTCACTGATTGGTCGATAAAACAACTCCCCCATGATGTAAGCCTTCGGATATTACCATTAAAATCACAGACAAAGTAAAAATATGAATTGTTGAAACTTGTCACTTGTTGAGATGCAGTTTGGCTTTGTGTTTGTGTGACAGGCATGTGATGCGAGGGCACTAGGGATACTGATGAAGTACCACAGCAAGGAGCTGACGCAGCACAGGTCAACTCCCTATGCCTACACCTCTCTTTATTTATCAAAGAATATGTCATTTTTTATGTATTTTTTTATGAAATTCAGCTATTATCTGTATGTTGTATTGCATCAAATGACAATATTGTTTGCTCATTATTTCAGGCTGGCTATTTTGTCTAATTTTCCTGAGACATTTTCACCTTTGGAATATCGAGACTTGCTACCTAGGGCTGGGTATGTTCAATAATGTGTCACACTTTGTCTAGCAATGCTAACCCCAAATTTCACCACTGTGCCCATCACTTACACCTTGTTGGGTACTGCAGCTGTGCACCGGATGACCCTGAGGTGTTGGAGTGGGACAGAGACTGCTGGCGAGATGAGGACTGGGTGGAACTCTCCACCAGCAGGTGGGCGTTGCCATTCATTAAACATTTGATCCACCAAGAAACTTGATCGTACCTCCCAAATTTACATTGTCATAATGACATACTTTACCTGTCAGTTCCTTTGCTCCAAGAATATCAGGAGAATCCCTGGAGAATTTTCAAACTGTTTAATATTATTTGTTTTTCATATTTTCTGAACTATAACATTGAATGAATTGTCTATAACAAGTCTGTAAGGATGAATGTTGGGGTGAACTATTTCATGAATGAATGTATGGTGTATGGTTTGATTATTTTGTAGCATGCAATGTATGTTACAGGCATGCCGTCCACCTCGGGCTTGACGACGGCTCGTTCCTCTATGAAGATGAACCTGATATGGTTAAGTTCAAGTGAGTACACCTCGCTTTCTACTATTGTCATATACTACAACATATATTACTTAGCGCATGATTCTAAATATTATCATTTTACTGTTGTGGCTTGAGTTGAACACAATACTGTGGGTTGATGGGGAACCATCCTGGCCACCCTTGTGGCTCTATCTTCCAGTTGTCCCCTCATTTGAGTTCTCCGTGATTTGAACACAGTGTGTTGTGTGTTGTCAGAGGGAGTGAGTTGAGTTTGGAGCAGGTGGAACAGTGGTACCAGTACCGCGCCTGTCAGATAGAAAGCCTCTCCCTCCAGGTGGACAACGCCCTCGAGCTCCTGCTATGTGGCCAAGAGAGACACATCCAGGTACTAGATAGCATTCATAAATTGTCATGATAAAAGGATAATTTCTGTCTTTACACGTCTTGCCGGTAAGGGTCATCTCACGATAGGTACGTTTGTGTGGGACATGTGTGCACCAGGGATTGGAAGAGCTTCATGATGATTTGATGACTATGGAAACCCTGGTGTATGAGGGGCTGGCTGACACCAAGATCACATTTAAGACATTACAGGCCATGAAGACCATAGAGAAACTGGGCCTTCTCATGTCATGTGTAAGTCTCTTCAATAGTCTGAGAAATTATTTAAAAAATATTCTTAAGTATGATTATGTATTTGTTCTAGTACTATCATTATATTCTTGTGTTTTCACTTATTAATTTGAGGCTGTAATATATATGATGTGTTTGTGTGGACAGTCGTCAGATGAAATGTACAGCAAGAACCTCATGCGATGGCTGTGTCCATTTCTGAAGCGATGCGAGGCTCGCCATCCCGGCTCTTCCAGGGTGCTCCTGGCTCAGCACCTGGTGGACATGGCTCAAGGCGACCTCACCAGACCCCTCAAGGTGTTTGAGGCATCGAGAGCAGATGTAGGTCACTCGAAATTGACTGGGATTGACGAAGAAAACTAGCATCTTTATCGCTATTTCTGGCGCTCTCTGATTCCAATTTGTCTGTAATCTGTTGTCTCTTTCACAAATGACTCGAATTGACAAAGATATTTACTCTGTGGAGTAACTAACTCTTGCTGTGTTGTCCCAGTTGCTCCAGCGTGTGATTGATGATGAGGAGGAGTTATTGACAATGGCGCTCGATTGTATATATGCCTGTCAAAGGTAGGCAGTTAAAAACCCAATGGTCTTGTCCAAACCCCAAGGTTGATTACAATTATGCACTTATCTTGAATATTTATACCATCTAGTATGTATTTGCAGATCCCTAGATATAAACCCTAGATATAAACGTTTCAGCACAATATTCTGTGCTGGGTCAAATCCTTATTTGGGAATATATTGATGTGCCTGTGAATTTCAGAAAGGATCAGCTGAGCTTGTCTTTTAGTATCCTCGAATGTTTACCACAGCGTGGATTTGGGTAACCTCTCTTTTATCAGCCATGAAATATGTTCTAAATTGACTCTGCTTGTGAGCTGTTGAATTTGTGTTTGACCGCTGATGTTGTATGATTCAGAAGGATGTCAGAGAGGTTCACAGAACTGCATAACCGTGTGGATCAATTAGAGTGTCACCTCAGGTAATGACCAGTTATAACTAGCAATCATAACATAGTTTATGTGTGGCGCTTACATCTTTACATCACAGGCAGGCAGCTCAGTCCGTTGTCGGCTATAAACGGTTGGCCAATCAACGGGCCAGGCGAGGCCAGTTCCCTCCCTCCCTGCCTCCCTCCTTTCCTTCTTCCCTCCCTCCCTCCCTCCCTCCCCCTCCCTCCCTTTTTTCCTTCTTTCCTTCTTTCCTAGCTCTTCCCCCCCCTTCCCCCCCCTCCCCCCCTTCCTACATGCCCATATTAACAGTCAATCTGGTGCTGTATATCTCCAGTAGCCTCTGCATGTTTGATTACAGTGCTGCCGAGATACTGGAGCGTAACAGGCTTCCGCAGACAATTGCCGTCATACGAGACACTCAGGTCTCTTCTGCATTTCCTCCCACTACTGTCAAATATTGTCCATATGGAAATTCATTGTTGAATCTTATATTATTCCTTAATTTCCAGAAGGATCTCGAGGAGACTACCACCATCTTTATCAAGTTGTCCCGAGCAGCAGCCAACAGGTAGTATAAATGAGTGGTGTGAGGGAGTTGGTTAGATCACTATTCCTGTTTGCTTTCCCATCTTTGTTCTAGTGGCACATTATCCTGCAGATCATATCCTGTCATAGAAACATAATTACATGCGTGATTCTACATACAACTGGTCTCCTAAGGTCACAAACAAGAAGAATTCTCTGCTGTATTGTTATTTGTCTGCCGCCAAACATATGACTGTATGTTTGATTTTTTGCTCCAGGAGTGTACGTTTAAAGGAGAAAGAATGGGAGGCCCTACTCAAAGACTTGTTGGCACTCAAAGACAAGGCTTACCGGATGATAGAAGATAGTGCTGTTTACAAGGTGACTATTAACAGAGACATTCTTCTTGTCACAATAAATTCCTTAGGAAATGCGAGGAAACTTGCCCTGATCCTACTGCTTGTTTTGACCCGGACAGATCTTTGTGGAGAGCTTGCTGTGTTCTGGGTGCCACGAGAATATCAACATGGCTGGCAAACTCCTAGAGAGAAGTGCTGAGTCAGCAAAAGAGCCCAATTACACACCAGTAGCCGACAAAGACGAGTTTTTGCATGAAAAGGTATGGTATTGTTGAGAAAAGTTTGTTTAGTCAAATAGGAACTTTTGGTCATCTATCATTGCCCCTTGGTTAGGTATAACTTGTTCTCGGAAGTTTTGTGTTGTGATATTGCTATTTGTAGAAATCTAGTTCCTTTTATAATATCCATTGATGCCCTCAGTGGTAACGAATATCTATAAAGTTGTTCTATGTAAGGCTACCCTTGTATGATGGGGTAAACATTGACCAAACCAGCGAGTGGGTACGTTGTAGGTGGCGTATGTAGACGCTGTCCAGCTTGTCATCTCTGCAGCCCAGGAGTACTTTGACTCGGCGCACACCTTAACCCATCCCAGTATGGACCTAGCCAGGTAAACAAATGTATCTCCAAACCAATTCACTAATTCGGTTTGTTATATATTTAGCCTCATGTGATGAATGTGGAAGAGTTGTCTGTGAGCCTCGTCCAATGTGAACTGTACACGTCTGAGTCACATTGTGTGATGGTGTGTCAGGTCCTGTCTGTGTCACGTTGTGTGATGGTGTGTCAGGTCCTGTCTGAGTCACGTTGTGTGAAGGTGTGTCAGGTCCTGTCTGTGTCACGTTGTGTGATGGTGTGTCAGGTCCTGTCTGAGTCACGTTGTGTGATGGTGTGTCAGGTCCTGTCTGAGTCTCATAGCTGACCGCCCTCCTCAGGTGTCAGCTGAACTGGACCTCATTGAGGCACTGGCACTACTTGAGGGCTTTGGAGTGAACATGCTTCCTATGCAAGGTGAGTTTATGAACAGTGAAACAGGATGCGTTGGCCCAAGTAATTAGACCAAGCGAATAGATCAGAATCGTATGGTATCCAGCTGCACTAACAGGCCGAGTGATATGAGAAAGTAATCTGTTGTGTGTGTTCAGTTATTGCTGTAAGGTATATGTTCATGTTAGGTGTATGATATGTTTTGCAGTGCGTATGAGTCAGGATCGACTTGTTCTCGTACAGAAAGCTATTGATGCCAAGTCATTCACCTACAAGAACTCACAACGGGTGAGTAGTTCACACTACTGACCTCATCGTAACTTGTCACTAAGGATGGGGTGTTTTATGAGTAGAATAGTCAGCGAGGGAAGTCGGCTGCAATTGGTGATTTAAAGGGAGATTGATATTACAATGATATAAAATGATTTGTAGTGTTCATATGAATATATAGTGAAATGATAGTACTCCCAAGTTGAATCTTGGATGATTTTCATTTCGTCAATTTGGCTATTTCTTGGTATAATCTGTATACAAATGCATGAACTGAGCACATGTTGATTATACAATTGCTTTAGAACTTTATCCAGTTGGAGTTAATTGCACTACAATGGTCAATGTCAATGATTTAAAACAAACAAATAACTGAACACAATCTTTTTCAAACAAGAAATCATGAACTTTTATTGGTGGATATGTAATACTCATCACCAAGCTGAAACTGTTGAGTCGATGGAGATGATCCAGTTTTATTGTGCTTTGGTTCCAGTTGCTGAGGCTAGGGAGGCTAGTTGGCTGTTGCCGGGGAGACAGAGAAAGAGCGTGATGGGCGTGTCCTGCAGTTGGTTACACGGGCGGCACTTAATGTTGGTTCCAACATCTACTGCACTCGCTAACAACTGGCAAACATTCAGCTCCGTTATGATACATTGTCAAGCATTCTATATAAAGTTGCCATTAGTTTTCTTGTCCCCCCCAAAAAAAAATTCAGAGATTTACAATAATATTCAAAGAAAATCAATGCTACTACACCTTTTTTACAGAATAAAGACAACACTACTGCTTATGAGATGTGCACGCAGCTGATGGAAGCAGACTTTGGTCCTATCTGGAAGGAGTGCAAAGATTTAGCACAGTCTGAAGACTTCCCAAACATACAAGCAAAGTAAGTCCCTGCTTTCTGTTTTACATGGGATTTTAAAGATCGTTTGGGTTGGGAGATAATACATTAACTATGTTTGCCTGTTGACGTTTTTTATTGCTGGAGCGTTTATTCACCTATGCCTTTAAACAGTTAACTCATCCACTCTGTGGTTCTGGTTGGCCGGTACATCTAAATTGCATGGGGAAACTGACAAATAACGATTTCGCATCAGGACTGGCGTCTTTTTTATTTGAATTGTATTGCCTTTAGGTCAGAGCTGTTGGCGTTTGCTGTCACTCACTGTGATGCTGAGAAGATGGGTGCCATTCTGCAGGCTAGATGCCTGCTGGAAACACAGGTGTGTAGGCCAGAGATACTCTACTGGTTGTGGGAGTGATGTTAAGATGCTGGATATGGGATTGGGGGGGGGGGGGGGGGGGGGGGCGGTGTTGATATGGCAGGATGGTAGAAGATGTGTGGAGGAGGAAGTAATTTATGATGGTCTTAAGTAAGAAAGCGATGATTGTCTGTATTACTGTGAGAAGTTCAGAGTATCACTGTGAGCTATGGGGGGGGGGGGGTGGGTGGGAATGAGAAGCGACAAAGTGAAGGGGTAGTATCAGGTATGTGTGTCACTTAAGGGAGTAAGGAATTTTCTGTATGTGTGTGTTTGTGTTCAGTTGCTGTACGAGCGTCTACAGAGCCAGCTAAGTGACCGCAGCAGTCAGAGCCCCACGGAATCTCCATTCTCTGCCAGTGGTGCCATTCAACAGACCAAGAATATCCTCTCATCCACAGACAGGTTGCTAAGAAGCATACACTAGTAACGATATCATCAAAGACTTACCTTTGTGTTATTCTGGGCCTAATCAGTGTTACATCCCACACAATATGGGTTTTATTACTGAGAGCTTGAGGTTTTGTCATATAAACAATGGGCTGGTTTGGATGTTCCCTGTCACCCCAGTCATCTTGCCCAATAACCCTCATATCTGTTCAAGGGTTTACCAACCAACATAGTTACAGCCAGCTCACTGAAATATTTCAAAAATAGCTCTCTGGGTTTTTCAAATGCTTTAAGTTATATGTTTTAACTTGTACTGCATTGAAGAACACTGTGCGGATATTGTGTTTATTTATCACAACCCCCTAAGCCCCTCGCCTAATGATCGTTAAACCACAGCCACTCATCACCCAGTGGTCTGGGGAAATCTTTGTCTATCTGAGCCAAAACAAAAACAGTGTTAAACATGTGTTGTCTGTGGGATAGAGTGACGCGGTCTGTCCTCTCCACCGTGAGTGACGGGAAATGGTGGAAGCGAGCAGTGGCCAGCCTCCATACGTCACCCGACAACAGCCGTCTCGATGAGATGGACGATGGCAATGTGGCGTTCGACAAGCAGGGGTCTCACCCCTTCTACCTCTCCAGCATGGACACATGCTACAGCAACAAGGTATCTTCTTGCCAGTCTCAGTTTCGTTTGTTTCGTACACTGTGAAAGGTCCAAGGCTCGGACTATCAACATTGATGTTAACCGTTTGACTTTGATTGCCTATCCAGAATGCAGCTAATTATTCTGGCTCCGGAATGGGGTTGTCTGATCGTCAAGGTCTGAGCTTCAACGAGGGCATGCTTCGTATGGCTTTGCTTAAACAATGCCTCTCAGACTGTGGGTCGGCAGACAATCAAGGTGGATAATACATTGACACTTTAATTAACATACCTGGGCATACAGTTAAGTAACTGTCTGTTGTTGGTAATTAATGCTGTAGAATAAAGAATGGTGTCCGATGAGTGTTTCAGTAACAAATCACCTGTGTGATGTGTTGGCGATTATGAGTAGCAATGTTGTAATCTAAAACAAGACCGATGTTATCACTGATATAGTGTGATAGCGGTGCTATGTGTGTCAGTCCTTGTGCAGTTGGCTAGAGACAACATGGCCCAGGATGCTCTACTAGGTCTGGGCTACCTCATGGCTCTCACCCAGGTTGGTATCACTTCTCATGTCATGACCAACAATCACGACCTTCAACCATGACCTTCAAACATGTATGACCACTCAAAACTTATGTTCCAACAGCCTCTTGAAGCGGAGGCGTGCTTTAAGGACCTCCCGAAGACAGCAATATCATTGCAGCTAGCCATGTATTACTACGCCGTGCAGTTATGTTGCCGCTTGAAGCCTGGCAGCGTGCCTCATAGGAAGGACATTTACGCACATGAACCCAATGAACTCACTCAGAGAATACTTGCTCACATCAAGGTACGCTGACCTCCTTCTTATCCATGGGTATGAGAACTAGCGAAAATTCTCTTTGTTTCCTGCCCGATTCATGGCCTCTGTTGCTTGTTCATGCCTTGATGTGAATTGTTCATTATCATTGTTCAAAGTCTCAATTTATTACTCACCTAGTGCAATGGGCTGTTGAACCCAATAGTTTATTTTTTCATTCTGTGGTATGCTTGTTGAAGTTTTTGTCATTTCACATTGGACTGCCCATGTTCTTCACTCTCACCAGTCTCTATGGCTGTATGTCTATCCATTCCCTTATGATACTTTTGTTGCCAAGCAAGCCAGCAGCTCTACATTATAGGTAGACCTGTGGTATGTTAATGTCTCTCATTTTCAATAGCAATTCACATTTTCCCTGTGGGCTGATATTCTGTTTTGCCTGGTGTTTGGTAGGTAGTGGTTACTATGGTATTGGTGTGATGTGTGGCTGCTATGGTATTGGTGTGACGTGTGGTTGCTATGGTAGTGGTGTGATATGTGTGGTCTAGTGGAGAACTGAGCAGGAAGGAAGTCGGCCCTGGCCCGATGGATGTGCTGCACTCGTTGAGCGCCTCATTTTCTACAATGAGACCTATATTGACCTCACTCAGGCTCAATTGCTTGACACCCTCAACAGAGGTAAACAAACATCTCACTGCAACTCATGGAATTTGTTGTACAAATAAATGTACCTGGAATATTGTACAATTTTTTAACAATTTGTAACTATGCATTTGAGTATCTTGCTGGAGTTTATAACATTCTTGTAATCTTCATCATATAGTTTGAACTTTTCAGGTATCGATCTAGAGCGATTTTCTGCAGACAAGGATTACAAGAAAGAAACCATTCTGGGCTTGGCTATGTGAGAACACTGCATGTTTGTTTTGATTTCAACACAGCTATGTGTGTTTAGAACTACACCATTATGTATGTATGTTGTGAGTGTGATAGATGTGTTTGTCATGTATACAGGTCAATGGAGGATGACATGTATGGTCTAGCTGTCAGTCTGGCTGAGAGGCACTCTATACCTCTCTGGGATGTCCATATGGCACACCTGGAATCTCTCTTTGATTCGGGGTTCGTCTCCGTTTTGTCGATGTTAGGTTCAATCAATATGTGACATGGTGTCCTCAATGCTTGTCAACATACTGTATATTCTAGTGTACAGGTTGCATGCATGTCTTCTTCACAATTATCCGTGCATTAGATATCAAGTTTTGAAATGAATCCATTTTAATTCATGCTGTTTTCAACCCCCAGGTTAACCACAGATGAAATAGCAAACCGAGTTGGTGACTTAGGAATACTGTCCACCCTCAAATCTAACCCAGATGAGTTTGTGGAGCGCATGACGCGTTATGTCTACCCGTCTATCGCTGGCAATGATCATGCCATGCTGCTCTACTACTTCAGCCTGCTCAATGGATGCTCTCTCCCCGGAGCCATCTCACCTGACACACACTGTAAACTAGTGAAGAAAATCAGCTCAGCCGCCCCTGGTAACACGCTTGATTCACCATCAAAATAAGTTTGGCAAATTAACAGGTGCACCTAGCTTTGATTATGATAAATTGGACTGTAGATGTTGTGTTATGAATCGTGCTCCCAACTTGAATGTTCATTCTTGTTTTTGTGTTTTTCTGTGCCATTCTAATCATGATAATTGAAGCATTAGTTTGAAGTGACTTGTTGTTGTTGTGGACAGACCTGGTGATATTGAATCATTAGTTTGAAGTGACTTGTTGTTGTTGTGGACAGACCTGGTGATATTGAATCATTAGTTTGAAGTGACTTGTTGTTGTTGTGGACAGACCTGGTGATATTGAAGCATTAGTTTGAAGTGACTTGTTGTTGTTGTGGACAGACCTGGTGATATTGAAGCATTAGTTTGAAGTGACTTGTTGTTGTTGTGGACAGACCTGGTGATATTGAAGCATTAGTTTGAAGTGACTTGTTGTTGTTGTGGACAGACCTGGTGATATTGAAGCATTAGTTTGAAGTGACTTGTTGTTGTTGTGGACAGACCTGGTGATATTGAAGCATTAGTTTGAAGTGACTTGTGGTTGTGGACAGACCTGGTGATATTGAAGCATTAGTTTGAAGTGACTTGTTGTTGTTGTGGACAGACCTGGTGATATTGAAGCATTAGTTTGAAGTGACTTGTTGTTGTTGTGGACAGACCTGGTGATATTGAAGCATTAGTTGAAGTGACTTGTTGTGGTTGTGGACAGACCTGGTGATATTGAAGCATTAGTTTGAAGTGACTTGTTGGTTGTGGACAGACCTGGTGATATTGAAGCATTAGTTTGAAGTGACTTGTTGTTGTTGCTGTGGACAGACTTGGACTACACACATTTAACAGATGGAAAACACAGACCACTGGATGTTATAAGGCCCGTCCTGACTTCCTCCAATATTAACGCCATGGCTAAACTAGCCGGCAAAATACCTGATAAGGTGGGTTCTTCACTCATATCTGATGGTGTTGTCATTTGCTATGGATAAGCTGACCATAACTTGTATGTGGCTGTGATTGTTACATACATTGAGGCTGTGACTTTGCAGGATGGGGTCTTTCTTCAACCCAGCATCGTATATTGTGCCTGGGCTATTGAATTTTTCTGGGCAAACAAACCTTCAGCTACTAACTCTGCAGTAAGTCACCATGTTTAATTGTACATGTTTAGATGTGTTGGCTACATAGCAATGAGTTGTATTGTGTGTGGTGCAGGGAGTGGTTACGTTGCTATGAGTTGTATTGTATATGTGCAGGGGATTGGTTACGTTGCTATGAGTTGTCTTTCTTCAACCCAGATGGAGTGTTACGTTGCTATGAGTTGTATTTTGTGTGTGCAGGGGGACCTTCAGCTACGTAACTCTGCAGTAAGTATTGTATATGTGCAGATGGAGTGGCTACATTGCTATGAGTTGTATTGTGTGTGTGCAGGGGGAGTGATTACATTGCTATGAGTTGTATTGTGTGTGTGCAGGGGGAGTGATTACGTTGCTATGAGTTGTATTGTATATGTGCAGGGGATTGGTTACGTTGCTATGAGTTGTATTGTGTGTGTGTGCAGGGGGAGTGATTACGTTGCTATGAGTTGTATTGTGTGTGTGCAGGGGGAGTGGTTACGTTGCTATGAGTTGTATTGTGTGTGTGCAGGGGGAGTGATTACGTTGCTATGAGTTGTATTGTGTGTGTGCAGGGGGGTGATTACGTTGCTATGAGTTGTATTGTATATGTGCAGGGGGAGTGGTTACGTTGCTATGAGTTGTATTGTGGGTGTGCATGGAGTGATTACGACGCTATGAGTTGTATTGTGTGTGTGCAGGGGGAGTGGTTACGTTGCTATGAAAGCTGCAGCGAGTTCCTACAGAAGATGGTGCCAGAAGACTTAATTAATTTCATTGATGGAGTCGTGTTTGTTCCTGCAGCCATGGACTCTGTGAGTAATTCTGTCACAGCTGTGGGTAGTTCTAGATAGGACATAGCCCCGATTAATTACTTAAATTTGCATTATTCATTTATTATTTTTTTTTGGGGGGGTGGGGGTGGGGGTTGCAAATTCAGTTGTTTTTATTAAATTTAAATTTTCTTGATGGACAGATAAAAAAATTATCTACTGAGATCGGCATCTTGACTGCAGCCTTCCACCAGAGTTGTGGGAACAACAAATGGTTTGGTTAAATAACTCGGATTAAATCACTCTACCCGGCATCACTTTGCTATCTAAAGTGTCCACCAGTGCTACAAGTTAAATACATGCTGCTTAATTAAGGTCATCCAAACGTGGAATTTCAAATTGACGGACATCATCAGACGAGAGAAACTATTGGGACCCTTTGAAAGTCACAAAAAAATCTGTCTGTGAAGTTTAGTTCTCATAAGAACTTTGAATAATAATGATTTTGACTGGGTTGAATTCATTTTGGACAGAATCATTACACAGGAAGGTATCACTGTGTATGTATCATTACATCTCGTATTCAAGAAATATTGGGAGAAATATTGCTTGCGTTATAACCTACTGTTCTTCCTATCTACATGTATGTATGTGTTGCCTTAATGAGATTACAGATAAAAACTTGTTGGACCTGTGATGTTGGGTACTTGGCTGGTTGTAGATGCCGGTGGACGTCCGCAGTCAGATGGTCAAGAGAGCCCTCAAATACAGCCGACAGCAGGGGAAGAAGAAGAAGGCGAAGGATGATAGGTTAGTCACCACATCAATTTGACATCAACACATCTTAACTTGAATAGCAGTAAACTTCAGATCTGTTCATTGTCTGTCCACATCTGATGAGATTCTATAACATTTTATTGTGGGGTAACCCTGCATTAGCGGGATGCCTTTCTGCGGGAAACATGATTCCTCTAGATATGTTGGTGGTGCGTCAACTTTGACTGAATGCTTCCATGTTGTGTATGGGGTGTAGTGCGGGCTGGGATGACGTCATCAGGGAGTTACAGAAGTGGGCGGAGCATCTGGACCATATGAGTCATCCAGCTATTGTAGCTCTTACGGAGTCAGATGATGTGCTTCAGGAGGAATACAGCAGGCAGTTTGACATCTCACGCTCGAACCCCGATCAGGTAAGGAAAACAGCTTCCGTATCTAAGGAAGCCTCTGATTGATGGATGGGGCCTCAGTTTGTATGAATCTGCTGGGATTTCCAATCATCTCATTATTTTGAATGGCAAGTAGTGTACTATTTGATGCTGCAGTGTTCCTGCTGATGAGTATAAGAGTAAGCTTAATTGTTGGCTCTATACAACAGGTCCAATCTGTATTGTCCACACCAATAAACCTATGCTTCACAAAGCAGTCTGGTTTCAAGCCAAGTAATGAAGTGAAAAGCAAAAACGTGGTGATGTGCTGGAAGGTATGGTGTGACTTGTGGGCAGGTTAACGAGTTGATGCTGAGTATGGTGCTGGACGGTCAGCTGTGGTGTGACTTGTTCGCAGGTTAACGAGTTTATGTTGAGTATGGTGCTGGGTGGTCAGGTGTGGTGTGACTTGTTGACAGGTTAACGAGTTGATGCTGAGTATGGTGCTGGATGGTCAGGAGTTGGACCTGGTGGAGAGTGTGCGTTCAGTGGTGGGGTCAGCTGTGTGGCCTCTCTCCCGCCCTGTACAGCATGCCTTCCAACTCCTCACAGATGCCCTGCGGTAAGCTAATTAAGACATTCCTAGCTTAATCTGCTGTTAATGAGCCCACTGCTGAACATTTCAGATTATTCATTAATGATTTGGGATTGAGTTGTTGGTTAAGAAAGATCTTTGATGATCATGATCTTTCAGGGTTGGAGAAGAGAAGCCAATTCCAGCATTAGAAGGTCGTGACCCCATGGATACCATGACCTCTCTGGTGACCCAGGTCAGCCAGCACATGTTATGTGGGTGAGTGGTTCGTCATTTGTGACAACTGTTCATGTGTATCTTCACAGTCAGTACTCATCTACATCACAGCTTCTGTATGGGTTACCATGGTTACAGCGGTAAGTTGGTGACCCTGGAGACGGTGATGGGACCGCTTCGTGTGTTCTGTGCTGACACCACTGTTCCTGTTAGTATACGACTCGACCTCCTGCATCTCCTCGAGAAGGTGAATCCTCCTTCTATCTCATCTGCTCTAGACGCTTACCTGTGTACATGTTTAAGCCAAGCATTAGTAATATTGGAAAAGAACATATGATACTTGGCTGTTTATATGTATATCCTCATGGATTCACAGTTGGAGTGACTTTTCCGCTGCCGTCACTAAGGTATTGTTGGTACCAATACATTATATTACATTTAATGGTGCTTTGCAGACATTTGAGTTGTCGGATGAAGACTTGGTGCTCCTCAATCTTTACCGCACGCGTGCCGTAGTCTCCTCCGAGTGGCCTCATCGAACAGTAAGCTGTTCCGTCTTCATAAATCCTTGACCAGGCAGATAGACTTCATAAGATAGCCTCCAGTATAATAAAATACATATATTCATACATATACTTCAGTTGATTTCTCATAGGTCTTGCAATGCTTGCATGTACTTCAGTTAATTTCTCTGCCAATGCTTGCATGTGATGCTGGTATGTGTCAGTTGGAGGAGACTGATGTGGTGAGTGAGGAAGCGCGCCAGGCCCTCTTCAACTCGCTGCTATCTGCGTCCACTCATCTCAACCAGTTCACTGCCCTCGTTAAGCTACTCAGTGTCTGGCCAATCCTGGCTTCCTCACAATGGTCGGCATAGTCCCCGTCAGACATTCACTGCTTGCAATACAATGACAACGCATTCTAATCAGCTCGGAAACGTGACATATTTCTTGTTGATTGTTGATTTATCATCTGATGACAGTTAGTGATGATTATAGGAAATGGATGTGTGACTGTGTTCCAGCAAGGAGCAACCTGTTGAAAACAATTGGTGTCGATTGCTGTGTTGCTTAGTAACGCATTGTAAACAAGACTCGTCTCAAGTGGTGATGGAGACCGTCAAGGAGCAGGCCGAGTCTGACTACCTCTCTCCACAGGTAATCTCTTGAGTTCATTAAGTTCTTGTGCCAAAAACTGAGCAGAAATCTGTGCAACTAGCAAAGCTGTTCCTGTCTTTTGTGGGGGGGTAACCCAAATTTCATCACAATTTTTCACTGGTAATGGTAAAATTGCAATACTTAGCTGAGTTTCATACAATATAACCAATCTGTACGAGTCATATGAATCTGTTCGATATCCTCACCATATCAGTCATAATTAGAAGGGTCTGTAACCATTATCAAATATAAATCAGCAACTAACGACTTGTTGGTTCACTGACCTGTCAATTCCTCCGTTTCTACGCTTGCTCATGTGACCTGTCAATTCCTCCGTTTCTACCCTTGCTCATGTGACCTGTCAATTCCTCCGTTTCTACCCTTGCTTGTGACCTGTCAATTCGTCCCTTTCTACGCTTGCTCATGTGACCTGTCAATTCGTCCCTTTCTACGCTTGCTCATGTGACCTGTCAATTCGTCCCTTTCTACGCTTGCTCATGTGACCTGTCAATTCATCTCTTTCTACGCTTGCTCATGTGACCTGTCAATTCCTCCGTTTCTACCCTTGCTCATGTGACCTGTCAATTTCTCCGTTTCTACCCTTGCTCATGTGACCTGTCAATTCATCTCTTTCTACGCTTGCTCATGTGACCTGTCAATTCGTCCGTTTCTAAGCTTGCTCATGTGACCTGTCAATTCCTCCGTTTCTACGCTTGCTCATGTGACCTGTCCATTCGTCCGTTACTACGCTTGCTCATGATTGCAATTGTCATGCTGTATATTCTAAAACTTTTTAAATCAAAATAGCCCTATATTTAAAGTGTTTAGATTATCTTGTGATCAGAGCATTACATTGAGTGCCTGTAGTAGTGAAGCATGATCCATCAAACATTTGCCTCAGACACTTGCACCATCACAAGTGTCGATTGTGAGCAGCATACAGCAGATGTGGATCTCTTCAAATGGTAGTCTATCTTCATCACCAAGCTTTATCATGCCCTATTTGCAGTACAGGGTTCGACTCTAAGTTTCTGACCAACTTGTCCTGTAGGACAAGTGTTTTGAACTTTTACTTGTCCTCCCTAATTTTTACTTGTCCTACATTTGTTTTCTCGGTGGAAACTGATGTCTCAACATAATGGTCTGAATTTAAAGGACGTCATTGAGGACCTCGCTGACGCGATATTGCTGACAACGCGCGCGACATTACGGTGGCCTTATCATTGACGTCTGCGTCATGGATAGCCAAGCTTCATGTTTGTGTTTTGGGATGTTTTAAAGGACTACTCGGTTTATTTATGTCGGTTTATTTATGTCTAGCCCCTTGTGGGTCCGGGTCCTGGGGAAGAATAGGCCCACTGTATCCTCCTGCATGACTAATAGGGGGCAACCTGTTGGCCGTGGGTTGCAACTTGTGTCGGTGGGCAGTGGGTTACTGATGGTTGAGTAGAACGATCCTTGCAAGGGCCATATCTGCAATATGCCAGGTTGGCCCGGATTTCAGCTAGACCAGAGGCTACAATGGCCTGGTCCAGCTGGTGGCGACTAGCCCTAGGATAATCATTTGCATTGTTATCATCATCCACATAATTTCCCCCTTTTTCAATCAGGTCCACCTTATCTCTTCATAATTATAACGAGTGTTGTGTGCAGTACAAGCCAGCTACATGGGATGGCTGTGACACAAGTACTTATTCACTCCTACTCTATAATCAATTAATGCATGAAGGATGCATGTATTATTGCACAACACATTAGCATATGCACATTTGAAATAAGCAAGGTCTTCATATATCCTTTACCAGGCAAACAGACTTCATAAGACTCCAGTATAATATAGTATTGTAATTCAAACATTAATGTGGGGGATGCAGGAGGGTGAAATTATTGCAGCTGTGAAGGCAGTAAAGCAAATACCTCGTGCCGCTAGCCCAAAAGACTAACATCAGGTTTTATTTATCACCTTGAGGGAGTGCATGCATGGTTCAAACGGAGTAGAATGCGAAAAGTAAGGCAATATTATTGAAATTCAATACGTTAGCCCTCGTTTGATGTATCATTCGTCCATGTATCTTAAATAAAAATGCCAGTTAGAGCTAGTTGAAAAAAATTGAAAATAACATTGAGTCACAAGCGCGGCCACCTGCTGCGAGGTTCGGCTGACACCCCTAGTATGACAGGTCGACAAGGCAAGCCACTTGTCCTAGACAAGCGGACAACTGTAAGTGTCGAACCCTGCTGTACAGCGATGATGATGGTGAGGATAATGATGAGGATATTGATGGTGAGGAAAATGATGAGGATATTGATGGTGAGGAAAATGATGAGGATATTGATGGTGAGGATAATGATAATGATATTAATTGTGATGATGATCATGACAACTGCGGTGATGATCTTAACTAGCAACATATAATCGTTAGCACTCACTTTTCCTCATCCTTAACCTCATCTCCTCCCAACCCCCCCCCCCCCCCCCACTCTTTTATTTGATGTCATTACCTGTACTGCTGTGTGTGTCAGATGGTGGAGAATGTCCACTCTGTGCTGCTCGACCATCACATGACGTGTACAGCAATCAAAGTCCTCCTTCTGTTGGACAACACTGCACTGCACCAGAGAGCAGTACACCTACTGAACTCACATAGCCAGGTAATACACAGGTGTAACATGGCACTCAGAAAGCCAAGTAGTATGCAGGTGATACCAAAATAACTTCACACCTGTTGGTAATTCCCTACCAGTGTGGTGGTACATCTTCTCAGTCTCATACTTTATTCACATGGATAAGTATGTCCTATGTCATTTGTGAATCAGTCCACTATGGAACATTGATGCTGACAAATGATTGAGTATATAAGAGTTTGTGTTTACTTCGGCAGGTTGCCTATGACGATGAGTTAGCCAGACTCTTCCTGTCCCGTCACCTGGCTTCTGCCATCACCAACACCCATCTCTTCCCCGTTATCGTCAGCCTACTGCTTGACACTCAGCCCGACGCTCAAGATCTACCTGATTACCTGCGCCCTCAAATCGTAGCTGAACAATTGTATGAGGCTGGCTTCACAGCAGAGGCAGGTTCTCTGATGGCCCAGGCACGTGGTCTGCATCCTAGTCTCAGGACATTTGACACTGTGTTAGGCATGCTTCATAAATGGTTTCAGAAATGAGATGAGATTTGTGATAATCAAAGGGCTGTGCCATTGTCTTATTTGGTCGAGTCAAATTTAACCAATGCAGAATGTTGGCTGATGTCGTTTGTTCTATGACGTGATGTGTTAATTTTATTTCAATTATTTTGATTTGATTATAAAGCATAGAGAGAGATTGCCTTACTGCCATGCCAATTAAAGTTGTTCCAGCTTACAATTTGATGCACAGATTGCTTTAAATACAAATATATATGTTATTTACTGCATGTAATGGGTTATTGATATAATATTCTGAATATAAATGTGAATAAACTTAAGAATAGACCTAAACTTGTTAAATCTTCCATTAACTACAGTGTAGGGTCTCCATTGAGGAATTGCTATGAAAGGCTATTTTGTTATTTGCTCATGGTCACATTATTCCTTTTGTAGGATACCCTGCATTGCGAGGATAATGAAGGTGGGGAACTCCCGCCGTGAACCCACCTTTATTTTAGTCCCACCATGACCCAATCTTGGTACATACCTGTTGTTACCTCTTATTACCTATTGACAGCTTAATTATTTTCAGTCATTAATATATAAAATCACTGATGGTAGAACCTACAATAAACCGAGGGAAAGGGGAGGGAGGAATGCTTCTCCCTATCATTATCAATTTATATATGATAAGTGTGAAGGTGATGCCAATGATAATTTTTTCACAGCCTTTGTTCTCATAAAATGTGTTTTAACTTCTGTGCGTAGGTTGATATGTCGAGTGGAAGGTTGAGTGATCTTACATGCCAGTAGATACGTTATGACAAATGCTCAACATTATGATTGTTAAGACTTGAGCGATCATGAGTCAGTCAGTTATACAAACGAGAGATCCATCACAGAGGAACTCGGCCAATTATAATTTTTTTCCGACCATCATTATCATCGTCACCAATTGCCCATTGCACAAGGTAGACAAACAAAGCACCTGTACACACAAATCGTACTGCAGTCAAACTTGCGGTATTCTCGTCCTAAGCCACTGCATTAGAATAATATTAGTGATACATTAAATTCTTGCATATTTTGATGCAATAAAGAACGTGCTACAATTGGCTCATGCGCATTGATGTGGGAACCTGGACATTGATCGACGATTTAGATTATCAAAATTCATCTTCTCTTCATTGTATAAACGCGTGAGTTAAAATACGTGTTTATAATGATACTTCAGTCGTTCATATTGTCGGTTTGATGGATATTAGCCTAATTAATGCGAACAATATAACCATATTTAATTAATAAACTTTGGAAAAAGTACGATGTATCCCTGATCGGGTGGGGCCATGTTGGTGCGCACATTTTGGTGAGGTCAAAGGTGCAAGTCGCACACTAGATGATGTCAATGTCAAAACAGCACCTATAACCAAACGACGACAAACATGCATACACACGTGACTGACGAACATACTTTGCATTCGCCGAGTTAATATTATGTCCTGGTCACCAGTGGACCTGCTGTGGGCGGCTCGATATGAACCTTTTCCTCGAGTCATTGCTCCTGCCTTTTAGTTCGTTGTGAAGCAGATTTTATATTTTGATATGATCCTAATCGTATATATATTTGAGATATATTGGGTGTCTGTTTGAGTGTATGTGTATCTTCTCCCAAATTGGTCCACTTTGATTCTGGAACTTTGTAATGTTACAATGTCGTTACGAGATATATTGGGTGTCTGTTTGAGTGTATGTGTATCTTCTCCCAAATTGGTCCACTTTGATTCTGGAACTTTGTAATGTTACAATGTCGTTACCTTCAACGCCTAAACTGCTTTAAGTCCAGACTTGACTGCTATGCACGATGTGGAAAACATTTTCATTTCGGTCTCGATGGGGATTAGGGTGGGTAAGGATGGGGTTATGTATGAACATAGGGTAGGGTCAAGGTGGGTGTATAGGGTGGGGTCAAGGTGGGTGTATAGGGCGGGGTCAAGGTGAGTGTACAGTGTGGGGACAAGGTGGGTATATGGGGTGGGGTCAAGGTGGGGGTATAGAGTGGGGTCAAGGTGGGTGTATAGGGTGGGGTCAAAGTGAGTGTATAGAGTGAGGTCAAGGTAAGTGTATAGGGTTGGGTCAAAGTGAGTGTATAGAGTGAGGTTAAGGTGGGTTTATAGGGTGGGGTCAAAGTGAGTGTATAGAGTGAGGTTATAGTGGGTGTATAGGGTGGGGTGAAGGTGGGGTAGAGGGTGGGGTTATGGTTGGGGTAAGGGAATCCCACAATAACTGCCATAATACGCTGAGTAGCTGTGTCGAATATACTTTCATTAACAACAATACCAGCCTTTGAAGGCTACTTTTCTGTCATTCTTTGTGTTGAGTTCATCTCGCCCCAAAGATGTCTACGAGCGTTGCCATGATCACATGGGTGGCCATGCACCAACTCAATAGTGCTCTGTTTGTGGAATGACAATGGTGCTCTGTTTGTGGAATGACAATGGTGCTCTGTTTGTGGAATGACAATGGTGCTCTGTTTGTGGAATGACAATAGTGCTCTGTTTGTGGAATGACAATGGTGCTCTGTTTGCGGAATGACAATGGTGCTCTGTTTGTGGAATGACTATAGTGCTCTGTTTGTGGAATGACAATGGTGCTCTGTTTGTGGATTGACAATGGTGCTCTGTTTGTGGATTGACAATGGTGCTCTGTCTGTGGAATGACAATGGTGCTCTGTTTGTGAGTTGACAATGGTGCTCTATTTGTGGAATGACAATGGTGCTCTGTTTGTGGATTGACAATGGTGCTCTGTTTGTGAGTTGACAATGGTGCTCTTTGGAATGACAATGGTGCTCTGTTTGTGGATTGACAATGGTGCTCTGTTTGTGGATTGACAATAGTACTCTGTTTGTGTTTAGTTCTTAAGTGTTTAAAAAGTACGAAATTATTTGTCATTTACAAAACGTGCATAAATGAATTTTTCAAATTGGTACGTTGCAAGATTTACGACCACGGCATTGCCTTCCTAAGTCGTTTGCTTTAGGCAAGCCAAGACAGTTCTCATCTATCCCTGTCGTCTCCTCTTTATTAACAATGACATCACCCATATGACTCCCCTATATGACACATGAATATAGGAATCTGTAAGCCTCAAACATCCACACAATATAATGTTGGCACTCGGCTAGATTCTAGTCACTCAAGAAGATGCACCCTGACACCTTGATGTCAGGACCAATTAGTATCACCAATGAATTGGACGTATAATGTAGGAATCAGTTAGTGTCATCAATGAATTGGACGTATAATGTAGGAATAAGTTAGTGTCACCAATGAATTGGACGTATAATGTAGGAATTAGTTAGTGTCACCAATGAATTGGACGCAGGATGTAGGAAACCCATTTGGTGTCACCCATGAATTTGATACCCGGATATAGTAACCAGTTGGTGTCACCCTTGAATTGGACGCCTGGGTGTAGGAACCAGTTAGTATCACCCATAAATTGGAAACCAGGACGTAGGATCTTGCAAGTGTCACCCATTAATTGGATACCAGTATATAGAAACTTGTTTGTGTCACCCATAAAATGAACGCCAGGATGTAGGATCTTATTAGTGTCACCCGTGATTTGGATGCCTGAATGTAGGAACTTGTTAGTGTCACCCATGAATTGGAAGCAGAATGTAAGAACCATTTGGTGTCACCTATAAATTGGACGCCAGGATGTAGGAACTTGTAAGCGTCACCCATAAATGGGACGCCAGAATGTAGGAACTTGTTAGCGTCACCCATAAATGGCACGCCAGGATGTAGTAACCTGTTAGTGTATTTGGGCGCCAGGATGTAGGAACCAGTTAGTGTCACACACATATTGGACGCCCGGACGATGTTGGCCCCATCAGTATAGCATTGCTCCCACAAATGGCCTGGTTTCATCATTTTCACAGTTGCTGTTATGAAGTTTGATCAATATTCATGATATTATTCCCAAAATTCCTTTGATATGAAATCTGGAAACCATTTGAAAGAATACCGTATAATAACGTTTCTGTCGAAATATTGTTGCTAAGTAAACGCAATGAGGTAATTACTCAATGTTATTACCCCGCGTGTTGTATCAGTTATACAGTCAATTTACATCCATCAAAAGGGAACTGCAACGTTTTCGTTAGTTCTGTCAATATAGTTTCAAATGTTACCAGCAGCATACATTCCGGTCAATTTACACCGTTTTGATAGAAACATGTTTTTCAGAGATCAAATGTCCAATCTTGCATCCCGGTGACTAATTTAATTTGATCATGTCCTAGTCAGCTATGAGAGCAGGTTAATGTGTCAATGGTCACGAGGACATCATAACAACTAGCCAAACAAAACGATCACTCCGGTGACGTCACATCAACTGATCACGCGCAACCGACAGCGGATGTTGAGCGGCCATCATTTTATTATCTTTCAATCACAACTCCAGACGAAATACCACACAACGACATTTCACAAATACTTATATATTTTAATAACTAAAGACATTATAACACAATAACGCTCCACCAATCCTATTTAAAACACAATAACAATATCACAAACATCCGCACTTAGCCAACAAAACCCAGGAAGAGCTCTCATCATACAAATAGACCCTTGCTCCCTTGCACATGAACCATATAATAAATCTGCCTCGTGATTCCCTCAATAAAATTTGCTTGTATTACGTGACTTTTTTTCAAATAAAGCACGCACAATAACTTATATAACGAGGGATAAACAAAAACTAGACGTAATTTACTTATAAACACGGTTATGAAAAACAAGCGGTACTCAATGCGCCCCCTGCGAAGCTAAACCAAATAGAAGTCACACTCCCCGAACACGATATACAGCTAGCATATTGGTTAGAATAATCCATACAACCATTGATAACACAGAACACATAAAATCAGAACAGCTTTAAGCTATTTCAAATAAACGTGGCTGTGAGATTAACAAAGAAAATATCCAAAAAGGTAAACTACGCTAAGACGAATTTAGTTAAAATCTTGACAATTTATTTGTGTTTAATCTGTATTTATTTGAGAGAAAATGTGACTCCCCTCAGTTCATTTTGGTCCAGATTTCAAATTCATGTTGCTGT
>CM067354.1:63569227-63594227 GCA_034190875.2 Urechis unicinctus
GGATACAGGGTAAGTGTTCCTGACGCGGCCGGGGGTAGATGGATACAGGGTAAGTGTTCCCGACCCGGCTGGTGGTAGATGGATACAGGGTAAGTGTATACCCGACCCAGCCGGTGGTTGATGGATACAGGGTAAGTGTATACCCGACCCGGCCGGTGGTAGATGGATACAGGGTAAGTTTTCCCGACCCGGCTGGTGGTAGATGGATATGGGTAAGTGTATACCCGACCCGGCCGGTGGTTGATGGATACAGGGTAAGTGTATACCCGACCCGGCCGTTGGTAGATGGATACAGGGTAAGTGTATACCCGACCCGGCTGGTGGTAGATGGATATGGCTAACTGTATACCCGACCCGGCCGGTGGTAGATGGATACAGGGTAAGTGTACCCGACCCGGCCGGTGGTAGATGGATACAGGGTAAGTGTTCCCGACCCGGCTGGTGGTAGATGGATACAGGGTAAGTGTATACCCGACCCGGCCGGTGGTAGATGGATACAGGGTAAGTGTTCCCGACCCGGCTGGTGGTAGATGGATACAGGGTAAGTGTATACCCGACCCGGCCGGTGGTAGATGGATACAGGGTAAGTGTACACCCGACCCGGCCGGTGGTACATGGATACAGGGTAAGTGTATACCCGACCCGGCCGGTGGTAGATGGATACAGGGTAAGTGTACACCCGACCCGGCCGGTGGTACATGGATACAGGGTAAGTGTACCCGACCCGGCCAGTGGTAGATGGATACAGAGTTAGTGCACCCGTTAGTGCAAACTCCTGTTGAGGTTTTTACTGCTGACATCGTAATATTGTCGTAATATCCATTCTCGCCAGCAGTTAGATGAACACAGCCGTACAAAACTCACGCGTCTTTATTTATTTGGGGGCAATCCAATCGAATTGTTATCTTTTTTGTTATCCCAGTTTAACGCTTCTCCATTCAAGCATGTGTGTACTGCTATATGATTCATGACGAGCTGACGAATAAGTGAAGCTCCCGCTTTTTAATGTCTCCTCAACTAACTTGTCACCGCAGAAGTGACAAAACCAATTGTGAAAAAGGCGTAGGCTGTATGAAATCAGATAGCCTCGTACGACAGCAGTATCAGAATGAGCAAGCCGAAACGGCAAAGAAATTTTCCAATTCGGGGGAAGGCTAATTCAATTTCGACTCATAGAATGGATGCTTGTGTTAACATTATCTCGAGTCTCATCTCAGGAGTAAAAGGGTGTCTTACTCCGCGAAGTTCATGTCATTTCGTTTTGAGACACCAGCCGGGCGATAATAAAGGCGAACCAAATAAGGCTGTAAAGATATCTTTTATCACTACTTTGCCAGCTATAATCTAATCTCTATGTTGTCGGAAATTGACGAAAATTGTCCAAGATACAGTTCCCTTTCAACATCTTGAGATATCTGTACGGGCACAGCAATTTCGCCCGTTGGCGGTAATGAAAATTAATATGGGGGAACTACTTAAGTGGGAATCGTCCTAATTCGATCAAGGAAAAGTTGATAAACATCGAGTTGGCAATTACATGTCAACTAGCCTGGAGTCATATCGCCATGGCCAATAAGAGGCAGTTCTCTGTCAAGCTGTCTGTGGCCAAATAAGCAAGAAGATCAGCTTCCATAAGCGAACCATGCGCTGACTTGATAATGTTGATGCGGTTCCCTTGGGAATATGGGCGGCAGACATCCAACCAGATTCTGACGAGTCAGACTAGATGCAATCAAGCTTGTGCACAGCGGGTTTTCTATGAAAGCAACGTGCTAGAAAACCTGTCAGAATAGTTAAAATTCCTTTAGGGCTAACTAAGCGTTTATATATGTTGAGCGTGTATTCGTGTGCATTGTGAGAATTTCGACTGATAAACATTGTACATTTGGTTTGAATTTGTGACCACCTTGCCCGGCGGGCAGTAGTGATAGGGGCACCTACGTCATGATCGGTTTATAGGACTATCCGGCCGAAACATGTATGGTAAAAAATTGTCAAGTGTTGAAAGAGGGAAGTTATTGCATTTTTACGCTTGATTTCATTGCCCTTAGATTCTAAACTAGAGGTGTTATGATATGCTATCTGACCTGCGGTGAAATAAATCCCTCTCTCAATAGTATATGTTGTCGATCAGCCATCAGGGCATTTGCCTTGTCAGTATTCCCAGCCCGGTTGGTTTCAATCGGATCACAATTGACAGATTAACTTCCTAGTGTCGATGTTTTTGCGAGCAACTTGACGCAAAGAGGTGTATTCCAAGCGGGCCAATTACTCGCCTCGCCTTCCGAGTCTAACTATCCTCCTTTGTGCTGAAATACACCCCCACTCCACCCCAAACGGACAACGCTGGATTTGTGGCATCTCATGAATAATTAATTCAATACTGTCCAATCCTTGACGGCGGTGAAGATGGGGCGGACTTTCATGCCCGCAACTGTGTCATATAAGGAAGTAGAGCTGTACCGTGTACGGCAATTTCCCCGGTCGGTCACAACTTCAGATGAGGACGCCTGCCTGGCTGATTTTATTACCAGCGCCATATCGACCTTGCCTGACTTCACTTTGATCAGAGTCACGTCATAAGGTGGGTTAATAATTTCGGAATAATTGTAAATGCTTTCAAAACAATTTTGATCATTGGTTGATTAATTATTATGGAGTTGTGGTTATCTAATTACCATAATTGTGTAGTTGATCCATGTTGTAATCACATGCCTGCTAGCTACCCTCTCATGGAATTGATGTAGTCTTATTATTGTACATTATTTTGTGAGCTTCGTTATACCTCTATGTTTTGTGGGATGGAGGCAATGTGTTACAAGTTATGGGAGTGAGTGAACAAGCTGCTGTTGACGCCATCCCGACCAATTCAAGATACCCACAGGGAGCTTGTATTAATTAATATTTTGTCATTTAAATGGGTCCAGGGCGGAGAGTTATTACACAGGCCATCATCATATTTTCATGTTGATGCGGCGGTAAGTGTCCTTCTCAATGCACGGTAATTAATCCGCGATGATCTATGATTAAAACTGTCAGTATTATAATTGAATATACTTTAGCCGGGAAACACAGTCACACATTATCAGAGTCCACGTTTGACGCACCTTCATGCTTTGAAGTAAAAGAATGAACGCACACACATCGGGCGACTCATCGCGCAGCTTGCCAGTCACAAAGCAAAACACAAGCTCCGTCAAATTATCAAACCATTCAACAATGTTCTTGCAGATAAGGCTTTACGCTCTGAAATTCTGATCAAAGAAGGCGACGTCCCTGTAATACTTTTTTAACCTTTTTTTTTTGGATATCCTATCCATTAAGAAACCTGTAGTAACTTGCTAAATATAGCAAGCTTCACAAGCATGCGCTCCGGGTCGTAGGAACGTGTTGTCGTTCATAACAACCAAGTTAACGAACGATGAATTTCTTATGAAGATCATGAATGCGACAACTGTATAAAATGGTGTTTACTTGCATATCGACATAGTTCATAGACATGAAATTAGGGCGATGTAGATTGTTTGAGTAGTAGTGTTGACGTAATCTGAATTGGATTACGATGTGGCTAGATGCAACACAGAACACACGAGTATAATGGCGACTAATTGTATTGTTACAAATGAAAATGCTGTCGGCCAATGGGTTCCGCCACGATTTATTGCTCCAAATTGTACACTCTCCAAAATTGACAGCCAATATATTAGGATTTGACGCACGCCACTCAAAATTCAGAGGATGCAATTAATAGCAATAGTTTCAAATGAGGAGGAAGTAACATAACCACTATCAAATTGGCATCTTACAAAAATGTTGCAAGTGATGACATGTGACAGATATGATTCATAGCCTTTAGAAATTTACTTGGATACTAAAGGCTGAGTCGCCGCTTTGCTATTTTCCATACCTATCCACCACCACTCCGTTTCATTCTCGCCATGTGTTTTTTTGTTCCTCAGTTTCCCTGTATCATTAAGCCAGATTTGCCGGCGTCTTTGGCGGGTGTGAATATGGAGCTGGGTACTATTGACAGTTCTCCCCCCGTCATCAGCCCACGTGAACCCCTCCTCCCCATGGACCTAAGTTCAACAGACAAACCCCCCGTGAAGTGCGAGGAACGTTTCTCACCGGAAGTCATGTTGAGTCCGTCCGATGCTCGCCATAACCACGTTGGTAAGGTGCTCCTGTATGGCGTGCCAATAGTCAGCCTGCACATGGAGGGAAGAGAACGCCTCTGTCTGGCTCAAATCTCGAACACGCTCCTTCGAGACTACAGCTACAACGAGATCCACAACCGACGAGTCGCCCTGGGTATCACCTGTGTTCAGTGTACACCTGTACAGTTAGAGATTCTGAGGAGAGCTGGTGCCATGCCTATATCCTCCCGTAGGTGTGGTATGATCACTCGGCGGGAAGCAGAACGACTCGTCAAGTCCTTCCTGGAAGATCATCACCCACCCAAACTCCCCGAACACTTCGCGTTCCAGGTTTGCCACACCTGTGGTTGGGGGTGCAAAGGTCAATTCGTGCCGGCTCGTTATAACAGTTCTCGCGCTAAATGCATCAAATGCTCCTATTGTAATACGTTTTTCTCTCCCAACAAGTTCATCTTTCATTTCCATCGCACGAACGAGGCCAAATATCGACATCCGGATGCGGCAAATTTCAACTCGTGGAGGCGCCATCTGGATCTCGATTATCCAATCACTACGGAGGAGCTACAGTACGCCTGGGAAGATGTCAAGGCCATGTTCAATGGCGGCAGTCGAAAACGAACGCTTGAATCGCCGCCTCCTAAATGCTCACCCCAACTCCTGCTTGATCCGCCTTGTAGCCAAGCCCCATTGAAGAGACATAGAGCAGACGGCGGATTAGATGGGGGCGTCCCTTTGTTTCACGGAGACAACCGAGGTCCGGAGGTGGTGGGCCAGTTTCCCGGGCTGGTTCACGGAAGCCATGGACTACCCACGTTACAACCTCTCTTTCCAACGTTTGCGCCCATGCCGAATTCACTGCCTACTTCTGCTCCGTCGCTGGCGCCAGAACATTCGGGTGAGATCCAACAAACAGCGTCCAAGTTTCACCTCATGGAGCTGTGCAGGTCACGAGCTGTTGCACCCCCTTACATGCAGTCACTGAATTTCATGATGGGGTACCATGGAGGACCGAGAATAAACTACCGTCCTTATGGAGCGGCGCCGACACTCGAATCCCCGAACTGCATATCGCTGCTGGGTGCCTCGTCTGGAGGAAAAGGAAATTACATCCATTCATCAGTTATCAATGAAGTGGCAGCACGCGCTTTGCAGTCAGCGTTTCGACCTGTTGGGCATCAGTTTCCCTCTTATAACCATCAGAATCAACCTCTGACATCTACGACATCTGTCTGGCCAGGCGGTGTGAACCCTCCCCTTGTGGCCCATGCCGATAGAGCCGTAATGTATGAATCCACCGAGTCCTTCGCTCAACCACAAAACGCTAGCTGTATGGAGCGGTTCCTTGACGGAAGTGACGTCGACGACTCAGGCACGTCGAGTCACAGCTTGGGTGGAGACGGTGATGTGTCGAGGCGAAGCGGGGACGGTGATGTGCCGAGGCGAAGCGGAGACGTTGATGTGTCGAGGCGAAGCGGAGACGTTGATGTGTCGAGGCGAAGCGGGGACGGTGATGTGTCTAGTCGAAGCGGAGACGGTGATGTGTCGAGGCGAAGCGGAGACGGTGATGTGTCGAGGCGAAGCGGTGATGGTGATGTGTCGAGTCGAAGCGGGGACGGTGATGTGTCGAGTCGAAGCGGAGACGGACACTTTTGTCTGGCAAGGTGTCAGCCACCTGTAATGACCAGGTGTCCGTCAGCCGAAGGGGTCAGGAGGAGTCCAAGTGGACGTGTCGACGGTCAGCAGGCCGACATGGATAATGTGAGTAATTTGATAATATAAACATGAACGTCGCGGTTTAATGAAATACTCTCATGATACATGGATTCTAGCAAATAATATTTCTGACATTTTTTATTGCAGCTTGGAGAAATCAGTGGAACTATCACGGAAGGTAGGAATCAACCATGACTGTTTTTTTAACGAGATATAAAAAAAGGAAATATGTATTGTTCATATCGCGGGTTATTCAAAACATATCAAAGTTCTCACAGCGTTTCTTGTATATTTAAAACAGAAATGATGCCTGTCGTCTGCGGCGACAACAACAATGTCGACGATTTAATTCCTTCCTCCACTACGCACCGAGGTGAGCCTCTCGTCACAGGACGAACAGAGCTTGCACAAGTGGAGATGATGACACAGCGTGCGTAAAATTCTGATCCTAACAATTCTCAAAGTTTTTGTGTGTGACATTTTACAGATACGACATTTCCTTTTTTTATAGTCTGTGATCGATTATGATACTAAAGCTGTACGAAATTAACACAAGATACTCGGTGTGTTTTTCAACAAATGATGATTTGTTTGTCCAGAGGAGTTACAAGATACGTTACTGCGGATGATCGCCGACCGTTGCGAAGCGGAAACTAAGCTGAGGCAGGTCAAAGGTCAATATTTGCTGTGATATTCCACAACACATCATTGACTCACAGTTGCTGTCATAAGCTCAAAGGAAAAGTGCATTTAAGGCACTCTATAAATTTTTCCTTTTTTTCAGAACGTCTCGAAAAAAAGATGTACAATACAGAGAAAGAAAAGGAAGAATTTGATCAGCTGCTTTCACATGCCAAAGGTATGAAGCGGTAACGCCAGTATCGGGAAAGAACCGCCATCTCAAAATCAATAAGCACTTAATGTGAATCTTTTTGTTGTTGCAAATATGCAAATAAAATAGATGATTTAAAGCTGTTTCTTGAAAAGTATCTCATCTGACTGTTCAGCCCAGCTACAGAAGGAGCTATCAGAGGAAAGGAAGGCCAGGATAACCATGCAACGCTGCCTCCAAGGTGATGACTCATTAACGGCGTATTATGTTATTTGGTAAAATACATTAATTAACACGACATTACGGTAACATACTTTGATAATAATTTTACCCCCCCCCCCCCCCCCACCGACCCCACCCCACTATAAAGATTCTTAAAACTGATCCACGCCATTTTTCAGAAGCCGAAGCTAATTTACAAGTGACAAATATGGACACGCGAAAGAATCCCAGCAAATAGAAACGTATTATGTGATCTTTGAGTATGTTAAGTATAGCTAATTCTGGGTAGTTATTTGCAGTGACCAGCGGTTAATGCTGACATTGGTATTTAATCGTCATGAGGAAAATATCCTTTCATTTGTCCGCATGGGCTGTTTATAATTTCATTAATGTCTCGCACTTCAATGTTTCATCAAATAAATACATATTTCTACGTGACTATAACAACCAACAGTTAACATTACTAATAATTTAAGCTATCCTATTTTCTAATAAAAACTCGGTGTGTTTTCGGAAAGAGACCTCACCCAGAAGCGGGCTAGCAATTTCTGACATCCCCGAAGGCGCGAAATGTAATTGAGCGGCGCCCTACGGTAGTCAATTTAGTAATGTGTTTGGCCAAGAATTCTCAGGATAACACTTTTGTTTTTCAATTACACAGACAGTGGTAATTTTCAGGGATGTTATTAAAGCCGTTGATGAGGGGTCATCTCTAAAGGGGACAAAGCGCTTGGGGTAAATTTCTGACAGTGTCTGAATTGGCGCCAAAACTTTGGATGAAAGTCCCGATGGAGTCGCGAGGGAAATGTTAGGCGCACTCCGGGGTGTCATCACGATGTTACACAAATATTCATTTGCCCTCAAATGTAAATGGAAAATAGCTAAGTTCACACTGTATTCTACCATACATTTGAATACTGAATCTATATTCGCTGTGAACAAATATCGACCGATCTGTACAGGGAAACTCGTGCTATTACAACGCCGCATTTGGTAAATACCGTGCAAATGGGAAATCGAACCAAAATCAAATTTCAAATTTGTAAATATCTAATGACAAGACGAACTAAGGGTATATGTCTTGACGATTAACATGCTAGTTGGACGCACTAGTCTTAAATTTAACGAAACTCTCAGAACCATCTGCGTGGGTTGAAGTAATAAATGCTTCGAACCTCGTAAACAAAGATCTATACCATACCACGCTTGAATGTAATCGGATTGTGTTGGATACATCCTAACGGCAAATCTAAACCATGTGTAGTCAACATCGGGCAACGTTTAAAGAATGGAAAGACAACCAAGCCATGTCTTGACAACGCTGGCAGGATTAGCTCTTTCATAAATTACTATGTGTTTCTCCACAATGAGCGAAGGATAAGCGCTTGAGCACGGGATGTACATGGGAGTGAATGCCCTTGTCACAACTCAATGTTACAACGTGAGCGGATATTTGAGTCGGCTTTTCGAGCATGCTTTTATCAAACGACTTCCGCTGCTCTTTTCAATGTTTGTATTTATGCTGAGAATATGTAAGATTAATCCTCGTCAGGAGTCTTTTGCTCACAAGTAATATTCCTCTGAGGCATCCAATAAAGAACACAACAGACCGAGCAAACAAGGGTACCATAGAATCGTTTCAGCAACTAGACACAAAATGGAAATAAAATATGATTGCCACATAATCTTATCATTGTTTTAAAGTTAATATTTTTAAAGCACCTCCACCACCACCACCACCACCATCATCATCATCATCATCATCATCATCATCATCATCATTATCGCCATTGTGTCTCGAGGACAGGCTAGATGATGATATTGTTTGAATAACAAATGGCAGTCAGACAAATATTAACGACTTTTTAACGACCTGAATTTACACCAGCAATATCACAGTCACCTAAATGTGTCATCTTATAGCACGCTTGGGAAATATATACATATATATATATTTATGGCAAATTAGCACTATATATATATATATACGCTTGGGATATATATATATATATATATATATATATATATATATATATACTATATATGATATATAGATATATATATATATATATATATATATATATATATATATATATATATATATATATATATATATATATATATATATATATATATATATATATATATATATATATATATATATATATATATATATATATATATATATATTATTGCGGGGTTTACTATTGTCATATTTGTCTACACTGTATGAAACTTGGTGGGATAAAAATTAGATATATATAACTATGGTTAAATAGCACTATATATATATATATATATATATATATATATATATATATATATATATATATATATATATATATATATATATATATATATATACTATATATATATAATATATATATATATATATATATACTATAGTGTAATTTACAGTCATTGCGCTGTCATAATATTAAAACAGTATTTAGATCGACTAATTATGGATGGAATTATTGCGGATTTACTATTGTCATATTTTGTCTACACTGTATGAAACTTGGTGGATAAAAATTGTGATAAGTAAAGCGGAACAAAAAAGGATAAATCCAAACAAATAAAATCCCGTAACTGACGAACATAACGCAAGGGAATAGTCAATGGCATGAAGGAGCAATGGCCGCGATTCTTGTCCGTTCGTAAGGTTTCGGCACTCGGGGGCCACATGGTCATATTGAATGAGCCTAAGTAGACTCATCATGCGTCTGTCCACATCTCCTTGCATCTCTCTCCTGATTGCTTCAGTCAAACCCCTCGCCCTTTGCTAAAATGAACAGACGTGCTTACAGACGCTCAAGCAAGCATCTCGGGGGCTGGTCTTACACCATAATGCTGTAACAAAACGTTGTCTGGTGGGGGCACTAAATGGGCGATAATAGGCAATTTAGCGCATGCGAGGATAAAGCTGAGGACTGCTCTGTGATGTCGCCGAGTGTGACGAGATTCGGTAATGTTCATCGGATGGTAATGGTATTTCACAGAAGAAGGCTGGCAACTGTCATATTGGTGACTGGGGAGCAATTTCTTTGCGCAGAAGAAGCGGTGTTGTAGAAAAAGTGCCATGTCAGCGGTTTGAGTTAGGTTGGCTATGTGTAGTGTATGAAATGTAATGAACAGTGTCTGGTTAGCTTATCATGGCTATTCTTGGCAATATCTTTACTCGCATGAGGTGTTTGAGTTGTGCGCAGAGATAATCTGCTATGGTAATCAAATATAGACGATGTAATAATTGACAATTGTCATTATTATAATTCAAGTTACAATGAATAAATATGTGTCATGGCATCTATACCGAGATGATATGACATGGTGATGTTTACAGTTAAGTTCAAGAGAGACCACATCTCCGTCAGCTTATAACGCTTCGATGTGGTGTGTTATTTCAAGGAGCAAATCTGTTAAAACTTATTCCGTACCCGACTAGAGAGAAGGACTGGTTTCTGCATGGAAAGTGTTTATTGCCACGTGACAAGGTGCCTTTTCACATTAGTTGACCGGAAACTCGTCTAATACCTTAAAGGAGAAACCTGACTTGAGTTGCGCAGAGAACCAGACCTATGCACATCTGTATAATAGCGTACAAAACAGAATCTATCGCCTCTAAGCAGGTAAACAGCATCTTTAGCCCCCCACCCCCTCCCCAAACAGGCAGGGATGTAGCTCCGCAAAACAGAATCATAACGCCTGTAAGCTGCTGAGGTTGTTGCTCTTTAATCGACAGCATGACTGTGAGAGATTCTGCGCTCCGTTTCCTACATGTTGGTCTCGCCAGCGTTTGGCGCAAAAGAGGATCCCTGGTGGAAAGTTTGCGTCCGTATGAAGATACCAACCAAACCAGCCATTTTAATATTTTGGTAGTCGATTCCTGATATTGGTTATTTCTATCCTCTATTGCACGATCAGGAGGGAGGGAGTATTGGCATTACATATCACGATCTATGCTCAGCAAGTACCCGGATGTAACAGTTCCGGCAGCCAGTGGCAATGCATGAGGTGGCAGATGTGACTCTGGTTAAAGGCGCAATCCTATAAGGAACCTTCCAAACGAAAAGCAAGCAACTTCAATAATAATGTAAGCACCTAGTGTTATAAATGTCGTGTGATTGCTTATGTTTGCATCAACGCTAAATAGAAAGGATATGAATACGTGTTATATGAGATCATTGTAGTGATATATTCATAATCATTTCTAGCCCTACAAGCGTCTGAGTAGACGTCTTACTCTGTTTAAATTTTGAGATAGATTCAGACAACTACCAAACACCAAACATACCCAAGTGATGGAATTTTAGAATGCAATGATGTTCACGGACAATTTTATCCCTTTGTGGCGAGGGATTTCATCCATGGTAATAGGAGCCTTCACATAGTCGGGTTCCCGTCGCGGTCGCTAGGAGGGCCACCGTCGCGTGGAATTGGGGGCATGTTTCTCTGCCTGTCAAGCTGTCAGCGCTTTGTTCGCGCTTTACCAGTTGCTGTTTTATGTTCCTGGGTTGTGGCGCGCATTCTTGTTGCGTGTTTCTATAGCTGTAAAGAACATCAAAGACGTCGCCGAAGGTGTCAAGCGTATTCTGAACTTCTCTTAAGTTCATCTGAACGCTGTCACGTCGCAATGGACACATTGGAAGCAGTTCTCAAACACAGAGATTATCATAAAATAGTGCTCCAAAATGTTGCCAACTTCATTCATCTCCAGTCGTCTGGAGAGTATTTTACAAGAACATCAGTCTTCACCCGATATCTCTTCAAAGTTAGCGTGCGTGACTGTTGCTACACCATGTCATCACTGTCCCCTTCTCAGTGGAAGGTACCCCAGCTGAAAACTTTCCTCAAAGAGTTATAAGAAAACTGAGCTCGTAGAATTAGTATGGATGTGAGTGCACAGGGTAATTCTTAATTTATATAATTAGAATATTTAACTTAAGAAAGTTGAATACAGATATGTCACACATCTCATTAATATGTATACATACCTATGAAGACTTGCTGGTACAATATTAACTTTGTGTTTTGTTTTATGTGGTGTTGTCGTTTTGTGGAAGAGAGATAAAAAGCCATGATGTTTGCAGCGGCTGACTTCAATACCATTGCAAAGTCTAATCCAACATTACCGCCTGATGAAGTGACATGTCGCACGGCTTATTGCCTTAATTATTTTGATGTCTGGCAATTGCAATTATACAGTCTATATAGTTGTCACGTCAGTAATACAACTGACGGAAACTTTACTGTCATCCACGGGTGTTTTATCGTTTTCTTGCGAACATCGGCCTTGCAGTCCACGACGGCGCAAGAAAACCATGGTTGCGCAGTCTATATAGTCTGTAGAACGATATTCCTACACAATTTCTCCAAAATAACACCGGTATCAAACGTAAAACGACGAATATTCACCACAGCTTAAATCTCTATGCAACGCGTCGTGTATTGCCTTTGCGTTTTGGAAAAGCATGCCCCCATTTCCGGTGAAAAATTAGTATCACCGCCTGGCGGCCGCGACGGGAACCCGACAATGTGAAGGCTCCTATTAGGTATAGTTCGATAAATTTGGAAGCGGTTGAAAGTCCGAAACGCATCAACATGTTTGTTTTCATGTTCAAGACCACGTCGACGACTATTGCTTTCTGCGTCTGAACTCGATAAGATACAGAAGTGCGTCAACGTGCTTCGCAAGCAATGCGAATGAGGCGGCGGGAAATCACGGGAAATCACGCGACCCAATATTTTCCTAAATGGCGGGCATCGCATCGCGATTTTTTTGGAAATGATATATAGATGGCATTTCTTAAAGAATATCGTTGATCGGGGGTAAGCTTTTTGGTGCGCTGTTACTTATTTTTGTACAGGCTCTTGATATATGTTGTTTTCTAGATGCGTAACCTAGCACTTTAGTCAAACGCATGTTTTAATGTGCGCCCAAAATATCGGAGAAGAACGGTATATATTTATATTACCGTTCGACCGGAGCTAAATCATTTCTTAATACTATTTTATCAAAGGGATTATTTAGAAAACTTACTTTGAGTTCAGCTGCCGTATAATTATCTATATTGTTTTGTACGATCGAAAACTATTGCAAAATAATTAGTTCTGAATGTCTGTAAATCGGATGTCTTGGATTAAAAACATCGTAATATCGCTTAGTACAACTCTCGTACAGCGATATAAGTTGACTTCAGACCTTTAACACTGTGCAGGGCGATATGTGGAGGTAACTATAAAGAGCTTTTCTAAGCGGGTTCACTCCGACTAGTTGTGCGGTCATCATGAAAATGAATGAAACATGCCCGTCATCAGGTGAAGCTACCATGAAATCAACAAACCAGCGTCTCGGGTTCGGCGTCTGTCAAAGATATGGAGTCTTCTGATTGGTCGAAGCCCCCGAATTATTCAGCGAATTCCTTGTGGTTTTAAGAGATGCTATGTATGACAAAGCACAATGTGTGATCACGTATTTTCTCGTGCGGAGGCACGAGTGAACTCTCTTAGCGTAGCTCCAAGCTCTTGGGTAACTGTACGTAAGGTTCACAAACCTCGACTGCGAGAGGGTCAACACGGTAATTATGATCATGTGACACTGATGATAACAACGATGCTAATGTATTAGATTATTTGGATGATGATGATGATGATGATGATGATGATGATGATGATGATGATGATGACGATGAAAACAATGTTAATTTGTATAACTTTCGGCTTGTATTACGGCAGGGTCAAATGTTTAACATTATGATGGAACGTAACGTTATCAAAACCTCGCCATTTGCGAAATCACATTATGATTTATATCTGACTGACTAAGACGACCAAGAGCAGAGCTTATCTAACCTGTCATAATGCACCCAGTTTTTCAGTGGAGATGTGCATAGGAGTACATTATGACTCATATGTAATGGAATGGTATCCTTGTAACGATGCATAATATATATTGTCAATTTCAATATCGCCTGTTTGCTTGAGAACATATTGCGAGTGAATTAAGTAAGAGCTCGTTTGTGCTTGATTTATCGCTGCTTTGAATTTCATTTTCCCTCCAAATTTTAATAAAATGGCTTTCTTCGTCTGTTCCCGAGAAAACGAGTTATTTGTGGTTTTATGTAGGACAAGCTTGACCAATGGAACCAAGTTTGTGTACTACTAAATTACACTCAATAACATATGGCTGAAAACTTTGAAAAGGATCACATTTCATGAATAAATGGCGTCAAATCAACGTCGTGTGAGGGCCATATGTATTAATAACAGTTAGTCTTGAACAACAAAAGACCCATTATGGGTAGTCTACCTTAAGCAATGATATGTAGCAGATAAGGGGAGGGCATACAGCAGCTGATCAGCTGTTTCTGTTGTGTACTTATAACATATACGGGGACTGAACGGTTATCTCATGCTAGATAGGCTTATGGATAACGTCAAAGCCAACATGATAGCAGTTAGTACTTCTTGTTGTAGTCTCCAATGTAATGTGCGGAAACGGCTGATCTGAAGACGTTTAAAGTGCCTATCGCACGAAAAATCATATCATTTTTTTTCGCCAGATAACGGAAATATAACCCAAAAGTACCTATTCTCTCTATGTGTCAATTGTCAAAGTGCGCGCTTTCTGATCGAAATTCGACATTAAAGATGAATTCGGCGTATCGAGCCGACAAGCTCATGAATAATTCATCGAATGTTTTTGTTGCGAGGCGCAATCTGCACTACGATTAGCGAGAAATGGCTGCTGGAAATTTCCTTATTTCATCACTTCAGGAGAGCGACGAAGAGACATGGTATGGCACAGGTCATTCGCAAACTATCGTTGCTTCGGCAGAGCAAGTTTTGCCTTACAGATTCGAACCAGAAATGAGCGAATCCGAGGTATCCGATGAGAGAAAAAAGACACTGGCGATGTCACTGCTGTGTCTGGGTCTCACGCGGGTCATCCTGCCCAGGACATAGGGCTGCTACAGATCAATGCTTGGTAAGCTATGTCTGATTCTGCTTGTCACCAGTTCATCGTATATGTGTTGGCATGTAACGAAGTTAATCCATAAATTTCACAAACAAAATATGCAAGTTCTATTCCTAACAGTAGACTATACAACAGAGCTTTGCAGCAAATAATTCTTCCATATCAGACAGCAGACATGAGATACCACAAAGGTTTTTTTTTCAAATCAAGTGGTTGCAAGGGTTCATGTTTACAAATTGTACCATGTAAATGTAAATGCTCCTCCGCATGAATTGCAAACAAACTAATTTCGGACTGCTGTTAGAGATCCTCTTTTATTTAAAGTAGGCCTTATCAAAGTAGGCAATATTTTTAAAAGTTGATGTAGATTGATTCTGAGGTAGAATATATATAGGACAGCAAGTACCACAGCTGTTTTCTCATAGGATTGTCAGTTAGCCCATAAATGAGTGTATAACTGGACTTTAGGAGGTGAAGATTATGGTATTATATTATCATCTGGTTAGTGTTACATCAGAGTTTCTATGAACGCAGAGGCTAAAACATATTTGCCATACAATATGTCATCCTTTATTACAAACATTAATATTCCCATCATTACATCATGTTACAGGTGTTTGTATGGCTACTGTCAACCAATGGCAGACAGAGGTAGAAGAATCTGTGTGCTATGTGGAAATTCCTTGAGTCATGACCTCAATAGAGAACAGCCCCATTCCCATTGGTTGCATAACCCAGCATCCTGGTTTCAGCCCAATCTGTTTGAACCCTTGGGCCTTGCAAGTGGGATATTTCTCCTACAGACAACAGCACCGGCACATGTCAGATAATGATGTACAAAGGTGACAATGTTTTCTATTATTTACACATAAATCTGTACCAAGGCTAGCAGTCATTATTTACAATTTAATTATACTTATTGTTACTGGTATGACAAAAAATATTTGAGCATGGTTAAATCAACAATGTCACATGGTTATTTTACAGGCGTTACAGGTATACTGCATACAGGCAGTTTGTTCGCTGGTGCTGGGGACATCTTGGACAAAAGATAGAGTTCCGTTACCAGCCTGCGCTGTTACAACAATACAAAATAACTTCCCAGCTCCAGACTATCAAGGATTCCTCTACCCTCCACTCACCTAGGACTTGTCTTGATTCATGCAGAACCTACTCTGGTGTGCCTCAATGGCTCGTTGTGGATCTGGTCTCATTGCATCTGTACACATTGGAGGTGGTGCTTCTGTCTTGGGCAGGGTTGGCAAACCAGCAAGAACTCAGCCATCAGGCACTTGACATACTTTGAAACATAACAGGAATCAAGTCACAGCTTGCACACCAGACTGTTACTTATAACCTTATAGTTATACCTCCATGGTAATTGAATTTGTTGTTGTTTACATTTTATATATCAGTAAAAATATTCACCAAATGTTGCCTTTGTTGCTACTTCAGTGACAATATGCCCCTGCTTAAACTTGGGGTATCTTAGCTTGAAGACTGGATCCCCAGCTTATGTTGTCGCCTGTTCTCTGATATCTGTGATACAATGAACCAATTATACTTGACCTGCATATATCTGGCATATCAGCACATGTAAACAAATTTAATGACTCCCAAATTTAAAAACAAACACCACCATGAAGGAGCACTGTAAAAAGCAACATATTATATCATAACAATGATACTTGCCTGGCAACCATATCATCAACTTAACAAGATAATGGCTCAATGTTAATTCCAATTTTTTTCAACTTGCTCTAACTGGCATTTATATTTAAGATACATGGACGATGAATGATACATCAAACGAGAGCTAACGTATTGAATTTCAATAATATTGCTTTACTTTTCGCATTTTACCCCGTTTGAGCCATAAAAGTTGTGTGTTTGTGGAGCAATACGTTAAAATTCTCTGCGAGCATTTTTGACTTTTCGAGATTCAGCCCGTTTCGAATTCTCTAAATCGGTTCGCATTCGTTACTCGTATCGTTTTTATTGTTTAGTAGATGACAAGATGACATTCTAATGTTTATGATCATATAAAATCTAAAAAAAATGGCCAAAGGGAAAATAATATTATTTGCGTACGAAATGTTACGGTGTAAACAAATGTATTTTTTTCCCAATTTCATCAGATGGCCGCGACATATGTACACACTTTTAACAAATTTAAGTATGATGTTACAAATGGGTTAAGTTTATTTTCTTATTAAATGGACCGGAATGGTCGTATTTTGCACTTCAAAACGCTGTCCAATCATCTCATGCTCGCCGCGTGAGCCCGTATCAGGGTCAACTTTGCCTTCACTCAACACGGCTTCGCACTCTCGCAACCACCGCTGAACGTGCTCCGTTAAACAAAGTCGATTTTCCTTCATTTATCAATCCGAGCCCTAATATCCATCTATATACAGGGGTAATTCAAGTATAGTGGAATACTTTGGTCAAGTTTATTTTCTTATTAAATGGACCGGAATTGTCGTATTTTAGATTTTAAAATGTTCGATTTTGTCATTCCCAAGCCGGGAGAACGTATAGCATGCCTTCACACGGCCGACTCAAGATCGCTTACGCGACTGATCGCCTGGGGTCATACAAAGTCGATTTTCGTTCCCATTTATCAATCTGAGCCCTAATATCCATCTATATACAGGGGTAATTCAAGTATAGTGGAATACTTTGGTCAAGTTTATTTTCTTATTAAATGGACCGGAATTGTCGTATTTTAGATTTTAAAATGTTCGATTTTGTCATTCCCGCGCCGGGAGAGCGTATAGCATGCCTTCACACGGCCGACTCAAGATCGCTTACGCGACTGATCGCTTGGGGTCATACAAAGTCGATTTTCGTTCATTTATCAATCTGAGCCCTAATATCCATCTATATACAGGGGTAATTCAAGTATAGTGGAATACTTTGGTCAAGTTTATTTTCTTATTAAATGGACCGGAATTGTCGTATTTTAGACTTTAAAATGTTCGATTTTGTCATGCCCGAGCCGGGAGAGCGTATAGCATGCCTTCACACGGCCGACTCAAGATCGCTTACGCGACTGATCGCCTGGGGTCATACAAAGTCGATTTTCGTTCATTTATCAATCTGAGCCCTAATATCATCTATATACAGGGGTAATTCAAGTATAGTGGAATACTTTGGTCAAGTTTATTTTCTTATTAAATGGACCGGAATTGTCGTATTTTAGACTTTAAAATGTTCGATTTTGTCATGCCCGAGCCGGGAGAGCGTATAGCATGCCTTCACACGGCCGACTCAAGATCGCTTACGCGACTGATCGCTTGGGGTCATACAAAGTCGATTTTCGTTCATTTATCAATCTGAGCCCTAATATCCATCTATATACAGGGGTAATTCAAGTATAGTGGAATACTTTGGTCAAGTTTATTTTCTTATTAAATGGACCGGAATTGTCGTATTTTAGACTTTAAAATGTTCGATTTTGTCATTCCCAAGCCGGGGAGAACGTATAGCATGCCTTCACACGGCCGACTCAAGATCGCTTACGCGACTGATCGCTTGGGGTCATACAAAGTCGATTTTCGTTCATTTATCAATCTGAGCCCTAATATCCATCTATATACAGGGGTAATTCAAGTATAGTGGAATACTTTGGTCAAGTTTATTTTCTTATTAAATGGACCGGAATTGTCGTATTTTAGACTTTAAAATGTTCGATTTTGTCATGCCCGAGCCGGGAGAGCGTATAGCATGCCTTCACACGGCCGACTCAAGATCGCTTACGCGACTGATCGCTTGGGGTCATACAAAGTCGATTTTCGTTCATTTATCAATCTGAGCCCTAATATCCATCTATATACAGGGGTAATTCAAGTATAGTGGAATACTTTGGTCAAGTTTATTTTCTTATTAAATGGACCGGAATTGTCGTATTTTAGACTTTAAAATGTTCGATTTTGTCATTCCCGCGCCGGGAGAGCGTATAGCTTGCCTTATCAGCATTATGTGATTTAAGAAAACATTCGATTCTTGAACTTAATATGGTACTTAATTTATTTATTTGGGGTTGTGGATTCAAAAAACTATCCGTTACAGGCCAGTACCTTCAAAGGCAATATGCCGCTTGCGCTAGCGCGTGGAATTCGGCAGTTAGGGTTCACAGAGTAGATGTTGAGCTGCCGACAGTTACTGCGACGTTTGCGCGAGCTGCTCGTCGCCAAGGGCACCACCCAGATATAACACATCAAAGAGATTCTGTTAACCACGTTTTGTGTCAGATTCGTTCACGGAGTACATCCCGAGTATATCATGAATTCACTCCAGCCTTATATAAGTTGCGTATTGCCACGTCAAAATTCATAGCCATTGCGGTTAAACAATTCGCATTTGAATCTCTCTCTGACAAAATTTTTGCGTGAAGACGCGAGTGACCACTGACTTTAAACCATCACTGGTTTAATCGAACCATATATCTCTCATAGCTACTTGACGCGGTGTATATATATTTCACCAATCTTATAAAGGGTGTGACAAATGAGTTGTACTGCCCTAGTCTGGCCCTGAGGATTTTTATTGGTCTTGGTAGACCGCTAGGACATTTTATTTGCCTGTTTTTCGTCAAGACAGCTATTGCTGGTAACTATAGGAAAATAGTTGATAAGCGTATTTTCGTTTGGGAGTTGGTATGCATATCAAGGCAATAATAGATAAGTGGAAAGAGGAGGGGAGGGAGGCAACTTTCAGTTACCTCAAATCCCACCAGCCAGGTCTTGAGCCCCCTGGCTGTAGCATTTTACGAAAGAGTAATAGCTCGACACAAGAAGTTAAGCAAGACAATGGTCAGCGCAAAAGATATTGAACGGTATGAGGGTTTTCTTAACTCAGCGTTCACTTTTCCAGTTGTAAAAGCCCCACCCTCTGTACAAAAGCAGTTTTCTGAACTACATCCTCATGTCCAGTGTGGTCATGAGGGGGCAGCAGCATCTTTGGCTAAGGAGTTAGCCCATGTAGAGGAGAGAAATCGGAGTTAGAGGGTGTAGAGAAAGAGAAAGCCTTGGCTCAATATAACTCTAACGATGCATTGATGGCCCAAAAATTGGCAAGGGCAAGCAAGGTTATAAAGCGGACCAAAAAGAGGGAATCTTATGTGAGGGCAAAGTTGGCCTGCTTGGACAAAGAGAAACCCGTTATTAAGGACAATGCATTAGATGATAGAATAAAACGTCTGCAAGCGGATTTGGAAGCATGTAGAAATGAGAAGAATGAGCTTCAAACCACAAATGAGTGGATGGAGACAATCTTGAATGATTTTGACCAGAATAATTTGATCTCAACTTACGATGAGGATTCTAGAAGCTATTCAAATGAATGCAAGCTTTGCATATGTGATCTCTTGGACAATGGTGTGTCGCCTGGGAAAATACCAGCAGTCATAGAATCGGTCTTAGGCATGGTCGGAAAGAAGGCCAATAGATTGCCTGCAAGGTCAACTATTGTCCAGATTAACCTAGAAAGACTTGTTCTGTCACGAAAACAACTAGGGGAAGTTTTCAGTAAAGAAGAAAACACTACGCTGTTGTCCGATGAAACCAGCAAATTTGGGCGGAAGTTAATGGGGTATGAAGCTGTTGATGAAAAAGGGAATCTTTGGGTGCTGGGTTTGCGGGACGTTGAAACTAAGTCTGCGCAGGACTCCCTTAAGGTGTATAGAGAAATACTTCAAGATCTTGATGATGCTGCAGATGCCTCTCAAAATGAAGTGTCTAAGTTGGTTTTACAACACATTTCTTCTACAATGTCTGACCGTGCAGCAACAGAAATCAAATTTAACCAGCTCTTAGAGAATTACCGTAGGGATGCTCTCCCCTCTATTCTTGCAAATTGGGATGATCTAGCTCAAAGCGAGAAATCGTCACTTGGGAACCTATGCAATTTTTTTTGCGGTCTCCACTCACTTGTCAATTTGGCTACAACGTGCCAATCAACTCTTGTTGAGGTTGAAAAGAGTTTGTTTGAGGGTGGGCCACCTATTTTGTATAGCTCGTTTTTTAAAGAGATAGAGTCGGGGACTACACGGCTTATACGTACAGCTTGCAAGGCTTTTGCAATGTGAGGTGATGATAAGTCGGGTTGTTTTGGTCCATTCAATTTGTACATTAATCCCATTTTGGATGAGAACGATCTGCGCAGCCTACCTCTCACACCCTACAGAGGCAGTCGCTTCAATGTTCTGTTTTCCAATGCTAGTGGGGTGTTTTTTCTCCACAAACATATGGTAGAGTTCCTAGAATCGTACAGCCCAATGAATAGACTTTTAAAGGCTGTTCTTCATGACCTGAAAGTTACTCAGTATGTTGCAGGGGCAAAAGCACTTGGCCTTATTTGCAAACTTGTGACGTCCCCATTGTGGTTCCTTTTGGAAGACAAATCTGTGCACATACTTGATATGAATCACCATTATCAGGAGCTGATAACATTCTTTAGCAATGCAGCTCAAAACACAGAGGGGTTCATGGCTGGGAACATTTTGCCTTTTGGGGAAAAGACTTTCATCCAAAAAGATGCAGTATTCCATGCCCTCATTGAGCCAAGCAAAGATGATTCTGTGACCCAAACTATTCTTTCTGTTCTTCTCCCTGCAATGTCAGCAACTTGTCGGCATCTTTTCAAGGACCATTTGCAAGGTGGCCGCTACACAGCTCTCTCAGAGAGAGAAGCTGCCGAGGTACGTTCCAAAACGACCTCGGTTCCGAAAACTAGCAAGTTCGCTGAAAGTGTGTTTGGATCGATGGATCATTTGATGAGGGCCAAGCCAAGCATCTCTGCAATTGCATGCGAAGCATACATCATGTTTGCCAATAATAAAACTATGGAATGGATGAGGAGTCAGGATCAAGGGAAGCTGGGGTGTTTGATGAAAGCTAGCAGGAAGGAGGTCAAAGCTGTGAAGGAAAGGTTTAAGGAAAGGCAAAGGATCATTGAAGAAGCACAGAGAAAAACTGTCAATGAAAAGATGGCAAAGAGGGAGGAGGCTGCAAGAATAAAGCTGGTGGAAAAAGAACAGTGTACGAGTAGGATCATTCATCACGGTCTCTGGCAGTCGCATGCCGAAATTGATAATATGCTTGCAACATATGACACAGTATCAGGTCGGAAGTCGGCTATCAAGTCGCAAATGCAGTTCCGCAGAGATGTCCTCCATCAACAAGCAACTAGCAAGTCCTTGTTCAGTCTGTCTAAGAAAAAAGATGCAAAAAGAAAACAGCTGACAGTTGAGGAGCTTACTGCTAACCTTAAAGAGATAGTCCAACAATCCTTAGTTAGAGACCCTGTAACAGAAGAAAGCCAACACATGTTGGTTGGCAAGAGGGTGAGGCATATTTTAGTGGACACAGTTGATGGCAAAGAGGAACGGATAGCTTATCCAGCCAAGGTGGTGTCACAGGTACCAGGGTTCAGCGATTGGTTTAATATTGTATATGATGAGGATGATGCTGTGTACACATACCACCGTCTGGACGAGGATATCTCTAAAGGCGATCTTGAGATTTTGGTCACCTGATGTTTTAGCATTGTTTGGCAATTTCAGACAGGTGTCTGGTTGCAATAGTTTAAGCCTTGTTTGGCAATTTCAGACAGGTGTCTGGTTGCAATAGTTAAAGCCATGTTTGGCAATTTCAGACAGGTGTCTGGTTGCAATAGTTTAAGCCTTGTTTCGCAATTTCATACAGGTGTCTGGTTGCAATAGATTAGCATTATTTGGCAATTTCAGACAGGTGTCTGGTTGCAATAGTTTAGTATTGTTTGGCAATTTCAGACAGGTGTCTGGTTGCAATAAATTAGTATTGTCTTGCAATGTCAGACAGGTGTCTGGTTGCAATAGTTTAAGCCTTGTTTGGCAATTTCAGACAGGTGTCTGGTTGCAATAGTTTAAGCCTTGTTTGGCAATTTCAGACAGGTGTCTGGTTGCAATAGTTTAAGCCTTGTTTCGCAATTTCATACAGGTGTCTGGTTGCAATAGATTAGCATTATTTGGCAATTTCAGACAGGTGTCTGGTTTGCAATAGTTTAGTATTGTTTGGCAATTTCAGACAGGTGTCTGGTTGTAATAAATTAGTATTGTCTTGCAATGTCAGACAGGTGTCTGGTTGCAATAGTTTAAGCCTTGTTTGGCAATTTCAGACAGGTGTCTGGTTGCAATAGTTAAAGCCTTGTTTGGCAATTTCAGACAGGTGTCTGGTTGCAATAGTTTAAGCCTTGTTTGGCAATTTCAACAGGTGTCTGGTTGCAATAGATTAGCATTGTTTCGCAATTTCAGACAGGTGTCTGGTTGCAATTGTATAAGCATTGTTTGGCAATTTTAGACAGGTATCTGGAAAAGTGAATAGTGACTGTCATCCTGTCAATTTTGGCTCAAAAACTGACAATTCCATGAAATTTAAATCCTCAATAACTGTTTTAATAATTGATTTAAAAAAATGAAACATAGCTTATTCGAATCCTCTAGAATACATTTGTTTTGGTATAATTTCACAATGATATTCAAAATATAAGACATGAAAAGTGTCTGTTATTCCTTACCGTGGAATTCTGGCACAAAACCGAGCAATTCCATGGAATTTGAAACCTCATTAACTTTTTTACTAATTGATTTAAAAAAATGAAAAACATAGCTTTTTAGAATCCTCTACATTGTACATTTCTTTTGGTTTAATTTCACTATGATATTCAAAATATAAGACATGAAAAGTGGCTGTTATCCCTTACCGTAGAATTCTGGCACAAAACCGAGCAATTCCATGGAATTTGAAACCTCATTAACTTTTTTACTAATTGATTTAAAAAAATGAAACATAGCTTTTTAGAATCCTCTACATTTTACATTTCTTTTGGTTTAATTTCACTATGATATTCAAAATATAAGACATGAAAAGTGGCTGTTATCCCTTACCGTAGAATTCTGGCACAAAACCGAGCAATTCCATGGAATTTGAAACCTCTATAATTTTTTACTAATTGATTTAAAAAAAATGAAACATAGCATTTTAGAATCCTCTAGATTATAAATTTCTTGTGGTTTAATTTCACTATAATATTCAAAATATAAGACATGAAAAGTGTTTGTTATCCCTTACCGTAGAATTCTGGCACAAAACCGAGCAATACCATGGAAATTGAAACCTCAATAACTTTTTTTCTAATTGACTTAAAAAAATGAAACATAGCTTTTTATAATCCTCATGAGTATACCTATGTTCATGTATAATTTCAACAAGTTACAATGAATTTGAAAAAAATCACTGACAGCCCTATATATATATTTTATATATCAGTAAAAATATTCACCAAATGTTGCCTTTGTTGCTACTTCAGTGACAATATGCCCCTGATTAAACTTGGAGTATCTTAGCTTGAAGACTTGATCCCCAGCTTCTGTTGTTGCCTATTCTCTGATATATGTGATACAATGAACCAATTATACGTGACCTACATATATTTGGCATATCAGCACATGTAAACAAATTTAATGACTCCCAAATTTAAAAACAAACACCACCATGAAGGAGCACTGTGAAAATAAATACAACATATCATATCATAACAATGATACTTGTCTGGCAACCATATCATCAACTTAACAAGATAATGGACTATTTATTCAATACTAATACAACAAGAAAGTCATCAAATCTCACCCTGTGCTTCTCTATCTTGATAAAGGCAGGTCAGCTTTTCTTGGGCTGGGGTGGGAGGGGTTCACTTGCCTCACCATCCTTTCTTGATTGCTTGACAGCAGAGGCCTTCGCAAAAAGAGTAGGCACAGCAGCTTCTTTCATAACCCGCTTACATCGTGGTATCCAACCAAGCTCTTCTCTGAGTTTCGGTGCCTCTTCAAAACATTCCTCGGTGAAATGAACCGAGCACACAAACAAGTACTTGCCCGGGCCCGGCCATTTGTCTCGCGATCGTAGAACCTGGCCAATCCATTGTTTTTTTAAATCGTCCTTACCAGTAAAACCTGAACAAGCTCACGTCGTCCCGACTGGTACGCGGGCAGCCCCTAACACAACAACCATTAACCATCGCGTTCAGGCGGTCACAAGATGGCTAAAACGATCC
>CM067354.1:63596727-63739227 GCA_034190875.2 Urechis unicinctus
GTAATCATAGCACGATTCCATCCACACCGCTGATGGACAGAAGTGCAGACACAAGGAGTCAATCATACTGCTGCTTGCCTGTTAGCGGGTGAGTAATTGTACCAGGTAGTTACTTTATGGAACCATGTGAGAGGAGAACCCGGAAAGAGATCATCGGCGATATAAGAGTATCTTAAGGCCGTGTTGTGCTAAAAAGAGATCAGATTATTAAAGTAAGTAGATCAATGAAACAAGCGAACCAACAAATTGAAAGGCTTACATTCATTGCACCAGAAGTTAAAAAAGATAAGTCAATCATACTGCTGCTTGCCTGTTAGCGGGTGACTCCCTGATAACAACAATAGCGAGACCTGAAAGTTATCTTGTAAAACGACGATATTCGTCATCCATGCGATAATCGGCGAGCTGATATAACAATAAAAAGATCATATATTAAAGTAAGTAGATCAACTAAGCGAACCAACAAAGAAAGCGCATTCGGTCCCCGATGTAAGGCTTCCGAATCGACTCCCTGATAACAGCAATCAATACACGACTTATTCACAATAAAAGCACAGTGATCATATATACGAACTAGGCAAACTAAGAGCGCTCGGTCCCCGTGACTACGAGCGCCAGCGATCACTCACATTCCGGACAAAAGAGTCCGGCTCCCATCATGACTGCATGGAGACTCACTGAAGAGTCCGGCTCCAATCATGTGCTGACTGAAGGCCACGTGTACTTGGGTAGCCATGCAAGATCCGGACGAGAAGCCGGACACGGACATAGAGACCGGATCGGCATTGTACGTCTCTAGAGTCCGTACCTGCGCCCGGACGGACGCGACAAGAAGAAGAATTGCGTTTGTCCAGAGCATGATTGCTGTTTTGGGCGCGAGGACTACTGTTTTGATTTAATAAGGCGACGGGTAAACATATGGCAATATTCCCATGTCAAAAATACTGGTGTTATAGGTATGGTGAACCGAGTGAATATAAACCATCTGTAGCGGAAACGGAAGTGACTAGTGGTTTATTCGTGAGTTGAATATGTCAATCTGTATTTTACAGTTTGTTGTTTCATTTTGGCTGGCCGTCTGTGTCACTGTTGGATGTCTGTCTTATTGTCCAACTTATCTTTGTACTTCATGTTCCTTATCCCGTCATGCATGACCATCTTTGTACGTCATAGTAATGTTATCCAGTCAGATGGGATTAACCTGTAGTTATAATGCCCAGGCAGGTTTGCCACCATCAGCCGAGATGGACACGACTCCTTAGGTTGGGGATGACTAGTACAAGTCCGTTTTTGAGGAACAAGTATCTTTATTTTTCTGATCTTTCACTCTCAAGTCTCGAGTCCCAACTGGGACAGACGACTAGACGTGAGAAATGGCGGTGAGAGGACGAGAAGATCAGAACTCGAATTACTGACAGCTGGATTTGTCAGATTCAAAGGTATTTCCGTCGACGATCGACTGTAGATTCTCCACCATGTTATCAAGAAGATTGTGAAGTTGCAGCAGCAAACAGAACTTGGCCGCATCCTCTTGTTGTCTTTCTATCTTGTCCCGGTTGGCTTGTTTACGACTGCGTTTCTCTGCATCAATGACCATGACAGTGTATTGCTTCTGTACCTCCCGAGCTACAGAGTCTGTATGAAGCACTCATACTTAGAGATGGCTTCCTTTTGCCCCTCATTAATTTCCTCTCCATTTGCATACTTAGCTCTAATCAAATCCATCTTTCCCTGCCTCTTCTTCAAATTACGGACTTTCTTTTCAACGAATCTACGGCGACTTTTATATCTGATTTTCCACGCGCAGAAGGCCAGCACCAACTCCGAAATAAATGGATAATTTAGTTCACATTTCTTCACATTGGTTTGAATCACCGAATCGTATCCAGAATACGGCACATATATGATGCATGGGAGAGATTACCAGAAGCGTTGCTGTAGGCTATTTGATGTAATTTCGTGCGGCCATAAAATGGCGTTGAACAGAAAGCCTAATACTGTCTCAACCAGAAAACAAAACTCTTTACTTCAATACGATAATTTACACCCTTCAATCAAAGTAGTTACTGCGACCCCACCCCACCCACGTCGCTATAAACCAGCTTACGCTACGCGTCGTAATACGTACCGGGGTTCTAGATCAGCTGGCCAGGAGGTTAAGATTAAATCGATCAATTAGGAGTTGATCACGGTTTCAGTTTTTGACAACACCAATTTCAAGTGTTCTTGCATAACCTGTTACATAATACCACAATATGCCCTCTTATTTTGGTTTATTTGACTAATTGTATTACCAAAGAGAAGAGGACTATATTTCGAGAAGAAGCGGATTCCATTCCGCAAGGATTTTTATACTTGGTTCACTCGATGGGCCGTTAATTACAGCGACCACTAATCCCCCGCTAACTATCACTTGTGGGAAACCACACAGAATCCAACGCATATAACCTCTCTTTGCAGGTGAAATGTTAGTCAACACCTTGATCCAGACCAGCGGTCGGGTAATGCTCTCCCATAATCGCACTCACTCAACGAGGGCAGAGTTAAGTACATGTGGAATGTTGCTCGCTTCAGCTGTAACCCAATCACTTCACTCTTACAGCTTAAGCATTGAAGAACACGACCATATATATTGCTCCCTCCCTCAAAACACCCCCAACTACATTTCCGCCGGCAATGGTTTCGTGAATACATAAAAACAGAATTCCTGTTGTAGCTTGATATACAACCCAGAAAAACCTGTATTCCAATCTCTGTATCTGAGACCGGCTAATCCTTAGCTCGGGTTTCACCGCGCACCAATGCGCAGTGTTGATTTCTCATAGATTATAGTTAGAATTGATTTCCCCCATTCAAGAGCAACTTTACCATTGCGTCACGGTTTCATGTTCACAGACGTTGTCCAAATATGTCCAGTGCGGGAGGTAGTTTGTTTCCAAACAATCAGAGCCTCGCCCGTAGTCACAATCCGTCGTCTGTTACCCCGGCGGTTAATGGGAAACTCCTCTGTTGGGCTATTCGGATTCGCTGAACGGTGAAGGCTAAGTCGGATTCATCATGACGATGCATTGACTATTCATGCGAAGCGGGGTTTTTTTTTATATGCCTGTGTAACGAATAGTTTGGTTGAAGTGCTGTAATTGGAATGGAGATACTCAATACGCCTTCGGTTTCATCTCATACGGCCCACTGTTGTAGCTGTTGGCTTTGGTATTGAATATATGCCAAACAAATTGACTCAATATGTTTCATAGATATATAAAAAACGTGTATACTGGATTATTACATTGCAATTGTCTGCTTATTCGGATACGTAAGCAAACCTATCAACGAAAGCAATCAACCTGGTGTTAGGGATGTGATTGAGTTCAGCCGAGTACGTGACCGTGTTGACAGGTGCCATAGAGCTCGCTATCTATAGCAACAATCTCGCCCTTATTTGTGACAATTCTCCGTTCGATTACCTTTCTGCCAAAGGACCCCAACAACATTCAGATACCCCACCCCCGAATTCTTTTCATAACTCATATGAAATCTAAGACATCCATTCCCCTTGGAGTCCCGCCAAGTTTCCGCTTACGGTGAAGAGGCCCAGAAGACAGGCCATTAGATGGAGGGAAATTCTCTGCGCACTCACTCCATGAAATATTGTCATATCAAGGTGTGATTAGGATAATGCACGTGTCTAATGGCGTGTGATGAGGCTATAGATCTCTGGAGCCACAAAGGGGAGTTGTTCTAGTCCGGCTTGACTCACAACGGTAACAGCACTATAGGAAAAAAACAACCAATGGAGGCCACTCGACCGGGAGAGCGGGATTGATGTAAACAGTGTGGTTCTGGGTGTTTTATCAAAAGACTTCAGAAAGCTATCCTGGTTCGTTGCCGTGGCGTTGGGAGTATGTGTTGCCGCGGAGAGCGATGTTTCCGCATCAACTGCCACTGCATATGTATACGTTGTCGCAAATGCGATGACTGCGCTAAGATGTTCGGCAAAGGTGGACTGGCTATGGCCCTCGGGTCTGGCGCACTTGGTGAGTAAGACAGATTTAATGATGGCCATATTTGGTTGATTTTGAATCCTTAAAAGGGACCAAGCATTAGTGAGCTATCTGTTAACCCACTCCAGTGTACAAATCACTGGAGAGTTTAACAAGAAAGTCGAGCACCATTATATTATCAAGAGGGCCTCGGGACCTTCGCTCGCAGCGCCATTTCACTATTTTCATTCTAGTCTGCTAGTTGGCAGGACTGTACCTTCGTATTTCCAATCAACACCACGTGACTCTATAGTATCATGTTCTGTTTAGAGCGTTCTCGTTTTGACGATTGTTGGCCAATTTCCAATTTCCATTTAGAAACAGATCATAGCGGCATTAAAAAACGACCACCGAGAACTGGTTGTCCTTGTTTGGGTCAACATCATAACGGATGATCAGTTGCCCAGCCTCAAATATGTCATAACGGTCTGCGCCTCTTAAACGATGCTTTCTATGAGTTTTCGTGTAATTCTGATTTTCATTTTTGTCCAGCTGCCAATAAGACTAAGTTGTTGTACTTTTTTGTATTAGGAATGCCAAATGGCCAATAATTCATTGATATCGTTGGTACGAAAACAACTATCGTTCTAAGATTTGCCAGCGAGAACCAAACAGGCTTAATGACTAGGCTTGCGCAATTAATTTATGTTCATACATCACCGATCAAATCACCTCACTTGGTAGCTTGTCCAATAGTGTCCACCACGTGTCATTTGTGCTTATTCGAGACGATCCGTCAAAAATTAGCAATCGACACTTTACAAACCCATGAATTTTCAAACTTGTGGATACCAATGTCAATAGTTTTGAGGATATAGCCAGTTATTTTTTCACCCATTAGATGGAGGGAAATTCTCTGCGCACTCACTCCATGAAATATTGTCATATCAAGGTGTGATTAGGATAATGCACGTGTCTAATGGCGTGTGATGAGGCTATAGATCTCTGGAGCCACAAAGGGGAGTTGTTCTAGTCCGGCTTGACTCACAACGGTAACAGCACTATAGGAAAAAAACAACCAATGGAGGCCACTCGACCGGGAGAGCGGGATTGATGTAAACAGTGTGGTTCTGGGTGTTTTATCAAAAGACTTCAGAAAGCTATCCTGGTTCGTTGCCGTGGCGTTGGGAGTATGTGTTGCCGCGGAGAGCGATGTTTCCGCATCAACTGCCACTGCATATGTATACGTTGTCGCAAATGCGATGACTGCGCTAAGATGTTCGGCAAAGGTGGACTGGCTATGGCCCTCGGGTCTGGCGCACTTGGTGAGTAAGACAGATTTAATGATGGCCATATTTGGTTGATTTTGAATCCTTAAAAGGGACCAAGCATTAGTGAGCTATCTGTTAACCCACTCCAGTGTACAAATCACTGGAGAGTTTAACAAGAAAGTCGAGCACCATTATATTATCAAGAGGGCCTCGGGACCTTCGCTCGCAGCGCCATTTCACTATTTTCATTCTAGTCTGCTAGTTGGCAGGACTGTACCTTCGTATTTTCAATCAACACCACGTGACTCTGTAGTATCATGTTCTGTTTAGAGCGTTCTCGTTTTGACGATTGTTGGCCAATTTCCAATTTCCATTTAGAAACAGATCATAGCGGCATTAAAACGACCAACCGAGAACTGGTTGTCCTTGTTTGGGTCAACATCATAACGGATGATCAGTTGCCCAGCCTCAAATATGTCATAACGGTCTGCGCCTCTTAAACGATGCTTTCTATGAGTTTTCGTGTAATTCTGATTTTCATTTTTGTCCAGCTGCCAATAAGACTAAGTTGTTGTACTTTTTTGTATTAGGAATGCCAAATGGCCAATAATTCATTGATATCGTTGGTACGAAAACAACCATCGTTCTAAGATTTGCCAGCGAGAACCAAACAGGCTTAATGACTAGGCTTGCGCAATTAATTTATGTTCATACATCACCGATCAAATCACCTCACTTGGTAGCTTGTCCAATAGTGTCCACCACGTGTCATTTGTGCTTATTCGAGACGATCCGTCAAAAATTAGCAATCGACACTTTACAAACCCATGAATTTTCAAACTTGTGGATACCAATGTCAATAGTTTTGAGGATATAGCCAGTTATTTTTTCACCATATATTTTAGACTATTAACGATGAAATACACATGGAAGATAATTATTTGATTACACGCCTTAATTATTCTGCATAAATTAAATAACGATTTGGTTATGGACTGAGCCTGTTTATTTGGTGCAGTTAACATAGTCAGCTAATGATGTTGTTTTATTTACTGATCACGTTGCCGTGTTGACAGGTGCCTTATCGTGCAGCATAGTGAAGTCAGGCTACCGAGCCAAACCGCCTCCTCCCAACCCGTTCCTACCCCCACCCCCATCCACGGTGGACCCCGCGGCCATGACACCGACGCAGAAAGCCACCCAAGCTGTTCCAGCAATGTTCCCCTCACCCAAACCTCTCGCCGTCATGCCGCCTGTACCTGCTCCTGTGGCGACCCCCACAGCCGTACCATCAATACCACCACCTGCAAAACGCACACACGGACCCAAGATGGTAGAAACTGTCGGCGAATCATGCACTCTACAGTGACATACACTTCAGTTTTTGCAAGAGGAACACAAGAGGAGACTCTTTTATATAAGATACAGGAGCTTACACGATCGCCTTTATACCAGCGACAAGCCATCACACACTGTAATTCTGTGTTTGCTTAGGCTAAATATAGTATTTGACAAGCATTGCAATATTGTATTGAGATCATATCAAAGAAGCCCTTTCAATAAGGGAAAAATTTAATCAACATATTTAAGGGAAATGTATTGCAATGAAGGTTCTTACAAGTGAATGTATCGTTTGATATGATCGATGTGTGTAAGGAAACATGGTGTTGATTATTGTTCTTCTCTTATCCAAGGTAATCCTGAAGACAACACCCGTTGCTTCTTGAATGCATCTCAGCAGAGGATATCACAAGCAAATAAAATATCCTGCTGCGGATTGGGTCAAAGTTCAAACAGATAAGAATGATAAGGATCACTTGTAAAGGTCTACGTAGAAGTTGCCTAATGTGCTGTCACTGATAACATTTTGCGATTGTGGTGGTTTGATGCTTTAAAGAGCCTGTTCAGCCCTATATTAGTAAGGAGGTTGCCTAGAAAGCCGGTTGGCAACCGCACCGAAAAATTTAAAGTTTTCAGACTTTCCGTCGCTAAGCGGCACTGCGGTCTCGGAAAATAGATCCTTACTTCGGCTGTCGCCATTTTTGCTGTCAGAAATAACCCTTTCTGCTCGTCTGTCTCATTACTGCGCAATGATGCCCTCAACTTTAATAAGTGCGGATTTGATTAATTATACATTTTGTAACCTAAGCGAAAGCATACACATAAATAGCGAGGAAGTTATATAGCGCGTAATGATTTACAGCAGGCACTCGTGTGGTTCATGATTTTAAGGAGGCACCGTTATCGATGGAACGACACAACTAAAAGAAATAGATTTCTACTGTACATCATGAGTATTTCCAGTCAAATAATAATGTTGAAAATGTATCAGCATGATTTTCGATCAAGTAAACTTTGCGGCACAAATCAAAAGATGGCATCATTTATATCTGCGTTAAACGTAGTAATGTATTAACAAAATGATCCCTGAGTGATCGATATGGTACTGAACAGCCTCTTTGACTCGTCACATTATTAGTTTTGCGTATATTATCACAGCATTGATGAACCCGCCATGCACTCGTAAGAAATGAGATGTATTTCCCCGGGAATATTGCCGGACTATCAGTGACCCTCATCTGGCCTTACATTGCGCTTACTGCTAGCATTAGTATGCGCAGATGCCTAATTCCTGAGAACGGCCATTATGAAAAGCTGACAGGAAAACGTCTGGGAAATAACAAAGCACTAATACATCCAGGTAATTAGATTAGTGCGCGACGTTTGGCAAATGTGGATCAGCCTAAATGTCGGCGGTTCTGGCGCACCGTCAATAACGAAGTGCGGGAGAACACCACTGTATAAACTACTCCAAGTTATATATTGTAAAAGATGACTATATTTCCATTTCCATTTGGACTTTTTTGTTATTGTACGGCGGAATTGTTTCATACAAAGCGATATAGTTTGGTTTGGTAATACACCATTTCCATGGAAACGCGCCCATTGAAACCTACCTGGCATCGGATACGCCGGCATGTTTACAGTCAGTGTCGCAGTCCCGTGACTCTGACCTTCGCTCGCCTACATCATATCGTTGGAGCATCGATTCGTTACGAGAGCAATCTGTTCAAGACACGTCCTGTTTATACGAGGTTCAGAACAGTCAGGCTGGATGATAGAGCACAGTCTTGCCACTATTACTTGTAATCGGCACCGATGACTCTTGGTGCTTCCGCTGTATTCAATAGGTTAATGAAAACAGAGCCTTATGTCTACCCGAAAGCTATATCTGTCCGCTAGCATTTATCGACGTGGAGCTAGTTTGCCTCACAGCCGTTTGCGTCATAAAGTGAAGCTGACATTTACATAAAGACTTCAGTGAGACAATTTATTCATAGTGTCTAGGCTGCAAACAGCTTCAAACGACTTGGAGAGCTTCACTGAAAAAACGATTCTGTGTCAAAGCATAACAAGTTGACAAAGTGACGAAATGACCCATTTCCCACTATAATATGTGGCACCTCTCCTTTATTATTGCATATTAATGAGGGTTATGACCACTGTATGAGAACACCATTTACAATAACATGTGGCTAACTGGGACCCACCGTCTTCCCTACTCTGATGGAAGAGTATTGTTTTAGCAGAATAGTTGATAAGATGACAAAGCGACAGATATCATATAGTCATGTGGCTGTTGTCCAAGACGACAGCCACAAATACACTGTATTCATAAAGGCGCAATAATGTATCATATTGCATACATTGATTATGGCAGATGGCAAATATCTACATTCGCATCAGAGGAAATACTGCTGTTTTGTGATTTTTTTCAGGTCACAGGGTGCTCAGATATTGTTCATGCGACATACGCACTGTTGGTCTACAAAGCGCATTGTCAATATGCACACGGGGCAATTACCCAAAGGATAAGATTTTATTTAACCTCTAACACCAAAGATGGACAGTTTGCCCTGATATCGAACATGTAGCTCACACCCTGCGACAATCTGTAAGCAAATACCCACATCCTACCAACTTATGGTCAGCACAGCTCGACATGATTCGACTTACTTATGTTTTTGATTTGACCGTTGTATTGTTAATTGCAATAAAACACTGCGTTTCATTGGCCTTTGTATCATTGTATTTGAGTAAAACGGGCGATGTCATATGCGCCTCAGCGATGTGACAATATTCCGTGCGTGTATTGTAAAAGATGACTGATTTTATTGTGAAGATCAATTAATGATTAAATGCACAGTTCAATAGGACCCTGAGGCATTCAAACACATATCAATACGCATACGTATTATTTAAGTGCCTGGTTATACAATCGATCAAAACAGTTATGATTTACATCACTCCGTTGATAAAACAAGATATGTTCATTTCCTTTCATAACATAAGCCATTCCAAACAATAGTTTACCTCATATCAGCTGTTCAAGAGTTTGGCATTAATCGAAATTTGTCCGCCTGTGCAACAAGTAGATTTCCTCATGCATTTTCATTACAAGTGCCTGAACAGCAGCCCGAACAAGTGTATGTCACTGACAGCATTGTTCCCTTTGTAGTTTTCTTACTCTCAAGGATCTGGCTGCCACAAGTCTGACATCTTCTGAAAAGATCGTCCAAGTTGTTGTCAAAAACCAAATGCTTGGGCTGTAGAAGAACCGGTACCGTTCCTCAAATCTGATCAACCACTCACCGTCAGACACACTTGAATCTCGTTGTGGTGAATCGTCCACATCAGCATCACCATTTCCATAACTTATAAAACTGTCCTCACTTGGTATCACCTCATGTGGTGTTGAACTGAATAAAGGGACAGGGGGCTCAATTTGTACAGACGTACTACTCAGTCGCAACCCTGTAGTGATGGATCGTCCTACTGCACATCGATATCATTAGTCGTAAAAGGTATATTACATGTTCAGGGAATTTAGTCTCTTTATCCAGGCTATATGTGAACCGAGCTGTGGTGAAGTCATTCTCCTGTGGGACAGGGCAAGCGGTATCCATGACCAGGCCGGATTGACGAAGCTCTTTATCAGGAGGATGGGAATAAGGAGAATCTTAAAGGATTTCCTGTAAAAGCTGAAGATAGATTTAGTTAAAACTTAATTAAACTTAACATTGACCAGATTTCTGGGACTTCTCCTACCAGTGGCCTTAAAACATAAAGATAACCAAGATGTGGGCCAACAATTACAAAGGTCTTTAAATCGACAATATTCTACAAGTTAGAAAACTTCCCGATAAATTTCTTGCAAGGAAATATAAAAAAACCTATAAATGGTATGACGATATAATAATCTCAACTAATCTGGAGTTATTTATATCGATCAGAAATAGAACAAAGATCGCAAAATGTCCGACTTGGATAAGCCCCCTTTTTCCTGTCTGCGTTTTCAGCACGTTGCTCGGATGTTTCATGAGAAGCTGACTGCTTGGAAAATATAAACAGTGTAGGGAATTAACTTTTCTACAGTCTCTTGAATTTCTCGAAATCCATAGCGGCTTGCATATGGTGTTCAAAACAATCGGTGATAAAGCTATGTTAAGGACGTTATCAGCTGTAATTAGCTGTTCAGAGGATTTGTTATAGTCATTGCAACCAAAAGCAGTAAAATGCACCATATTGCTGAGCGAAAATCAGAAAACCCTCGAGGACAATTTGTTGCCGGATTCAGATTTTAGTGCTGTTGATCCAATTACGTCACTAAAAATGTTCACCAATATGTCGCGCCCAGCGGATACTTTTCCCAAAGTTAATGCTTTATTTTAGCTTAACTATAGTAAAACATCGGGTTAATATCGTTCAAAGCGACTTATCTTCAGTAGCTTTATTAAGTAACGCCATATTATTTTCCACTGGACTATTCCTTTAACGAGCATCGTTGACATCAATAAATGTTGTTAGGTTAGCATTACGTTTGACATATACTGAGCTTGTTCCTTTAAAGATCCCGGATCATCTGGTGCACTGATAAACTTCATGGCCGCGTGGATATACAAATATACATTTGAACCCATTGTGTCGTTTATACTCCATCCTAGAGCATGTATTGCCTGTACCACACTGTAGACGACAAACTGGTACATAATTGCCTTTGATCTGTTCTACAATGGACGTCAATGTATCACCAATGAGAGCAGACACGGACTTATGGTCAGCTGATGAAATGGTTGCACAATTGACTAATCTAATTGTAACACAGACCAATCTATTTTTGCCTAATCCCATCCCAGGCCCTCCTCTCGGCCTTGATATCAACAGAAGAAGCCAGCTTGGCTATGGTCACTGCTACCAAGCCTTCATCATTGTGTTGCCACGTGTGCCCATCTTGGCATAGACACTGAACACATTGTAGCCTGTAATGGAAAGAGAGACACGTGGCTAGCTGGTTTGGTCAAACACGTCCTCGGCATTTTTCGGTTAAAGATACGGTTGCCATTACTGGGTGTAGTGGCTTTATCCTCTGCTTCTGTTTCATTTTTCTCCTCTGCTTCTGTTTGATCTCTTGTTGCGTTTCTTTTATATAACAATACTTGGTATTGAGCATTCGATTGCTCCTATAACCGGCAATATTCCAGAGCAGTGGCGCACTTAAAAATCTTCGATATCTCTGTGCAATTGTGTTTGAGAGTTGCCCAAAGCTAGACAAACCAGTCTATGTTTCCATTATCGCTGAGTTGGTGGTTTTGATCAGTGGTTACTGGGGTGTTTGTAATGACAACAGACGGACAGATATCCTAGGCAACATGGGGTTTTCAGTCAATAGTATGCGGTGAGCTTTCGTCCATTCCTTTTTGTATTTGCATAAAATGTTTTTCATTAACGCTATAATTAACAAGAAAGCAACGCGTGAACAAGACAACCAGTACCATTATAATCATACTGCTCAACATAATAGCCTGGATTGTAGTGCCATGGTTGAATCTGCCGTTTAACGATATACCAGAGCTAATCTATCGTAGCTGACAGGCAATCAGCACTTAATAGGCGCCAACTCCATTTCATTTCGAGCCCTGAAACCCCACAGTAAGGGTGCAATAATAAAGCGGATGAAAGTGGCAGGTCATTAATGGGTTTCTCGCACCACTAGCAGAGAAGCCGGCACCCACACGCCGAGTAATAGTAGTGGTGGAGCCGCTGGGCTATTAAACTGGCCGATTTAACAGCAGACTGGCAAGCACAACACGTGTTTGGATATAAGAACAACAGCTCTCTATATACACGAGGCAGATACTATAACGGGTTTAATTGGGGACTGGGTTGGAAAACCTGGTGGTGACTTAGGCAGAGCAGCTCTAATGGCCGGACTCATACATGTAGTCGGATTTGCTCTGGTTAATGGAATGCTGATGTCATAGTCAGCAATGTTCACATCCCTCACCACCACCACCGCTTCGCAGCTGTTCTCCATTCAAAATAAAGCATGTGAGAAAAGCATGAAATCGTATCAAAAGCGCTTGTATAACTGTATGTGTTCATGGTTTGCATGTTGTGGCTGTTGGTCTCAACCTTTAACCTCAATCATCACGTATTGAGGACTATCCCATGCTAGGTGACAAGTGTTCTTATTGTATTTAGCTGTAACCATAAGTCATGTATGTACAGTCTGCCAACACTGCTGTTTGTGGCTGATATCTTCTGCAGCCAATCTATGTTAGATGAGACCCCATCACCTTTCATACCCGCTGCACCTGCATGTGTCGTAGGTTAGGATGCGTCTTCAGGGATGGTAGACATGTAAGATAATGAATGGGTTGATAATATGCTCTGATGCTGCCAGATGGTCCTCAAATGACATCTCAGTCAATTTCTGTTTCTGACATCTTTGCCGAATACATCGAGATATGCATCTCCCTCTGACCATTGGTCAATGCAGATGAACCGCGATTGCAGAAACTGTGGGCAGGCATATACTGGTGATGTTATATTCAATAAGTATCGATGCGTCTGATTGGTAAATAGATGCAAGAATAAAAATATGAATTATGGAACGATAAGGTTAGGATGCGTCTCCAGGGGATGGTAGACATGTAAGATAATGAATGGGTTGATAATATGCTCTAATGCTGCCAGATGGTCCTCAAATGACATCTCAGTCAATTTCTGTATCTGACAAATGGTATGTCGTTTGTACAGTACCTGACATATACCAAGCGTGACAGTCAAACCAGTTAAATGGCTTAGTATCAAGATGAACTAGCATTAGAAAGAGAAGTTGTATTAGTAGACTGCGTGTTGTTATCACCGTTTGCGTGTATCTTGGTGCAGGGGAGTCGATGTTATGACTTTTATTATATTTGGGGTACCATTTGTCTATGCTAGATATATTGGCCACCCTGTTAACGAATTTACCAGCACCATCTAATCATTTAAGAGCAAAATTATTATCACATCTGCATTCTGGTACAGAGTAGACTAAATTCAATTACTGACCTTGGGTTTATCGTGCTGGAAAATGGTAATATTTCAGAACATGAGCCCAGTTTCATCTTTAATGAGGTCATGAATAATAACCAGATGAAAGGTGAAATAAAGGCACGATCTGTGAACGCTAATTAAGATTCCAAGATTGATGAATAACGAAATAAATGACCTCAGCCGAAAAGACGCTTTACGAACCATGATTGGCTACATAGCACAAGTTGGAGAATGATCTGATTAAAATCGAGTTATTTTGTTAGATCTGTTATTATGCTAATCAAAGATATGAACCGGTATCCTCTGCTTTGACACAGAGAAAACCAAAATGTCACTCAGAGTAGATGTTAGTTTGCAGATCCATTGAGGAGGTTGATTGATGTTCACAAATTGCAATGGTTAACACCTATTTCTCGCTACCTTGAGGAATTAACGACATTAGAACGATAAACTAGCTATTGACCGACAACTACTGAACCTATTGAGAATTCATAAAACCAATGTATATGACTTTCCACATGCATCATATTAATTGACTTCTCAATATGGTGTCTCAAAGATTCTCAACTGGGTAACTTTCATGTCCAGGTGGATCACAGGACAGCGAAATGAGCTGAGGTTACAGTGATGGCATCGATTTTGGGGGCGGATGATTCTATAGGATTTGGCAAGGCGAACTGAGGGGTTATTCTGAAGAAGTTAGCTTAGTATAGCACATCACTAGATCATCATGGAATCAATTATTAATTCTGTTGTTGTTGTTGTTGTTGTTATATTAAAGTAAAGCAGTTCGGCAACTATAGGCTACGTTCTTTTTCAAAAAACACAAACAGAGCATACAAAGAAACATCTCTCAACATCCCATCATAGAGCGCCAGGTAGGAGTTGTTGTACTGTATATAGAAATTATAGCAGAGATTAGTAGTCGTGAGACTAAAATATAGAGAAGTGAGTGCAAAATAATGATGGTTTTTCACAGGTGAGGGATAGAAGAAAATAACTAAAAGGTGTACAGAGAAAGATTGAAGAGTGAGTGAGTTATGATTTGTGTGATAAAAGTGTGCTATTGCACATGTATGAAATGGTGCATATAATGATATCTTGTTGGAACAAGTTATTGATGTTTAGTTTGTAATTAATGGAGTTAAATTTGTTCATGAGTGGGGTAGGGAGGTTTGAGTAATTGGGGCAGTCAAAGAGGGGTGATGAGCGGTTTCTGGAAAAGGACAGTAATGGCAGAGAGGGTTTGGATGTAAGGAGTGTGCTTTTGCAGTATTGTAGAGGTGGGCTATCTAATGCTATTAATGTTAAGATCTTGTCGGAAAAGATGTTATTACTGAAGGTAGGGTGTTTATAGTCTAATGTGGATTTAAAGTTTGAAGGTTAAGGAGTTGTGCCTATCTTCTTGCCAGGTTTGTATTAAGTGTTTATTTATGATAGAATCTTGTGTGTTTAGATCTAAGGGTATGGGTTGGATCAAAGGGTTAGAATGAGATTTTGTGGCTTATTAGTCTGCAGTTTCATTTCCCTTGATTCCGCAATGAGCAGAAATCCAGGCTATTAACGTGTCATAGTTGTGATAAACAAAAGAGCGGAAAGGCATTAGATTCCCTGGATGAAGGTATTTAGGATTTTGTTCTTGAGTTCAATAACAAATGAGAGGGAGCCTGTGAGGATTATAGAGTTTGGAAGGTTAGTATGAAGACCTATATGCAGAGAACTTATTATGGTTAAAGCATGACTTGTTCTGTAGCAACCGAGTTCTTAAGTGGTTCTTCTATACGACCTGAATGATATCAAAACAAAAATCCACAAAGAATGTATGGTTAATATTGGATCCTGAGAAGTTATATATCGGTCTTACTTGCTAATAGTGTGACAATTAAGAAAAAAGCCATGACAAATATTAGATACATTGCCACGAGCTGTGGTCTTAACACTGTGATGCAATGTTTTCACACTATGCAAGTATCAACTACTATCATTTTCTGTAGCAGTCGAAGTGTTTGAAATGTAATATTTGAGATTGTTTCGCATGTCTGAGGTTGTATGTTATAAGAGCCAGCCTAAGAGTTGCTTCCATCACATATCAAATAAAACTATTCCTCTAACGAAAATCACCATTTCCCTATGCAACAAGGTATCCAAGCATATGACACGGAGTGCCCTTATATACTTCTAAGCAATATGTCAATCCAATACTTCCTGAATTGATTTATCTGATAACCAAAAACCGTAGGTATTTCATCGGCAGACTAGATAGATTTACGGAAATAGTCATGGAGCAATAAATCTAGGTTTGTTGATTAAGTGATGCTAGACATTATAGAAGTTATTGAATTCTGCCCAGTGATATACATCGCGAAGCAAAACATCCCAGACGGCACAATGCATTCTTATTGGTTTTGAGAAATACAAGATGTACCAATGCCAACAGCAATAATTTCTCTATAAAATCAGTTTGGGACCCAAACTTACGAATTACCTGATGATGGATCTTATGTGAATATGATTATAAACAGTACGTATTATAATATCAATGATTGCCGTACAGACGCTTACAATAAATCTGATTTATCTCAAATTTGGCATTGTTAAATAGACACCAACGTAGCCTTCACTGGTTGACATATAATTAGACAACAGTTGGTGTGTGTGATGTACTAGTGAGTGATAAGCGATGTGATATGGCATATTATTATACAAATAGTATCATAAAGTGCGCAGCAAATACACTATTCGTGAATTGGTCCCGAATAATACCAAGATAAATTACCAGCTAGAGTGTATTGACAACATTGGATTCTAAGTTGCGATATATTCAGCTTATATGCCGACAAGTGTGCATTGTAGGCCTCGGCAAACGTTCTGTGTTCGTCATCGGGCTATCTTTTGGTATTTTCAATGTTGCAGGTGCGATAAATACTTTCACAATAGACAACAGAATAACATTCGGGAAACAGAGATCTTAAACAAACCTTGTCCATGATAGAATTCACCTTGGTTTGACTGCTGTACCAGTTATATTTGCTGTTTCCATAAGTTAGTGACTATCAAGGCCTTGATATCGCGGAGCATAATATATGAGTGGGCGCAGTATAGCGTCGCATTATTCGCATCATTAAATAGTGCGATAAAGTCAACCCCAAAGTGAGAATCATTTTTTTGAAAATTCTACAAGATGATATCAAGCTGAACAGATCTGAATGTTGAGTACAACTATCAATACAATAATACACGCATACATGCAATGCACAATCACGGTCGCCAGTAAGATTAAAGCCACAGTAACGACAAGTCAACCACACCTGTATATTCACATCACATGCGGATATATTCTTTGAGGTGAATCAGCTTCGGATGTCTTGATAACGTTAATCAGATCGTCAAAATTGCAAGTGCTCGAAATGTCTAGTTATCTTGATGCATAGAACGTAATACCAGCATAGTAATCTTGATGTCAAGGAAGTATTTCTTAACTCCTATGTAGTGTTAATCAACAAAAATTTAGAAAATAACCGTTCATGTGACAATGTGAATTCAGATTTTATTAGAAGCTATAATTTCATGGTAATATCGATGTCAAGGAAGTATTTCTAGATACTATGGAGAGTTGATGAATAAAGTTTGTCAAATATAATAATCCTTCACGCGAAGGTGTGCTCGTTTCTAGTCGCCGATGCCTATTAATTCGATAGAGCGGTTTCATAGCTCCAACCGTATTGACCCATTCGTAAAGGAGCAGTTTAAATGGCGATACAGAACCAGCAGGGTCGAACATAACCAATGAATGCCTGGGCCTAGTTGACCACTGACATGGGCACCAATACATTAAGCTCGCTCGAAACGCGATCGGACTGTAATGAAGATTTAAAGCAAATTCAGAAGCGCGATCTCAGCATTGTGCACGACGCTGATTCATTGATACTAGCTACGTTCTCAATTGCAGAAGTGCCTCTGTGACAGTATAGTTAATCTTCAATGGAATCTCATTCCCTAAGGCAATCTTTATAATAACAACCGGCATTCATTGTAGAATGTAAAGGTTTATGGGGAAAAAACGTTATCATGTCATGGCATGATATGGTATGGTTAATCACTGTCAATGGCAGCTGGTGTTGACATTAAATGCATATTTGCTATGAGAAATAATGCAGATTTTCATTTTGCATCATTCATGTTTCAATCCAAATTCGAGACATAACTATCCACTTCCTGCTATCTTGTTTTTTGTGAATTGTTCAATGCAGATCATGGGCACTAACACCCAAGCACATGGGGTGTTATGTCAAACCGGCACACCCATGGCATGAACATCCTTAATGGTGAAAAGACATGGGGCATAATACCTGGCCTTTATTTTAAGCTATCTGGATGCTATCTGTCATCAAAACAATAGACTTGTAATATTTGCATGGGTACCAATTGTGTTTTGCCAAGGCGTCACCACTCTAAACTTATTTATCGAAGTGAAGCATGGATGAGTGTTTTTCCAATGTAAACAAAGAGAACGCAATCAAGTGAGCTTATTGTACTGCAGCCGATACTGGTCCCTTCCGCTGACAACTGATCGGTCACAATTTGTCTTGGATGTTTAATCGTACAATTATCAAGGATATTGGCTTACCTTCGTTTCGAATGTGTAAATATCTGCCCCATATCATGTAAGCTGTATTCTAAAACTACAGCTTACTTGAGGCCATTCGTCCGCTCGATGTAATAATGAGAGAACTCGAGTTTTAATCCGCTAAGCGGCGCCACGGAGCAATGCGGTCCCTCGCCCTCTTCCGGTATTCTAATACACACAGTTTACCATAGAAGGTTGCGGAACATCGTTATTTTTGATTGAAACCTTTCGAGTTATATCGTTGGTAACATAGGATATGCAAAGCAACTATCAAAACAGACTTGGTCCGTATGGCGAAGTCGCTGACCCGCGTCAACCAGATTCGGGCCAAAGCAATTACCACGGCATCCGTAATGAGCCTGGGACCGAAGTCAAGCCATGTGGGATTGTAGTGTCCCAAACACACCCCTACCTTGCATGCTCACCAGATGGGGTTGTGTCTGATGACATGATTGTTGAGGTTAAATGTCCCTACAGTACCAGGGACAAACCTGTCACTCCTGTCTCAGTGCCATACCTGGTCAATGAGAACAACCAGCTCATCCCTAAAGCCAACATGACTTACCAAATTCAGGGCCAGTTGTTTTGCACGAACGGTCAACTTTGTCATCTTGAGGTGTTTATGTCTCAGAGTATGGAGATTTTTCCAGTTACCCGTGACGATGAGTTTATTACTACTATGATTTCAAAGTTAGAGGTGTTTTTACCAGTAGCGATGAATGAACAGACCAGTTTTGGCGATGATTCTTTCCCTTTCCACTGGGTCATGACCTCATTATATTGAAACGGCTCGCATCTATTGGCAGTCTGAAACTTTGCCTCTGACAGCGTTCATTGCCCGCGTTGTCCATCCAAATTCAGGGCCAGTTGTTTTGCACGAACAGTCAACTTTGTCATCTTGTGGTGTTTACGTCTCTGAGTATGGAGATTGTTCCAGTTACCCGTGACGATGAGTTTATTACTACTATGATTTCAAAGTTAGAGGTGTTTTTCAGGGACTATTTCAAAGATCCTATACTTGATTCAATTTTTTTTCACAATTTCTCTTACTAAGTAGTCTTGTGCACTGATTTCTTTTTTCTTTAAGGAATCATTTACCTGCATATTGCATGTGGTGGAATGTATAATAAATTCTTGAAACTTGAAAAGTACAAAGTGTATTAATTGAATTATAAACAATTATCCCATTGGGGGTTCCACAGTCACTTATTCAATGAAAGGGACAAACATGAATAGGGTGAAAAACAATTTTTTCTTCAACAGTATTCACGTGTAGGGTTATTATAGATAACATTATAAGGCACCAAGATTTTTAAGATTTTTCCCAATCCTATTATCCGCTCAATGTGCACCCTCTTGCTGGAGATCACTTTCCCTGTCAACTTATTCTTCTTACTGAAAAAGGTTGGTATATTTACGGTGACATCATAGGGAGCAAATAAGTCCTGCATGACAAAGCCATTACCGAGTCACCCTGGTCACACATTTCTGGTAGTTTTCTCCTTTCCATCACATGCCTGTCACTGGTTTCGCCGCCATAAGAGGGAGACACATAGGACACTAGGCCTCCTGGTGTAGCACCCACCACCACCTTCATTGTGTTACGGTTCTTGTACGTGGCCTAGAGAAAACGATATACCTGGGTCTCTTTGATCTCGACTTGGCAAAGTTGACCGTCGCCGGCCAGGTTCGTTTCACACGTTTCGGAGATGCTCGTCCGCTACGTACAGCGCATTGAACAGTGACAGCTTTACCCTAAATTTCGTCATCATCAAATTCTCATGACCGCATGACGTATTGCCAAAAATTTTATTCGTCGTTTCGGAAAGATGCTCGTACCGCTACGAAGAAGCGCATTGACAGTGACGAGCTTTACCCTAAATTTGCATGACCGCATGAAATAAAAAATTTTATTCCGCATGAGCACAATGGAAATGATCTATTCGTTGAATTGAAGCCTAAACCGTAAACCGCGAAGTAAGCGCATAACCTGATAACTTCCGGTCGAGCTTGGGACCGCATTGCTCTGTGCCGCCACCCCTCGGAGAAAACCGCAACGCGGTCTCCCATTGATCAGATTCCCTTCAGTGATTCGATTGGCACCGGCAATTCCGTCTCATTTTCTTCTAATGTCCCCTTTATTCAATAAATTTGACCCACTTCAAGTATTGTACATCAATTATTCCATCGTGAGAAGACGCGGTTGGGATAAACTGCGCCTCAAAATTGCTGTGGTGATATCCCGCAAATCCATGGTGATTGTCAGACTTTGCTTTTTTCAGTTCACATTGTGCCTTAGTATTGTCTATTCAACAACCGCATTGCTGGTCTACAGATTGCAATATCAATATGCAAAACAGCGATCACTTGATTTGTTGGCTCTGTCGAATTCAATGTACAATGGGTAATGTGTTTATTGCTAAGTTTATCTACCAGAAGACTGATATTGCTGCAGAGAAAGAATCAAATTAACCATGCATCATAGAGCAATTATCCAATGAAGTAGCGTTTCTATTACCCCGATCATCGAAGAATGGTCAGAGCCTAATGCCGAACCTATAGTATCACATTAGATGATTGGAGTGATTGGTAATACACGCGATAAGCTAAGTTAGAACCTTTTTTAAGTTCTGATTTACAATCATCCCCATTGAGCATTCGATAAACAACCAAAACTATTCCAAAAAATATCCAAAGTGAAATGCATGACACTGATAAAGGAAACCACCAAGAAGAACAAAAAATCCAGAGATATCCGTCATGGTTTGATCTCTGGGTGTGTCGCGGCTCGGAACAGATAAAACTGATAAGAGTAATGCGGTACAGCAATGCCATCTAACCCTTAATGCAATGTCCTAGCTGACACATAAACAGCTCCAGCTGTCAGTTTACCCACGATATTGGGAGAAAGTATTTGTCAATTTATTGATATATTAATTAATCATTCATTCGTTCGTTCATTCAAGTAGAAGCAATCACCTTATGACATTATAGTCATATGTGGATGAAAAAATGCTTTGTTTTAAGATATTGTTAGCAGGAGCCAACAGAAACAGCCAACTAACAGTAGCTACGATAACGCATGATGCGGCGATTCAGATGCTAAATGGCCTTAAGGTGATTGATACTCAAGCCAGCTGAACGAACTATAATATCATAGACTTTACTCATTTTTTGAATAATTCCCTGAATTAAAGTCGGCGAGATCTGAAGGTTGGACAGTTTTCTTCTTTGTTTGCGAGCACTTGGCCCGGGCCTGATTTCATAGTCGCCGCCATTGGTGAGGAGTGACGTCATTGAATCCAACAGCGCCAGCATTGTTTACTGGCAGTGCGACGTCGATCAGTGACTAGTTGTGCGAGCAGCAAGAGTTTGTCTTGATACAGAGTATTCTAATGCATGTAGCGGTTTGAAAGTGGACAACTTCAACATAATCAATTCGAACCAATGAAGAAGACGACTGGTTCGAAAAAAACGATAAAGAATGGCGAATGAACGTGGTAGCGACGACGAATGGACATGAGATGGGAGAGACGTGGAAACGGAGGGGTGGCGACTGGATAACTTGGTGTCGTGCTCTTGTGCACGATGTAAACGACTGCCCGCTAATCAAGAGAATTTGTCTTGCCAAGAAATGACAGAAGCAGGGCGATTCCTACCCGACCTACAATACACATGTGGTCACCCAGACTTCAGAGCTGTTTGCCTCAAATCAGCTGCACTAAGGGCCTTCGTGAGCTTTTGACAAACGAGTATGCATTAGTTGTAAATTTATCATTTGTGCTACAATTTTATTTACATGATATCCACCAGGTGGAATCAATTTATAAAATAAATTAACAACAATGGAGTAATTATATCTATCATCTTGTTACTTGCTAATGGTATGTTCAAGAGTTTGGTATGAAATGAAATAAAGCGAATTGTCCACCTGTGAACAAAATGTCGCCAGCAACAAGTTGATTTTCCTAAAGGCATTGTCCTTACAAGTGGCTGTGACTGTCAAGTGCCCGAACAGCTGCCTGAACAAGTGTAGGTCACTGACTGCATTGCTCCCTTCGAAGCATTTTTACTCTCAAGGATCTGACTGCCACACGGAAAAGATCGTCCAAGTTGTTATAAAACACCAAATGATTGGCTGTAGAAGAATCGGAACTGTTCCCCTTCCTTCACGCTTCTCAAATGCGACTAACACCTCACCGTCAGACACACTAGAATCTCGTTCTGAGGCCTCATGTACTACTCAAAGCGTAGTGGCGATCCGTTACTGATGCACCCTCCCAATGCACACCTATGTCATTGGTTTTAATAGTTATATTCACATAGCAGTGATCCGATGTTATGACATGTTCAGGGCATTGAGTCCCTTTATCCAGGCTATGTGTGAACCGAGCTGGGGTGAAGTCATTCTCCTGTTGGACAGGGCAAGCGGTGTACATGACCAGGCTAGATTAATGAAGCTCTTGATCAGGAGGTTGCGAAATGGGAGAATCTCGTAGGATTTCCCGTAAAAGCGGTAAGAACAAGTCGAAGATAGATTTAGTTCAAATTGAACTCAATTCTGACCACATTCTTGGACTCCTCCTACCAGTGGTCATCCACCATGAGATTATCAAAGACAGACAAAGATGTGTGCCAACAATTACAAAGGTCTTAAAATCCACAATATTTTACAAGATAGAAATTCCCCCCTGGTAAATTGCTTATAAGGATTAACATAAATGGTATGACGATAATAATCTCAAAAGCAGTTTATAGCAGTATCTATGGGCAGTTATTTATATCGATCAGAAATAGAATATAGATCGCAAAATGTCCAACTTGGCTCTCATGTTTTTTTCTGTCTGCGTTTTCAGCACGTTGCTCGGATGTTGCAATAGAAGCTGATCTCTTGGAAAATATAAACAGTGAAGGGAATGAACTTTTCTCCAACTGTCTCTTGATTTCCTTGAAATCCATAGCGGCTTCCGTATGGTGTTCAAAACAATCAGTGATAAAGCCATGTAAAGTTGTCGCTGCAAACTCGGACATTATCAGCTGTTCAGAGTGTTCTCTCTTCAATTTCGATAACCACATTGACAAGGGTGGAAGCTGAGTGGCTTTAGGCAACCTGAGGAACAAATTCCTCTCTTAAAATCAATACTATAATATCCTAGGTAACATGGGGTTTTCAGTCAATGGTATGGGGTGAGCTTTCGTCCATTCCTTTTTGTATTTGCATAAAATGTTTTTCATTAACGCCATGATTGACAAGAAAGCCACGAGTGAACAAGACAACCAGTACCATTATGATCATACCGCCCGACATAATAGCTTGGATTGTAGTGCCATGGTTGAATCTGCCGTTTGACGTTATACCAGAGCTAATCTATCGTAGCTGACGGGCAATCAGCGCTTAATAGGCGCCAACACCATTTCATTTCGATCCCTGAAACCCCACAGTAAGGGTGCAATAATAAAGTGAATGAAAGTGGCAAGTCATAAATGTGGTTCTCGCAGCACTAGCAGAGAAGCCGGCGCCGAGTATTAGTAGTGGTGGAGCCGCTGGGCTATTAAACTGGTCGATTTAACAGCAGACTGGCAAACACAACACGTGTTTGGATATAAGAGCAACAGCTCTCTATATACACGAGGCAGATTTTGTTCATTATGGTACTGTAACGGGGTAAATTGGACACTGGGTTTGAAAACCAGGTGGTAACTTCATTCTAAAGGTGGAGCAGCTATAATGACTCATTCGTGTAGTCTGATTTGGTCTGGTTAATGGAATGCTGATGTCATAGTCAGCAACATTCACATCCCCCACCACCACCGCTTTGCAGTTGTCTCAACTTCAATCACCACGTATTGAGGACTATTCCGTACTAGGTGACAAGTGTTCTTTTTTGTATTTAGCTGTAACCATACGTCACGTGTAAACAGTCGGCCGCCAACACTGCTGTTTGTGGCTGATATCTTCTGCAGCCAATCAATGTTAGATGAGACCCCATAACCTTTCATACCCGCTGCACCTTCATTCGTCTTCAGTGATGGTAGACATGTAAGATAATGAATGGGTTGATAAATATGGTTTGATGCTGCCGATGGTCCTCAAATGACATCTCAGCCAATTTTGTATGTGACATCTTTGCCGAATACATCGAGTTATTCATCTCCCTCTGACCATTGGTCAATGAAGATGAACTGTCTTTGCAAAATTGTACCAATGGCGTTCCACGTGTAGGAGTTCTGTCGATTGCAGAACGTTTTGAATGCCCGCGACCCTTCCGTGACGGATTAGAAAATATTATGCTAAGTATTGGATTCATCAAAATGTTTGGGACAATATCATTACTGGTGACGCATATAACATTTTCTTTCAAAGCATAATCCCTGAAAAGAAATTAATGTTACAATGATAAGTACATGTGAGTTAAGAAAGGTGTACTGCATACTCGGTCAAAATTATGGCGAATGCTTTTCTGTGCAACTACGTCTACTTGACTGTGTCTGATATACCATGTCAAGCTTCCAGTAACCTTCGGCGCCAACTGTCATTAATCTGTGAATCATAATCCATCTTCTCTTTCCTGGCCGATCTCTGTGGGTAGGTACGCAATCATTTATTTATTGAATGAGTTCCTTATATATATTCTGTTCAATATTTATCGTCGAGCAGCTCTGCATTCATGTCCTAAAAGCATAAAAAAATGTAGACAAATTGAACCGATTTGAAAAATCAATCCCATCTTTATGCTTTTTACAAAAGACACTATGCACAATACTAGTTTAACATGTCATCAGAATGCTTGTGTAAACAGGCACGAATATATTGATGTTGTAGGTTGTATTGCAGCGTTAACAGGTGTCAATTATATATTGCCTCTTCTAAATCGTCTCAATAGATAGGTGGAGCTGGTCCAGATGAGGTGGTACATATTTGGTTAATACTATACACATTATAACAACATACCAAATGTCCCCCTCGGCGTATTCGAGTGGTATAAGTGAAAAGAAGACTCATACTGGTTTTGTATCAAGATGAACTAGCATTAAGAAGCGATAGTTTGGAACAAATATTCTGCAAGTTTAATTAGTAGACAGCGTGTTGTTATCACAGTTTGCGGGTATCGTGGTGCAGGGGTGTCGATGCTATTATTGTTTAGGTACCATTTGCCTATGCTAAATATATTGGCCACTCTGTTAACGAATTCACCAGCAGTCTAATATTTTAGGAGCAAAATTATTATCGCATCTGTATTCTGGTACAGAGTAGACTAAATACATTTACGGACCTTGGGTTTTTTCTTTGTGGAAATTCGTATTATCTCAGAACATGATCTCTGTTTCATCTTAAATCCGGTCATGAATTATAAAAAAATGAAAGGTGAAATAAAGGCAAAATCTGTGAATGCTAATAAGATTTCAAGATTGATGAAAAACGAAATAACCTCAGCCGAAACGACGCTTTACGAACGAACCATGAGTGGCTACATAGCACAAGTTGGATACTGATCCGATTGAAATCGAGCTATTTTTTCATATCTGTTACTTGGCTTAACAATGTTATGAACCGTAATCCTCTGCTTTGACACAGGGAATACCAAATAGTCACGTAAAATAAATGTTAGTTTGCAGACTCAGTTATTTCTCTCTTCCTTTAGGAATTAACGACAATAGAACGACAAACAAGCTATTGACCGAGAACCATTGTGCCCTATTGAGAATTCATAAAAGCAATTTATATGACTTTCCACATGCATCATATTAATTGACTTCTCAATATGGTGCCTCAAAGATTCTCAACTGAGTAACTTTCATGTCTAGGTGGATCACAGGACAGTGAAATGAGCTAGGGTTACAGTGTTGGTATCCATTTTGGGGGCGGGTGATTCGATATGATTTGGTAAGGCGAACTGAGGGCGATGCTGAAGTAGTTAGCTTGGTATAGCACATCACTAGGTCATCATGGGATTAATTGACTAATTCTGTTATGTTGTTGTTGTTGCTATATCAAGGTAAAGCAGTTCGGAAACTATAGGCCACGTACTGTTTAAAAAACACAAACAAAGCATACAAAAGAGGATGTATCAACATGCTATCATAGGGCGCCAGGTCGGAATGGTTGTAGGAGGAGGGAGACAGTGCATTTATATTGTATATTGAAATTATAGAAGAGATTAATAGAAATGAGACTAAAATACATAGGAGTTAGGTTCTTTACAGGCCATGTGTTTATTAATTCTATAATGTTAATAAACTAAAGTATTAAATTGAATTAAAGTAATGAACAATTATATAAGGTCTCCTAATTAGGGTACTGAAGGATGCAAAATAATGATAGTTTCTCACAATGACGCCTCTCCAATGCATTAAAGTAAGAAATAAATTGGCCCTAAAGTACACCATGTCCTTATAAGGACTTGGGGGTTTCCTGGAAAGAAGACATTAGTGAGGTATAGATGAAAATAAGTAAAAGGTGTACAGAGAATGATTGAAGAGTGAGTGAGTTTTAAGAAAGGGGGAGGGTCGATAGAAAAAGTTTGCTATTGTGCATGTATTAGATGGTGTATTTAATGATATCTTGTTCGAACAAGTTTTGGATGTTTAGTGTGTAATTAAGCTCAGTTTGTTTATGGGTGTGGTGCGGAAATTTGAGTAATTGGGGCATTCAAAGAAGAAGTGATGAGAGTGTTTATTTATGATAGAATAGTGTGCATTTATGGGTTGGATAAAGGGGTTAGAATGAGATTTGTTGGCTTCTGAGTCTACAGTTTCATTTGAGCAAGAATCTAGGCTATTAAGGTATTATAGTTGTGATGAGCAAGAAGAGTGGAAAGGTGTTTGATTTCATTGATAAAGGGATTTAGGGTTTTGTTTCTGAGTGCAATAACAACTGAAAGGGAGTGTGTGAGGATTATAGAGTTTGGAAGGTTAGTATGAAGACCTGTATACAGAGAATTTACGATGGCTAAAGCTTGACTTGTTCTGTAGCAACCGATATCGTTCTTAAGTGTATATCGAACAACTTGTTCTTCTGTATGAACTGAATGATATCAAAACAAATATCCACAAAGGGTGTATGGTTAATATTGGATCCTGAGTAGTCATATATCGAAATGGGCGAGTCAGTATGATGCTATCACTTGCTGATATTCAGTGTGTGACAATGATGAAAAAAGTCATGACAAATATTAGCTGTGGTCTTAACACAGAGATGTTTCCACACAATGCGAGTATCAACTACTATCATTTTCTGTAGCAGTCAATGTGTTTGAAAAGTGTGTGTAAAATGTAACAGTTGAGACTGTTTCGCATGTCTGAGGTTCTATGTTATAAGATCCATCCAAACAGTTGCTTCCATCACATATCAAATAAAACTATTCCTCTAAAGAACATCACCACTCTATGTAATCCATTTCCCTATGCAGCAACATATCCAAGCATATGACGCTGAGTGCTTTTGTATACTTCTGAGTCATATGTCAATCCAATAATTCCTAAATTCATTTATCTGATAATCAAACACCGTAGGTATTTCATCGTCAGACTAGATAGATTTACGGAAATAGTCATGGAGCAATTAATCTAGGTTTGTTGATATGTTGATGCTAGACATTATAGAAGTTATTGAATTCTTCCCTGTGATTAACCTCGCGAAGCATAACATCCCAGACGGCACAATACATACTTATTGGTTTTGAGAAATACAAGATGTACCAATGCCAACAGCAGTAATTTCTCTATAAAATCAGTTTGGGACCCAAACTTCCGAATTACCTGAGAATGGACCTTAAGTGAATATGATTATAAACAGTACGTATTATAATATCAATGATTGCCGTACAGACATGCTTACAATAAATCTGATTTATCTCAGATTTCGCTTTGTTAAATAGACACCAACGTAGCCTTCACTGGTTGACATATAATTAGACAACAGTTGGTGTGTGTGATGTACTAGTGAGTGATAAGCGATGTGATATGGCATATTATTATACAAATAGGATCATCAAGTGCGCAGAAAATACGCTATTCATGAATTGATCCCGAATAATACCAAGATAAATTACCAGCTAGAGTGTTTTGACAGCATTGGATTCTAAGTGGCGATATATTCAGCTTATATGTCGACAAGTGTGCATTGTAGGCCTCGGCAAACGTTCTGTGTTCGTCATCGGGCGATCATTTGGTATTTTCAATGTTGCAGGAGCGATAAATACTTTCACAATACACAACTGAATAACATTCGGGAAACAGAGATCTTAAACAAACCTTGTCCATGACAGAATTCACCTTGGTTTGACTACTATACCAGTTATATTTGCTTTATTACCATTAGTGAGTGAATATCAAGGCCTTGATATCGCGGAGCATAATATATCAGTGGGCGTAGTATAGCGTCGCATTATTCGCATCATTAAATAGTGCGATAAAGTCAACCCCAAAGTGAGAATCACTTATGTAAAAATTCCACAAGATGATATAAGGCTGAACAGATCTGAATGATGAAATATAATTATACACGAATATATTCAATGCACAGCCTATGTAATGACAAGCCAGCCACACATATATATATATATATACATCACATTTGTAACCGAATCAGCTTTGATAACTTCAATCAGATCGTTGAAATTGCAAGTGCTCGAAATGACTAGTTAACTTGATGCATACAACGTTATATCCGCATAGTAATCTGGATGCCAAGGAAGTATTTCGTTATTGCTATATAGTGTTAATCAACAAAAAGTGTAGAAAATAATCTTTCATGTGACAATGTGCTTGAATTTAGTCAAAACAGCGTTACAACGTTTGGTAGGTCCATCGATTCCGCTGCTGACGGTTTGGTTACATAAATCAGATCGTTGACATTGCTCACACAGGCGAGTAGTTGATATTTTTTAGTTTTTAGAATCTATGCTTTCATGGTGATATTGTTGTCACGGGTGTGTTCTAGCATCTATAGAGAGTTGATCAATAAAGTTTGTCAAATATAATAATCCTTCATGTAACAGTTTCTAGTTTCGAAGCTCCTACCGTAATAACCCATTCGTAAAGGAGCTGTATATATATAGTTATACACAGAACTGCAAGTCGAAAATTTCCAAGGCAATCAATACATTGACCCACGTCTCATACCAAGCATTGTGCATCTGTTATGCCACCATGAGAAGACACGGTTGGGATGAACTGCGCCTCAAAATTGCTGTGGTGATATCCCGCAAATCCATGGTGATTGTCAGACTTTGCTTTTTTCAGTTCACATTGTGCCTTAGTATTGTCTATTCAACAACCGCATTGCTGGTCTACAGATTGCAATATCAATATGCAAAACAGCGATCACTTGATTTGTTGGCTCTGTCGAATTCAATGTACAATGGGTAATGTGTTTATTGCTTTGTTTATCTACTAGAAGACTGATGTTGTTTCAAAGAAAGAATCCAATTATAAGAGTCTATGCATCACAGAGCAATTATCCAATGAAGTAGCGTTTCTATTACCCCGAGCATCAAAAAATGGTCAGAGCCTAATGCCGAACCTATAGTTTCTCATTAGATGATTTGAGTGATTGGTTATACACTCGATAAGCTAATTTAGAACATTTTTTGAGTTCTGATTTACAATCATCCCCATTGAGCATTCGATAAACAACCAAAACTATTCCAACCAATAATACACCCCCACCATAGTGGAACGCATGACACTGATATGGGAAGCCACCTGGTGGCACCAGCAGCTAGGTTCGCCCAAGAAGAACAATAGTTTCTAGAGATATCTTTTAGGGTTTGATCTCTGGGTGTGTCGCGGTTTGGATCAGTTAAAACTGATAAGAGTAATGTGGTCCAGCGATGCCATCTAACTCTCAAAGCAATGACACATAAACAGCTCCTTGTGTGTCAGTTAACCTAGATATTGGGAGAAATTATGCGTCAATTCATTAATATATTAATTAATCATTTATTCAGGAAGAAGCAAACATCTTATGACATTATAGTTAAACGTGTGTGACAAAATGCTTTTTCTTAAGATTTTGCCAGCAGAAGCCAACAGAAACAGCCAACTAACAGTAGCTACGATAACGCTAACGATTCAGATGCTAAATGGCCTTAACGTGATTGATACTCAAGCCAGCTGAACGAACTATAATATCATAGACACTCATTTTTTTAAAAATTCCCTATGTTAAAGTCGGCGAGTTCTGAAGGTTGGACAGTTTTCGTCTTTGTTTGTGAACGCTTGGTCTAGGCCTGATTTCATAGTCACCGCCAATGGTGAGGAGTGACGTAATTGAATCCAACAGCGCCAGCATTGTTTACTGGCAGTGCGTCTTCGATTAGTGACTAGTTGTGCGAGCAGCACGAATTTGTCTTGATACAGACTATTCTAATGCATTATGTAGCGGTTTGAAAGTAGACAAATCTCTATTCGAACCAATGAGGAAGACGACTGGTTCGAAAAAACGATAAAGAACGGCGAATGAACGTGGTAGTGACGACGAATGCACATGGCCCACTATTCAAGAGAATATGTCTTGCCAGAAGCAGGGCGATTCATGCCCGACCTACAATGCAAATGTGGTCAACCAGACTTCAGTGCAGTTTGCCTCACATCAGCACATTTTGACAAACGAGTATTCATTAGTAGTAAATTTATCATTTGTGCTACAATTTTATTTACATGATATCTACCAGGTGAAATCAATCTATCAAATAAATTAAAAACAATGGAGTAATTATATCTGTCATTTTGCTACTTGCTAATGGTATCTTCAAGAGTTTGGCATGAAATGAAATTTAGCGAATTGTCCACCTTTGAACGAAATGTCACCAGCAACAAGTTGATTTCCGAAAGACATTTTCCTTACAAGTGGCGTGTAAACCACCAGGTCTGTACTGCAGAAGGCGGCATGGCGTGTAAACCACCAAGTCTGTATTGAAGAAGGCAGCAAGGTGTGTAAACCACCAAGTCTGTATTGAAGAATGCAGCATGGCGTATAAACCACCAGGTCTGTACTGATGAAGGCAGTATGGCGTGTAAACCACCAAGTCTGTTCTGAAGAAAGCGGCATGGCATGTAAACCACCAGCATTGTATTAAATCAAGTTTAATGAGTCGCATGGCATTCAAGCCACGTAGCCTGTATTTGAAAGTGACCCACGTGGCTCGCTAGTTGGTCAAAAACATTTCGGTTAAAGTGTGGTGGCTTCGCCTTCTGCTTCTGTGTCATTCTTCGCATCTGCTTCAACTTGTTCCATTGTTGGGTTTCCTTTATACAACATTACTTGGTAATGAGCATTCGATTGCTCCTAGTACTAGCAATATTCCAGGGGAGCGGGGCACTTTTGAATCTTTGATATCTTAGTGCAATTGTGTTTGAGTTTTGTTTCATTGGCAATAGCACGCCCAAAGCTAGGCAAACCATTCTATGTTTCCAATTCATTATCGCGAAGTTGGTGGCTTTGATCAGTGGTTACTGGGGTGTTTGTATTGACAACAGACGGACAGATATCTTAGGCAACATGGGGTTTTCAGTCAATGGTATGCGGTGAGCTTTCGTCCATTCCTTTTTGTATTTGCATAAAATGTTTTTCATTAACGCTATAATTGACAAGAATGCAACGAGTGAACAAGACAACCAGTACCATTATGATCATACCGCCCGACATACTAGCTTGGATTGTAGTGCCATGGTTGAATCTGCTGATGAACCAGAGCTAATCTATCGTAGCTGACAGGCAATCAGCACTTAATAGGCGCCAACACCATTTCATTTCGATCCCTGAAACCCCACAGTAAGGGTGCAATAATAAAGCGGATGAAAGTGGCAGGTCATTAATGTGGTTCTCGCACCACTAGAAGAGAAGCCGGCGCCCTGTATTAGTAGTGGTGGAGCCGCTGGGCTATTAAACTGGCCGATTTAACAGCAGACTGGCAAGCACAACACGTGTTTGGATATAAGAGCAACAGCTCTCTATATACACGAGGCAGGTTTTGTTCATTTTGGTACTGTAACGGGGTAAATTGGACACTGGGTTGGAAAATCTGGCGGTGACTTCGTTCTTAAGGCGGTGCAGCTCTAATGGGTGGACTCATACATGTAGTCGGATTTGGTCTTGTTAATGGAATGCTGATGTCATAGTCAGCAATGTTCCTATCCCCTCACCACCACCACCGCTTTGCACAAAAATAAACCATGTGAGAACAGCATGAAATCGTATCCAAAAAAAGTTGTATAACTGTATGTTTTCATGGTTTGCATGTTGTGGCTGTTGGTCTCAACCTTCAACCTCAATCATCACGTATTGAGGACTATCCCATACTAGGTGACAAGTGTTCGTTTTGTATTTAGCTGTAACCATAAGTCATGTATGTACAGTCTGCCAACGCTGCTGTTTGTGGCTGATATCTTCTGCCGCCAAGGTCAGTAATTGTATTTAGTCTACTCTGTACCAGAATGCAGATGTGATAATAATTTTGCCCCTAAAGGATATGTTAACATCGTGACATATATCTAGCATAGACAAATGGTACCCCAAATATAATAATAATCATAACATCGACTCCCCTGCACCAAGATACACGCAAACGGTGATAACAACACGCAGTCTACTAATACAACTTCTCTTTCTAATGCTGGTTCATCTTGATACTAAGTCATTCAAACACTATGACTGTCACGCCTGGTATATGTCAGACACTGAACATTCGCCATACCACTTAGTCGATATCATATTCAGTTAGAGGTGCAACAACATACCTTGACTAAAACAGTCGCTTGATTAAAAAATGATTGTCACCCACATTCAGCTCCTGATGTGGGGCTAATGTTGCAGTACCATTGGACTTGCCCTCACTTTTTGTTACATTATAAATAACTCGTGGATCCCCTTTGACGATTCAGATCGGTAACCCCCCACACCCCCCCACCCCCAATGCAATACCTGATCTGACCCATATGTAATTTATCACCTGATAATCATTTTGTCTTCTGTTCAAACATTAACGAGCGGTTTGGATGAGAAGCCATGAGCCCAACGACTTTGTCACCTTGCAGGATGCCGTAGACATTTTTATAGCTCAGGTAGTAGAAGTAACAAAATGTCATTTGCCAAGCGGGATCCATGGCTTTTTTTTGTTTGGAAACTCTAAAACAACGCTAACACGAGGGTCGTAGGCATTCAAAAAGTTGCCAGTATCTTTCCGTAATTCAAATTTTGATTCTTACATCTTTTTGCCTATCAGATGCATAGATACAGGATATGGGACTGATTATAACATCACCAATATGTACCCGCCCACAGTTTCTGCTATCCACAGAATGCCTTCACATAGAACGCCATCGGCACGATTTAGCAGTGACAGTTGCTCTGCATTGATCAACGGTCAGAGGGAGAAACATAACTCGATGAATTCGATAAAGAAGTTACATTCAGCAATTGTCATTTGAGGACCATCTGGCAGCATCATACTATATTAGCAAGATATTCATTACCTTAGATGTCTGCCATCACTGAAGACATATCCTAACCTGCGGTACATGCAGGTGCAGCGGGTATGAAATGGTGATGTTAGTTTGCAGATCCGTTAAGGGGGTTGATTGATGTTCACAAATTGCAATGGTTAACACCTATTTCTCTCTACCTTGAGGAATTAACGACATTAGAACGATAAACTAGCAATTGACCGAGAACCATTTTGCTATATTGAGAATTCATAAAAGCAATATATACGACTTTCAACGTGCATCATATTAATTGACTTCTCAAAATGGTGCCTCAAATATTCTCAACTGGGTTGCTTTCATGGCTAGGTGGATCACAGGACAGTGAAATGAGCTAGGGTTACAGTGTTGGTATCCTTTTTGGGTGACGATTCGAAAGGGATTGGTAAGACAAACTGAGGGACTATGCTGAAGCATTTAGCTTGGTAAAGCACATCACTAGGTCATCATGGGATCAATTGACTTATTCTGCTATGTTGCTGTTGTTGTTATATCAAGGATCAAGTAATCTACGTAAATGGGCGAGTCATTATGATGTAGTCTTTTGCTTATATGCAGTTTGTGACAATGAAGAAAAAAGCCATGACAAATATTAGCTACATCGCCACGAGCTGTGGTCTTAACACAGAGCTGCAATGTTTCGACATCATCCAAGCTTTAACTACTATTATCTCCTGTATCAGTTAAAGTGTTTGATAAGTGTATGTAAAATGTAACACTTGAGACTGCTTCGCATGTCTGAGGTTCTATGTAATAAAAGCCAGTCAAAGAGTTGCTTCCACCACATATCGAATAAAACTATTCCTCTCACGACAATCATCACTCTATGTAATCCATTTCCCTATGCAGCAACGTATCCAAGCATATGACACTGAGTGCCCTTATATACTTTTGGGCAATATGTCAATCCAATAATTCCTGAATTGATTTATCTGATAACCAAAAACCATAGGTATTTCATCGTCAGACTAGATATATTTACGGAAATAGTCATAGAGCAATTACTCTAGGTTTGTTGATATGTTGATGCTAGACATTATAGAAGTTTTTGAATTCTTCTCTGTGATTTACATCACGAAGCATAACATCCCAGATGGCACAATGTATTCTTATTGGTTTTGACAAATACAAGATGTACCAATGCCAACAGCAGTAATTTCTCTATAAAATCAGTTTGGGACCCAAACTTCCGAATTACCTGAGAATGGACCTTAAGTGAATATGATTATAAACAGTACGTATTATAATATCAATGATTGCCGTACAGACATGCTTACAATAAATCTGATTTATCTCAGATTTGGCATTGTTAAATAGACACCAACATAGCCTTCACTGGTTGACATATAATTAGACAACAGTTGGTGTGTGTGATGTACTAGTGAGTGATAAGCGATGTGATATGGCATATTATTATACAAATAGTGTCATAAAGTGCGCAGAAAATACGCTATTCATGAATTGATCCCGAATAATACCAAGATAAATTACCAGCTAGAGTGTTTTGACAACATTGGATTCTAAGTGGCGATATATTCAGCTTATATGCCGACAAGTGTGCATTGTAGGCCTCGGCAAACGTTCTGTGTTCGTCATCGGGCGATCATTTGGTATTTTAAATGTTGCAGGAGCGATAAATACTTTCACAATACACAACTGAATAACATTCGGGAAACAGAGATCTTAAACAAACCTTGTCCATGACAGAATTCACCTTGGTTTGACTACTATACCAGTTATATTTGCTTTATTACCATTAGTGAGTGAATATCAAGGCCTTGATATCGCGGAGCATAATATATATCAGGGAGTAGTAGTAGTATAGCGTCGCATTATTCGCATCATTAAATAGTGCGATAAAGTCAACCCCAAAGTGAGAATCACTTATGTAAAAATTCCACAAGATGATATAAGGCTGAACAGATCTGAATGATGAAATATAATTATACACGAATATATTCAATGCACAGCCTATGTAATGACAAGCCAGCCACACATATATATATATATACATCACATTTGTAGCCGAATCAGCTTTGATAACGTCAATCAGATCGTTGAAATTGCAAGTGCTCGAAATGACTAGTAAACTTGATGCATACAACGTTATATCCGCATAGTAATCTGGATGCCAAGGAAGTATTTCGTTATTGCTATATAGTGTTAATCAACAAAAAGTGTAGAAAATAATCTTTCATGTGACAATGTGCTTGAATTTAGTCAAAACAGCGTTACAACGTTTGGTAGGTCCATCGATTCCGCTGCTGACGGTTTGGTTACATAAATCAGATCGTTGACATTGCTCACACAGGCGAGTAGTTGATATTTTTTAGTTTTTAGAATCTATGCTTTCATGGTGATATTGTTGTCACGGGTGTGTTCTAGCATCTATAGAGAGTTGATCAATAAAGTTTGTCAAATATAATAATCCTTCATGTAACAGTTTCTAGTTTCGAAGCTCCTACCGTAATAACCCATTCGTAAAGCAGCTGTATATATATAGTTATACACAGAACTGCAAGTCGAAAATTTCCAAGGCAATCAATACATTGACCCACGTCTCATACCAAGCATTGTGCATCTGTTATGCCACCATGAGAAGACACGGTTGGGATGAACTGCGCCTCAAAATTGCTGTGGTGATATCCCGCAAATCCATGGTGATTGTCAGACTTTGCTTTTTTCAGTTCACATTGTGCCTTAGTATTGTCTATTCAACAACCGCATTGCTGGTCCACAGATTGCAATATCAATATGCATAACAGCGATCACTTGGTTTGTTGGCTCTGTCGAATTCAATGTACAATGGGTAATGTGTTTATTGCTTTGTTTATCTACTAGAAGACTGATGTTGTTTCAAAGAAAGAATCCAATCATCAGAGTCTATGCATCACAGAGCAATTATCCAATGAAGTAGCGTTTCTATTACCCCGAGCATCAAAAAATGGTCAGAGCCTAATGCCGAACCTATAGTTTCTCATTAGATGATTTGAGTGATTGGTTATACACTCGATAAGCTAATTTAGAACCTTTTTTGAGTTCTGATTTACAATCATCCCCATTGAGCATTCGATAAACAACCAAAACTATTCCAACCAATAATACACCCCCACCATAGTGGAACGCATGACACTGATATGAGAAGCCACCTGGTGGCACCAGCAGCTAGGTTCGCCCAAGAAGAACAATAGTTTCTAGAGATATCTTTCAGGGTTTGATCTCTGGGTGTGTCGCGGTTTGGATCAGTTAAAACTGATAAGAGTAATGTGGTCCAGCAATGCCATCTAACCCTCAATGCAATGACACATAAACAGCTTCTTGTGTGTCAGTTAACGTAGATATTGGGAGAAATTATGCGTTAATTCATTAATATATTAATTAATCATTTATTCAGGAAGAAGCAAGCATCTTATGACATTATAGTTAATCGTGGGTGACAAAATGCTTTTTCTTAAGATTTTGCCAGCAGAAGCCAACAGAAACAGCCAACTAACAGTAGCTACGATAACGCTAACGATTCAGATGCTAAGTGGCCTTAACGTGATTGATACTCAAGCCAGCTGAACGAACTATAATATCATAGACACTCATTTTTTTAAAAATTCCCTATGTTAAAGTCGGCGAGTTCTGAAGGTTGGACAGTTTTCGTCTTTGTTTGTGAACGCTTGGTCTAGGCCTGATTTCATAGTCGCCGCCATTGGTGAGGAGTGACGTAATTGAATCCAACAGCGCCAGCATTGTTTACTGGCAGTGCGTCGTCGATTAGTGACTAGTTGTGCGAGCAGCACGAATTTGTCTTGATACATACTATTCTAATGCATTGTGTAGCGGTTTGAAAGTAGACAAATCTCTATTCGAACCAATGAAGAAGACGACTGGTTCGAAAAAACGATAAAGAACGGCGAATGAACGTGGTAGTGACGACGAATGCACATGGCCCACTATTCAAGAGAATATCTCTTGCCAGAAGCAGGGCGATTCATGCCCGACCTACAATGCAAATGTGGTCAACCAGACTTCAGTGCAGTTTGCCTCACATCAGCACATTTTGACAAACGAGTATTCATTAGTAGTAAATTTATCATTTGTGCTACAATTTTATTTACATGATATCTTCCAGGTGAAATCAATCTATCAAATAAATTAAAAACAGTGGAGTAATTATATCTGTCATTTTGCTACTTGCTAATGGTATCTTCAAGAGTTTGGCATGAAATGAAATTTAGCGAATTGTCCACCTTTGAACAAAATGTCACCAGCAACAAGTTGATTTCCGAAAGACATTTTCCTTACAAGTGGCGTGTAAACCACCAGGTCTGTACTGCAGAAGGCGGCATGGCGTGTAAACCACCAAGTCTGTATTGAAGAAGGCAGCATGGCGTGTAAACCACCAAGTCTGTATTGAAGAATGCAGCATGGCGTATAAACCACCAGGTCTGTACTGATGAAGGCAGTATGGCGTGTAAACCACCAAGTCTGTTCTGAAGAAAGCGGCATGGCATGTAAACCACCAGCATTGTATTAAATCACGTTTAATGAGTCGCATGGCATTCAAGCCACGTAGCCTGTATTTGAAAGTGACCCACGTGGCTCGCTAGTTGGTCAAAAACATTTCGGTTAAAGTGTGGTGGCTTCGCCTTCTGCTTCTATGTCATTCTTCGCATCTGCTTCAACTTGTTCCATTGTTGCGTTTCCTTTATACAACATTACTTGGTAATGAGCATTCGATTGCTCCTAGTAGTGCAATTGTGTTTGAGTTTTGTTTCATTGGCAATAGCACGCCCAAAGCTAGGCAAACCATTCTATGTTTCCAATTCATTATCGCTGAGTTGGTGGCTTTGATCAGTGGTTACTGGGGTGTTTGTATTGACAACAGACGGACAGATATCTTAGGCAACATGGGGTTTTCAGTCAATGGTATGCGGTGAGCTTTCGTCCATTCCTTTTTGTATTTGCATAAAATGTTTTTCATTAACGCTATAATTGACAAGAAAGCAACGCGTGAACAAGACAACCAGTACCATTATGATCATACCGCCCGACATACTAGCTTGGATTGTAGTGCCATGGTTGAATCTGCTGATGAACCAGAGCTAATCTATCGTAGCTGACAGGCAATCAGCACTTAATAGGCGCCAACACCATTTCATTTCGATCCCTGAAACCCCACAGTAAGGGTGCAATAATAAAGCGGATGAAAGTGGCAGGTCATTAATGTGGTTCTCGCACCACTAGCAGAGAAGCCGGCGCAGAGTATTAGTAGTGGTGGAGCCGCTGGGCTATTATACTGGTCGATTTAACAGCAGACTGGCAAGCACAACACGTGTTTGGATATAAGAACAACAGCTTTCTATATACACGAGGCAGGTTTTGTTCATTTTGGTACTGTAACGGGGTAAATTGGACACTGGGTTGGAAAATCTGGCAGTGACTTCGTTCTTAAGGCGGTGCAGCTCTAATGGGTGGACTCATACATGTAGTCGGATTTGGTCTTGTTAATGGAATGCTGATGTCATAGTCAGCAATGTTCATATCCCCTCACCACCACCACCGCTTTGCAACTGTTCTCCAAGCACAAAAATAAACCATGTGAGAACAGCATGAAATCGTATCCAAAAAAAGTTGTATAACTGTATGTGTTCATGGTTTGCATGTTGTGGCTGTTGGTCTCAACCTTCAACCTCAATCATCACGTATTGAGGACTATCCCATACTAGGTGACAAGTGTTCGTTTTGTATTTAGCTGTAACCATGCGTCTTGTGTTTATATTATGCCAACACTGCTGTTTGTGGCTGATATCTTCTGCCGCCAAGGTCAGTAATTGTATTTAGTCTACTCTGTACCAGAATGCAGATGTGATAATAATTTTGCCCCTAAAGGATATGTTAACAGCGTGACATATATCTAGCATAGACAAATGGTACCCCGAATATAATAATAATCATAACATCGACTCCCCTGCACCAAGATACACGCAAACGGTGATAACAACACGCAGTCTACTAATTAAACTTCTCTTTCTAATGCTGGTTCATCTTGATACTAAGTCATTCAAACAGTATGACTGTCACGCCTGGTATATGTCAGGCACTGAACATTCGCCATACCACTTAGTCGATATCATATTCAGTTAGAGGTACAACAACATACCTTGACTAAAACAGTCGCTTGATTAAAAAATGATTGTCACCCACATTCAGCTCCTGATGTGGGGCTAATGTTGCAGTACCATTGGACTTGCCCTCACTTTTTGTTACATTATAAATAACTCGTGGATCCCCTTTGACGATTCAGATCGGTAACCCCCCACCCCCCACCCCCCACCCCCAATGCAATACCTGATCTGACCCATATGTAATTTATCACCTGATAATCATTTTGTCTTCTGTTCAAACATTAACGAGCGGTTTGGATGAGAAGCCATGAGCCCAACGACTTTGTCACCTTGCAGGATGCCGTAGACATTTTTATAGCTCAGGTAGTAGAAGTAACAAAATGTCATTTGCCAAGCGGGATCCATGGCTTTTTGTTTGGAAACTCTAAAACAACGCTAACATGAGGGTCGTAGGCATTCAAAAAGTCGCCAGTATCTTTCCGTAATTCAAATTTTGATTCTTACATCTTTTTGCCTATCAGATGCATAGATACAGGATATGGGACTGATTATAACATCACCAATATGTACCCGCCCACAGTTTCTGCTATCCACAGAATGCCTTCACATAGAACGCCATCGGCACGATTTAGCAGTGACAGTTGCTCTGCATTGATCAACTGTCAGAGGGAGAAACATAACTCGATGAATTCGATAAAGAAGTTACATACAGCAATTGTCATTTGAGGACCATCTGGCAGCATCATACCATATTAGCAAGATATTCATTACCTTACATGTCTGCCATCACTGAAGACATATCCTAACCTGCGATACATGCAGGTGCAGCGGGTATGAAATGGTGATGTTAGTTTGCAGATCCGTTACGGGGGTTGATTGATGTTCACAAATTGCAATGGTTAACACCTATTTCTCTCTACCTTGAGGAATTAACGACATTAGAACGATAAACTAGCAATTGACCGAGAACCATTTTGCTATATTGAGAATTCATAAAAGCAATATATACGACATTCAACGTGCATCATATTAATTGACTTCTCAAAATGGTGCCTCAAATATTCTCAACTGGGTTGCTTTCATGTCTAGGTGGATCACAGAACAGTGAAATGAGCTAGGGTTACAGTGTTGGTATCCTTTTTGGGTGATGATTCGAAAGGGATTGGTAAGGCAAACTGAGGGACTATGCTGAAGCAGTTAGCTTGGTAAAGCACATCACTAGGTCATCATGGGATCAACTGACTTATTCTGCTATGTTGCTGTTGTTGTTATATCAAGGATCAAGTAATCTACGTAAATGGCGAGTCATTATGATGCAGTCTTTTGCTTATATTCAGTTTGTGACAATGAAGAAAAAAGCCATGACAAATATTAGCTACATCGCCACGAGCTGTGGTCTTAACACAGAGCTGCAATGTTTCCACATCATCCAAGTATTAACTACTATTATCTCCTGTAGCAGTTAAAGTGTTTGATAAGTGTATGTAAAATGTAACACTTGAGACTGCTACGCATGTCTGAGGTTCTATGTTATAAAAGCCAGCCAAAGAGTTGCTTCCACCACATATCGAATAAAACCATTCCTCTCACGACAATCATCACTCTATGTAATCCATTTCCCTATGCAGCAACGTATCCAAGCATATGACACTGAGTGCCCTTATATACTTCTGAGCAATATGTCAATCCAATAATTCCTGAATTGATTTATCTGATAACCAAAAAGGTATTTCATCGTCAGACTAGATATATTTACGGAAATAGTCATGGAGCAATTAATCTAGGTTTGTTGATATGTTGATGCTAGACATTATAGAAGTTATTGAATTCTTCCCTGTGATTTACATCACGAAGCATAACATCCTAGATGGCACAATGCATTCTTATTGGTTTTGACAAATACAAGATGTGCCAATGCCAACAGCAGTAATTTCTCTATAAAATCAGTTTGGGACCCAAACTTCCGAATTACCTGAGAATGGACCTTAAGTGAATATGATTATAAACAGTACGTATTATAATATCAATGATTGCCGTACAGACATGCTTACAATAAATCTGATTTATCTCAGATTTCGCATTGTTAAATAGACACCAACGTAGCCTTCACTGGTTGACATATAATTAGACAACAGTTGGTGTGTGTGATGTACTAGTGAGTGATAAGCGATGTGATATGGCATATTATTATACAAATAGTGTCATAAAGTGCGCAGAAAATACGCTATTCATGAATTGATCCCGAATAATACCAAGATAAATTACCAGCTAGAGTGTTTTAACAACATTGGATTCTAAGTGGCTTATATGCCGACAAGTGTGCATTGTAGGCCTCGGCAAACGTTCTGTGTTCGTCATCGGGCGATCATTTGGTATTTTAAATGTTGCAGGAGCGATAAATACTTTCACAATACACAACTGAATAACATTCGGGAAACAGAGATCTTAAACAAACCTTGTCCATGACAGAATTCACCTTGGTTTGACTACTATACCAGTTATATTTGCTTTATTACCATTAGTGAGTGAATATCAAGGCCTTGATATCGCGGAGCATAATATATCAGTGGGCGTAGTATAGCGTCGCATTATTCGCATCATTAAATAGTGCGATAAAGTCAACCCCAAAGTGAGAATCACTTATGTAAAAATTCCACAAGATGATATAAGGCTGAACAGATCTGAATGATGAAATAGAATTATACACGAATATATTCAATGCACAGCCTATGTAATGACAAGCCAGCCACACATATATATATATATACATCACATTTGTAGCCGAATCAGCTTTGATAACGTCAATCAGATCGTTGAAATTGCAAGTGCTCGAAATGACTAGTAAACTTGATGCATACAACGTTATATCCGCATAGTAATCTGGATGCCAAGGAAGTATTTCGTTATTGCTATATAGTGTTAATCAACAAAAAGTGTAGAAAATAATCTTTCATGTGACAATGTGCTTGAATTTAGTCAAAACAGCGTTACAACGTTTGGTAGGTCCATCGATTCCGCTGCTGACGGTTTGGTTACATAAATCAGATCGTTGACATTGCTCACACAGGCGAGTAGTTGATATATTTTAGTTTTTAGAATCTATGCTTTCATGGTGATATTGTTGTCACGGGTGTGTTCTAGCATCTATAGAGAGTTGATCAATAAAGTTTGTCAAATATAATAATCCTTCATGTAACAGTTTCTAGTTTCGAAGCTCCTACCGTAATAACCCATTCGTAAAGGAGCTGTATATATATAGTTATACACAGAACTGCAAGTCGAAAATTTCCAAGGCAATCAATACATTGACCCACGTCTCATACCAAGCATTGTACATCAATTATTCCATCGTGAGAAGACACGGTTAGGATGAACTGCGCCTCAAAATTGCTGTGGTGATATCCCGCAAATCCATGGTGATTGTCAGACTTTGCTTTTTTCAGTTTACATTGTGCCTTAGTATTGTCTATTCAACAACCGCATTGCTGGTCTACAGATTGCAATATCAATATGCAAAACAGCGATCACTTGATTTGTTGGCTCTGTCGAATTCAATGTACAATGGGTAATGTGTTTATTGCTTTGTTTATCTACCAGAAGACTGATGTTGTTTCAAAGAAAGAATCCAATTATCAGAGTCTATGCATCACAGAGCAATTATCCAATGAAGTAGCGTTTCTATTACCCCGAGCATCAAAAAATGGTCAGAGCCTAATGCCGAACCTATAGTTTCTCATTAGATGATTTGAGTGATTGGTTATACACTCGATAAGCTAATTTAGAACATTTTTTGAGTTCTGATTTACAATCATCCCCATTGAGCATTCGATAAACAACCAAAACTATTCCAACCAATAATACACCCCCACCATAGTGGAACGCATGACACTGATATGGAAATCCACCAGGTAGCACCAGCAGCTAGGTTCGCCCAAGAAGAACAATAGTTTCTAGAGATATCTTTCAGGGTTTGATCTCTGGGTGTGTCGCGGTTTGGATCAGTTAAAACTGATAAGAGTAATGTGGTCCAGCGATGCCATCTAACCCTCAATGCAATGACACATAAACAGCTCCTTGTGTGTCAGTTAACCTAGATATTGGGAGAAATTATGCGTCAATTCATTAATATATTAATTAATCATTTATTCAGGAAGAAGCAAGCATCTTATGACATTATAGTTAAACGGGGTGACAAAATGCTTTTTCTTAAGATTTTGCCAGCAGAAGCCAACAGAAACAGCCAACTAACAGTAGCTACGATAACGATTCAGATGCTAAGTGGCCTTAAAGTGATTGATACTCAAGCCAGCTGAACGAACTACAATATCATAGACACTCATTTTTTTAAAAATTCCCTATGTTAAAGTCGGCGAGTTCTGAAGGTTGGACAGTTTTCGTCTTTGTTTGTGAACGCTTGGTCCAGGCCTGATTTCATAGTCGCCGCCATTGGTGAGGAGTGACGTAATTGAATCCAACAGCGCCAGCATTGTTTACTGGCAGTGCGTCGTCGATCAGTGACTAGTTGTGCGAGCAGCACGAATTTGTCTTGATACATACTATTCTAATGCATTATGTAGCGGTTTGAAAGTAGACAAATCTCTATACGAACCAATGAAGAAGACGACTGGTTCGAAAAAACGATAAAGAACGGCGAATGAACGTGGTAGAGACGACGAATGGACATGGCCCACTATTCAAGAGAATATGTCTTACCAGAAGCAGGGCGATTCATGCCCGACCTACAATGCAAATGTGGTCAACCAGACTTCAGTGCAGTTTGCCTCACATCAGCACATTTTGACAAACGAGTATTCATTAGTAGTAAATTTATCATTTGTGCTACAATTTTATTTACATGATATCTACCAGGTGAAATCAATCTATCAAATAAATTAAAAACAATGGAGTAATTATATCTGTCATTTTGCTACTTGCTAATGGTATCTTCAAGAGTTTGGCATGAAATGAAATTTTAGCAAATTGTCCACCTTTGAACAAAATGTCACCAGCAACAAGTTGATTTCCGAAAGACATTTTCCTTACAAGTGGCGTGTAAACCACCAGGTCTGTACTGCAGAAGGCGGCATGGCGTGTAAACCACCAAGTCTGTATTGAAGAAGGCAGCATGGCGTGTAAACCACCAAGTCTGTATTGAAGAATGCAGCATGGCGTATAAACCACCAGGTCTGTACTGATGAAGGCAGTATGGCGTGTAAACCACCAAGTCTGTTCTGAAGAAAGCGGCATGGCATGTAAACCACCAGCATTGTATTAAATCACGTTTTATGAGTCGCATGGCATTCAAGCCACGTAGCCTGTATTTGAAAGTGACCCACGTGGCTCGCTAGTTGGTCAAAAACATTTCGGTTAAAGTGTGGTGGCTTCGCCTTCTGCTTCTATGTCATTCTTCGCATCTGCTTCAACTTGTTCCATTGTTGCGTTTCCTTTATACAACATTACTTGGTAATGAGCATTCGATTGCTCCTAGTACTAGCAATATTCCAGGGGAGCGGGGCACTTTTGAATCTTTGATATCTTAGTGCAATTGTGTTTGAGTTTTGTTTCACTGGCAATAGCACGCCCAAAGCTAGGCAAACCATTCTATGTTTCCAATTCATTATCGCGAAGTTGGTGGCTTTGATCAGTGGTTACTGGGGTGTTTGTATTGACAACAGACGGACAGATATCTTAGGCAACATGGGGTTTTCAGTCAATGGTATGCGGTGAGCTTTCGTCCATTCCTTTTTGTATTTGCATAAAATGTTTTTCATTAACGCTATAATTGACAAGAAAGCAACGAGTGAACAAGACAACCAGTACCATTATGATCATACCGCCCGACATACTAGCTTGGATTGTAGTGCCATGGTTGAATCTGCTGATGAACCAGAGCTAATCTATCGTAGCTGACAGGCAATCAGCACTTAATAGGCGCCAACACCATTTCATTTCGATCCCTGAAACCCCACAGTAAGGGTGCAATAATAAAGCGGATGAAAGTGGCAGGTCATTAATGTGGTTCTCGCACCACTAGCAGAGAAGCCGGCGCCCTGTATTAGTAGTGGTGGAGCCGCTGGGCTATTAAACTGGCCGATTTAACAGCAGACTGGCAAGCACAACACGTGTTTGGATATAAGAGCAACAGCTCTCTATATACAAGAGGCAGGTTTTGTTCATTTTGGTACTGTAACGGGGTAAATTGGACACTGGGTTGGAAAATCTGGCGGTGACTTCGTTCTTAAGGCGGTGCAGCTCTAATGGGTGGTCTCATACATGTAGTCGGATTTGGTCTTGTTAATGGAATGCTGATGTCATAGTCAGCAATGTTCATATCCCCTCACCACCACCACCGCTTTGCAACTGTTCTCCAAGCACAAAAATAAACCATGTGAGAACAGTATGAAATCGTATCCAAAAAAAGTTGTACAACTGTATGTTTTCATGGTTTGCATGTTGTGGCTTTTGGTCTCAACCTTTAACCTCAATCATCACGTATTGAGGACTATCCCATACTAGGTGACAAGTGTTCGTTTTGTATTTAGCTGTAACCATGCGTCTTGTGTTTATAGTATGCCAACACTGCTGTTTGTGGCTGATATCTTCTGCCGCCAAGGTCAGTAGTTGTATTTAGTCTACTCTGTACCAGAATGCAGATGTGATAATAATTTTGCCCCTAAAGGATATGTTAACATCGTGACATATATCTAGCATAGACAAATGGTACCCCAAATATAATAATAATCATAACATCGACTCCCCTGCACCAAGATACACGCAAACGGTGATAACAACACGCAGTCTACTAATACAACTTCTCTTTCTAATGCTGGTTCATCTTGATACTAAGTCATTCAAACAGTATGACTGTCACGCCTGGTATATGTCAGACACTGAACATTCGCCATACCACTTAGTCGATATCATATTCAGTTAGAGGTGCAACAACATACCTTGACTAAAACAGTCGCTTGATTAAAAAATGATTGTCACCCACATTCAGCTCCTGATGTGGGGCTAATGTTGCAGTACCATTGGACTTGCCCTCACTTTTTGTTACATTATAAATAACTCGTGGATCCCCTTTGACGATTCAGATCGGTAACCCCCCACCCCCAATGCAATACCTGATCTGACCCATATGTAATTTATCACCTGATAATCATTTTGTCTTCTGTTCAAACATTAACGAGCGGTTTGGATGAGAACCCATGAGCCCAACGACTTTGTCACCTTGCAGGATGCCGTAGACATTTTTATAGCTCAGGTAGTAGAAGTAACAAAATGTCATTTGCCAAGCGGGATCCATGGCTTTTTGTTTGGAAACTCTAAAACAACGCTAACACGAGGGTCGTAGGCATTCAAAAAGTTGCCAGTATCTTTCCGTAATTCAAATTTTGATTCTTACATCTTTTTGCCTATCAGATGCATAGATACAGGATATGGGACTGATTATAACATCACCAATATGTACCCGCCCACAGTTTCTGCTATCCACAGAATGCCTTCACATAGAACGCCATCGGCACGATTTAGCAGTGACAGTTGCTCTGCATTGATCAACGGTCAGAGGGAGAAACATAACTCGATGAATTCGATAAAGAAGTTACATTCAGCAATTGTCATTTGAGGACTGAGGACCATCTGGCAGCATCATACCATATTAGCAAGATATTCATTACCTTACATGTGTGCCATCACTGAAGACATATCCTAACCTGCGATACATGCAGCGGGTATGAAATGGTGATGTTAGTTTGCAGATCCGTTACGGGGGTTGATTGATGTTCACAAATTGCAATGGTTAACACCTATTTCTCTCTACCTTGAGGAATTAACGACATTAGAACGATAAACTAGCAATTGACCGAGAACCATTTTGCTATATTGAGAATTCATAAAAGCAATATATACGACATTCAACGTGCATCATATTAATTGACTTCTCAAAATGGTGCCTCAAATATTCTCAACTGGGTTGCTTTCATGTCTAGGTGGATCACAGAACAGCGAAATGAGCTGAGGTTACAGTGTTGGTATCCTTTTTGGGTGATGATTCGAAAGGGATTGGTAAGGCAAACTGAGGGACTATGCTGAAGCAGTTAGCTTGGTAAAGCACATCACTAGGTCATCATGGGATCAACTGACTTATTCTGCTATGTTGCTGTTGTTGTTATATCAAGGATCTAGAATAGTAATCTACGTAAATGGGCGAGTCATTATGATGCAGTCTTTTGCTTATATTCAGTTTGTGACAATGAAGAAAAAAGCCATGACAAATATTAGCTACATCGCCACGAGCTGTGGTCTTAACACAGAGCTGCAATGTTTCCACATCATCCAAGTATTAACTACTATTATCTCCTGTAGCAGTTAAAGTGTTTGATAAGTGTATGTAAAATGTAACACTTGAGACTGCTACGCATGTCTGAGGTTCTATGTTATAAAAGCCAGCCAAAGAGATGCTTCCACCACATATCGAATAAAACCATTCCTCTCACGACAATCATCACTCTATGTAATCCATTTCCCTATGCAGCAACGTATCCAAGCATATTACACTGAGTGCCCTTATATACTTCTGAGCCATATGTCAATCCAATAATTCCTGAATTGATTTATCTGATAACCAAAAAGGTATTTCATCGTCAGACTAGATATATTTACGGAAATAGTCATGGAGTAATTAATCTAGGTTTGTTAAGTGATGCTAGACATTATAGAAGTTATTGAATTCTTCCCTGTGATTTACATCACGAAGCATAACATCCTAGATGGCACAATGCATTCTTATTGGTTTTGACAAATACAAGATGTGCCAATGCCAACAGCAGTAATTTCTCTATAAAATCAGTTTGGGACCCAAACTTCCGAATTACCTGAGAATGGACCTTAAGTGAATATGATTATAAACAGTACGTATTATAATATCAATGATTGCCGTACAGACATGCTTACAATAAATCTGATTTATCTCAGATTTCGCTTTGTTAAATAGACACCAACGTAGCCTTCACTGGTTGACATATAATTAGACAACAATTGGTGTGTGTGATGTACTAGTGAGTGATAAGCGATGTGATATGGCATATTATTATACAAATAGTATCATAAAGTGCGCAGCAAATACACTATTCGTGAATTGGTCCCGAATAATACCAAGATAAATTACCAGCTAGAGTGTATTGACAACATTGGATTCTAAGTGGCGATATATTCAGCTTATATGCGACAAGTGTGCATTGTAGGCCTCGGCAAACGTTCTGTGTACATCATTGGGCGAACATTTGGTTATTTTGAATGTTACCGGAGTGATAAATACTTCCACAATAGACAACAGTATAACATTCGAGAAACAGAGATTTTAAACAAACATTGTCAGCGACAGAATTGACCTTGGTTTGACTGCTGTACCAGTTATATTTGCTATGTTACCATTGAGTGACTATCAAGGCCTCGATATCGCGGAGCATAATATCTCAGTCGGCGCAATGACGTTTGTATTGCGTCGCATTATTCTCATCATTACACAGTGCGATAAAGTGAATCATAATGAGAATCACCTTTTCCTACAACATGATATCAAGCTGAACAGATTTGAATGATGAGCACTTATATCAATAAAATTATACACGCGTACCTTAAATACACAATCACGGTCGCCATTAAAGCCCGAGTAACGACAAGTCAACCACACCTCGTATATACTCATCACACGCAGATGTTTCTGTAGCCGAATCAGCTTCGAATGTTTTGATAACGTCGATCAGTTCGTCGAAATTGCAAGTGCTTGAAAGGCATAAAACGTTATATCCGCATAGTAATCTGGATGTCAAGGAAGTATTTCTTAACTGCTATGTAGCGTTAATCAGCAGAACAATGTAGACAACATTCGTTCATTTGACAATGTGCTTGAATTATGTGACTTATGCATATAACAGCAATACAGCGTTTGGTAGGTCCATCGATTCCGCTGCTGACGGTTTGGTTACATAAATCAGATCGTTGACATTGCAAGTGCTCACACAGGCGAGTGATTGAGATTGATTAGAAGCAGTGGAGATTGATACGAATCTATACTTTCGTGGTAATATTGATGTCATGGGTGTATTTCTAGCTACTATGAAGAGTTGATCAATAAGGTTGGTCAAATATAATCCTCCTTCACGCGACAGTGTGCTTGTTTCTAGTCGCCGATGCATATTTAACTGATGCAACTGTTTCGTAGCTCCAACTGTAATTACCCGTTCGTAAAGGAGCTGTGTATATCGTCAAATAACCAAGGACATCTTTCAGAACCAGCAAGTCGAACATTTCCAATGCAAGCCTGAGCCAAATTGACCACTGACAGGGGCCCCAATACATCACGCCTGCTCGGAACGTAAACGGACTGCGATGAAGATTGAAAGCAGATTCAGAAGCGCGATCTCATCATTGAGCATGGCGCTGATCCATTGGCACTGCATTCTCAATTGCAGTGCCAATGGTTCTCGTTCCCTAAGGCAATCTTTATAATAACGAACGTCGTAGAATGTAAAGGTGTATGAAGGAAATAACGTAATTTGGACAGGATATAAGCAGAAAGGTAGTTCGCGTGGCATGGTACGCTTGTGTGGTGAATCACTGTCAATGGTATAACCTGCCACTTGCAGACGAACATAATGATTTTAGAAAGCTATCGATTGTCCGTTTGTACATATTATTTGCTCATCTATATTTCAAGTTTAACAAATGGGCGAGATCATGTACTGTCATGACATCAAATGGGCGAGATCATGTACTGTCATGACATCAAATGGGCGAGATCATGTACTGTCATGACATCAAATGGGCGAGATCATGTACTGCCATGACATCAAATGGGCGAGATTATGTACTGTCATGACATCAAATGGGCGAGATCATGTACTGCCATGACATCAAATGGGCGAGATCATGTACTGCCATGACACCAAATGGACGAGATCATGTACTGCCATGACATCAAATGGGCGAGATCATGTACTGCCGTGACATCAAATGGGCGAGATCATGTACTGCCATGACATCAAATGGGCGAGATCATGTACTGTCATGACATCAAGTGCGGAATATAATTTCGATTGCCATTTAGGGCGGCTTCATTACGAATGCGTAAAATATTTTTTTCCAAAACCTACGGCTTACTTGAGGCCAACTTTCCACTAGATGTAGCAATTGATCACATTCCCTCCAGTGATTGGATAGGCGCCGGCAATTTCCGGCTCATTTCCCTCCTTTGTCGCCTTTATTAAATATAACCTGACTAAGCATTTTGTATCAATTATTCCATCTTGAGAAGCGCACTTTTGGGATAAATTGTTCCTCAAAACTATTTTTGTGATATCTCGAAAATTCAGGGTGATTGTCATGCCAAAGAGGATAGACAAGAGTCAATGTTAACACTAGTCACCGACCAGACAGTCCTCACGGTATAAGTGACTTCATATATGAGTCGAGTCAATCATGAGTCAAATATGTTCATTTTATGTTGGTTGATTTCATTATTACAAACAAACAAACACCATTTGATCATGGACATCAGTTACATAGCTGATATTATTGATTATATAATAAGACAGAGTGACAGGATTGTACATGGGTTATTCTGTCGAGTTGGTACGCCCACATCTACCGGTACATGGGTAATTCTGTCGAGTTGGTACGCTCACATCTACCGGAACATGGGTAATTCTGTCGAGTTGGTACGCCCACATCTACCGGTACATGGGCAATTCTGTCGAGTTGGTACGCCCACATCTACCGGTACATGGGTTATTCTGTCCAGCGGGTACACGCACAACTAAAAGTTCATGGGCTATTCTGTCCAGCCGGTATACTCACACCTACATTCTGTCCAGCGAGTACACTCATGGCATATAACCCTTTATGATAAAAATGCATACATTATTGTGCCTGTTATTTACCAGGGATGCTCTTTGTCGACCGCCTCTCGATCATCGTGATGATCAACTTAATGGATGCTCACTGTAGTAGAAACGCAAAAACCGTGCATTAAGAGTATTAGCAAGAATATGATTTGCTTTGCCAAGGCGTCACCAAACCTATATCTTAATGAAGCGTGGCTGACAAATCTGATCTTCCGTGCATTCTTGCTCAGGCATATCAGCCTGTATAATTAATGTGCAGTGAATGTAAACAAGGCTGTATCACTGGGAAAAATATCAGCACAAGCAAGACAATAAAGACTGCTTACAATGCATCGGTCATAATTAGTTTTGTTTGTTCAAAAACTATAAAGATATAATGTCTTACTTTCATTACGAATGCAGAAAATATTTCCCCCATGTCATGTAATCTATATCCTTACACTATAGCTTACTAAAGGCAAGTTTTCCTTTAGCCGCTGAATTTGGTAATTGATCCCTTCCAGTGATTGGATTGGCGCCAGCAATTTCCGCCCCATTATCCTCCAATTTCATCTATTTCATTATATCGAATCCGGTTATAGAGAATCATTTATCATAATGAGATATTCTCATCAATTATTCCAGCAATGCATAGTGTAAAAAAATAGCGCAGTTGCTTAGTTGATATCGTGAACACCCACGGTGTCATGCTAACGCGAACCACACAAGTCCATCTTTACACTAGCCACCAAGCAGTTGGTCGTTATGATATCAATGCGTCTTTATTTCATAGATCGAACAATATGGTACGACTATCATGAGTCAGACATGCTCCTTTTGTTTTTAAAATAATTAAACATTTAACTAATCTATTTTGATAGCAATTTCAAGGCTTATATTATGGGATATATATCCAGATGAGATGGCGGTGTATTTCCACAACCGAAAAGCCATTATACAGGACACGTTACAAATCGGTTTTGTAATTCAATTAGAATGAGGACTCCTGTACAGCTGTACATTAACAGTAAGACTTAAAACCAAGACTTTGATAGCCAAGGTACATGTTTTTACTTGCTCTTAAACGTTCATAAAAAATGTATGTACAATATGTCTGTTACCTATCTGAACATCAGGATTTTTAAGAGTTATAATGAGTAATGAGTAATGGTACACAACTGTTTGTTAACTGTTCATTGATTCGATGTTCTTTCCTATGGCTCATGCTAAACATGTCAGAATAGATAACCCCATGTACAACATTTACCGAGCCGATAACAATGGCACCTGTCAAATATCCCCAATTTGCCATCTCTGATACCAGGGCTTATGGTTCATTTCACTGAAAGTCACGGTCATACTACATGTCAAGTCTTATAACTGTCAAGGTTATTGCTTTTTCTGATTAGCGTAATTATGCCATATTGCATTTTCTGAGCAAGGCTGAGTACACATATTGTCTTTTCCATTTCAGCCAGCAGTGTAGGTATTGGCGGGGCTACCAGGGGGTCTGGAAGGCCCCCCACTCCGATAAATAACCAAGTCCCTCTTCGTCCCACAGCTATACATGGTGTAAGTACTAGCAGAGCCTCACCCCCTCGGCGGGGCTGGTCTGGACCACACCTTGCCGCCCCAATGACCAATGCTTGAGTTGTGCATGACTAATCTTTAAGATATATAGAGAACGCTTAATTATATATAAGCTACGTCTCAGCATATATATACCACGTGTCCCTGAATACTACGGTACGTATAGACCTTCGATTTTCAAACATTTTCTAACTCAAGCTCTCAAAGAATGGCCAAGAATTCGCACAATTAAGGGTGAGGATATATTTGTCATGCTAGATATCGAACTAATGGCTAATCGCAAACTGGTTTTAACTAAATTCTTCAATGCATTGATAGGATCACCATCTTGTTGTTATGACACTTTGAGAAATGTGCATCTCTATCCTTACATCAAATAAAGTTCTTGGTCGTCGCCCCGGTTTTCAAGTATTGTGCCGGATTTCTCCAGAAGGGGCTTAATATAGGTAAAAAAATACTAGCGAATACCTGATAACCCAAATTGTCCATGTCTCATATCCATTGATTAACGAGCATATACTTTCCTCAGTGGAGAACTCGAAGTAAATGTATAAGTCTCAATCTGGAATATCTAGCTCGATAGTGATAGTCAGCACATATTTATAGGCCAGCAACCAAAACGTACAAGTGTTGGTTGGGTACGATGTTTTGACTACATCATAGCCAATACTGCCAATGGGCATGTTTCACAACATCATCATCAATGTGCATGCCTCACCACATCATAACCAATGTGCATGCCTCACTACATCATAACTTATATGCATGCCTCACAACATCATAACCAATGTACATGCCTCTCTTTATCATAACGCATGCGCATGCCTCACTACATCATAACTTATATGCATGCCTCATAACATTATAACCAATGTGCAAGCCTCACTACATCATAACTTATATGCATGCCTCACAACATTATAACCAATATGCATGCCTCACTACATCATAACCAATGTACATATTTCACCACATAACAAACCAATGTGCAAGCCTCACTACATCATAACTTATATGCATGCCTCACAACATTATAACCAATGTGCATGCCTCATTACATCATAAACCTTATATGCATGCCTCACAACATTATAACCAATGTACATACCTCACTACATCACAAACCAATGTGCAAGCCTCACTACATCATAACCTATATGCATGGCTCACTGCATCATAACCAATGTGCATGCCGCACTTTATCATAACGCATGCGCATGCCTCGTTACATCATGACATATGTGCATGCCTCACTGCATCATAACCAATGTACATACCTCACTACATAACAAACCAATGTGCAAGCCTCACTATCATCATAACTTATATGCATGCCTCACTACATCATAACCAATGTGCAAGCCTCACTACATCATAACTTATTTGCATGTTTCACTACATCATAACCAATGTGCAGCTCACATTCAATATGTAGAAATATAAACAACATATGTATGATGTCTTTCCATGTGTCTGTCTGTCCAGCTGTTCCTTTCGATTGGCTGCACTGAGCATGTTCCACCCGATCTCAATAATTCGTCATTTTGATAAAACTACTACCAAATCAATGCTATGTGCCTAATTGTAATGCAAGTACACTTACAAAACCGTTATTAACTGGCTTTTCGGACTCCCGGTGATAGTTCAGAATGCTACAAGGCACGTAAAGTGTTTTAGTCGAGGGCCACTCATTGATTGAGATTCGACGGGCGGACGGAAATTTATGCAATAGGTGATGAATAATGACATTGGTATCTGACTCATCTTGATATCTTATTAGAATGATAAGTAAGTAGCTTCCATTTGTGATTGTTTATCACGCGAACAAATAAATCATTCTGGTGGCAAAGCATTGCCATGGAATTACACCCGCACCAACAGTGGGTTTGTCAGTCCGGGTGTATCTAACACGACTATCCGTAAATCTCGAGTAATTAGGTAGAGACTCTCTGCCCGGGTCGGTAACAAATTGGGCGTTGTGCCCATATTAAGTACTACCGATAAAGGTCCAAATGCCTGCATACCTATGTCTCAAACTATATCACGTTCGACCAACTGGAGTTCACCACGCAGTTGTTTCCATGGTGATTGGATTAATACCTGTCTCACACGTAGAATGTATTGTATGCAATACCACATATTGGAGTACAAGGAAAATATTCACAGTCACATTACTGATTGACAGCTGAATTTAATTGGTCTGAAGAAATACGAACCTCGCATGAAAACTTCGAATGCTTGCATTTAAACATTCAGAGCTTGCCTGGTAAGTTCTATACGTTGTATGAATTACTATCTTGTATTAGTTACAAAATAATCATGGTGTAATGTTTAGCGCTGTCCAGTTGAATAATAAACCCTAATTGCCAAGTTGTTTACCAAAAACATGTTAAAAAATAACGAACATCGTTCCAGTAAAACAGTAAAACCAATCGTAGGTAGACGGCACAAATATAAAGAATTCGTCAATGAGATCTTGATCGTTGAAGGTATATACAGTGAAATACCTCAGCCTATATCACATACTTTTGGGGATTTCTTCAGCAACGCAGGGGCTAAATAACCTAAAAGTAAAACATTTGATCAAAATATGAAGATGTTTATTTCAGACCCGAAACACAATTCCTGAATTCATCACAAACATCTCCAACTGACGAACATAAAATCAAGCAGATAATAATGTCTAGCAAGTCAATCAGGCACTGATAACTTCAGAAGTGGCTAAGTGTAAAATATAAAGGAATGTTATAGAATCAATTTCAATAAATCGATGGAAGAAAGCACATTTCATGCTAAACCGGACAATTATATACCTATATCATTAATACCCAAAGGTGATGGAAAAGAGAATCGACACATATAATCATCTCAACCTGAATCAATATGGTCTTAAACCATGTAAATCTACAATAAATGACGTCACCCCATTTACTATTAATTATATAACAACTCCGCCCACCACAAAGGCAGCATAATCTGTCCGTCGTTCTTGCCTTATCAAATGCGTGCGATACATGCTGTTGCTAAGAACTACAATACCTTGGAGAGAGATGTCATTCATTTGGTTCACCAGTTACTGCCATGCATGATCCTCAAAAACCATGACTTGTTCAATTTTGCTATTCTAAAGCTCTATGTATCAGGAAGAGTTGTATCCATTCTGGTTAGTCACGAAATTCGCACACTAATCAAACTAAAGTGGATCCAGTTTGCAGATGAAATTACATTCCTACGGCACCTTGACAGTTTACTACGGAGTCTAAGAATGTGGCACTCTAATCGTGCCGGTAATCCTTAATTTCATATCCCTTTCTCATTAGTTGTATATCTCATCAGACATGAATAACCGCAGATCGCTTCAATTAACACATTCCCCAAGTCAATAAGAAACATCGCCAATATTGCAGTATCACTAACGGAGATTATTGATTCAATTTTGCTGAAGGTAATGTGATCCAACGAACCAAGTCTCAACACCGACAACGGAATTGCTTTAACTGAATTGCCAAATTGTGCCGCATAGCATTTCCTTAACAAGGCTAAGGACACATATTAACCTCTCCATTTCAACCCCGTTCGTTGCTGTACTAGCGAAATGCATAGGATTTTAAACCGCAGTAGACCAGCAAATTTTCACCGTCGTCCCTCACAAAGATCAATAACTATAGTGGGATGACATTCATTCCACGTTCTTATAATAAATGGTTGCTAAATATAATGACTCGTCGTTCATTATGGAGATGGGGTTACTTTTCATTCATGCAGCAGTTTTGACTCATTTCAGAGGTTCCTATATACACTAACCTTCAGTCCGAAAATATCCAGTTACAAGCTTCATCACATCCAACTGTAAAGAAAACTTCTTACCTCAGATCTAACTTTTGAAACCGCATTAAGGAGATGGTGGTCAGTTCCATAAACAACAGGAATATGCCTTTCCTCTTACCAGTGTTCAACATACCGACGTATTTACCAATGTGTCACAGTAGAATACCACCTCTATTCTGCTCACGACGACGACTATAATGACCGTCCTAGTCGGGTACACTGACGACGACGACGATAATGACCGTCTTAGTCGGGTACACTGACGACGACGACGATAATGACCGTCCTAGTCGGGTACACTGACGACGACGACGATAATGACCGTCCTAGTCGGGTACACTGACGACGACGACGATAATGACTGTCTTAGTCGGGTACACTGACGACGACGACGATAATGACCGTCTTAGTCGGGTACACTGACGACGACGACGATAATGACCGTCCTAGTCGGGTACACTGACGACGACGACGATAATGACCGTCCTAGTCGGGTACAATGACGACGACGACGATAATGACCGTCTTAGTCGGGTACACTGACGACGACGACGATAATGACCGTCCTAGTCGGGTACACTGACGACGACGACGATAATGACCGTCCTAGTTGGGTACACTGACGACGACGACAATAATGACCGTCTTAGTCGGGTACACTGACTTTGTTCTGTGAATATATTTTATTTGTAAGGAGAAAAATTTATTTGATCCGAACATTATCTCATATACCATATACCATTTACCGGGTGTATACGACCGCCAGAGACTAATGAATCCTTACACGTTATATGTAATGCAGTATAGCTGCCAGAAGATTTATATGGAGTGACAGGTGGCCGTGAATAAGCAGGTTACTGATACTGTGCCCTACCAGTGCCGTCCAAATGATGGATTTATTGGTGCGTATCGCATTCCATGGACAGATGGGCACAGTAAAGAAGTCAGTGTTGACATTTTGTACAGCAATCATCACACAGTATGTGCAGCTGTTTGTGAGTGATATATTTGACCAGAGAAACACTAAGGAAAATAGAGCAGCTCTCAACATATATGCTGCTTCTCGTAGCTATCAATTAAACGTAATGTGATTTGCGATATTGGCCACTTTAAGATTTCAGACCCCTCGTAGCAAATATATAATTACCTTTGTCGGGTGAAATACCTATGTCTTTTTGTATTGTAAATATCAACAAAGCCCACCGGATATGTGTGCTCAGCCGTGACAAAATTAATTTCCTTTGGCGATTATCATAACTCGAAGAAACATTGCAACAATAAATTCACATTGGCTCCTTTTACTCCCCTTTTGATCACATCGGCGTTTCTCCCCAATGCTACATTGGAGCTACAATATTGCTGTGGTTTATAACAGGTCATTGCATGTGTGGATTACATGTGTCCGATCTCATATTTTGCCATTCTTACCATAAGCTGAGTTATACGAGGCCAAGCCGAAATGGGTGCGATGTATGGGTATTATCCGGTGTAATATATGTCACTCAGAGTTGGATGCGTTTGCAGGATCACAAAACGACGCTTCATCAAATAAATGAGTTGGACAATATGTCGCGCGCAATGTTACCGAGTCATAATGAATCGTGGACAAAATGAATTGATCAATATCCAAGTTGTATAGTTCATCGATTAGATTGAAATAGATTTGATAAATGGCATAAATATGTGTGGTAATGGAGAATCATTTTTTGTGATTGGTCCTCTTGAGACCTGCATCCAAAAGCATCTCTCAGCTCTAAGAGACGGATGCGCATAGCTTTTCGTGTGACTCATCTCATGTTTTAGCTGGATACTAATGGGTATCAACATCGTGAAAATGCCGCCAAAATACACGCTTTCAGTTGGGGTCCAATGTTTGTCTGCCACTTTTTCAAAATGTATTGATCGACTGTTACCAGTTCAAATCGCTTGTCTGGGTTAGATACATGCGTCTTTTTGGCTCAATGATGAGCGCTGAAGCTTAACTGCACGATACCAAGATCACGTCTAGACCAATATATATATATATATATATATATATATATATATATATATATATATATATATATATATATATATATATATATATATATATATATATATATATATATATATATATATATATATATATATCTATATATATATATATATATATATATATATATATAGGGGTATATCCAAGCCACGTCCAGACCAATATATATTTATACCAATAGGGATATATCCAATATATATACAGAAGAGATATATATGGCTTGTGGCTTCTGGCCGCACCAATATCCTGTTGGCCCTGGTTGTGATGTGCTCGAGTCGGATGTGAATTGTATGTACATTAGATGACAGGACGAGTACTGGAAAAGAGCCATTCCTTGAACTACTATTTTGTCCGTGTCAAACTAAATTGGCAGCTGGGATTTTGAAAAGCAGTGCTTATGAGAGGTTAAAAAAGGTTTCAGCTTTGTAGCAAATCCACAGTTTCTATTTGTTTCCTCAATGCGCAACGGCTAGCATACTTACTTCGTTGGTAGACTGAACACCCCCTTTAAAACATATCGATTAGGTTTACATCCGTAAAAATACTTAAATGGCTCTCACGACATCAGTGCGAAATTATGAATCTGCGACCAAAAAGGCGACTGAAACATTCTCAGCGATATGTACAGCTTTAAGCATGACAATCATGTATGTTTGAACCATTTGTGAAACTGTAGATTACGCGTAGATTGGTGACAGACTGTCTTTATCCTTTTCTCCAACATTGTTGTCATTGCAGCTCGATTTATTTCAAAAGCCGATAATCCAGGAAGCAATAATAACATTCCTCCATGCCGGATACACTACGTATTGTAATGGTGGACTGTGAATATTACCAGTGCATTTTGCGTTAATATCTCAAACTGGTGAAATGATGTGAATTATATGTGTTTCATCGTCATAGTAAGTAGATGTGTACATGTAACTTCGTGTGCGTTTGAATGATCGAGTGGTTATTGAATTTCTGCTGTATAACGATAACACAATCTATGTGTCAGCTGATACAGTGTACGTCACATTTTACATCAATCATCAGCAAGAAGTTATCTGCTTACACGACGCGCTACACATATTGTTAACATACAAAAGCCGATACCATTCAAACACAGCACAATTTACAGTGTATAAACACTCATCAAGCCACACTAATGTGTCTCGTACGACACGGTCGACATATTCGTTCACATGGCGTCCAGAATAAACGCTACACCATTGTTATATGTCCCTATGTACGGTAGTTAATTGGTACAATGCAATTATTCCGTCCAATAAGTGCGTCGTATTTTGGAAGCACACAAAGCACTTTTAGATCTAATTTATGAATTGCTCTGCAATCTTATTCGTAATGATAAAATTATTTAGGCCGCTGTCAATTTGTCAGGAAGCGTCGTGTTATAAAGCAACGTTCAAATTAATGTTAGAATTAAAGTCTTTTTTTGCGTATAACTCCAAATTACCTTTATCTGGACAGATTTGTATTGGCTAATCTAGAAATTTACATTTCGGTCTGTGTGAACTAACTTAAGGGATGATATGTGTTAAATGAAGGCAAACTTCATTCGTAGCATTCACCCATACAACACGTCGACAGCAACACCAAATTCCACACAATATATTATTCACACGAAAATATGCATTTACAAAGTACGAAATATAACTTAGATACAAATCGAATATTTTGGTGTCTATATTTCCTGCAATGAAAAACTAGAACAAGTCATCAATGTTGGCTAATAAGTTTGTCAAGCTTCGTGTATGGATTAACAGGTATATATATGTTATTCAATTTTGCAATGCACTTACCGACTAGACCATGAGTTAATTTGATGTTATCGTAGACGCAGTAACCACATTCGTCTTATCATCGCTTTAAAGCTTGCATCGCAGAATTAAATCTAACCATTAATTGAGTTTCGAAGTGGTTATTGTGGTGCTGTTGTGGTGCTGTTGTGGTGCGTTTATCGATGGAGGATTGAGCGCCGCGCTAGGTTCTGGCCTGGTGTAATTAAATGAGAACTCTCTGCGGGGCGTTTAATTCGACCATCCGTAGCACAGTCTGCAACACACCCACACGAACTAGAGCTTGGTATTGACCCAGTAAAAAGGCCCAGGAGGATAGTAAATGGTATGAATGGGACGGAATACAACCTCATGTCTGAACTCTCCAGTAGATCGGGGAAAGAAAAGGCTCGCTGTATCATCCTGCACGTCGCAAGAGGCGACTAATTGGGTTCTTGGTGGTTGAGTGTAGCAGTTCTCGGGAGGGCCATATCTACAACACACATCTTTGGTCTGGATTCCACATAGATAAGAAGCTGGAATGACTTGGTGCCGCCTATCGGCAGGTGGTAACGTGCCTTAGGATAATCATTTTTGATATGACTCTTATCCACCTCCTTGAATTTATTCATTTCCATGAATTTCCCTCTTTTTTTTAAATCTTCGTACGGGGCGGGTGCTCAATCGTATATTTTAACCAGCCGTTGTAGGCATCATACACCACGTTTGTGTTGGTGCGCCGTTAAACCCTATACTTACTGATTCCTGAAACGAATGACTGTGGAACAGGACAGGAAATCCTACTCCTATTCGTTCAGTAAACGGACATCCAATTTGCTGTTGAGCATTAGTTTCTTTGATTCATTTAGCCGAATCATGTCGGAATAGAGAGTTTGTTAGAGTGTTTGAGTTGCTTACAAATGCGCCCTTTAGGTCGATCAGTTCTCAGCCGAAACCACATAAGCACTACAAGTCGGGCAACAAAAAGCCATATTTGTCTTCTTTCCCGCCTTTTACACCTTGTCCATGCCAAATAATAAATGAAAGAATTCCTCAGATATACAAATCTGAAGTTTAAAAAGCGCTTACTTGTTTGAAATATGCGAGTCCAATATCTCCTCTTTAGCTTAAAGGACAGTGAGGGCGGACAGCGAGGGCGGACAGTGAGGGCGGGTGGACAGTGAGGGCGGGTGGACAGTGAGGGCGGGTGGACAGTGAGGGCGGACAGTGAGGGCGAGTGGACAGTGAGGGCGAGTGGACAGTGAGGGTGGACAGTGAGGGTGGACAGTGAGGGCGAGTGGACAGTGAGGGCGGACAGTGAGGGCGGGCGGACAGTGAGGGCCTCAGGAAATCCATATTTTGATAGTTCGGAAATAGAATTGCGAATACGTAAAAGCAACATGAGTTGACTGGTTAATGATAGAGATTGTATACGGAGGTGGTGTTTGGAGCATATTCCGTGCAATTACTCCCTCGAGCTAAATAGGAAATGGACAGATGTAACGTGAGAAGAAAGAGACAACGATTGACAAACCCGATTCAGTCATTAATAACCCCAGCTTCTCGGGCCCTTCATCCGCTAGATGGCTCTAACATTGAACAACTTCTTCCGTTAACATATCTCTGTACAAGAGAAACATATTCCCACGAGCATTGAATCCAGCACTCCCTGACAAGCTAGGTAAACCTATATCAATTGTGGCGTTGCGCAGTGGCGATGATCCTCCCGGGACTTTTTCTGGAATTCCGGTAGCCTTTGTTGCTAAAGAATATGTATATGATTTAAGCACATGGCGGCGTAGTAGGTGTGTATGGGTTTAAATCACATGGCGGCGTAGAATATTTGCAGCTTTATTTGGCGACATTTGCATTTGTACAAATCATTGGTAGCCGTTCATATGCGAGCTACGAAAATGTAGTTACTTGTAACAACAATAACAGCAACAATGCATATGAAAACATATACAAATGAAAGACAGCATGTCAATAGAAACACAAGGAGACTTCGTGTGCTTCTATGATGCATCTGTTATTCGGGCACTTCCGATTGATTATTATATAACAAAGGTACAGCTCAGGGTACAATCTATCATACAGTTTGTGACAGCAGCGATAAGGCAACATCGACGCTTGTATGTGCAAGTATATTTGCACACTCTGTATACACTCATATGATTGACTCTTTTGTGGCTCTGGTGAAGTGTAATAGTTCTGTACTGTGGGGAAAATGAACGCCTGCCATCTGTTTCAACTAATAAAGCACTCAACCGTCGTTTCGTGTCGTTGTCACGTGACCTATCGCAGAGACGTTTCTATAGAAGGAGGTGTTGGTGAACTGATAAACCCTTGAAGTGTAAAACTATTACTGTCTACGTGATTATTTAGATTATGTGATATCATTGGTAATATTAGCTTGGTATCCATATCTCTCTATATGTAGCCTTATTCTATATGGCCTTGCCACGCGACACCGGCAGGACGAAGGGCAGTGATGTTAGCCTCCAACCCCTGGCATAAATGCAGACTAGTACAGAAAGAGTTTGCTATATACTACAGTGTATATTGTGTCGAGAAGAACTCCATCAAGAATGAAGGTCATGACTTGTTCCACTTCCGAAAGTACTGCATAAGAGTTTGATCGTTTCTACGGCAAGTCGGAATAACACATCGCCGGGCAGCGTGTGACGTCACAGAGCCGATAGCCGAATGGATAATGATTCTACAAACATAGATTACATAGTATACATGTGACTTACTGAGGTATAAAGTTAATCCTTACAACTACTTAGCCTTAACTACGAATATTGTTGAAGCATTAACAACGCGTCACGTTAAGCGAAAGGCATGTGTGTAATAAACTGCCCAACTAATGCCCTGACTAATGCTGGACACACCTGAACAGTTCACACTAAAAGAATCTAAAATGAGAATGAGCAATCAGATGGTGACGGGCATGTGTATTCACGTTGTGAGATCATGACAAACTGTGTTTTTCTATATATAGTAACTGCGCACAACCGTGCCTTGATTCACATATCGCGATCGACGAGCGAGCATTAGTTTAACAGAGCCAGTGCGCATCAGTTAACGTAATCACAGCTTGAAGTGCACACACCACGGCTTCGTGTTTACGTGGTCAGTCCTCGATCACAGACAAACTGCATATTGACATGTGCAAGGACCCTGTCTAGGCGTCCTCGTCCCTCCCTGGCACTGTCCACGGCGCGCTGGTCATGGCATGCTGAGCGCCACTTTCGTCGAGTCACAACAAAGAGATGTTCTGTATTGCTAGGGTCGGCCTGTAGTGACCACTATGTACAGTAAAGGGAACTCCCATCGGTGTACATTTACTCCGAATGCGCCTTGGCGTTATAAGCTCACACAACCATACCATCCTTTCGTCCGTTAGATGATTTGACGTCAAGTCTGACGGAGAGTTGACGAGACGGCGACGCGGGCGATTGCCGGACAGAGGTGGCACTCAGAGTGATGTACACTGCTTCATGAAGTGTGGATGGAGTGATGGGCAGTTTGTTCGGTCAAGGCGAGTCATCGTAGGTGATCGGACCTTCAGTTGGCGCCGCCCTCCGTGCGTGACGTAGACGGCGTCGCCGAACGATGGCTCGGTTTAGAATCCCGACCAGATCCCTTGTGTTGTTCACTGGCTTGTATGAGGGCCAGACGATGCGCTATAATGGAAGGTAGCGAGTCCAACTGCGTCTGAAATCAATTCAATAATTCTATCTTTCAGCCGTGATATATTGTTGGCCGCCAGGTGATGAGATGAGCTTTTTGCGTTCATCTCACTGATGCTTTTGCGTGGTACATGGCCCTGGTATAACGTATAAGACACATTTACGCCAGCAACTTACACACATTTATGTTTTTGGTAGAACTCGTTGCGTTTCTATTTGTTGATAATTATCCAGGAGTGGAAGATGACGTAGTTTGAAGTAGACTTATTATTTCTGCTTTTAACGCGACTGAGACCGGTGCTCGTAAAGCGCCCCTGCCGGGGGAACATGTCGGCGGGATTTACATCCGTTTGTAAGTATAATCATAACGTTAAGGGTTACATGTTAGGTTAAATAAACCTGGAAATTAAACTTTACGCGATTAGTTAAGTCTATGCGTCAAGTTAAGTTCAAGTGTAAGTTGAAGTTAACGCGTTAACTTAATTTTGCGTTGAAAGTTTAAGTTAACGCATTAAGTTTTGTTTACATGGAAAGTTAAATTTGACACATAGTTAACGTGGAAAGTTAAATTTGACACATAGTTAACGTGGAAAGTTAAATTTGACACATAGTTAACGTAGAAAGTTAAATTTGACACATAGTTAACGTGGAAAGTTAAAGTTTATGCGTTAAGGTTACATGGATAGCTTAATGTATACGCGTAAATTTAAGTTTGTATGTAAAGTTAAAAGTTTATCGAAATTTAGGAATACATGGAAAGTTAAAGTTGACGCATCAATTAGAGTTAACGCGTTTAACCCTAGGCACTTTAAACCTGAGACATACTACTCGCCATTCCGTGTTCCTGCCGAGCTATGCCGTCACTGTCAACCAAACCCTCGGTTTAGCGTAGCTGTCTTACATCACAAACGTACGCGTAAATGCCTCCGTTAGCGTGATGACATGTCACTGCTACCCACCTGTAACTGACGTAAGTGACGTTAACGTGATGACATGTCACTGCTACCCACCTGTAACTGACGTAAGTTGTCCTCTATACTATCCACCCGTATATCAGTGGCCGCTTGTCGCTGACTCATCTCCAGCACAAGTTCGTACATATTCGTTTGTGTCTGAAGCCAAAACAAAACATTTATCAGCCATACATTTTCTTCGCACAACAACAATAAGATTCGCCGATTTTATTAACTTTAATTTTTCCTAATTGGTATTGGATAAACATTTAGACCCCATGCCGTCGCAAGTAAGTGACACATTTGTAGACTTTGAAAACTATACAGGATCATTTGGCTCTTTGATGAAAAGTTTGAATTCTACAACAACACCAATAACGTCTACAGAAAATACTTAAATAACCCGAATTCCATAACCGCTATCACTGTACAGAACTACATGAGACTCATGGACACTTTGAATAGTTTTTCAGCCAATGGAAAATAAGACCGCGACTTGCATGGGGCCCGTAAGGTTTTCAAAGCCTACAGTAGCAGCCACCTAAAATGAAAGAGGTTTCCTTGAGTGAGGTCCAATGGGATTTGATTCGTCCGAGCGACACCCCGTCTGTAACAGGGCGGTTAAGGTCGACGATGACACGAATTCCAACCGCTCACCATTGTACCAGACAGGTTTTGGGTTTATGAAGGAGGTTGCACAGGAAGAACGCTTGTTTGCACACAGTCATGAAATCATGAAACTGTAGAAAACAGCGTGAACAAAAAGGTGTCTATGGCGACTTAAACGTGGAGTCTTATTTTCCATTTTCTGATGAGAGTAATGAAAGACCGATTAGTGGGATGTACGCTGTGACAAAGCCAGCTGATGTCACCACTCATGCAGACATGCAACCGACGAGAAGAAAAGTCATGCTACACACTGTCTCACACCGACTGCTGCTTCACTGTAAGATTAACTGTTGAAACACATGTTGAACCTATGCTTAATCTCCACATTGCCATTGTACACCTACACAAAGCATTCCACGTCACATGACAACCGCGCAGCACAGCGCTCATACTTCTACAGCGTATAAACAAAGAGCGGGGAGAAGGATGACGTCAACGAAACAATCCCTGTCCATCAAAGTCACAAGAAAACACACGTTACCAAAGCGGGCACGAAAGCAATGCAATGACGTTAGACAGGGCAGCGGTTAGGGTTCCTGGTGCACGTTATATGAACATACTATACAAAAGTGCAAAAACCCAAACCTGTCGGTACACGGCGGTCGGCTGGGAACTATAGACTCGGGGCACTGAGTCCAGGGCCGAATGCGTTAAGTACTAGAAAAAGCAAAAACGATACAAAAGATGGGACCACAATTCAAGGAGACTATTTCGCAAACTCTTTCAGGGTGGGTTTATGTATTTGGAACTTTTTTCGTTTAAACGCGGGCGTCTTGAAAAGCGTGTTCACATTAGCGATGGAAGCATCATGGCGGGTGGTGCAGACACGTGACCCGATCAGCCAGAGAAATTTTCCAAAATGGACGATGAAATAGTCGAATCACGAACTGATTGTCCTTGTTTGACTATATCACCATCAGAACAACCACCTTTACATGTGTGCATGTGTTCAGCTTCAAATGAAAAAGGTAAGCGTGAATTTCTAAATTACAGGTGACATCCCGTTTGTTGAGCGCAAGCCAACAAACGGGAAATTCCAACTAACACATTATGATTGAGTACAATGAGCATTATGACGCGAGTTTACGACCAACACAGAACGGGTGCAATTCATATTGACACGGATTGGTAATATTACAACATCAATGCCACGACGCCTGACCAAATACCGGAATGAAACGTTTCAAAACATGATGTTACATACCACAACGGAAATTTCATAAGAATTGTTTTGACATTCGACTTGAATGGAAAACATGTATGGTGTGATGTAACCTCGTGGAGCTTAATGTCACCATACGTATGGCGTGATGTAACCTCGTGGAGCTTAATCATCACCATACGCGGAGGACAGACAACGAAGACAGCCGTTCGTATGATTTAGTTGTGATTTAAAAAAAAGCGTATGTCCTCTATCACACGACAAACAACCGGCATCTACCTATTACCCCCGTGAGGTAGGCCCCCATTTTAAAAAAAAGAACAAAGGCACGATTGTAAATTGCATAATATAACGCTCGCAGTGAGTTAACAGCTAGGCCACGGCACACAAACGAAATGTAAAAATTCGTTACAAATTCTTTATTAATACAAAAACCACTCTGTTACTAAGAGCGCATACAACAGAAAACGCCGCCTACGTGTGCACGCAGTAGACGCTGCGCCTAACTCACGCTTAGCGTCTTTTATGCGAATCGTGAAAAGCCAGACTCTCATTGACTCGGGCGCGCCCGGCTGGATTTCCTACCTTTGCCATGTCCACCAGTGTGTTGGCGTTATCGTTCAATTTTCGTTGATCCATTTTCACTTTTCTCAAACTGCAAATGCAATTTTATCAGAAAACGTTATGAATACGATGGTGATGCAAAAGACGGCATCTTGTGTGTGATGTAAGAGGAACAGTGGTACATTGAGGATCGCTTTGATAAGAAGGAAATGTGGGATCACCTGTGGATCGCTTGGAGGAATTTCCGTTGATGCGTCCTCACTTTGGCTGCGTTGACTTTGCGCACCAACTTCGTATACTTGTATATCAACCATGTCTCCCGCAAAACGTTTGCCGCGGCGTTTTTCAGCTGGTGACACACGTAACCATATGTTATACATGAAACAAATGCGCGTTGAGTATTTCGAACTTTATACAATGCTAAACTTCAACGAGAACGGTCTATAAAGGTACCAACAGGAAACCGATACATCTTGGAAAGTGTAACCTATATGGCCGGCAAGGCTTGGCTAGGTATCTCGCTAAAACCAAGTGTAAGTTGTATACTCGTAGGCTATTAGGTGCAAGCAGGTCATCCCGGCCAACAAGCCTGGCATGGAGTGCTCCCCAAACAGTGCACACTAATGCGACTATTGAATACGTACACAACCCACTTACTCGTTTGGTAAGCTGAGTGTCCATCATGAAGTTATGTACATGTTTCTCCGCTCGGGTCAGCTCGAGTTTACGCGCCAGCACAGCAACCACCAACGCGGTTACACCAGCGCCCTACACAGTCAACCAGTAACACAGTTAGTCCAGCACCCTACACAGTCAACCAGTAACGCAGTTACACCAGCACCCTACACAGTCACCCACACAACCACTAACGCAGTTACACCAGCACCCTACACAGTCAACCACTAACGCAGTTACACCAGCACCCTACACAGTCAACCACTAACGCAGTTACACCAGCACCCTACACAGTCAACCACTAACACAGTTACACCAGCACCCTACACAGTCAACCACTAACGCAGTACACCAGCACCCTACACAGTCACCCTACACAGTTACACCAGCACCCTACAGTCAACACAGCAGTTACACCAGCACCCTACACAGTCAACCACTAACACAGTTACACCAGCACCCTACACAGTCAACCACTAACGCAGTTACACCAGCACCTACACAGAGTCAACCACACAGTTACACCAGCACCAACCAGTCAACCACTAACACAGTTACACCAGCACCCTACACAGTCAACCAGTAACGCAGTTACACCAGCACCCTACACAGTCAACCAGTAACGCAGTTTCAGTCCAGTAACGCAGTTCTTTTTTCCGGCACCCTACACAGTCAACCACTAACGCAGTTACACCAGCACCCTACACAGTCAACCACTAACGCAGTTACACCAGCACCCTACACAGTCAACCACTAACGCAGTTACACCAGCGCCCTACACAGTAGACCACTGACGCAGTTACACCAGCACCCTACAGAGTCAACCAGTAAAGCAGTTACACCAGCACCTAACACAGTCAACCACTAACACAGTTACACCAGCACCCTACACAGTCAACCACTAACGCAGTTACACCAGCACCCTACACAGTCAACCAGTAACGCAGTTTCTCCGGCACCCTACACAGTCAACCAGTAACGCAGTAACACTAGCACCCTACACAGTCAACCACTAACACAGTTACACCAGCACCCTACACAGACAACCACTGACGCAGTTACACCAGCACCCTACACAGACAACCACTAACACAGTTACACCAGCACCCTACACAGTCAATCACTAACACAGTGACACCAGCACCCTACACAGTCAACCACTAACGCAGTTACACCAGCACCCTACACAGTCCACCACTAACGCAGTTACACCAGCACCCTACACAGTCAACCACTAACGCAGTAACACTAGCACCCTACCGTCAACCACTAACACAGTTACACCAGCACCCTACACAGTCAACCACTAACGCAGTAACACAAGCACCCTACACAGTCAACCACTGACGCAGTTACACCAGCACCTACAGCAACGCAATTACCTACACACACTAACGCAGTTACACCAGCACCCTACAGTCAACCACTAACGCAGTTACACCAGCACCCTACACAGTCAACCACTAAACCTACAGTTACACAGCACCTACACAGTCAACCAGTAACGCAGTTACACCAGCACCCTACACAGTCAACCACTGACGCAGTTACACCAGCACCCTACACAGTCAACCACTAACGCAGTTACACCAGCACCCTACACAGTCAACCACTGACGCAGTTACACCAGCACCCTACACAGTCAACCACTAAAGCAGTTTACAGCACCCTACACAGTCAACCACTAACCCTTACACAGCACCCTACACAGTCAACCACTAACACAGTTACACCACACCCTACACAGTCAACCAGTAACGCAGTTACTACCAGCACCCTACCTACACAGTTTACACCACTACACACACTAACGCACCCTACGCCCTACACAGTAGACCACTGACGCAGTTACACCAGCACCCTACACAGTCAACCAGTAACGCAGTTACTCCAGCACCCTACACAGTCAACCACTAACGCAGTTACACCAGCACCCTACACAGTCAACCAGTAACGCAGTTTACACTAGCACCCTACACAGTCAACCACTAACGCAGTTACTCCAGCATCCTACACAGTCAACCACTGACGCAGTTACACCAGCACCCTACACAGTCAACCACTAACGCAGTTACACCAGCACCCTACACAGTCAACCACTAACGCAGTTACACCAGCACCCTACACAGTCAACCACTAACGCAGTTACACCAGCACCCTACACAGTCAACGCAGTTACACCAGCACCCTACACAGTCAACCACTAACGCAGTTACACCAGCACCCTACACAGTCAACCACTGACGCAGTTACACCAGCACCCTACACAGTCAACCACTAACACAGTTACACCAGCACCCTACACAGTCAACCACTAACGCAGTTACACCAGCACCCTACACAGTCAACCACTAACACAGTTACACCAGCACCCTACACAGTCAACCACTAACACAGTTACACCAGCACCCTACACAGTCAACCACTAACACAGTTACACAGCACCCTACACACAGTCAACCACTACCACTAACACAGTTACACCAGCACCCTACACAGCACCCAGTTACACCCTACACAGTCAACCACTAACACAGTTACACCAGCACCCTACACAGTCAACCACTAACACAGTTACACCAGCACCCTACACGGTCAACCACTAACGCAGTTACACCTGCACCCTACACAGTCAACCACTAACGCAGTAACACTAGCACCCTACACAGTCAACCACTAACGCAGTTACACCAGCACCCTACACAGTCAACCCATCCTTCATCGTACCAGGCCAATTCGCTTCCTGTCATTATAACTACACTGCATTCGAACACCATATACAACTCAGATCATCAATTGGAAAATGCACAAAACAAGAACGACGTAAAAAAACAATCTAAGAGTAGAAAATATTGTTATTAATGAGACTAATTGCTGGAGGTGGGCGGCTTGTTATGACTGACCATGACTCCTGTCGCCACTGCGATGCCGCGGCCGCAGTAGGTGTTAGGCACTATGTCTCCGTAACCGATGGACAGGAAGGTGATGGAGATCATCCACATGGAATTTAACAGGTTCTTATGCTTAACGTCGTGGTAACTATAACACAGTGGTAGAAAGATAACAGAAATTGATAAGGGGTCAGTTATCCTGTTGTTATTCATTGTTATTATGATATAACAAAACATTACACTCTGACGTCACATCAATACCATTCTGCCCATTAGGATCAGTTGTTAATCCCGAATATTGAATCAAACACTGTACAGTTCACAAGATATCTCAGAGTCATAGCATGCCTGCATGCGGCGAACACCTAAGACACTGTTATTAACATTACCATAAACACAGAAACCAGGCATCGACAATGGTCTTACCTGTAACTACTCCCCCTTCAATGGTCTTCTCTGTAACTACTCCCCTTACAAGTGACTTCTCTGTAACTATTCGCCTTACAAGGGACTTCTCTGTAACTACTCCCCTTACAAGTGACTTCTCTGTTACTACTCCCCTTTACAAGTGACTTCTCTGTAACTACTCCCCTTACAATGGTCTTCTCTGTAACTACTCCCCTTACAAGTGACTTCTCTGTAACTATTCGCCTTACAAGGGACTTCTCTGTAACTACTCCCCCTTCAATGGTCTTCTCTTTAACTATTCGCCCCTTTACAAGTGACTTCTCTGTAACTATTCGCCTTACAAGGGACTTCTCTGTAACTACTCCCTTACAAGACTTGACTTCTCAAGTAACTACTCCCCTTACAAGTGACTTCTAACTACTCCCCTTACAAGTGACTTCTCTGTAACTACTCCCCTTACAAGGGACTTCTCTGTAACTACTCCCCTTACAAGGGACTTCTCTGTAACTACTCCCCTTACAAGTGACTTCTCTGTAACTACTCCCCTTACAAGGGACTTCTCTGTACTACTCCCCTTACTGACTTCTCTGTAACTATTCGCCTTACAAGGGACTTCTCTGTCTCCCTTACAAGTGACTTCTCTACTACTCCCCTTTACAAGTGACTTCTCTGTAACTACTCCCCTTACAATGGTCTTCTCTGTAACTACTCCCCTTACAAGTGACTTCTCTGTAACTATTCGCCTTACAAGGGACTTCTCTGTAACTACTCCCCCTTCAATGGTCTTCTCTTTAACTACTCCCCTTACAAGTGACTTCTCTGTAACTATTCGCCTTACAAGGGACTTCTCTGTAACTACTCCCCTTACAAGTGACTTCTCTGTAACTACTCCCCTTACAATGGTCTTCTCTGTAACTACTCCCCCTTCAATGGTCTTCTCTTTAACTACTCCCCTTACAAGTGACTTCTCTGTAACTATTCGCCTTACAAGGGACTTCTCTGTAACTACTCCCCTTACAAGTGACTTCTCTGTTACTACTCCCCTTTACAAGTGACTTCTCTGTAACTACTCCCCTTTACAAGTGACTTCTCTGTTACTACTCACCTTTACAAGTGACTTCTCTGTAACTACTCCCCTTACAATGGTCTTCTCTGTAACTACTCCCCTTACAAGTGACTTCTCTGTAACTACTCCCCTTACAAGTGACTTCTCTGTAACTACTCCCCTTACAATGGGTTTTCTTCATCACATAAACGGCTATGCTTCGAGAACATAGCCCGATTCGTTGCAGTTATTTACATTTGGTCAATCATGACAGTTGCCTGTACACATAGACCAAACTACGCATTAGAGAAACAAGCACCTACCTTTCACACGCTCTTAACACCCAACTAGCTATGATCCATAAGGACAGGATAAACACCAAAAGCACAGTTCCCGGACATATAGTCATAAGCGTCTTCAGCACAAAGCGCGTGTTGAAGTTGATTCGGTTGAGGGCACCTATACTCCTCGAGGAGGCATCCGTAAAGAGTTTGCTATGTAAAAGCATGACCCGGCATATGAGGTAGAGCCGGAGGAACATAGGGAGAGAGAGCATGAGGTCGACTGGAGTAGGTACACTGGAGAAGTCTTTGCCATTGGCATAAACTGTGGACCAGTTGAAGTGGAAAGATCCGGGTATGGGGTGAATGGAGCAGACAGTTAATTCGGCGATAATCTGGGCGACCCTGTGCATGGACATGGCGATCCTCCAGTCTTCCACGCAGTTGTCGATGGCAAACAGCTGTCAGAGAACAGAAAACGGAAAATCGATACAGGCAATTTGAATACAGCCTTCAAACTTTGTCTACAAACATTATTTTAGCGAAATAGAACTGCAACTACGCAATCGCAACACCACTATTATCACTCAGTCTACGCCTTTTTTCAGCTACGGATGTATCCATATTGGGGCTAAAATTCACTTCCCGTCCGCAATAAGAAATCGGACTTCACAAAGGCCATGGGAGAAGCCGCGGTCACCGATTGCATTTGGACATCATCACTTATAGTAGCAAAGAATCGATTGATCAAGATTATTTTACAAATCAGAATTTTGATTATTTTTATGAAATGCACAAATAAAATAAAAAGCCAGATGGCACACACTAGGAGGAGAAGGGGGTTCCTATTGGAAGCTTTGACTTCATCCGGCGAACGCAGGACGCGGCGAGGTTGATGGACGAACAGAAGTGTGACATCCCAGCTAACACATCTACGTTGTCACAACGTAGCTGCGACGTGGCCATGTCGTTGTGGCCACGTTACATTTCTACGTTGTCATAACGTGATTGTGTATGGTCCCAGATACGTTGTGGCCACGTTGCATTTCTACGTTGCGGTTTCACTTTACCGCCACGTTTGTACCACCAAACATTTACTCCATAAATAGCTTTTATTATTGATAATATCGCAATAAAACAACACATGGAGTTCATTGTGAAGTTTATTCAACTAAAAAAAATTCACAAATAAGTAAATCATTCGCTATTCGAATCTGTGACTGTGAGTGGTAAACACTGTGTAAGGCTTTTCTGTTTCGTCAATGTTGATTCCTGAAACACATAATCATTTAAAAATATTACTTCTTTCTTTTAACTGTATAAAACTAAACGAATAAATTAATAATGAATAAACGAAAAATACTAGAACAGACCTTATTGTGCTTTGTTCCACCTCTTCTCTTAAGTGCATGTTTCGGTGTCTCTGCCAATTCTACTTCTACCTCGTCAACTTTAATGTTTTGGTTGATCTTCTGACAGGCTCCTGGTACAGCAAACAATTTTGTAACACATAATTGCCTTTTTCAAATTTCATAAAAATAAGAAATATAATGTAAAAAAGATCGTCAGAATAAGCCTATTACTTATTATCATTCGGTAGATATCGAGATCGACGAAGGCCCGCTTCCCCTTCTTCCCCCTCAAACTATAGAGTGACCATAGGTCATTTGTGCCAAGTCTTTTGAGGATACGACGTACCGATTAGCCGACTGTCGAACCACCCAGTGAAACCATGAAATAGGCTTATTAAACAGATAATCACACAGTAATTTGATAAACAATAGCTTATGTTAACGCTTTAAAATATTATTGCTAGGACCAACTATTTCCATCAACTGAAATGTTGTATCGAAATTGTAAATAAAAGCTGTATCACCAACATAAAATAAACATACCATTTGTTTTTTGATTTTGATGTCTTCGGCCAGTTTTGAGCATAACACTTCTAATTCCTCCGCACTGGCCAGTGGTTCAGGAACGACTTCCTCAACCTCGTCCCCAGCTTCACTGCTGTTTGACAAGGGCCTCAGTAAATAAAGCACCTCATCCAGCTTCTCATCCAGCTTCTCCTCCAGCCCCTTCATCCGCATTATCAACGCATTCTGTGTCGCTGCATGAGGGTTGTGGAAAATAACCACAGTAATACTTAATTTTAAATCATAAACTACAAATTGAATTAAATTACTACAGCTCAGTCTTACAATGGGAATGTGGCAGAAGTACAATTATTACCCGAACTTGAAGGGCTGCTCAAGCTTCATCATCAGTGAAATGGCGATGCAAGGTTTCAGTTTCACCCTGGGGATTTCCTTGATCACCAAAGCCCTGTCCATTCCTGATGACTGTACAGAAGAAAATAATATATATAATATAAATCATATATATATAGTGTGCCCATCAATATGACAAGGCACTATTGCCTGAGATCAATCAGTTAAAGATAATAAATGTCATTCACATTAAAATAACAATTATAATACGTTAGTCGGTTACCCTTTGGAGTTGGAGGTTGAGGCAGTAGTAAAGCAGACTGACTAGAATGCAAAGCATCATCTGAATAGAAATGTTTAAAATTAAGCGTGAAAAGGATAAGAGAATAGGAAGGCTATATATATATATATATATATATATATATATATATATATATATATATATATATATATATATATATATATATATATATATATATATATATATATATATAAATATAAAGGGGGATTTGGGGTAGGGGAGGGACGAGCAACAGTGCTAGCTGACACGTCTTATGCCACGCAGCGTTATCCATTGCCAGATTACAGCAGCCTTGAGCGAACAGCCCCAGAGCCTTGTGTTGATTAGGGAGTAAGGCTACTTACAGGCTAGCAAAAAAAGGAACCGGGAAAAGTGACCTGCTTCCTCAATGCAACTCATGCTTAATAGTCTGTATAAAGGAGAAAAATATTTTAAGTACCTGTATTTGCTAGTTATCGTGGACTCTTTACACGAACTTTGGTTATTGCAAAATTTAATAAGAATCAATATACTCACTTTGCACAGTTGACTTGAGTAAGACACGTGGAGGATGAGGTCGCACAACTCTTATGCCGCAGCGTTCACCCATATATCCGTGCTACAAGCAGATTAATGACTCGACAGTGGCTCTGTTGAACCAAGCGGATATTGCGCAAGGTAGTACCCGGTCGGGTGTTGGGCTACTCGGCAAATCTCCATCGCCTGCATTGTCCGCCTGCAGCCTGAGCGACCGCAGCCATTAGCATGTTCTTAGAGAGCCCAATTAAGTATAGGGAGAAGGAGCGTGTTTAACGGGGATGCCTACCTAGGTCGTGACCTCTATTTTGTGCGCTGTTTAGTCCGATTACTGTTACTTTTCGAAACAGCCTCGCTAACTGGGTCAATTATACGCCACATTAGAATCCCGTTACTGAAATTTATGTCCAAGCAAGTAGTGAAAATAAAAGTCAAATCTTGTTGAAAAGATGATGCTATCGCACCAGACCAATGATGATAAAAACTGTGTTTCATGTGGTAGATGACCGGAAAAGAATATATTAACACAAACTCTAGTATTATGTTAGTAATATATTTCAGACATATGCACCAATGGATAATGTAAGGGCAATATTAAATATATTATCGTTTAATCGATAATCAATTTGAAACATACAGCCCTCATACAGACTCAATATGTAGCGTTTTGTTGCGCCTCAAGACCAGATATGACTTTATGGACACCCGAATTCATAATGTCTTTTTCACAGCAATCCCAATGGAAGCATTATGTTTATTTCGAGAATCGTCACGTGAATGCCACGTCGCATTCACGTAGAAAATCATTCGAGAATTTCTACGTGAATGCAACGTGGCCTGCACGTGGCATAAATTTATTTTCGAAAAATTATTCTGATTTATATTTATATATTTGACTCATTACTTTCCATTATTTATAGACAACATCAATTTTAAATTTAAAAAAGAAATTCTGAGAACATATCACACCACAACGTGTCTGCCACGTCGTGAGCACGTTGATATTCGACGACACGTAACCACCACGTATACACAACGTGGCAGTAACGTGTCGTGTTTGCTGGGATTAGTGTTTTGTGGAGAGGGGGTGGGGAGCAGATATAAACAAATAAACATAACCCGCTGGAACGTCCACAGCAAACATCAGTGGAGTCATTAATTAAATGCCAACAAAAAGGTCACCATGGCAACAATGGCTGTCTGAAGTCCATGGAGGTCTGCGACCGCATTAATAGATAACAAACAGGAAGTGATCTGCACATCGATGATGGTAGCATCATTTTGACAGGGATGGGGTTTAAATGCCAGGCGACGAGTGCCGAGGCCCGCGTGTGCTGTTATTATGGCGAGCACCCGGTTCGCTGATTCGATGTTAGTGGGGCAGCACGGCTGGCTTAACTCGCTGTGATGAATGACAAACTAGATATAGCATGACATTAGCCATCGGTGGAGTGCGATGACTTTGTATGCTCCAGGGATACGGTTGTGGGGGGGGGGGGGTGAGCTGGGGGTTGCTGAAGGGGTGACGAATTATAGCACGCACTTGTCCATATTACTGACACCAGACGGCGCTACTATCAGTAACAATGGCAGCAGGAGCGCGTCATACCTCTATGGTGGAATGGAAACCGCAATATATTAGCAAATATATCCTGGGATTGTGGTAAAAAAAACTCGACTTTAAGGGATTTCATCGTAAGAAATAAATGCGAGCTTGCTGTGTCCATGCCACCATACTGTCATTTGTTCCTCAATAACATTTCAATCACCAAGACTATGATTGAACATGTCCTGGATTATAGGTTTTCTAACAATTTACCTTCCCCAAACTATACCTGAACTACCCTCGTCAACAAAACAGACCAGGTGGATAACGCCTTAGCAGGCGATTAGATGTGGTACAATCACCAGCCCGCGTGAGACAACCCACATCAAAGACCCACTTCAGTGGACTACCAAGTGCCTCGCATATGAAGCGCACACAAAAAGACGCCCGCGCAGCTCCCCAATGGCTGCAGCTTCCATAGGCAGCACGATATGGCGATGTGGCGTACGTTAATTGCATAACACCTCGTCCCCAGCCAAACAACAGCCTTGAGGCTCGTGTTATAACCCAGTCTGTGTACCATACATAAAATCACAGAGAGCTCGCCATTGTGTGGCCTACAATACCCTGATACAGCTTCGCCTAATGAGTCCTGTGAAGGGGTCGAGCATTGGGCTACAATTCTCCCTCGTGGATAGCGGCTGTCAAGGCTTGGCACTATTCCCGACAGCTATAACTGCCAATCATCGATTAACAGAATCAGTATTACCATGGTGGACACGAGGAGCGGGGGTGCATTTGATGACGAATTTCATCAACCAGTTTGACATGGCGGAGATTATATGTCAAATACATTAGGAGTCTTTTATTACATACAGGTCATGGAGTAGGTAGTTCGGCTGAATGATGATCATAGCGGAAGCTTATCTACTACAGCTACATGAAATAACCGCCTGCTTTATTTCTAGCTGCACCCTTTTATGTACTGTTAAGCGTAATAAACATTTTATGATATGTTCCCACTGTTTTTTAATTACGTTCGAATAGTTGCTATCCATTTCGAATATAAAGATAAATTATTTCTGCTTGTTTCACGTACTTAATGATGCAATACAATACAATACTAAAATGAGGGACAAACACCACCGCGGAAGGTTAAACAGCAGTCATATATTTACAAACCAGAGTCCAGATTTAAAGGCGCGGGTTGAGGTGGGAGGTTTCGGTGGGGGCTTTGTGAGTTCTTTAGATGAATGTAAGATAAACTTACAACATTAAATATGGAGAAGTAGAGCAGTACCCCCCCCCCCCGCCAATCACACAGCAAACTCCCCCCCCCCACGCCAACCACAACCCCAGCCCCCTCCGCCAATCACACTCTCACCTCCCCAACCGCTAATCATCCCCCCTGCCAATCCTACCACCCCCCCCCACCTACGCCAATCCCTCCACCACCTGCCCTCCACCACCTGCCCTCCAAAACCTGCCCTCTACCCTCCCTCCCCTCCACCAACTCCCCTCAACCACCTCCCTCCACCTCCTACCCTCCATAACCTCCCCTCCACCACCTCCCCTCCACCACCTCCCCTCCACAAGCTCCCCTCAACCACCTGCCCTCCAAAAACCTCCCCTCCACCTACTCCCCTCCACCCTCCCACCCCTCCCCACCCCACCCCCCACCACCTCCTCCTCTCCATCACCTCCCCTCCACCACCTCCCCTCCATAACTTACCCTCCACCACCTCCCCTCCATAACCTCCCCTCAACCACCTCCCCTTCAGAACCTCACCTCCATCACCCGCCATCCACCACCTACCCTCAACAACCTCCCCTCCACCAACCAACCCTCCTCCATCTTCCCTCCACCAGACACTGCAGTGATGACTCACATTTCATACATCAGAAGTAGCCATCTGGATAAACCAATGCACTTGTGCTCGGATGTGGCTGTCTTGAAATCGAGATCCGAGTAACGAGTAACGGCGGGCGACGAAATCACTTGTAGCAATATAACATATCCCGACCGCTACGCCTTCTCCCATATCACACCCGCACATAAAAGCCATACCATGGACTACTTCACCGCGCAATAGAATACATGTCTATGTATATATGGACCTCAATAACACAGGCGTACTGCTGAGATAATGAACGCAAACCAATAGGTTGTTAGTTCGCTTCCAAAGGTTATTGATGGATTGATGGATTTGTTAGTCTTCCATCGGGGGAGCGGAGGGCAAGGCGTGGTCGCCTATGCAGAAGGCTGGGTGGGGGTGCTTGGCAGCGCATTTGGCCAGAGCTAACATGTCAAGAGTCGCCTTTGGCTTCTTGTGTTAAACGGCATTTTGCATGAGGCCAGGGCATGCCCTTATTGACCTTAGTCATTAGTAGGGCTCTGCTAACATCTCAATCAGAAAAAATGCCTGCCAGTTATGAAATATGATGCAAAGCTTCCATCATCACGTCAGACTGAGCGCCATATATCCTCTCCCGGTGAGCTGCAACATATCTCGCTATTCGACATCCACTCAGATATTCAAGTTCTATCGAATTATCTCTTGTGTGCCCGTCTTATACAGCTCCTCGTTCAATCCTATGTTAGATCATCTCCGATGAACTTTTGGCCACCCGCAGAGGCTAGATACAGCCACAAACACTCAAGTTTAATTATAGTAAGAGAATATGAGACAAGAGAGGCGTATAGCCGCCAGGGGCGCTTCACCTAACCCTAGCTGGGCTTCCGTTTCACGGCAGATTAAGCATGGATTCCACGCACACCATTCTGAGTATCTTTCCCAACACTAGACGGAGTGGCATTTTAAAAAATAGTACGGCATTTCGATGACACGATCAATAATACTAAATAAAGTAGAAATTTAAGACTGAAAATTCCTTAACAAACTTGTTGTAGAAACATTAAGGACTTGCTACATACAGTGAAATAAGCTCACCAGTCAAAGTAATATCGTGCGCTAAGATGAATGAAACTCCTTTCCAAGATGGTGCCGGCTGGTTAAGTATTGATTTTAATCAGTATTCAATATGACAAGCCTTATATTTATAGGTAGGAAATATATGATTGGCAGGATTATGCGCAGTTGCACCTGTAACGACAGGTGTGCTTAAAATGGCGCATACGTGAGGGAGTCATCTTCATCAAACACACCTGCTCGGAGCATCGTTACGGATAGCAAACCACATTCAAATACAGCTAACAGCGCAATAACAGTACATATATATCTTCATCTTCACCCACTGAGTTCACCCATTATGCCACTATATTGTATATCAATTGAAATAGGGGTCACGCAAAAAATCATTCAGAAAATCCATAAAATAAATGGATTGAATTATTGATCTATTTTATTAGGAGCATTTTCGTTTCATGAAGTCCTTTCACCACAGACAATAGGGATACACGCAGCGGGACGAATATTGGTACAAGCAATTAATTACTCGAATCCCATGCATACTTAAACTGACACCTACCTTACCACACAAATCACTTTCATATCTATACGAGCCATTATCAACTCGAAAACCACGAATATTTGTTCTACCTTGCAATGAGAAATATCGAACTATTTCTTTCACTCACGCCGGGGAATTATTGCCTATCCGCGATGTGGGTAGGCGAGAAATTGGCGGGAAATCCATGGATCATCCGGCACAGAATCGCGATGGGTCATCCGGCACAGAATCGCGATGGGTCATCCGGCACAGAATCGCGATGGGTCATCCGGCACAGAATCGCGATGGGTCATCCGGCATAGAATCGCGATGGGTCACAGAATCGCGATGGCTCATCCGGCACAGAATCGCGATGGGTCATCCGGCACAGAATAGCACTAGCGCCTTCATTCACGTGAGTGCAATAGGAAGCACGCGGCTGGTAGACAAAGGCCGTGTCGTCGGGAACACCTCCCATTTCATATAGCTTTGTTTCAAGGTGCAAGCGTCGAACGATAGACAATTATAACATAGCGACGGGGTGGAACGCATTGGGTCTCACAATGGTCAAACAGCATGGCCGTATAGGCAGGAGAGCGCCCCGGTAAACTGCCATGAACAGCCGACTGGAGAAATGGACTTAATGACAGCAGGCCACGCGTCATCGAATATAAAGTACCCATGGCAACGGTAACCATGCATATGCAACTTCTATAGGAACATATAGAATAAGCACTGCCACGTTGTTTCATTTAGGATGACCGATGAGAAATCGTTACTAGAACCACGCCCAACTCTAACGACCCCCTCATCATACCTCTAACGCCCAGTCATAGACGCACCTTGAATATGCATAACAATAACAACCTGACGTCAATTGTCTTGGAACAACGCAATGAATTCATCCTATACCAATCCATACACACCACGTTTAGGGAATCGGAAGCAAGTACTGCACTAGGTGGTATGAATAGCGCCCAGATGAGGATACCGCGCGAGGTGGCGGTGGGCGTGGGTGTGGGGGGGGGGGGGGGTGAAGTTTTGTCACGTGACCCCTGACAGGAGAGCGGTTGGACTAAGGTGAGAGCCACCACACATGGTGTACGGCGAGGTTGTCAGAATTGCATGAGATATGTTAATGAGTTAGCGGTACTGGGTGGTAAACGGTACCATTAGCTAGACAGCCGCTAACGATGCCTTGACACTGGTAATGGGGTCATCTCAAGGTCAACCACAAGTGTGGCTAACGAACAAGCATCGAATAAAGGGTCCGTTGGAGCAATAAGAGTGGTCGAGTGATTGGTAGAGTCGACACGGGTAGAGGGCTGATTCGTATGAAGCATATAGCACAGCACCCAGGATGGATAAGACACTGGCAGGGCCTACACGAGGGTGAATAGGGAGGCGCTATTACTGCAATATAATATTCATAGCTTGTGTGTAAATAAGGCTTGCATATCACTCAACATCGATCTTCCAATCACATTAACAAACTATTTGCAAACTGTAAATTGGTGATTAAATTTTTCTTTTCTTGAGATGCGCCTGCTATCAAAGATACCCAGGAGAAATCAGCATGTCTGTGGCAGAGAGCGCTGAGTGTTAACGCCCACGATCGACTTCAAGCGCCTCGGTATTATGCATGCGCGTACAAAGAACTTGTTGTGGAAATGTTGACCAGACCTATCCTCCGAGGATACCGCTTCCATATGCATTGAGCCCTATCGCGTTGCAGCCATTAAGCGAGTTGTGGCAGATCTCGCCTGGAGAGCTCGAGATTGTAGATTTCAGGGAAGCTGCATGCGCGTTGCACAAGAAGTGAGATTGTGAAACTGTGCTAATTCATTCGAGTAACTGGTTTCCAATGGGTCCGATATAGGAGGTGTCTCTTATTTGAAAAAATTGTTAACTCAATTTAATTATTCAATCACCAACAGCTTATATAAAAAAGATACATCCCATGTCGATGGTGCGTTAGATAAATCACTGCTCGATGAAGAGACATACATTTGCAGCTAATTGATTATTGTTTTTAATGATTACTACACAACTTACTCTATTCTCCTTAAATGGCTATGGATACTACAAGTAAAATCCCTGTAATGTGTGATAGAATACAGAAGCCGCACGATCGGGGTTATTTGACCAAGCTGGGAGAGGATGAGCCAGCTGAGTCTACTGCAGATAGGGGTGTTACACCAGCCAGCTGCTAGCTAACATCAGTCTGCGTTTAGCATCAGTCCTCTGACAAACATCCGTCGGCGTCTAACATCAGTCCTCTGACAAACATCCGTCGGCGTCTAACATCAGTGCTCTGACAAACATCCGTCGGCGTCTAACATCAGTCCTCTGACAAACATCCGTCGGCGTCTAACATCAGTCCTCTGACAAACATCAGTCCTCTGACAAACATCAGTCCTCTGACAAACATCAGTCCTCTGACAAACATCAGTCCTCTGACAAACATCCGTCGGCGTCTAACATCAGTCCTCTGACAAACATCAGTCCTCTGACAAACATCAGTCCTCTGACAAACATCAGTCCTCTGACAAACATCAGTCCTCTGACAAACATCAGTCCTCTGACAAACATCAGTCCTCTGACAAACATCATTCCTCTGCCTGACATCTGTCAAATGATGAATGACAAACATCAGTCGTCTGACAAACATAGTCCACTAACAAAAATCATCAGTCCTCTGCTGATTGATATTCGGACAAAAATTCACATGAGCCTGTCGGCAATGATCAGCATACTGACCAACAGCAGCCAGCTCAAGAACACGATAACACGATTCTCAGTCTGCTCAGCGTGATCGGGGGTCACCTACTCACATAAAACTAAACTAGAAGACATGCCCGGTAAGTGATGTGTGAAAAGTGGATCTAACAACTACACAATCACATTCACGCATTCCTCGGTAACTTGCCTAATAGAGATCCATGAATGTGGTTATTCCAGTCAATAATACCAATCCTTCACATTCAACGTGATGTATATCCAGGGATATGGGAAACGAGTTTAAACGTTTATCCCACTCATCGATTATAACACGAATATATAGGGTAAAGTTCAGTGGGATGGTGAGGCTATCCCGGCCAAGGGCACCTTCAATGTACATGTTATACCGCAGATTGTATATACACCATCCATGCTCAGATATCAATGTCGATATATATATATATATATATATATATATATATATATATATATATATATATATATATATATATATATATATATATATATATATATATATATATATATATATATATATATATATATATATATATATATATACTAATAGTACACCAAAAGAGACGTGAGGGTACCCAAGTTCGTGATACAATTACTGTAGATGACATATGCGGCATGTATTACTGAACAATTGACCACTAAGTTTGCGTGACCATTGAACGCGCAAATCGACGGTGTTTGGACAAATGGGGGTGGTTTATAACTGGTTGACGCGCGAATGGTGACCAAGTTGAGATGAGTACTGGGGCGCATTGTGAAATCAATGGAACATTTACTACATATTGTCGATTGATTGGGAACGCATCGCGCGCCGTATTATTGAATCCATACGTCTCATCGCGCGCCGTATTACCAAATCCATGGCATTACTCTGACCCTTCAAGACATCCTAGTTCCCCTCGCCAACTCTCATGCCATAAAATCAGACTTGTTACCTGAACTTCGAGACCGTGGTAGGCCAGAATCAGCCCGAGGAGAATCACTGTGCTTACGGTGATCAAAGACTTGAGAGCAATGGAGTAGAAGGAATCCTGTAACACAGACGAAGCACATTGTATCAGTTGTGGTTCATTGTAACACAGACGAAACACATTATATCAGTTGTGTTTTACTGTAACACGGACGAACCACATTGTATCAGTTGTGTTTTATTGTAACACAGACGAAACACTTTGTATCAGATGTGTTTTACTGTAACACGGACGAACCACATTGTATCAGTTGTGTTTTACTGTAACACAGACGAAACACATTGTATCAGTTGTGTTTTATCAGACGAAACACTTTGTATCAGTTGTGTTTTACTGTAACAAAGACGAAAACACTTTGTATCAGTTGTGTTTTACTGTAACACAGACGGAACACTTTGTATCAGTTGTGTTTTACTGTAACACAGACGAAACACTTTGTATCAGTTGTGTTTTACTGTAACACAGACGAAACACTTTGTATCAGTTGTGTTTTACTGTAACACAGACGAAACACTTTGTATCAGTTGTGTTTTACTGTAACACAGACGAACACTTTGTATCAGTTGTGTTTTACTGTAACACAGACGAACCACATTGTATCAGTTGTGTTTTTTAACACAGACGAAACACTTTGTATCAGTTGTGTTTTACTGTAACACAGGCGAAGCACATTGTATCAGTTGTGGTTTATTGTAACACAGACGAACCACATTGTATCAGTTGTGTTTTACTGTAACACGGACGAACCACATTGTATCAGTTGTGTTTTACTGTAACACGGACGAAGCACATTGTATCAGTTGTGTTTTACTGTAACACAGACGAAACACATTGTATCAGTTGTGTTTTACTATAACACGGACGAAGCACATTGTATCAGTTGTGTTTTACTATAACACGGACGAAGCACATTGTATCAGTTGTGTTTTACTATAACACGGACGAAGCACATTGTATCAGTTGTGTTTTACTATAACACGGACGAACCACATTGTATCAGTTGTGTTTTACTGTAACACGAACGAAGCACATTGTATCAGTTGTGGTTTACTCAAAGTTCCTGGCTGCGTACAGGGTAGCAATACAGATACACATTACGTACAACATATATATTTGCCGTATGGCCATAAGCATAAGCAATTGATTAACTTAATTCTTAAACCGTTTAACAGAGACGTATCGTGACATCCAAATATTCCAGCGAAGACTGTATGTTTCAAAGAGATGTGGATGCGGCCATGTCGATTTACCCGCTTCAAACTAACTACGCAGCGCCACGGGACACATAAACGAGCGTGCCGCTTGGAAGTAATCTTTTTGACATGGTTGTACAGTTTCCATGAGCCTGCCTGTGCTCGCTGCAGCAGTCGTGAGGGTGCTGTTGTTTGGTGTACGGGGAGGTATAGATGATTTACTTTTGTCAGGTAGGCGGTCATAGCAATTAGTGGGCAGTGCTTGCTGGCAGTTCACATAATATATAAATCTGATAATCTAATGCATACACCAAGATTACGACTTGTTCGCTATGTTAAGTGGAATTGGTAACAAATTAAGCCCACAGAATGATTGACATACACTGACAACAATCTATGAGGTTCAATAATGTGCATTCCTGATTTATAACAAAGTTGCCTGCCTTTCCTTCTTGCTCTCGCCAATTCTCGCTCGATCTCGTTCGCTGTAATCTACATTCCATTGCTGGCGTTCATGCACTCAAACGGTTCCAAACACAAGTCTGACAGAAGCGCTGGATTTAATTAAGCCACTGGTTGATTCCCAATACAATTTTATCAGCAAGCAACACGCTTCCTTTCTAGATCCCAGTAGCCAATGGAGCGTTTATGAATGAGTAAGCCATATAGACAAGTGCAAATCTCGCAAAAACTGCACTTCGAGTAGGGTTGTTTCTTAGGTGGATGCGGGGAGGAAATGGGTGATCCGCTGACAGTATCGAGTATCTGCATCGATAAGATGGTGTACTGGGTGACAGGGTGGGTGAGATGAATTAAAAGAGAGCAATCTGCAAATACGGTATGTTAGGAGCTCTTATCAGGGATATGGCAGCACACATACGTAGCCAATCTACTGCGGCAGCACACCATGACATATATATATATATATATATATATATATATATATATATATATATATATATATATATATATATATATATATATATATATATATATATATATATATATATATATATATATATATATATATATATATATTATATATACATATATATATGTATATGTATATATATATATATATATATATATATATATATATATATGTGTGTGTGTGTGTGTGTGTGTTTATCGATGCATGCAAAGGGGACATGTAGGCAGTATGAAGATAGAACTCGATAACGTGTCCTCCAATTGCTACTCAATAAGCGGCTATTCAGTAAGAGTTACACCACCCCTGTCAACTTAACTCTATCAAGTAGCATGGCGATCGCATTAATGCCTATATGTAATTGGATTCCTGTGTCCCTCTGCGCAAATGAACACAGTCTCTCGTTAGCCCACTGTGGAGATATATGCGCAAGCCCAGGGCGGTATCGAATTCATGGCGCAACCACTCTCTCCCATTAACAGCGAGGAAGAGCACTCCAAAGGTGACGGCTATCTCCGAGCAGTGAACCCAGTACCAAGCCATAGTTATCCTTGCCCTATTAATGCTAAGTATAGCGTTCTTGTGCTTAACTGAAGTTAACTACGCCGGCTGACGATACCGTACATAGCCCTATACACCAACACAAATTGGCACATTTGTATTAAACCTATGACCATATATACACCCAACTCCACATGTACAGACAAACGCCCACTTAAGACACGCGCGAACATCCCAAATCACGCACATGCACTTCTTCATACCCAAAAACACACACATTTCCACACACACACAAACACACACACATCAACACACCTACAACATTTGAACATTCGATAAACAACACGATGATGGATTATCCAGGTCGACGATATTTCTGGGCATGCTGCGTTCTCTGCTATTTCCAGAATCCAGCCATTAGTTTGGATCATTCATCTAATTGAGTTTGACATTCCTGAAGCTGTGCGTACCTGTTTCACAAGACAGCACAACAACTTCCGTACAAAATTGAAAGCTTGCAAAACGTCCACGGCAATCAGAAGCTGGTGCCCTAATGCTTCACAGGTCAAATGGCTTCATGTAAAAGTATGAGAAATATATCGAGCTGAGCTGAAATATGCGGTCGAAAAAAAAATCGTAGTAGGCGCCGCTCCACGCAAACGAGCGTCGTTTGACATATGATCTGGGCGGGCTTCGCAATGAACCAATGTACAGATAGGCTGAAAAATCGATTAACAATTATCCGCAACAGCAGAAGCACTGCCCCTTGATAACGGGGGCAGCGTCAGACAAGGGTTCTTTGTTGTTCTCGGCGGAAGACGAGCTGGGGGTGAGGTGATGCAGTAAAATTAACTTCGAACCCTATTAAAGCATTGTGGTACCACAATTGTATCTCCCTGTAATATCGCTGCTGTTGATTCATAAAGTATGTATATTCATTCACTTAACATAAAGCATGTATATTCATTCACTTGACATAAGGCAGGTATATTCATTAACTTGACATATAACAGGTATATTCATTCGCTTGACATAACGAGACTGTCGACACTTTAACCTTCAATCTTCCCAGTGTGATGCTACTGTAACCATGGTAACAGGGGCATTGTCGTTCAGTAAATCATGTCATAATGAGGATGGCAGTCTATCAGGTGGATACAGCCAGACTACCTGGCTGATATTCCCATGGTAACATATCTCAAGGGGCAACGTGAACGCACTGTCATAGTTACACAGCTATGGGTTATCACTTTAGGAGATCACATTGCCTCAGCATGCGTTATCACATTAGGAGTTCACATTGCCTCAGCATGCGTTATCACATTAGGAGTTCACATTGTCTCAGCATGCGTTATCACATTAGGAGTTCACATTGCCTCAGCATGCGTTATCACATTTGGAGTTCACACTGCCATAGCATGCGTATGTCATGATGACTTCACACTGCCCCAGCATGCGTTGGCTCATTGGAACTCCACTTCGCCTAACCCCGTCACTAACAGCGTATATTTAATTGCTTCTTTGCAGAAGGGATGTTTCGGAACCCCGGAAATGACTTAACACCATACAAGCCTACTTCTGACCGCAGGCAAGTTAGCGCTGGCGCGGGGCCCATACCTCCTGCTGTATGTATATGATTGACTAGACTGCTGCTGATACTGCTGTTGCTGTTATTGCCAAGCGTTGTGATTCCATCTAAGAGCCCGCTCAGAATTGTTTGCCTTCACTCTGTTCCATAAGCACCCTTGCCTCACAGTATCTTAGCTATTTGTTGCAGTTGGACTGCGCGACATTGGTTACCTAGAATGCTCGATATCCGGCAGCATCAACAACAACGAGCCGGCGTACGTAAAATGTCAACAAGAGATGGGCTGAAATCATGGGACACTTATGATATGGGAGCCCACTTTATGGTGGCAGTATTTTGCCGGGGAAATGTCCAAGCTTTTATTGGCTCTTTGTTGAGCTATCTGTTTTCATCCTTTACTCTTAGTTTATGGACGCCTACATATAACTGTACTAACTGAGGTTTAGATGTAAAAGCTATCGACGGTGACGTCAGCAATTATCATGCCGCAGTGTTGAGCACCATGTAAGCCCCTGAAGCTGCATTTATGAATCACAGAAAGATATGTCGACAGCACACGCGAGTCTCCGGAGATCGATTATATAAACAATTATATTCCATCCTTCCGGTGACGAGGAACATTATCAATACGATGATGATGGTGAAGACAATGCTGGCAGTTATATCGAAGACGAGGGTGACAAAAATGATGACGATCAAGTCGGTAATTACAGAGGTTTCCTTGTAATACTGAGTATAATGCCTGATTTGATCATCTGGCCTTACTACAGGCGAGAAGTAAGTGTTCATTCAATTGAGTCAATGGACAAAGTGGGGACGCCATATTTGTACAAATTTATTTCGTTTACGTAATCGCCTGCATTGTTAACGGAAACCACCACGTCATCGGGGCTTCTGTCAAGCGCGGATGTCGTGTGTGTCGATCTATTGGACAGGCATCCCTAACAAACTCCGTAGTCCGACCTGAGACGCCATGGCCCTTCCCTGTATTCTCGCCTTCGACAGTCAGCCAGCCAGCTGCAGGATACAGCAGGTGTGTTGCCACGTGACGAGACAGCAAACACAGTAGAAGCTGCTGCGGACAAAGCGTAGCGCGCTCATCCTCCTGGTCTTGAGGTGTTTATGTTGGTGGCATGGTGAGATGCTCAAATCCACATCAACCGCATCTCATTATAATTGATGGAAAATCAGTGGAAAATATCATTACAACACTTTAACTCTCTGCCGAGAATGGCCATCTCTTGTTCCGCATACACATAGCTGAGTCAATGCTGAAGTTTTATGGAACCTCTCCGTACAATCATTGAATACACGTCAATCTTGAAAACAGCCAGTATAATTAAGTATTAGTCTAGCGCAAGAATGGATAACACTCTAAAGTCCACGCGCAGAGTTAGTGCGCATACCCCACGCCCACCTACAAGGCTGAATGAACCACTTGCATGGATGAAGCCTTGATTGGTTCCTATAGCGAGAGTAATGTGACATTAAAGGGGTAAAAACCGTAACGAATGAATCACTGCAAGCAATGGCAGAGCGCTGGCATACACAATCAAACGATGTTTGGTAGACTGGGGAGACAGAGGAAGGGGTTAAGTTGTGAAGCCCAACGAAGATATTGGCCGTCAAAGCAGCTTTAGTTTTGCAAGCACTCCAGGACACCAGTTTGAGAATCTCCCTATAATGTCATTTCTTGCAGCCTTTGTGGGAAATGTTTCGCCCTATCTCACGAGACAAGGATTTTGCAGTGCATAAATCATGGGACATTCGTTTGCTGCTCCCCCGCGCATGGCAGAGAGGTGAAGTACGCCCCCTCTTACCTTCAGTACTTATCCACCATACGCTAGCTTTCTTGATTCCCTATGCATAACACCTATAGCTGGTAAAAGCAACGCCCTATGAACTAGCCCTGAATGTCGTGTCATCACACTGGTTGTTGCAATGGGAGTAACGCCCTACGATCTAGCCCTCAACCTCGTGTCATCACACAGGATAGTACTGCCCTAACGATCTGCCCTCAACCTGTGTCATCACATAGGTGGAACGTCGCTGATGGTTGATGGAACTCGCTGCTGGCCAGCAGCGGTCAGCAGATGGCATTGGCTCTACCTACATCCATCGGGTTTATTATAGCTCGCAAATCGCTCGCCGGAAGAGTTGGATTACCACATATATGACATCATTAATAATGGTTACTCCAACGCCGCCGACGGCCTGGGAGACGGACAGCATAACAAGGGGCCTCGCACGTCATGGTGCTAGCTGGAAGGAGGGGGGAGGGGGTTAGGTAGAGGTGCAAACACTGGGGGCTGACGGGGTGTTGTTATCCATGTGTGCGGCATTGATGAGGCAATAATGTGAGGCGATCCTCGGAGAATCTCTGGTGATGGTCGTCCACCATTGCACATTACTAATCGATGAACCATGGCGGTACAGGCCTTGTTTGTTTCTCGTGACGTTACCCCTTTCAGTTTAGTAACTAGCCACAAATTACTTATCATATCTGCAAACAGACTGCGAGATGAGGAAAGCTCGGTGTTCGGTGCGTGTTCCAGCCAGACCTGGAGGAGGAGAAGCTGATCCGTCATCAGGAGGATCGCCGTACCTGATTCCTGTTGTGACGCGTCCTCGCCTGGAGAGCATGCAAGTCACGTGCTGCGTGGCGTCCAGTGACATCTTCTTATGGTGATTTGACGAAGGAGAAACAGTATCGAGCGGACACAGCATCTGCTAACGGCTTCAACACGACGCTACAGCTACAGCGACTTACGCGGCTTAGCGATGACATGCAATACCGTGGGGCAATCACTGAGAACACGATTGGTTTTGGTTTATCTATATACAGCAATGGTGAGGGAAGGTCGGGGCCAGCAGAGGGGGGGGGGGGGGGGGGGGGGTGCTGACGAGGGATTGTGGTGGGGGCGTGTAGGGGGGCCACAAGACCTCATCTAGAATTGTCAGTTAAGAATCAAGAGCGACTCGCGCGCAATATAGCTTATTGTTACTCCGTGAATGATCCAAGGTCTCATTGACCAGTCGTTCGTCGGTACCGGGTCGTCATTTCCCGACATTATTACCTCATTTCTACCCTACAGCCTTCCGCAATACCCATCTGGCCAGTCTTTTTAATCACGACCGCTGTTAACCTCGTTTAGTTTGTCCCACCAGATAATAATATACTCCGACAGAGGGCGACATAATATGCCATGCTGCTCTGATGTATTCTTGGTAACTGTCGGCCCCCTGCGACCTCACAACAAGATGCCCAGAGTCTGCGTTGTAAGATATACTTTCCACATACACGGGCTCCATCGTATCATATTCCTGTAGAATTATAATCAAGATGTTTTGATTTCTCGTCTTTGGCCCCTTCTATGTATGTTTTTGGCTTTTTTCATTGGAAAGCCTCTAAGATAAGGTTTGTATTAGGGGGATGGCAGGTTTTGGTGTGAGAGTATTGAATGCTTTTATGGTATTCTCAGTGAATCGATGTACGGTTCAACAACGCGAGCAACAACAATGCTACTGAAACCATTAAACAGGGGTATCCTCACACAAAGAATAAACTCTACAATATACAGAATTCATCCAACAATTTTTTTTTTTGAAATGGCACGATGATAAAAGCTTTTTGATATTCACAGCAAAAGTCAACCTCATTTGTAACGGAGACCCCTTCGGTCCTCTCATCATAAGATGCGACCATGACAAGATTATAGAGCTGGTTCTGACGTCACACCATGTATACACCCGGAGCCATCCATCTAAGTCCTGCCCAGCTCAATCATACCACTAGAATGCGATGCAATAAGAACCGGCAGAGCAATTTGCTATTTACTTGTATATACTAGTAATAAACACGTTCAGTTAAATGTTCATCTTGATACCCATTTCGCACAAACGAAATCAATGATCACCTGTGTTTGCCCATTGCCCATGTCGCCTCGTGGTGAATTATGCATGGTATGTTGTATACACGGATAGGAAATGCAACTGAGAACAATGCTTGTTGCACCTACACGGCAATGTCAAACTAATGTACAATACATTGATACAGTCAACCTACCACGTCCTGTTTAGAACCACTAGAGTGTACAATTGCAATGACTCTCGACCATATTGAGAGCAGGAGGGAATTCATATATTCCTGATGATGCTGCATTCGGTTAGAAACCTTGAACGGAACTGCGTATATTCCGAACGAAATTAGCTATCGTATCAATGTATGCCAAAGAGATATGAGTTGCTCGGGAGACGGTTTTATCGGCTTGATGCCGATATAATGACAGAAAAGTCAGCAGCGAGATGTAACGCTGATGCATCCGACTGTGATCCGCTACCCAGGCCGATCAACGTGTGCATCTATAAGAGCGTACAACAGCTATATAGCCGTATGCTTCTCAGACAACAGCCATATTGCTATATGCTTATAAGACACCAGGCAACATGCTGTAAGCTTCTCTGACAATAGACAAAATGCCACACGCTTCTCAGACAACAGACAAAATGCTTTATGCTTCTCAGACAACAGCCATAATGCTGTGTGCTTCTCAGACACCAGACAAAATGCAGCAAGTTGCACAGACAACACCAATATTTCCGTATGCATAATACTATATGTCTCTCAGACAACAGCCATATTGCTATATGCTTCAGAAGACAAAAAAAGGCAAACGTATGCTGTAATGTCTCTCTCTGATGCTTATAAGACAAAAGGCAACATGCTGTAAGCTTCTCTGACGTACGCTTCTCTGACAATAGACAAAATGCTGTATGCTTCTCAGAAAAAAACCATATTGCTGTATGCATATCAGACAACAGACAAAATGCTGTATGCTTCTCGGCCTATATCCGCCCCCATTCCCGGCTCCACCCATCCCAATGAAGGAGACTTATGGCTACTGGCCTGGCGATGCTATCATCAGAAGCAATTACGAAAATGACGTATCAATTGTGTGACATTTAAATTTGATCCATCATGTTGTTTTGTGACAGGTTTTCTACTGCAGTCATTAACCGAAATAGACGAAGACCAATCACCATCCACAGATCTAACATAACGAGTCATCACTGGGGCTTAAGTCATGGTTTGTTTGGCCCTCAAAATACATTGGCGCCAAGGTAAAATTAGGATCAAACAGATTTATCCCGCGGATCAAGTCACGTGATTGGATCTCGCGCCTTTCAATCGTTTAAAGTAAGTGGGGATTATTGGCAATAATGACCAAGATTCATCAGCGCCACCAAGGGATCGTCTAGCTCGTATTACCTTCCTGAATCTATGAACCACGTGACTCAGTGCGCTCAGCATGTGCACTGGATACAGCCCAAACACAGCCGCCCGTACTGACATGGGAATGTTTAGCTCCAGTGAGCGATGATCTAGCAGTGGGAAGCTTCAGGTAGCAGGTGTGGAAGACGCAGGTTAACTAACGCAATCAACCAAGTTTCCTTTCACTAAAACCCTTCATTTTACTCAAGACGGCAGACGTGCTTAACAACACGGATTACAAAATAAGAGCTAACGCTAAGAATAATCTCTGTTACGCGGGTCTTTTAATCATTCCCAAACATTAAGGTGTTGTGATAAGACCAATTATCTAAGCTACCACCCTGGTAAAGATATGATGCCAGCTATGTGCTCAAAAATAGAAAGTTTACTCAGTAGGTCGGATGGAGTTGTGTTTGTTGGCGTAGCTGAGATGAAGAGGTTGGAACTATTTCACCTCGTACGTAATCAGCTGTTAGCAGAATGGGAATACGGAAATAATGGGTCGCTTATCATGTCCGCTTAATCAGCCGCAACGTCACCCTCAACATCATCACCTTCAACATCACCAACATCATCCTCAACATCAACAACATCATCCTCAACATCACCCTCAAACTTATCCTGAACATCACCCTCAACATCATCAGCATCACCCTCAACATCACCAACATCATCCTGAACATCACCCTCAACATCACCAACATCGTCTTGAACCTCTACAACAGCGTCAATCATCCTTATCATTAATATCGATTTCATCATTGCTAATATCATATTGTTTCCCAACGACGTCATCAGTATCATCATTATTATCGTCATTCCATCATCATATGTAAGCTTTCTTACCAATACACTCGCAATCATTACCATCATCATCATCATATCATCATCATCATCATCATCATCATCATCATCATCATCATCATCAAAAACAACAACAGCAACATCATCATCACCATCACAATAATCTTCGCTATCATTATGGTTGTCGTCATCATCATCCTAATCATTGCAGTCATCATCGTCACCATAGTGGCCTCGTTCTCCAGCGTCTTCTCCCGCTCACTAGCCCCGCGTCTTCTCCCGCTCACTAGCCCCGCGTCTTCTCCCGCTTACTAGCCCAGCGTCTTCTCCCGCTCACTAGCCCAGCGTCTTCTCCCGCTCATTAGCCCAGCGTCTTCTCCCGCTCACCAGCCCAGCGTCTTCTCCCGCTCACTAGCTCAGCGTCTTCTCCCGCTCACTAGCCCAGCAGCAGTATCCATCATCGAATCTCCCCTGACGACCGCATCATGATCACGTACTGGCTTGGCATCAACAGGCGCGATAAACTCTGCCTCGTATTGACACAAATCAAGCCACCGAGCACCATATGTCTCGTCCGCCCACGTCTACACCACAGCATTACCCTGCTCTCCTACCTGCAATCCCGTCTACACCACAGCATTACCCTGCTCTCCTACCTGCAATCCTATCAAACCAATATCTGCCATATATTGTATCGGGTAATATATCGTCCAATACTAACCAGGCCTCGGCAACTTCAACATATCATTTGGCACACCAGGTGGAGGATGTTTGCCATGTGGGCGCAGACTGTTAGTCCTCACTCGGCGCCCAATCCCCCACCACTCCCCCCCGCTAAGCAGCGGAAGCTTATAGTTCTGATAATGATAATCATACAGTGAAATTGAGGAACATATGAAGATGTGTCGAGTTAGTGCGTGGAGCATGCAATGGGGGGTTACTCTGCGTTTATCTTCTTCTTGGATCGTATTAGATAAATATCCGTGTGTACAGGGCATTAAGTGTACACACCGATGCAGACAGAGTGGGGCGTTGAGTTAGTTAGACGCTCTGTCGGCATTCAGACGTAGCGTCAGCATCCAGGGCCGACTCATGCTACGCCAACATGACAGTGGTAAATACCTCAGAACCAATAAGCTGCTACCTGACATTCACACTCATCAGAAGCCAGTCGTACCTGTGACCTATGAGATTCAAAAGAAGCTTGATCAGAAAACGGTTGGCAGTGACCTTTTCGGCAAAGTTGTCGTGGCTTACATGAACACGTTATGTCGGCATTACCACTAAAATGTGCGCAATGTACTATCCTGAACACGCTCTCCACTGTTCGCTTAGGAAATTTGTTGAATTGACATATTTGACCAGTAGACTAGTTAAGTTCCAAATCTGTCCCCCCCCACCCCCGCCCAGATCGAGGTGTTATTAGCTTTCTGTTAGGCGAAGTATTGAGGCTGTATTTCAACTGCAGAACCGTTGTGTTTATGCTAAGGTGTAACCTCTTAATGCTGGTAATCTGGTAATCTCCATTTCTAATGCTTCCTGGCGGTGTTTTTTCACCCTATAATATGTCGATATTCATATCGCTATCGAGTTGATAGACAAAAATGACATGTTACAGCGTACCAGCGAATGAATGCTATCGATCGGTAAATATTAGCGTCACCATGGCCCGTCTATCGTATCAATAGGAGTATGGCACTACAGGTAACACAGCACCTTCCAGAACGACAGGTGTACACAATTCATCTGGCCAAGCCGGCCATACAGCTCCGTTATTTTTCATGCGTGGGATAGCGGCTAATTGGCGAGTGGGTACAGTTAGTTCAGAAGGCGCATCAACAAAACCAATCCTACTATCTTTACTTCAATATCTTGGTCCTTAAGGATTCACGTGAAGCCCACACAGCATGCAATGATGAGAATCACGATAGTAGAGAGGTCAGTGCAACAACAAATGGCACTTGGAATGTTTGTAAACATCGGTTAAGTCATAAGCAGAGATGACCGTGTGAGCATACTTGACTTAGCATAGTATAGCGAGCGTTGCACTTTGCTTGAGGTGCGATGCGCGCGGCGTTTCTGGGCTAATAATGGCTCCAGGCTAATTTATCTACTGAGGGCCGTGTGTAGTGCCCAGCGCACAGCAGGGATATGTGAGAGAGTCATATACGCACAGGTGTACATCAGAATAAGATCACAATGTACAGTGGAACAGCAGAAGGCGCATCAGAGTGAGGTGTGATAAGTATCATAACAGGTGCACCAGGTAAGGCGCTTTGAGCCTAGACACGACCGAAAACGCAATCAACACACACGTACCATCAAGATAATACCGCCAGTAATAGACACGTACCATCAAGATAATACCGCCAGTAATAGACACGTACCATCAAGATAATACCACTAGTAATAGACACGTACCATCAAGATAATACCGCCAGTAATAGACACGTACAATCAAGATAATACCGCATCAGCCAGTAATAGACACGTACCATCAGATAATACCGCAGTATAGACACGTACCATAATAGACACGTACCATCAAGATAATACCGCCAGTAATAGACACGTACAATCAAGATAATACCGCCAGTAATAGACACGTACCATCAAGATAATACCGCTAGTAATAGACACGTACCATCAAGATAATACCGCCAGTAATAGACACGTATACCGCCAGTAATAGACACGTACAATCAAGATAATACCGCCAGTAATAGACACGTACCATCAAGATAATACCGCCAGTAATAGACACGTACTATCTAGACTATTGAAAGAGGATGTACTTTATCTGTTTATGTTTGGGAATCATAATGTAGTGTTTTAAGTCCACTGACACCGCAAGCTGCGGTCGGGTCCCATTGACAAAAAGCTTCTCGTAATATTTGAGCACTCTGTGTCTCACGTGGGTGGGGATGCAGGGATACAGGTCTCGGGTTGCTATGACAACAGCTACGACAACAGAGGACGGTAATTAATTTGTAAATAATGTTCATAATGGGAATCGGAAACCAGTCTTCTCTCTTCCATGCACACATCACGCACGCTACGCACACGGCACGAACACGCGCTCTGACTTAACAAGTTGCTATGGATATAATCCTGACAGTGGAGAGATATAAAAAGGAAAATCTAACTCACCTTTTGATATATTTCTGCCGAGGAGAGTTCTGTCTCTATCACCATGACGATGATCCCAAACATTCCAAACACAAGCGAGTAGTCCGAGATGCGTTTCCGCTTTTCGAACAGGACTTTGCGGCGTCCCAGTCTATAGCCCACGTTAGGCTTGTGCGAGTGTTTGTCCTGAGCATCTTTAGGCTCGCTGGCACCCGCCCCATCCACGTCGGACGTAGCGACCGTCGTACGCTCCTCGGTGTAGCGCGGGAAATCGGAGTTGACGCTGACTAAAGCAATGCCGCAGTCCTCGGCAGCACCGCTTGTATAGCTCATTGAGGTTGTCGACGGTAAGCCATGCTGCGGGCTAGGCCCGCATGTATTCGTCGTCGTAGTCGTCGGTACGGTGGGCGCTGTTGTATCGGGCTTCCGTAGCTGTCTGAACTGCCCAATAGCGCCATTCACCTTCATATAGTCGACACCTATATCGGAGAATATCGTGGAATCGCGGTGGCTACCGACTGATTTCACGGTCAGTATAGAAGACCGTGGTGCGGTCGACACTAGGTTGTCGTTACCACGCGCTGTAGCTCCGATGGCCCCAGCAGCAGCAGCAGGAGGCTGTGGGGCGATTAGCGGGCTGCTGTCACGGGCCAGACCGCTAATACTGCGGCGTGGAGCCAGAGCACCCGCCGTAGCATCCAGCACATCTCCCGACGGAGAGACCACGGTCCATTTACGCTGAGCAGCTGGACTCAAGTCGGAGTGACCATATCCTTCAACTGACCTCTGATATTTGAGCGTCTTCCTAACTGGGGTGGAAGATGCACTGTTGAGACCAGGGCCTGAAGTCGACAATGATGTTGTTGCCACGGAGTTTCTGCTGCCAGATGCGAGCGGAGTTTGTCCCACTGCTGTAGGGGCTGCTGGCCCGCCTACTAAGCCAGACTTAACAGGGGGCAAATGAAAGTTGTTCTCCGCCGATGAAGCTAGATATTCTGAAGCCGAGCTTGTAGTGCGAATCGCATTAGTAGAGTGGTGAGTATCTGAGCTGCATGGTCTGGGGTGCGTTGTAGCTACGATGGCGGGGTTGCTGTGCAGATCAGCACAGCTGCCGCTGATAGCAGAACTTGAACGGCGAGGGCGGGTAGCTTGCCCTTCACCAACGCATCTCAGCTCAATCTCGGGGCAGCTGTATGCATTGTTTACCCTCCCCGACCCCTTGTCATTGCACAGCTGGGGCTGAGCGCAGTTAGAAACGCCTTCCACTTCCATCACTTCCCCATCATCAGCACGATCAACAAGTTTACCGTACCTGGCCTCTTCTCCCACACCTCCTACACGCACCTGCGGGCCAGCTGTATCTCCGATTAGCGGGTCAGTGAACAATACCTGCGGCGTTACCTGCCGCTCGCTGCTGTTAGGGCCTTTGCGGTCACCATCCTCCAGCAAGTTACCTGTCTCCGCGACACACGACTTCGTTGTCCGCACCAGACCTGTTGAATCAAGACGCCCCTCCTCATTGGCTGGAGCCACCAACAATATGGACATAGTTCACACGAAGCCTAACGACTGAGTGGCCAATCACAGAGCCTGTGTCAAAGCTCTGATGCTGGTTTACCTGCGACAGGTAAAGGCCTGCGTAGGGCGTTGAAGACCACGTGAGGGCTATTGCCTAGTTGATTGACGGAACGAGGTGTGATAACAGGTACAATCTCCCTAGCTAATAACATTCCATTATTAATCACGCATCCGTCGTTTATTTTTAACAAATTAATATCAGCAAGAAACGGCTCCCACCTCACCACTCTACAAAGAGGTCAACCAGGTACTTGCACCACGGGCATATATTCCATCATAGGAAGGTTGATCTGTGACGTCATTGTACACATTCCTTAATGTGCGTCATTTCAAAAGTGGAGAAATAACACAGAGAAGCTGGGTTTCTAAGCAACTGATCACGGGTGTCTCCAGAAATCGGTAACCATGGCGACGCTACTTGAATCTGCATGGATGACGGATGATGCCTCAATGACAAGGTCTGCAAACACACAAGAACAACGTGTTTTCAAGAGGATCAGAAAATCATCGTTTGACATTCCACAAATATGCCTGGCAAATAAAGTCGTATGTGTAGTGCAAATGAGAGGGTTTGCCCTGACAGTAGGAGTCTCATGACACTTGTGTTGAATGGATCTCTGCAGCGATGTGAACGCCTGGGGTATTACGTGGCACACATGCAAGACATCGAGTGCTTGATTGAATGAATACATTGACTTAATATTTACGTTGTTAACCATTTCATTGAAGAAAAAAATCTTCGCACTTATAGCTGATAGAAAGTGTGGCGTGTTGGCGGGGTGGTGGGGGGGGATGCGTGGAGGAGGTTGATGAGTGGAGTAAATGACGTATAGACTAGGGAGAGTGGGGGGGGGCTCGTGCTATCACCTATAACTTGGTTTCGATCCTTTCGCATCTAAATTCGACGCAACAGTACAATGGTGTATGGAGCCTGATTCAAAACTGGGAAGGAGAGGGAAAAGACAAAGGGCGGCCCATCTAGAGCAGGGCAGCTAAATCAGCAAGTTTCACAGACAGAGATCGTCATACTAATATCGCATTACTCGACGAAATGTTGCTGATGCTGCCAGTCTTCACCGCCTGGAGAGCTGGTCCTGCGTCTCCAGCGCAAGTACGCATTGAATGGTGTATGCAATGACAATGACAGATCATATAAATTGAAGCCCACAGCGATTCTTTGTTATTCCTTGTAGGTAGTGCCAGCGGATTCGACCAAAACGTGGCTGTATCATTAGAGTAGAGCGAGAGGGTGTGTGTGTGTGTGAGAGAGAGAGAAAGCGAGAGAGAGAGAGAGCGAGAGAGAGAGCGAGAGAGCGAGAGAGAGAGAGAGAGAGAGAGAGAGCTAAAGAGAGAGAGCAAGAGAGAGCGAGAGAGAGAGAGAGAATGAGAATGAGAGAGAGAGTGAGAGAGAGAGAGAGAGCAAGAGAGAGCGAGAGAGAGACAATGAGAATGAGAGAGAGTGAGAGAAAGAAAGAGAGTGCTAGAGAGAGAGAGAGCAAAAGAGAGCGAGAGAGAGTGAATGAGAATGAGAGAGAGTGAGAGAAAGAAAGAGAGAGAGAGAGAGAGAGAGAGAAGAAAGAGAGAGAATGAGAGAAGAGAGAGAGAGCTAGAGAGAGAGAACAAGAGAGAGCGAGAGAGAGAGCGAGAGTGTGAAAAAAGCAAGAGAGAGAGAGCGAGAGATAAGGAGATATGAGGGGAAAAAGAGATAGAGACAAAAACGTTTATGTACTGAGGCACATACATATATTCGACGTCAAGCTTTTGGCGTGCAGGGTTCCTATTGCAGGCCCTACATTGTAATGGGGTATTTTGTAACTACCACATGAACCGAGATTTCCACGAAGAACATAACCAAATTGTGTCCGTATGAAACAGTTAAGCTCGTGTACCGGGCCTAATTGAATCAGTTACGCTCGTGTGCCGGGCCTAGATGAATCAGTTACGCGATAGTCGAGAACCACACGCCAATGTTTGTATGATTAATATTGACTCACATACACCACACAGCAGCAACGAGGCAATTGTTGCTAATGTAACCATTGCCGCCATTCCAGTCACAGGAGTACATCAAAGAAAATGGAAGATGGGACGGATGTCAAGTGGAACAAAATGTGCAACAGCTTCATCCATTAAGAAAAATATCCAAAAATGAGTTCTTCATGGAGCAAATTTGATATTTCATCATGGAACTTGCGTTTGCTAATTGTGTGAACTCTTGATTGAACTTGCATTTTTCATGCGGATACTATCATCACCCCTCGTGCTACCACTATCATCACCACTCGTGCTACCACAATCACCACCCCTCGTGCTACCACAATCACCACCCCTCGTGCTACCATAATCACCATCCCTCGTGCTACCACAATTACCACCCCTCCTGCTACCACAATTACCACCCCTCGTGCTACCACAATCACCACCCCTCGTGCTACCACAATTACCACCCCTCGCGCTACCACAATTACCACCCCTCGTGCTACCACAATTACCACCCCTCGTGCTACCACAATCACCACCCCTCGTGCTACCACAATCACCACCCCTCGTGCTACCACAATCACCACCCCTCGTGCTACCACAATTACCACAATCACCACCCCTCGTGCTACCACAATTACCACCCCTCGTGCTACCACAATTACCACCCCTCGTGCTACCACAATTACCACCCCTCGTGCTACCACAATTACCACCCCTCGTGCTACCACAATTACCTACCGAGGACACCTACCACTAACTTACCACCCCTCTGTGCTACCACAGTTACCACCCCTCGTGCTACACGTTTTTACCCTCCCCAGCGATAGTTAATCTCGACCACCCCGCTCTACAACTGATGCCTTTTACCTTTGGAACAGTCGCCAGGCGAACACTGGCCTACACGTTTTTCCTCCCCAGCGATAGTTAATCTCGACCACTCACGCACAAAGTTGGTGTTCATAGGAGTGGGATTTCAGAGACAGCCTTTTATGGGTAATGTTATCTTCACAGCAGGCAGCATGCGGGCATTAAGTATTTATCTCATACTATAGCAAGCATATTCACCACTCCACAAGGTGGGTGAGATCAGCGTATATGTTGTAAGTAAGCACACCCACGGGCACTCGAGTCAGATCACGTCCATCCTCTCTGGCTTACGGTAAATGTATACTAGGAGAAACAAACGAGGGCGTTTTCAGACTTGTGTGCCTGTGAGCGCGCCTATGAAGGTATTCGCTCATAAACATTCGTTAATCCAAGTACACCTGTCCGGGATACAATATTATGTACAAGCCACAACAAGTAAATGTTTTCCAGTTTTTAATACATTCTCATAGAAATAATCTGTCTATTTTTAAGTGACTTGGTGCATTTCATGCTGACGCTAAAATAAGTATTACCCCAACTTAACATGATGCTTCCGATTTGCTGTTTCACATATGGACCTTATCATCATATGGACCTTTTCAACATCAGATGAGCTTTAACAAGGACAAGCCAGGAGTCCATCATCATTTTTTCTCAGTGCATTTTGATGAGGTAAGCCAGCTAACAAACAGCTAAGAGCAGAGAAGAAAGACTGAGCATGCGTCGAGGACATGGCAGAGAAGAGAGACTGAGAATGCATCGAGGACATGGCAAAGAAGAGAGACTGAGAATCCGTCGAGGACATGGCAAAGAAGAGAGACTGAGAATGCGTCGAGGACATGGCAGAAAAGAGAGACTGAGAATGCGTCGAGGACATGGCAGAAGAAGAGAGACTGAGAATGCGTCTGAGCATGGACACATGACATGCGAAAAGAGAGACTGAGCATGCGTCGAGGACATGGCAGAGAAGAGAGACTGAGAATGCGTCTAAGACATGCAGAGAAGAGAGACTGAGCATGCGTCGAGGACATGGCAAAGAGAGACTGAGCATGCGTCTAAGATATGACAGAGAAGAGAGACTGAGCATGCGTCTAGGACATGGCAAAGAAGAGAGACTGAGCATGGCAGTGTATGCTCATCCCGCCTGCCACTGGCAACATGGCAGTGTAAACTCATCCCGCCTGCCACTGGCAACATGACAGTGTATACTCATTCCACCTGCCAGTGGCAACATGGCAGTGTATACTCATCCGACCTGCCACTGGCAATGTATACTCATGCCACCTGCCACTGGCAACATGGCAGTGTGTACTCATCCCACCTGCCACGGGCAACATGGCAGTGTATACTCATCCCACCTGCCACTGGCAACATGACAGTGTATACTCATGCCACCTGCCACTGGCAACATGGCAGTGTATTCTCAACCCACCTGCTACTGGCAACATGGCAGTGTATTCTCATCCCACCTTCCGAGTATATATTTATAACAGCAGGCTACATGATGGTAGGCATAATGACAGGATGACGTCATAATGACCCCTGACTTCTCTCACTTGTCAGCTCACATTGCACCGAAACATGATTGATTCGTGCATCAACGCAAATAGGTACAGGTGAGGTGCTACGTCATCACTTCACGCGTGACAACACAGGCCTGTATCAACACTGGCGGCAATAAGTTGCCAACAATGCCGAATAAAATGGCAATTTACATCAGCGATGTTATTACCTCACTAAAACGCCATGTACATTAAAATGGCATTATATTCTGTCATAGAGTGCATGGGACTGGCTCTCAGACTATGCCAATATAAAATATTCATATGCGATATGTGACTTTGCAAAAGTCGACTATGCATAAACTATGATAACTTTTATGAAATGTCAATAAAGGAATTGCCACACTATTCATTCAAGTGCGGCAACGCATCAAAGCCAAGAATAAGCCGGTACCCTTTGATGATATGTCCCAATTTAGCATTGTTTCCTTTGATTGAGAGGAACGATCAAGTGGGCGATAAATAGTAGGGTTAGAGTAACAAGCTCTTTGCTGTACCCACTGGTGGCCACTTAAGGTCTACAGCATGGATTATAGGCACTGTTTACATGCACCACATAAGGGGGTGATTAAGATATAGATATAACCCTCAATTGTTATGTTTGCTGTTGTTCAGAAAGTTGACTGAGTACTATTATTACTCTAAGGGCACGAAAAGGGTGCAAACACGGTTAGGAAATTACAGAGGAATGAGTGGGAAGTGCATGCATTCCTTCTGCGATCGTAAGATGGATGTTGTTTACCGCACTGAAAAAACAATTCAGGTCGTGTACACAATAGAAGCAGAATGATAAACGGCATACAATCGCTCCTATCCATCTATTGGTGAGTGTAAATGATATATGTATGATCGCTTGATAAACTATATGAGCAAACCATGCTGGAGCCAGCGGTGAAGAAATAACTAGGCCTCCAACGCCAACTTCTAATGTCTACAGGAGTATATAAGACATATCAATTTCATACCATAACCTTGCAGTGCAGACGGCTACTTGTGCATTTTGATTTGATAGAGCGGGATTTGTTCGATCCAAACCAATATAAATTGACGTTTAACAAAATGAATGCATCAAAATTCCAAGTGATACGTGACACACCACGCCAGGAACAACCACGTCATTGCATGGCAACCAATGAGACGTGCCATCATCAACCGCGTCATTACATGGCAACCAATGAGACGCACCATGATCAACAGCGTCATTTCATGGCAACCAATGAGACACACCATGATCAACAGCGTCATTATATGGCAACCAATGAGACACACCATCATCAACAGCGTCATTACATGGCAACCAATGAGACACACCATCATCAACAGCGCCATTATATGGCAACCAATGAGACACACTATAATCAACAGCGTCATTACATGGCAACCAATGAGACACACCATGACCAACAGCGTCATTACATGGCAACCAATGAGACACACCATGATCAACAGCGTCATAACATGGCAAACCAATGAGACGTGCCATGATCAACAGCGTCATTACATGGCAACCAATGAGACACACCATAATCAACAGCGTCATTACATGGAAAACCAATGAGACGTGCCATAATCAACCGCGTCATTACATGACAACCAATGAGACACACCATGATCAACAGCGTCATTATATGGCAACCAATGAGACACACCATCATCAACAGCGTCATTACATGGCAACCAATGAGACACACCATGATCAACAGCGTCATTACATGGCAACCAATGAGACACACCATGATCAACCGCGTCATTACATGGCAACCAATGAGACACACCATCATCAACAGCGTCATCACATGGCAACCAATGAGACACACCATGACCAACAGCGTCATTACATGGCAACCATCCAATACAAAGGTCACACTGCTCCCAAACAGGACGTGCATGCTGTCTGTATAGCACCGTCAGCATATAGCTGCGTCAATAAAACTCGCTGTAAGTGAGGCGATTATTTCATATTTGACGAGCACAATCAGCAAATAACGCGCTTGGAACATTAATCTCGCTGAGGGTCATTGTTGCGACCCTGATGCGCTGCCAGAGAGCGTTTGCATCTATGGTCGATAGACAGAACTGCAATTTGTTGGCGCCCCGCGGGACGTCAGATATGAATTGGGGCAATCATGTCGATCAACAATGTACTACGGAGACGTAAACAAATTATGTCCTGCCCAAAAATAGGTGCCATGTAGTTATAGTAGGTTTTATTCCATGGCACACTAATCAACACAGAGTTTGTCAAAACCGCTGTCTTGTCTTACGAACAAAGACCTTTTTAACTCCGCTGCCCACTCTAACTATACCTCCTGCCACTATAGAAAGGCCTGGTCGATTCCTCTGCTCTTGTAACTAGCACAAAACTTCCGATATTCCCTCTTACTAACAAGTGTGGAGTATATGTGTGTATCCCAGGCCGCCGTATCGTTGCTTTATACAGAAACAGTCTACATTAGTGGACCAATAGGACCTTCATTATTTATTCAATCGAAAGGAAGAAGAAACTAATTCCTCCTCTGGTTGGCCACAAGGGACTATCCTTCTGCCTAACTCTATTCACTAATATGACACATGTTAGGGGCGGTTTATCAGAGCACGGTCACTGCCAATTTGAAGTGCTTTACAAAGAACTGACCAACGACCGCCTTATGCAATATCTGGCTATGCGTGAGCTGGGGAAGTGATGAATGGATGTCTTGGTACAGCTCAACGATCACGTGATGAACGACTAGAGGGCTACGTGTGTCTGGCGCACAAGAGACGCGTCACATCGAACAACTGCAATGGATTAAATTTGCAGCTCCAATGCCGTTCTCCTAATGTGATTATTGGGATGATCAAATCTGCGCTTCTGCTCACTGGACGCGATATGAGCTGGCCCTGGAAGGTACAAGATGCTTAGTTAAAAGGCCGTTGCGGGGTTGGGAGCGATCGACCTCTGACCCCGCGCATCGTGGATACTGAGTCCTCAAGTCGTCTTCTCACTGAACAAACGACTTGAAGTTAAGCATATGGCATTAAACAAAATGTGGTCAATGCGCCCGTGATAACCACCCAATGTGGTCGGTGCGCCCGTGATAACACTCAATGTAGTCAGTGCGCCCTTGATAACCACACAATGTGGTCGGTGCGCCCGTAATGACCACCCGATGTGGTCAGTGCGCCCGTGATAACCACACAATGTGGTCGGTGAGCCCGTGATAACCACCCAATGTGGTCAGTGCGCCCGTGATAACCACACAATGTGGTCGGTGCGCCCGTAATGACCACCCGATGTGGTCAGTGCGCCCGTGATAACACTCGATGTTGTCAGTGCGCCCGCGTGATAACACCCAATGTGGTCAGTCCGCCCGTGATAACACCCAATGTGGTCATTGCGCCCGTGATAACACCCAATGTGGTCAGTGCGCCCGTGATAAGCACATAATGTGGTCGGTGCGCCCGTGATAACCACACAATGAGGTCGGTGCGCCCGTAATGACCACCCGATGTGGTCAGTGCGCCCGTGATAACACTCGATGTTGTCAGTGCGCCCGCGTGATAACACCCAATGTGGTCAGTTCGCCCGTGATAACACCCAATGTGGTCAGTGCGCCCGTGATAACACCCAATGTGGTCAGTGCGCCCGTGATAACACCCAATGTGGTCAGTGCGCCCGTGATAAGCACATAATGTGGTCGGTGCGCCCGTAATGACCACCCGATGTGGTCAGTGCGCCCGTGATAACCACACAATGTGGTCGGTGCGCCCGTGATAACCACACAGTGTGGTCGGTGCGCCCGTGATAACCACACAATGTGGTCAGTGCGCCCGTGATAACCACCCAAGATCAGTTTGTGTTCCTTCAACCGGTGTGAACATGCGAGAACAACGGGTCCAGGTGAGATCTGTTCATTGCTATGAGAGACCGGTTTATCCATGTAGCCTGTTTATCAACATGAGACCTGTTTATTAATATGAGAACTGTACATTTATGTGAGATCTGTTTATTAATATGAGATCAGTGTGTTTTTTGAGACCTGATTACACATATGAGACCAGTATATTTATGTGAGATCTGATCATTTATGTGAGACCGGTATATTCATACGGAAGCAATCTATAAATGTGATGCCATTTGGCTTATGTAAAACCAGTGTATAAAACCCCGATATTAATTTGGTTATGAGACAAAAAACGCTATTGTGAGACCAGTTATTTAGATGAGAACATTATAATTTTGGAGAAAAGCTTTCTTATGCAGGTCCAGTATACTCATTTAAGGCCAGAAAATGCCCATAAGACCAGGATGTATAGGACTATTATAGGAAACTTACAAACATTATTACTTTTGGTATCCATGAAATACCATCATATACCATCGAATGAGATTCTGCCTGCTTGGCACCTTTATTGCTTACAATCACATTAGGAGCGAATATACCTGGTGTTATACTGCTAATAATCCTACGATAATTTCATCGACTCAGTATACTCCAGCGTGCCAGAGTCCCCATATATGCAGTCAATGCAAGCTGCACTATAACATGACAAATCTTCAGTATAAACCCCTAGTGGACATGGCACTACAAGCACAGGCGAACCATCAAGAGACCGCACCTACACTCTTAAAAATAAAGGTTCTTGTGGGTTCTATGTTGAACCCCTGGGTGCTATAAAGAACCTCAAGGTTCTATCACAGGTTACAAGGTTCGATATGGTTTCAGAAGGTTCTAAATTAAATTTTCAAGGTTCTTTTTTTTGAACCCTATTGCATGGGTTGATGTGACTTTACCGTTAAGCCTTGTGTATTCTTGAGTTATATGTTCAGTGCTGTGTCAGCAGAAGTGGGTGTTTGGTGATTGTTATAGAGGGGTTGGGGTATATACAATCGATCCCGGAATTCTTGCAAATGGCGTCAGATACACACGCACATCAATGTGCTGTGCAGGACAAGCTTACTTCTCGTACAAATGAATTTTGTTACGAAATCCTCTTTGGAACTTGTTGTTGTTGTTTATTCCCAGTACAAGTGAAATTCATTTGTACACAACGGAATGGAATAATCTAAACCAAAGACTGAATTGTCGTCCCTGATTACGGCAAATATAGCACCAGAAGGGAAATGATTCTGTGAATTCATTGAGTTTGACAAGACAATATATTGAAATAACCATCAACTACACAGATTAACAGTGGTTTAAATACAAGGACATATGTCCTAAGACATAAAGCGATCGATCGTACAGGTCTGCCATTACACTCGCGCGCCGTATGTTTATACAGCTTTTTCTTGGGGTGTTGGGAGAAGATTAAGACATTCAACTGTGTACCCAAACGTTGTAAATGTGGGTGTCGCCGTCGACTGCTGCCGCAAAACTCAAGGTTAATACGAATACACAGATAAGTCATAAAGCCTGATATCAAAGGCGAACGTTTAATTGTAAAACTCGGAGTCCGCTCAAGGCTGCTGATGAGACGGGGGCACTTGTAGAACTGCCTAACCATATTATTAGACTAAGCATACTATGCAGACTATACAGTTGCAATCCTGGTCAACCGGAAAGTGCCTCCCAAATTTACAAAGGCTAGTTGACCTGATGCTGCGGCGGTTCCGATTGCGTCACATATGATCTTACCAGTCTACGGCGGAAGCTCGACCTCGTTGGAGCACAGTCATTTTTCGCGCCTTCAACGGATTTGGAAATCCTGTCTTTCTTCGGTAAGTATGAAAAGAATATTTGATTTAGAGCATGTGAAAGTTAAGTCAACCTATTTCAACCTATTTCGTCAACATTGCTATGATGTAATGTTGCTTGGAATACTATATTTTATGCAAATAATCACTTGTTACATGCTTTTCAGGAACCTCCACAGCTGACGTCAACCCTCTTCAACCGGACTGTGCTGATCTGCGGCTGGACAGAAAGGTCGTGATTGTCTCCGCTGAAATGGACCCCTACTTGGCCTCAAGCTGTCTTCTAGCTATGCATTGGACCTTTGGGGTCCACTACCCTAAAGTCTTAAAAACACACTGCCCTATGCTGAGGTTTTACTTTCCAAGCTTACTGCTCAACCGTCAATGCTGGCTACAAAGCAGCGCACTTTCCTGTGTAGCTAGGAAGTCGTATTATATGCATCTATTCTTTTTTAAATAAAGTTTTGGTATGAAAAATATATATTGGTTTTATTTATATTGTGTAGTATTAACATACTTATAACCTTTCAGGGTTCAATATTTGGAACCCTAACAGCGATACAAAAAGAACCTTTGAAGGTTCTATATGCTTGGGGGAGAATAGAACCTTTGAAGGTTCTAAATAAAGAGCCTTTGAAAAGAGTTCATTTATGGAACCCCATAGTAGGGTTCCAAATTGAACCTTTAGAGGTTCCTTATCTATACCAGGCACATGGAACCTTTAAAGGACCTTGTAGAACCTTCCGTGTTTAGAGAGTATCCCGCATGGCGGCCAATGGTCATGGCAGCGTAATAGCAAGACTGCTGATGTAGTGAAAAGGCAAGCCGTTGTGTCGTACATGTGGCACGATACCGCTCAGGTTGACACGCTAATCCTAGCAATAGTTACTTACAAGCAGACTGACAGTAAAACTGTAGTAACATATATGCAATTTTAATAATGTCATGTGCATATTAGTGTTTTACACAGACGAGAGGTTTCCACAAAGATGGAAATGAGAGAAGTGCGAGGCCTGCAGCGGTCATTCACCTGAGTGTTTGTGAGTGGGCGAATATTCGCGTGAGAGATGAGTGGATGCGTGAGAGATGAGTGGATGCGTGAGAGATGAGCGGATGAGTGGGAGATGAGTGGATGAATGGGAGATGAGTGGATGAGTGAGAGATGAGTGGATGAATGAGAGATGAGTGGATGAGTGAGAGATGAGTGGATGAGTGAAGGATGAGTGAATGAATGAGAGATGAGTGGATGAGTGAAAGATGAGTGGATGAGTGAGAGATGAGTAGATGAGTGAGAGATGAGTGGATGGGTGAGAGATGAGTGGGTGAGTGAGAAATGAGTGGATGAGTTAGAGAGGAATGGATGGGTGGGAGATGAGTGGCTGAGTGGATGAGTTATTGAGGGAGTAAGTGAGTAAGTTAATGTGTGAGTGAGCGTGTAAGTGAAAGTGAGAGCACAGCGCATGAGAGTGAGTAAGCGGATGAGCGGATGAGCGAGAGAGTGAGCAAGTGGTGAATGAAAGTGAGTAAGAGGGTGAATGAGAGTGAGCAAGTGGGTGAATGAGAGTTATCTATATTGAACCCTGGAATTACAATAGTACTATTCAATATGACTATTTCTTAACAAGAAAGAATGTAGTAACGCATTCAAGCATTCGGATGGAAAGCAAGTTGATTACCGGTTAGATACAGAAAACGTTCTTTATAGATAAAACGATGACAGCAGTTTATCCTCTCCAAAAGGTACAGGTCCATCCCAGCCAAATCGACGGGAAGCCTGTACCATTGAAATGACGTTTTCGGGGCTAAAAACTTGTCAAGGTGCGATCCTTCTGAAAATCACTGGTCGATCAATGAATGTTCGTATTCGCCTGGTGTGTGTAAGACGCTGAGTGGCATGGCAATCAAGAAGATCCTACAATTGTATATTTAACATACGCACATAACAACAAGTCAGATAGCGAAGAAATGTATAAACTGAGACTACTAATGCTGGTAGACCAGAGAATGACCTCCGCCCGTAACACCACACCAAGTTGGTGTGCATTGATGATGCATTGCAGTCAAGGTTTAACACAATCACTGACTTCAGCACAATGATTGGTAGCGGTGTTATATGCCGTTAACGTCATCAAATTTACGTCATTGATATCCTGTCAAGGGCCACCCGAGATGAATTATTACATCATGACCCGATGAAAGCGGACACCCAGGGTTGATGGCGTGATCATTAATCACGCGCCGTCAGCTCACTGCAGGCTTACAACAGCACGTTACTGAACAATACGCTCTAACCATGACTCCCCATGCAACTCAACCCAGATTCCAAATTGTAATCAAACAATACACTTGCACAAACACACACATAACACACACACACTGACACAAACATGCTTAAAAGCAACATGTTGCGTGTGCCTTTTTGTACGGTACTAGTCTGCAACTTGTGTCATAACACACTAAATGTCCGGTCAAGTGTAGGTCTGTAAAATGTGAATCGTCGCCAAAAAAAGAGAATGTTGTTATGACGCCATAGATCAACATCTTCGTGACGCCTTATCCAGCGCCAGCACGCGGGCCCGTTCCGGGAGACCAGCGCTGGGGTTTGCCGGGAATAATAATACGATTAGTATCAATATGGTGGCTTGGCCTACTGTTGCAGCGCAATAGTTGGGAGGCCTTAGTTAGATTAACTCGGCGAACTCCTTGGGGGCAAAAATATCACAGACCATGTGTTAGAGATCAATTGTGGGGTTTTTGTTTCCATCAAACCTCACCATATTATCCACATTACATTACTTCAGAATGGCAAACAATACTGCGCACGACTTTGACAAGATTTCTAACAAAGTCAGCCACAGGGCCCGTGACAAGGCTGGTGACAGAGTAAGTGACAGTTTTTGCTAAGGCTCCTTACCCAGTCTGTGCTTGGGATCCTTACACAGTTTGTGCTATGGCTCCTTACACAGCTCGTGCTATGGCTCCTTACACAGTTTGTGCTATGGCTCCTTACACAGTTTGTGCTATGACTTGTTACACAGCTCGTGCTAAGACTCCTTACACAGTTTGTGCTAAAGCTCCTTACACAGTTTGTGCTAAGACTCCTTACATAGTTGTGCTAAGGCTCCTTATACAGTTTGTGCAATGGCTCCTTACACAGTTTGTGCTAAGACTCCTTACACAGTTTGTGCTAAAGCTCCTTACACAGTTTGTGCTAAGACTCCTTACACAGTTTGTGCTAAGACTCCTTACACAATTTGTGCTAAGACTCCTTACACAGTTTGTGCTAAAGCTCCTTATACAGTTTGTGCAATGGCTCCTTACACAGTTGTGCTAAGGCTCCTTAAACAGTTTGTGCTATGGCTCCTTACACAGTTTGTGCTAAGACTCCTTACGCAGTTTGTGCTAAAGCTCCTTACACAGTTTGTGCTAAAGCTCCTTACACAGTTTGTGCTAAAGACTCCTTACACAGTTTGTGCTAAAAGCTCCTTACACAGTTTGTGCTGACTCCTTACACAGTTTGTGCTAAGCTCCTTACACAGTTTGTGCTTGGCTCCTTACACAGTTTGTGCTAAGGCTCCTTACACAGTTTGTGCTAAAGGCTCCTTACACAGTTTGTGCTAAGGCTCCTTACACAGTTTGTGCTATGGCTCCTTACACAGTTTGTGCTAAGACTCCTTACACAGTTTGTGCTAAGACTCCTTACACAGTTTGTGCTAAGACTCCTTACACAGTTTGTGCTAAGACTCCTTACACAGTTTGTGCTAAGACTCCTTACACAGTTTGTGCTTAGGCTTCTTACATAGTTTGTGATTGGCCCCTGCAGTTTGTGCTGCAGTTTGTGCTTTGTGCTAAGACTCCTTACACAGTTTGTGCTAAGACTCCTTACACAGTTTGTGCTAAGTCTCCTTACACAGTTGTGTGCTTAGGCTTCTTACATAGTTTGTGATTGGGCCCCATACACGCTCCTTACACAGTTTGTGCTAAGACTTTACACAGTTTGTGCTAAGACTCCTTACACAGTTTGCGCTAAGACTCCTTACACAGTTTGTGCTAAGACTCCTTACACAGTTTGTGCTAAAGCTCCTTACACAGTTTGTGCTTGGGCTCCTTACACAGTTGTGCTAAGGCTCCTTATACAGTTTGTGCTATGGTTCCTTACACAGTTTGTGCTAAGACTCCTTACACAGTTGTGCTTAGGCTTCTTACATAGTTTGTGATTGGGCCCCATACACGCTGCAGTTTGTGCTAAGACTCCTTACACAGTTTGTGCTAAAGCTCCTTACACAGTTTGTGCTAAAGCTCCTTACACAGTTTGTGCTAAGACTCCTTACACAGTTGTGCTTAGGCTTCTTACATAGTTTGTGATTGGGCCCCATACACGCTGCAGTTTGTGCTAAGACTCCTTACACAGTTTGTGCTAAAGCTCCTTACACAGTTTGTGCTTGGGCTCCTTACACAGTTGTGCTAAGGCTCCTTATACAGTTTGTGCTATGGTTCCTTACACAGTTTGTGCTAAGACTCCTTACACAGTTGTGCTTAGGCTTCTTACATAGTTTGTGATTGGGCCCCATACACGCTGCAGTTTGTGCTAAGACTCCTTACACAGTTTGTGCTAAAGCTCCTTACACAGTTTGTGCTAAAGCTCCTTACACAGTTTGTGCTAAGACTCCTTACACAGTTTGTGCTAAGACTCCTTACACAGATTGTTCTTACATAGTTTGTGATTGGGCCCCATACACGCTAAGCAGTTTGTGCTAAAGAGTTTGTGCTTGGGCTCCTTACACAGTTTGTGCTACACAGCTCCTTTACACAGTTTGTGCTTGGGCTCCTTACCAGTTGTGCTGCTTACACAATTTTATGCGATTAATGGCTCCTTACACAGTTGTGCTGCTTATGGACTCCTTCCTTACTTACAGTTTGTGCTAAGACTCCTTACACAGTTGTGCTTAGGCTTCTTACATAGTTTGTGATTGGGCCCCATACACGCTGCAGTTTGTGCTAAGACTCCTTACACAGTTTGTGCTAAAGCTCCTTACACAGTTTGTGCTAAAGCTCCTTACACAGTTTGTGCTAAGACTCCTTACACAGATTGTGCTAAGACTCCTTACACAGTTTGTGCTAAGACTCCTTACACAGTTGTGCTTAGGCTTCTTACACAGTTTTGATTGGCTAACGCTGCAGTTTGTGCTTAGACTCCTTACACAGTTTGTGCTAAGACTCCTTACACAGTTTTTGTGCTAAGTAGGGCTATCTTTCTCCTTACACAGTTTGTTGCTTCTTACATAGTTTGTGATTGGGCCCCATACACGCTGCACACAGTTTGTGCTTAAGACTCCTTACACAGTTTGTGATTGGGCCCCATACACGCTGCAGTTTTGTGCTAAGACTTACACAGTTTTGTGCTGCTAAGACTCCTTACACAGTTTTGCTGACTCCTTACACAGTTGTGCTTAGGCTTCTTACATAGTTTGTGATTGGGCCCCATACACGCTGCAGTTTGTGCTAAGACTCCTTACACAGTTTGTGCTAAAGCTCCTTACACAGTTTGTGCTAAAGCTCCTTACACAGTTTGTGCTAAGACTCCTTACACAGATTGTTCTAAGACTCCTTACACAGTTTGTGCTAAGACTCCTTACACAGTTGTGCTTAGGCTTCTTACATAGTTTGTGATTGGGCCCCATACACGCTGCAGTTTGTGCTTAGACTCCTTACACAATTTGTGCTAAGACTCCTTACACAGTTTGTGCTAAGACTCCTTGCACAGTTTGTGCTAAATCTCCTTACACAGTTTGTGCTAAAGCTCCTTACACCGTTTGTGCTAAGACTCCTTACACAGTTTGTGCTAAAGCTCCTTACACAGTTTGTGCTAAGACTCCTTACACAGTTTGTGCTAAGACTCCTTACACAGTTTGTGCTAAGACTCCTTACACAGTTGTGCTTAGGCTTCTTACATAGTTTGTGATTGGGCCCCATACACGCTGCAGTTTGTGCTAAGGCTCCTTACGCAGATTGTAACAATGTTTCTTACGCAGTTTGTATAAAACTTCTTTCACAGTTTGTATCAATGTTCATTACATAGTTTGTGCTAAGCCTTCTTACATCGACCATGACATCGCTCCTTACGCAGCTTGAAATATGGCACCTTGGCCAGCTCGTAACAAGGCTAATTATAAAGTCCGCCACACCCCTTGCTATATCTGTATTGGTCGACCTTGAAGCACTGCAACTTTTATCATCTTCAGGGAAAATGCCACACGTTTAGGTACGGAACTTGGCTGTCTTATCCCCGTGGCCAATCCAATGCATGCTATTTAGAGCAAATGTTATGCGATTAATTCTGAAACTCAGAATTTAAAAAATCTTTCCGGTTCGGCCTTTGACAGTTCTATTGCGAAACATAAATATTGTCTGGGGGTATGATTCAAAGGGTACTTTCTTTAATACATGTAATTGTTAAGTGTAGTCAGCAACAGAAACGCTAGAAACGTTTTCGATGTCCCAAGTTGAGCATGGTAAAACAAGAACCGAATGTTTGTGATGGTTAGTCATCATCACCGTCATCATCATCATCGTCGTCATCATCATCATCATCATCATGCTGGCAGTACGGTGATAATGATGACGACTCAGGTGATGATGATTTTCACAAGTAACAAAAAATAGTTTTCATATCCCTCAGAAGGGCTCTTTTTTTATGTGGCTTTCTCAATGGGTTAGGGTAGCGCTAGGGTTATATTTCTCGTGGGGTTAGGGTAGCGCTAGGGTTATCTTTCTCGCGGGGTAAGGGTAGCGCTAGGGTTATCTTTCTCGCAGGGTAAGGGTAGCGATAGGGTTATCTTTCTCGCGGGGTAAGGGTAGCGATAGGTTATCTTTCTCGTGGGGTAAGGGTAGCGATAGGGTTATCTTTCTCGTGGGGTAAGGGTAGCGATAGGGTTATCTTTCTCGTGGGGTAAGGGTAGCGATAGGGTTATCTTTCTCGCGGGGTAAGGGTAGCGCTAGGGTTATCTTTCTCGTGGGGTAAGGGTAGCAATAGGGTTATCTTTCTCGTGGGGTAAGGGTAGTGCTAGGGTTATCTTTCTCGCGGGGTTAGGGTAGTGCTAGGGTTATCTTTCTCGCGGGGTAAGGGTAGTGCTAGGGTTATCTTTCTCGCGGGGTAAGGGTAGCGATAGGGTTATCTTTCTCGTGGGGTTAGGGTAGTGCTAGGGTTATCTTTCTCGCGGGGTAAGGGTAGGGGTAAGGGTAGCGATAGGGTCGCAGGGTAGGGTATAGGGTTTCTTTCTCGGGGTAAGGGTAGCGTTAGGGTTATCTTTCTCGTGGGGTAAGGGTAGCGCTAGGGTTATCTTTCTCGCGGGGTAAGGGTAGCGATAGGGTTATCTTTCTCGTGGGGGGGTAGCGATAGGGGGGTAGGGCTAGGATAGGGTTATCTTTCTCGTGGGGTAAGGGTAGTGCTAGGGTAGCGGGGTAAGGGTAGTGCTAGGGTTATCTTTCTCGTGGGGTAAGGGTAGCGATAGGGTTATCTTTCTCGTGGGGGTAAGGGTAGCGATAGGGTTATCTTTCTCGTGGGGTTAAGGGGTAGCGCTAGGGTTATCTTTCTCGTGGGGTTAGGGTAGCGATAGGGTTATCTTTCTCGTGGGGTTAGGGTAGCGATAGGGTTATCTTTCTCGTGGGGTTAGGGTAGCGATAGGGTTATCTTTTTCTCGTGGGGTTAGGGTAGCGCTAGGGTTATCTTTCTCACGGGGTAAGGGTAGCGCTAGGGTTATCTTTCTCGTGGGGGTTAGGGTAGCGCTAGGGTTATCTTTCTCGTGGGGTAGGGTAGCGCTAGGGTTATCTTTCTCGTGGGGTTAGGGTAGCGCTAGGGTTATCTTTCTCGTGGGGTTAGGGTCTAGGGTTATCTTTCTCGGGGTTAGGGTAGCGATAGGGTTATCTTTCTAGCGTGGGGTTAGGGGGTTAGCGATAGGGGTTATCTTTCTCGTGGGGTTAGGGTAGCGATAGGGTTATCTTTCTCGTGGGGTTAGGGTAGCGATAGGGTTATCTTTCTCGGGGGGTTAGGGTAGCGCTAGGGTTATCTTTCGGGGGTTAGGGTAGCGTAGGGGTATCTTTCTCGTGGGGGGTAGCGCTAGGGTTATCTTTCTCGTGGGGTTAGGGGTAGCGCTAGGGTTATCTTTCTCGCGGGGTAAGGGTAGCGCTAGGGTTATCTTTCTCGTGGGGTTAGGGTAGCGCTAGGGTTATCTTTCTCGTGGGGTTAGGGTAGCGATAGGGTTATCTTTCTCGTGGGGTTAGGGTAGCGCTAGGGTTATCTTTCTCGTGGGGTAAGGGTAGCGCTAGGGTTATCTTTCTCGTGGGGTTAGGGTAGCGATAGGGTTATCTTTTCGGGGGGTTAGGGTAGCGATAGGGGTTATCTTTCTCGTGGGGTTAGGGTAGCGCTAGGGTTATCTTTCTCGTGGGGTTAGGGTAGCGCTAGGGTTATCTTTCTCGTGGGGTAAGGGTAGCGCTAGGGTTATCTTTCTCGTGGGGTAAGGGTAGCGCTAGGGTTATCTTTCTCGTGGGGTTAGGGTAGCGCTAGGGTTATCTTTCTCGTGGGGTAAGGGTAGCGCTAGGGTTATCTTTTCTAGTGCTAGGGGTAAGGGTAGCGCTAGGTTTATCTTTCTCGTGGGGTTAGGGTAGCGCTAGGGTTATCTTTCTCGTGGGCGGGGTAAGGGTAGCGCTAGGGTTATCTTTCTCGTGGGGTAAGGGTAGCGCTAGGGTTATCTTTCTCGCGGGGTAAGGGTAGCGCTAGGGTTATCTTTCTCGTGGGGTTAGGGTAGCGCTAGGGTTATCTTTCTTTCTAAGGGTAGTGCTAGGGTTATCTTTCTCGTGGGGTTAGGGTAGCGCTAGGGTTATCTTTCTCGTGGGGTTAGGGTAGCGATAGGGTTATCTTTCTCGTGGGGTTAGGGTAGCGCTAGGGTTATCTTTCTCGTGGGGTTAGGGTAGCGCTAGGGTTATCTTTCTCGTGGGGTTAGGGTTAGGGTTATCTTTCTCGTGGGGTTAGGGTAGCGCTAGGGTTATCTTATCTTAGCGCTAGGGTTATCTTGGTCGCGGGTAAGGGTAGCGCTAGGGTTATCTTTCTCGTGGGTAGGTAGCGCTAGGGTTATCTTTCTCGTGGGGTTAGGGTAGGTAGGGTTATCTTTCTCGTGGGGTTAGGGTAGCGCTAGGGTTATCTTTCTCGTGGGGGTAAGGGTAGCGATAGGGTTATCTTTCTCGTGGGGTTAGGGTAGTGCTAGGGTTATCTTTCTCGTTGGGGGGGGGTAGTGCTAGGGTTATCTTTCTCGTGGGGTAAGGGTAGTGCTAGGGTTATCTTTCTCGCGGGGGTAAGGGTAGCGATAGGGTTATCTTCTCGTGGGGTTAGGGTTAGGGTTATCTTTCTCGTGGGGTTAGGGTAGCGATAGGGTTATCTTTCTCTTTGGGGTAAGGGTAGTGCTAGGGATATCTTTCTCGTGGGGTAAGGGTAGTGCTAGGGTTATCTTTCTCGTGGGGGGTAGGGTAGCGCTAGGGTTATCTTTCTCGTGGGGTTAGGGTAGCGCTAGGGTTATCTTTCTCGTGGGGTAAGGGTAGCGCTAGGGTTATCTTTCTCGTGGGGTTAGGGTAGCGCTAGGGTTATCTTTCTCGTGGGGGTAGGGTAGCGCTAGGGTTATCTTTTTCTGGGGGGGTAAGGGTAGTGCTAGGGTTATCTTTCTCGCGGGGTAAGGGTAGCGCTAGGGTTATCTTTCTCGTGGGGTTAGGGTAGTGCTAGGGTTATCTTTCTCGCGGGGTAAGGGTAGCGCTAGGGTTATCTTTCTCGTGGGGTCAGGGTAGCGATAGGGTTTTTCTTTCTCGCGGGGTAAGGGTAGCACTAGGGTTATATTTCACGCGGGGTAAGGGTAGCGCTAGGGTTATCTGTCTCCTGGTGTTAGAGTAGCCTTTGTGCTATCTTTCTCCTGGTGAGTGAATTGGTGAACGAATTGGACGAATGGTATGAATTCATCATACTCTAGCACTACATTATTGTACAGCGATCTTATTGATACAATGAACTATCGTCTAGCTCTATGGATATTATCAACATACTCTATTTGTCCATTAAGACACGCAAGCAAGCGATGTAACAGGGCGCAAGTGAACCTCTACCACGGAAGCAGGCCATGTGAAATTGTAATGAAATCGCAATTACTTAAATATTATTAATTTATAATTGAATTAGTTGATTGATACTGCTTCGAGGATCGGCGATCAGCAATTCCGTCGATCTTAATGACAGCAGTAGTTGTTTGGAAGTGGAAAACCATCATCAGGTTTTTTTTCCCCTGGCTCCACTTATCTTGTTTTCATGCATTTGGATGGCTTGGTATTGATTGTCGCTGGGAAAATCATAAAAGATGTTACACATATGTCTGAAGTGTTCGACTTTATCGTTGCTGTTACATTAAGATTCGGCAGGGTTATTCCCTGATGCTGAGGATGGATGCTACAATAAAATGATACATCACACATCCCATGAATTGTGGTAACGGCATCTGTGTGTGTGTGTGTGTGTGTGTGTGTGTGTGTGTGTGTGTGTGTGTGTGTGTGTGTGTGTGTGTGTGTGTGTGTGTGTGTGTGTGTGTGTGTGTGTGTGCCATCGACAGACATGGTCATGTGTTATACAATAAGCAGATTCTTCATTAAATACATTATCTGAGCCGCCATGGCGCGAGGCCACAATGTTCCCACTGCAGGTTTGTCTGGTCGCTTGCTGTTATATGATGTTTAAGTTGACAGAGCCACCTGTTGAAGCTCACCAGAGGGCTATGTAACGCTTGGGGGCCGAGTACAGCTGGCAACATATACGTACGTGTTTGACAGTATAATCGTCTCTGCAGCCCTACAGCTCAATAGGTTATGTATTACGAAATTGTGTTAACGTACATTTTTGTAATAATAAATGTGTCATCATTTAGGTAATATTTTACCAGCGTTCGAAAGGTGCAATTGATGAAAAATCGAAATCCTGTTTAGAAAACAACCTTTTTGGCCATTTCTATCTATTTTTGGAATGGCTATAAGTATTGTCCAATCAGTGACCCCCACTCGTTGTATGGCCTTTGTCAATGTGTGATTCCATTTTTGTAAAGGGACGTGAATTATAAACTAAACATGACACGTGGTAGATGTATATAGATGAGATCTTAATGGCTGTCGTATATGAATTTGGGTACGATGTTCCAGCCTAACGCGGCAGATAGACGTGGTCCAGTGCTTTGCAGCTTATGCTGGCCTGGCGCCATAGAAAGGAATAGTCTGAGCCAAACACACACACGCACACCATTCGTTTGCACAGTAACACTCGCAGGTCACCAGTTTGACATTGTTTTCCGAGAATGACGGGACAGCGGCTTCCTTGTAAACCATCACCCAGATAACACATTCCAGAAAAAAGACAGTATATGGATTCATTTTGTTGTGGGTTAGCATATTAACCCAGAATGTGCCTGATAAATATGCATGTAAATCAATGAATATTGCATACGTTGCCATTGTGTTTGAAGTAAATCATAAGAACAATCTGTCATGCTGCTCGCATAAATTGTAATTATAAGCCATTAGAATATTGCTCCTGCCAAACCATGACACAATAACTATAAGGAAGCCGGGCACAGATATAAGACCGCCTGAGGAATGGAATTATGATTAGTGTGCTAATATAGTCAGCGCATGGCATGACCGCCTTCACGTATTAGTACAATCCAATAATCTAAAAGGGGATTAGTTACCAGGTAATGAGCAAGCATGCCAGTGCGACTGCAGCAAGGTATCACAGAACTTCCGTTTACCCATACTAACGAAGTCTCGGGTTATCCAGTCAGCACGCGCCCATATAATATCCAAATAACGTTATATGCGGTGATTAAGGCCGGCCATCTGGTTTCACCCATCGGATCGGCATTGCGGACTCTCCTCTTACTAAGTGGGGATTATATGCACGGACATATATCTGGTTTCAATTGTTATACCCCACTTGGGCTTTCGGTGTAATTCTCAATTATACGACAGCCATTTACTTATGGTCATAAAAACTGACACCGATGAGTGTCAGCTAAAAGGTTCATTGGGATCCATGTAGAGCGTGTCGGAGAAGTCAGATAGGGTTGTCTGTTGCTCTGTCGCTTGTGGCAGGGTCATTGGGTACTAGGAGACCAGAAGGCATGATTGATATCAAGCTGTGACTGTAGTCGACTTTCCAGCCCTGTCACATTCACTTATCGTGCATAACTCACTCTCACAGTTTTGCCTCTACACCTCCCCCTACACCCCACTTCACCCACTTACACCCCACACACCCCTACACCCATTCACACCCACTGACACCTCCCTTTACCCCCTCATACTACCTTCACCCATTTACACCCCCCACACTCACCACAGCCCCCTACACCCATACATCAAATGCTCAATGAAAATGATAGCACAATCTGCTAATGCACAACCGACGGGGATTATTCTCTTCACAAGACGCTAACCTCAATATGAACGTTAACACTTGTCGTTTAAAACAGAGGAAATATCCATCGATGGAAATAAATATTTAGTATAAAGGAATGTTAGAATATTGAGATATATCTATTGATGCGAAACGTTTCGACCCGATATCTTGTTTCTTCGATGTTAAAGAGGTGTCTGTTGAACAGATAAATCGAATATGCTTTTCACATTGTCAATTCTGTCCGCGCTTACTTCGCCCCGGATACCCCAATGTGTAATCAACTCTGAATTTTATTGCGTCAGAGTCAGTATACTTTTCAATAAGTGGAGCTCATTGAAATCACGAAGAGTAGGTTTTAAATTGGAATATTACGCTTTATATGCAGCAGAGAATATCACTTAAAGCCCCCGTGACCTTCTCACAATTACTACATTAAGACACAGTAATGGAGTAGTCACTATACCGAGTGTAAGCAATAGATTGGACGATGTAGTTGAGAATGTTAGAACGTTAGTAAAGCAAAGGACATAGGACACCCACTGATCCTCCCGTCTACATAGCCAGCATTGTCCAATATGAACCAAACATCGCTACCGGCGGGGATTTGACCCGTTTTGGAGAATGTTTACTCATCATACACTTGGCAACCGTCGTATTCAGCTTGTCAGGATTTACACACAGGGGATGTAAGCTCTCAAAAAGGTCCATTAGCCCTGTAGCCGTCACCGATAACTTATACAAGAGTTCAGCTTGCGGGTTTCAACCCATGTGCCTCGTTTGGACGTGGGTCACCTCGTTGTGACAGGTGCAGTTCTGATTGATTAATCTTCCATGCGACATTTACCATAGGTAGTCGCCTTAATAAGTAGACGAGAACTTATTACCGTAACACTACTAAAGTGGTTGTAACGAATCTGAAGTCACCAGCATTAACACTAAAATACTAATATGATCGGTTGTTGTAAAAAATAACCCTACTTTGACTCAGAATAAACTATTCCACCTGGTATCAGTGATGCCATCGGGTCTAAGAATTGCAATTGGTACGAACCTCCATTTCACCCAATTTGCATTTTTCACCAAACACGCTCATTAAAAATGGGTTTGCGAGACGAGTAGACAACAGTCGGCCATTAACTGGCCACGCCTGTGAACAACAGAATTCTTTAATTGGGTACCAAATTATATAGTTTTCAACACGACCTTAACAAATATTCTCATATCATTCGGGCATGATAGGAAAAGGCGTATGCAAGACAATAATCAATCGAGTCTTAATCACCCCTCCATCCGTTTGGTTACACTCCTTAACTTACAGCAGACTTTCAAATGCGGCTGAATTTCTACTAAGGATCATATGATGCTAAGGGTGATACTGTAGCCTAATGACATTGTATTCGATTCACTTCATAATGAACACGAGAATCGTTTGCATCAGAATCACCCCAGGAATTGTGGACTCTGGTCGTGCAGTTAATCATGACTGTGTGTTCCCTGTCAACACGTGACTTCCATCACTCACCAAACGGCTTCTACACTTTGTTGACTTGACATAACAAGCACCAGGTATGTACACGTCCGTATGGAAGTTTGCTGTGTGGACGGGGCTAATTAGCATAGGTGTGCTGTCTTTCTGGGTGTAGGTCTTCAAGGGGCGACGGTCGAAGCTAATGGCATATAGAACTGAGAATTAATGATATCGTCAAGTCAGTGGGGGGCTGCGCGAGGTCGTCAGCTGTCTCATGGGCTCATTCATTAATGCGTTTTCGCCAGGTACACGTTATACTAGCATTGATACAGTGTACCCCTTGGGGAATTCTCCCTACTGGCGTTAGAAAGAGGATTGCCAACCCACCACTTCACGATATTAAAGCGAATGACGAATTGATGACGTCAAAAGTGGATCGTATATGGGGTTCGAAAGAGCAATAATTAGTTTATAGCCTGGGTGGATTTTGATTTGTAAGTAGACCAAAGATCATCAGCACCAAAGATGCAGGAGATAATGACGTCCCCCCTCATGTCGCCAGATGAATCTCAACAATGCGGCGATCTTCCACAGTTAATGCCATATACCCGCTCCTTGTCAACATCTCATTTGCCTCGTCTTCACACAATCCGCTCCGACCTTCACCCCCCCCCCCCCCCCTCTCCCCCAGGCCGACATCCCGTCTCCACGACGAATACGGCTTCTACTCTTGGTTACAAAAGAATAGGATAAATAAGGGTGCAAATAACGAGGGGTATTCAAGAAACTCCGCTGATGTACAAACGTTGCTATTGAAGGGACAATAACGAGTGATACTCCCGCCAAAACAGCCACGGCGACACGGCTTACTCTTGCTTGATACCACCCAGTCGGCGGCTTATGGTCGAATTCAACTTCTGGGAGCAGAAAAAAACCCCTTTTCATCCCATAAGAAATAGAGATATGTCTTAATGTTATTTGACCGTCTTCGTCGGCGATGCAGACGACTGATATGACGGGCGTGAATTGGCCGAGTACATGGACTATGATCCGAGAAGCATGAAGGGAGGAAGCTCTGAAGGCAGAACTCGGCAAATCTGTCTCCATGCGCTCGGTCGGCTAAAGTCATAAGCCGGTCTGGGCGACGTGTTAATGGGCCAGTAGCTGTTTAGGATTCCTCCCCGAGCTGTCAAGTCCGCTCTAAAATCCATCTTAGTATTCTACTAAACGAAGCAGAAAAAATGAGCAGGACTTGATTAGATCTGGTCTAGAAGTAACGTAGCCGCACGGCGCCTCACGAACCTTCTTCTGTAGCAACCTTCTTCTCTCTCTTGCGGCACCTAATTGAATTGTACATGCTATTGTAACGCTGATTGCCACGGAGACTAGTCTGAATTCAATCCGCCCTCACAGATTCATCCTTCATCTTTTCTATAGCGCGCCGGGTAGCTGTTTTTATAACCCACTCGTAGGTTGGGGATGATGCGAATGATATACCCTCAATTAAGAGTCAAATGAATCGCACTGGGGTAATAACAATTTTGCTGTTTACTCGTTGAGCCTGTGGCCACTTCTCCGTTATTATCGTTGATCAACGATCACGCCATAATTGATAGAATCAATTTTTCGGGTTAAATGAATTGGTAGTCATAACGGATAAATGAAAGATCGTTTGAATTGCCGATTTCAAATGTTATCATAACGTTCATAAATATAATGATCGTAAGTCATAACGCATTTTGTAGCGGGTTGCTATCATGATGAAACACACCAGACATTCACACAATTATCATCGTCGATACAGCGTTCCACAACATTCCATATTGTATCCATGTAAATACGAAAAAGTATCACAAGCCAACTTGTTAACGACCATCCAGTTTCTGTATATGTTCAACATGTACAAAATGTAACACACAATTGGCACGTTCAACAATTTTACTCAACTTGAATGTACAACGGTATAATCAACATGTGTGAAAACCGTACTTGTATGCTAATATTCTTATCTCAGCGTACAGCATGCTATACGCAACGTGTATTTGCAACACGTGATATGCAATATGAAATAACAATGTATGAAATAAACCTTGTTGGTAACTATCAACGATACTTTTAAAGTCGTTCTGACCTAAACCATGCGGCTGATTCCTGATCTTGTCTACTGACACGAACGTTGCATCAAAAACCGGAAGAGCTGGAACGCGGCACGTGACCTCTACCGGGAATGAGGCTGGCGGTACATACGAAATATGTGCTATGCTTACGGATGAGGCAGAGACGACGATTCCGTTCTATGTGTTAGATCCGTGACTCGTAAAATGATGAAAGAAGCTGAGAGGAGCCCGGATGTAGGATTTGACCTTGGTGGGCGTCCGTTCCTATTCTTTCTCATCAATACACCGCCTCAAGTCTCACTGGACCAGTGGTGGGCTGCTTCTTCGCCTTTTGAAAAACCTCACTGGTTACATTGGGTGTCCCTCGTAACACGTTGAGCGGCAGGGGGGTGGGGGGTGTTCATGTACCGTACCCAACTTGGGTTCCACAGCCCGATCTGGGTGACGGGTTTGTGTCAAGTGAATGATGTCACTCGTTTAAGCATCATAATAATCCCCAACCATCAGCTTCGCAATGGCTTGAAGTAAGCGCAGGGTCCTAGTAGACTACTGCTAAACCACCCATCCAATACTACCCGATAAGGTCATTAAGCAGACTGAAATATCTCGACAATAAGGGAAGAAAATCAATATGCAGAGCATTTTTTCGGAATATTCTTTATTTTACCGTACATGTGCAGGCATCATTCTAAGGGGAGTTTACAATGATTTATTCATACGTGTTTTGTCAGTCCAACTTTTCAAACTACGAACTGCTTGTTTTAGCTTGTAAAAAATCCAATACCAATGTCCCAATTGTACAAGGCAAAATTATAACGTTTTCGCTTTTGCATTACATTTCATGGCACATTTTAAAAAGAGTCATAGAGAACTCAACTTTTGTAAAATTGGCCAATGATAATATTCCACCAGCAATATTTACAAAACATGCCACCTATATGTATCAAATATTCGCAGTTCTCTAATCTCAGAGGTCACTAACCTCAAATAAGGCCTGAAAGAGATTACGACAGATCTCCTGATTGCTCACAAACGGAGGTTTCAACTTCCTGTTGAATTGACGCGTTACATAGGATTTTTAGTAGCCGCGCACGACGGTAATATAGATATATACCACGGTAATATAGATATATACCGTCGTGCGCGAGGCGATGTACGTCTTGCGGTGAGCGTTTTATTTCGAGTGTCCATTGCTTCTCATCAATGTTGTGAACTTACGTATCAATATATGTCGATAATTGAGATGAATATCCTTTGAACAACACTATTTTGGTTATCCACTGTCTCGTGATTATTTAGCAATTGTCACATGAACTTTTCGCTCACGACATCCCCTTGCTTCGTAATATGATGTCACATTACGCAGTTTCAGTTTCACTCGCCATGTGGCTGCGGCTTGGGGGGGGGGGGCGTGGGTTATGGCCTCTCGGCTATTACGACGGGTTTTGTTGGGCCTCGTATTTTTTACGACGGGTTATGGTTTTGACATTTTCACCTTGTTCGACGGGTACGGGTTTTCGAGGTCCCGGGGCATACCCCTACTCAGGGCAAGGCCAAGTGCCCCCTCCGGGCTGCGGGTATACATAAGTGATATCTTTTTTAATTGTCAATGCGATATCGTTGAATGCATTGACAAAATGACACATGTACTTAAAAAATAAAATTCGGAAAGCAAAAGTTTGCATGATAAGAACCATGTCTGTGCGTGCGCTTAGCAATCGATCTTGTAATTCAAAATAAACTTGAACTTTTCAAAATTTGTCTGGCCAGATCAAATCGCCTTTGACGAAATCTCACACGTAAACTAACTCAACTTGTTCATAAACCGCCATATATGTGAACAGTTATTCTTCATATGTACATTTGTGTAATTATCGTGTATAATTGGATCTTAAGTATCGTTCACCGCGCGTACGGTTACGACCTTCGCACGACGTCAATAAGACGCACAGATTTTTAGAAGCTTTTTAATGATAACTATGGGGAAATGTCATGGAAAGATTTTTTAAAATAAAAGGTGTCGATGTAAAATTTTAGGCTGCAAGTTTGCTTATAACATAATTTGCCATAAGTTAACGAGCGGACAAAAAGACAAACGGACTGAATGGTTTGCGTAATTAGGAGTTCAAACCTTGAAGAAATTGTACATATATATATATATATATTATCACTGATACAGGGGCGGTGATATCACAATAATAAACACGTGATGTGAGGTGAGAGCCCAGGCTTTACAACAGTATCCAAGCGTATGGGTTGAAGTTTTGTGAAATTGCTCTTAAATTCGATTGAAGAGCACAAACCCTTAAGGCCATTGCATTGGTCTAAATCCTCTATGTGCTGAACAATGAGCAGAAGTAACCGCTAATCAACATGTTATTTATACCGGGTTATGACAACACCCATTCTGACTCACCAAGTCATTTCATCACTATTTTAAGAGCCGAAGAAGAGACGTACACCTATATTGACCAAGCTAGGTAGCCAAGCTTGGCCTGCTACGGATAGGTTCAAACGACTTTTGTATGAGGTGAATTATGCCGAGAATGCTCCATACCCTGCCGTACAATAAACTGACTGTTTTCTTGCTACTTGTTAATTTGATTTCTGTTTAGTCAAATCAAATCAGTGCCCAGTGGCATACACTATTCGACATCCGAAACTGAAAATGGGCAAAGATACTCAGCCCGTATGCAAAATGAAAAATCGTCAAAATCTGGGAAATGTGTCCATTTTTAAGAATGGATACTGAATAATCAGCACAATCAGCTGTACTTTAAAAAGCTTACAGTTTAGGTTTTGGAAACAAATGATCACGAAGTTTATTCTCTGATTGAACAAAATATCAAGAAGTGGCCCCTAGGTTGTTTTTTCATCAACCACTATCAACCGAAACTCACTTGTCTGCTTATGATTCCCCCTGATTGAACAACCTATCATGAAGATCTCCCTAGGTTGTTTTTCATCATCTCGCCTGCTGCCTATAATCAGGTCCCCCATGACGTCACACACCTCCTGCTTATGATCAGGTCCCCCATGACGTCACACACCTCCTGCTTATGATCAGGTCTCCCCATGACGTCACACACCTCCTGCTTATGATCAGGTCTCCCCATGACGTCACACACCTCCTGCCTATGATCAGGTCCCCATGACGTCACACACCTCCTGCCTATGATCCCCATGACGTCACACATCTCCTGCCTATGATCAGGTCTCCCCATGACGTGGTAGTCTCCTTTGTCGATTAAACAGCTTGACTCCTCTACTTTGAAATGTGAGTAAGCAACCATTGTGTTACGCACCGAGCACATGTGTCTCGTTAGAGGCTTTGTTCCCGAGGATGGTCAAGCTTTTCGCGTAAAATGTGAACTGAGGATGGGCTAATTTTACACGATGCTAGTGAAAGATTTTATCTTATGGCATAATGAGAACGATTCTGGTGTTGCAGGGGTGGGGGGTGGGGGGGGGGGGGAGGGTTCGCCACCCTCCGCCTGGCAACAGGCCCGGTCTGCTGACGGAAATCGATGTGGGGTTGGTCTTGTAGGTGCCGTAGTAACATAAAATGTGTGAATCTCGTGCGCAGGTGTAATGCGGTGCTTAGGTGAATGGAGGAAACTTGACAGCGCACCTGTCGTTCTTTGCTTCCTACACATCAATAGTTACCCCTATTCGAGAACATGTTTTGCACAGATATGGAACTCGATATCTCATAACGTCGATGCGTGTTACCACGCCATATGCGGTTAGAACTCTGGCCTGGCTGCTTATGTTACAATACCAACGGAAAACTTTTTTAACAGAGACATCAATACAAGCTAAAATATCAAATCAAATTCTACTCACAACAGCGCTACCCGAGGCCGCGTTTTAAATTCACTAGTCCATGTGAACCGTTATCATAATCTTCCTATAACGACCTCGACAAAATCCCTCGACGGTCCGTCACATGGTAGCAGAACAATGCGTCGGCGTGTACAGGGAGATGCTGATTTAGTGTTCCGTGAGGCGGTTGGTGTGGGGAGGTGGGGGCGGGGTCGGTTATGGGGGTGTGGTGGTGTTGGTGGGTGGGGGTTGTTGGAGGGACCAGTCTATTGTTAGAGGTAACGCTATATGCGGGTAGTAATCACACTTGTTTAACAATGCATGGGTGAATGACATCAAGCCCGAGGGTGACCCACCCCCCCCCCCCCCCAACTCCCCCACGGTAGACATTCCATCACGGCTCGGTGAAGCCGTGCCACCCGCGGGTCCTACCGAACTATATGGGGGCCGCACCAAACAACCAGACTGCTCCCAGCGAGCGCCAGTCCTACACGATGGGCTTCATATGACGTCACAGGCCGGCGTGAGTTCCGGCGACGTACAGGACTGCCACTGCAGCCATGGAAAGTGGCATATAACATAATTACTGATATACAAGCCCGCATAATGAATATTTGGACTCGAAATTTGTATGTTGAAATTCAATTGGATCCCGCGTTGAACTCAGATCATGATAATTGTACAAAGCAGATATGGCTAGCTGCAAGCAACGTTTCGTCAGTACTTTAAAGAGACTGTTCAGCCTTATATTTGTAACGAGGTTGCTAGTAAGCAACCGCACCTCGGAAACCAAAAGTTTAAAATTTTCATACTTTCAGGCGCTACGCGGCGCTGCGGTCTCGGAAAATAGATAGATCCTTACTTTGCCTGTCGCTATTTTTGTTGTCGGAAATTACCCTTCCTGCTTGTCGGTCTCATTTTTGCGCAATGATGCCCACAACTTTGAGATTAGATAAATACATTATGTAACCGAAGTGGAAGTATGCACATCAATAGCGAGGTGGTTATAGAGCGCGTAATGATTAAGAGCTGAAATTCATGTGGTTCATGGTTTTAGGGAGGCACTGTTATCGTTAAACGTAGCTATGTATAAACAAAATGATCCCTGAGTGCCCGATATGGGGCTAAACAGCCTCTTTAATATCTTATTCCGATTGCTAAAACAAAAACACTGGTCATCCGCCGATCACGCCCACGGGGCGGAGCTTGTATTCAAATAGCAGGATGTACGTGGTATGATTTACATGGAAGAGCCAGTTATTGTTCCCTACATACGGCCTTAATATGATATTAGCAGCTATTTGTTCCATTCATCCCTGTTATAAATACACATCACCACTATTTGTATTTACCACTGTGGAGACAGATGGGCTCAATGCATTAAACATGGTACATGGCGGTGGGTTGTGTTGTTGTATAGCTCCAGCATAATTCGCCAGGAGGCGCTTCTCGACGACAATTTGGGAAACGCAGTTTAAATATTGAACTGCCATTGCCCTATGAAAGGTCACACAATAATTTAGAGCCACCATGCACTATTTCATGAGGTGATATATTGTGCAAATTATAGTTCTGAGTCACCCGCACCCAAAGCTGGGTTTGTGTTATGTTACGTATATTAAGTACACATAACAACCCAGAACACGACCAGCAATTACTGGTTCCTGTGAAACCAGAAATATTCTAGTAGAGGTCATGACCTCATGATGTGCGTGTGCCGCCATCAGGTCAAAGAGGATTACTTGTAAGTTTATTTAGGGTTAAGCAAACTCTAGCAAACTGAAGTGGAATAATTGGCTATGTACCATGCGATCACTGTATCTACCATGGGTGATTTGCTATTGGAAATTAAATGGAACATTGGCGCTTTACGTCATTTTCAACGACAACTTTACTTCGCGACGGCGATGTGTGAGAATGATTGCGGAGCTTGGACAATTCCCACAAAGTACGAATGCCCATTACCCAGACCGTGAAACTCACGTCGCTGGCACTGTTAAGACCAGTACGAGTCGTCGAATCATGTTAACTCAATGAAAAATCAGACTGACACACCTTGGGGTCGAACCCACAACCTGGGGGTCGAAAGCCGAACTGACATTAAAGGCGTAAGATCTGAACATCCGCCATAAGATATCCAGTTTTTCTCTTGTCCCATCATGCATGCAACATGCGACCGTAAAAACTTGATCGTCGAGCTGCAGCAGGAAAATGATGCGTCTCCAAGGAGTTCCTTCAGCAAGAGAGACATTTGCTCCATCAATTATTGCTACAATTCCGACGTATGGTGTCACATCTGAGGCATCTGACGTCATAAGACACACGTGACCAAGCAGAGCGGAGACGGGTCAGAATATATCCACTGCCAGTGTATCTGACTTCAGTGTGGAAGAGGATGCTGGCGATGCGCACGCCCTCCAAACCGCTAGAAGGTTAAAGCAGGGGAGATATGCACAAGCACGTTATAATTAAGTACGTATTTGAGGAGGCGGTGTTTACGCTTGACAGTAATAACCTTCGATCAGTTTACTAATGCCCTACCCCCACTCTCCACATTACACGACTATTGCACTTACAATCAATGAACATGGCTCTAGATACAATTACGTTTTGCAAAATCGCAATAGCATAAAGCGATGTGTATTTCTTTGATGTTTGTCGTTTAACAATATATAATCTAATAAGATGCCAAGCGTAAATGTAGTTAAGGGCGACACCAGTTTAACCTGCATACGCATGCTTATCCACTTGGAAAGGCTGCCTGGGGCTAAGAACTAATGGGAATCTCTTAGTAGGAAACTCTTTGGGGCCAGATAAGAATATTCACTTATTGAGATTATAATAGTGTTTCGTAATGAGAAAAGTGCCCCGGGGTTAAAAACAGTTACACCAGTTTGGTTTTAAGATCTCCGGGCTATCCTTATTCACCCCACTGACCCCCTCTCTACGTATTGGGAATATTCCCGCCTATCAGAAACATTCCCGCCATGAGAGAATTCGCTGCCCATTCCAATCAATATTGAAGACGCCCGGCTGCCTTTTGTTACGCTTCCTGTGCTTAAGGATCCTCGCTGCTTGAACTTCTTTCGAGAATTCTCCCATTGTTGTCTTACTTGCTTGTCTCGTGTTTTCATTGATAGATTAATGTTACCGTTCGTGCTTTCATTAACAGATTAATGTTACCGTTCGTCTTGTCATTAATAGACTAATGATACCGTTCGTTTTCATTAACAGATTAATGATATCGTTCGTGTTTTCATTAATAACTAAGATTAATGAAAGATTAATGTTACCGTTCGTGTTTTCATTAATAGACTAATGATACCGTTCATGTTTTCATTAATAGATTAATGTTACCGTTCATGTTGTCATTAATAGACTAATGATACCGTTCATGTTTTCATTAATAGATTAATGTTACGTTCCGTTCATGTGTTTCATTTAATGATATCGTTCATTAAAAGTGTTTTCATTAATAGATTAATGATATCGTTCATGTTTTTATTAATAGATTAATGTTACCGTTCGTGTGGTCAATAATAGACTAATGATACCGTTCGTGCTTTCATTAATAGATTAATGTTACCGTTCAATTCATAATAGGTAATGAGTAAAATGAATGAGTTGCGTGCTGGGTCTGTACACGCAAAGCTAAAAATGGACGGAGTTTGAGCGATAACACCAGAAAACAGCGGAGTTGCGAGCAGCAGTTTTCATTAAACATGATACCGCATTCATAATAGATAATAGTAAAAAATGCGTTGCGTGCTGCACACGCAAATAAAAATGGACCGAAAAATGCAACTTAAAGTCGCAGCTGCCGAGATGTGGCTAATCCTCATTCAGCTTTGAGTCGGAGCTGGAGATGTGGCTTATCCTCATTCAGCTTTGAGTCGGAGCTGGAGATGTGGCTAATTCTCATTCAGCTTTGTGTAATAACATAAATATTCGTCACCACCTCTGTCCTAATGTCTGGCTGTATCAATAACACAGGTGCGAGAATTAAAGTCATAAACTCAGTAAGCCTCCTCAGTGCCGAATATCCCCTTTAATATGAAATACACAACATTCCCTTCCTCTGTACCATTTCCTCATCTAGATGTCACATATGCACTGAAGAACACAGAATATCGCCTTACGTGGATTAGGATCACTATGACACCATTTACTGAAATGTGACCAATGTGGAGTGATGCTGCCCGCACGTACTAATGCTATCAATACCCTCCCCATTTCTTCCCTGGACAGTGTGCTTAGAATAACAAATGAGCGTACAGATTCCGAGGTCCCCCATGGCTATGTTTTGTAATGGACACATGTGGTACGATCGACGCAGTGGTCCATATAGGCCCGTAGCTATTCAAGCGAGCTGGCATAAAGTGCGCCTTTTGAGAGGTTTGGCAAATATTGTGATGCTTGGTGAGTCAGCATGGATCATAAAGGGCGCGGGTTGACTTGATGACGGCTTATGTGTAGCGGGTTTGTGACATAGGGACGGAAATGTTCAAGCGAAACATTGTGAACAAAACAGGACATGGCTGAGAGGGTGTCACCTTAGCCGTGGAATAAACAGAGAAGTGAGACGTTCTAATCGAAGCAAGGTCGAGCATAGCTCCGGTCGAACGGTAATATGAATATATACCGTCTTGTAGGGCTAGGTCGAGCTCAGCGGAATTATAATCCACCATCTACAACGGAGCAGCTTCCTTCGCATCACGGCAATAGCTCCCCAAAGTCCAATGGCTATTCGTCTGAGTTCTCACGCACTCTCCGTCCCACACAGTTTGATAAGAACATTTCCGGTCCCTTTTGTTCTTGCGACCTTATTGCAGACGCAGAGAGCCCGGCGTTCGCCACAATAGTTGCAGGTATGGTCACTACATGGCGCTCTGTTGGGACACGGAGTTTCATGTCCGTTGTCGGGAGAAGCGACCTCGGATTATGGGGGAATTCGAACCGCTAAGGGGTCCAAAAACTCACCAGAGGCTTCCATACCTTTATGGCTTTCGCATAATACAAGACCTTCGTACACAAAATTCCCGAATCCAGGCAACTGTACCCTAAACCCGTACCAACCAAGAAACACCGCCAATGCAAATCGGACAAGCCCGCTCGCTATTAGCCGTGCACGACGTCTTATTGACGTCGTGCGATGATCGTAACCAAATGCGGCGCGACAATACATGAGTTCCAATTATACACAGACACGTACATATGAAGAATAATTTTTCACATAATTGAATGTTTATTAACAAGTTGAGTTAGTTTACGTGTGAGATTTCGTCAAAGGCGATTTAATCCGGCCACACAAATTCTGAAAAGTTCATGTTTATTTTGAACGACAAGATCGGTTTCTGCGCGCATGCGCAGACAAGGTTCTTCGCAAGCGAACTTTTTCTTTCTGAATTTTATTATTTAAGTATATGTGTCATTTTGTCAATGATTATCTTTTGGAAATATCTACTTTGAAGGGCGATATGTATTCAACGATATCACATTGACATTTAAAAAAAGAAAACACTTATTGATTCCAGCAGTCTGGAGGGGGCACATGGCCTTGTCCTGCGGAGGGGTGTGCCCCGGCATCTCAAAAACCTGTACCCGTCATACAAGGTAAAAATGGCAAGAGCATACCCCATCCTACAATTATGAGGTCAACAAAACCCGTCGGGAGGACGAAAAAAACCTACCCCGACACATGTATACTACCTCTATATACTTAAGTGCCCCCTCCCCCGGGACCTGCAGCCACATGGCGAGTGAAAATGAAACTGCGTAATGTGACGTCATATCTCCAAAACTGGGGCTGCCGTGAACGAAAGTTGTGATTCTAAAAGTTAATTTGACAATTGCTAAATAATAACGAGACAGTGGATAACCAAAATAGTCATGATCAGCGGATATTCATCTCATTTGTGGGCATGTATATTTACGTAAGTACACAACATTGATGAGAAGCTATATGCACGCGAAATACAAAAATTGCCACACGACCCACATATCCTCAATCACGACGGTATATATTTATATTACCGTCGTGCGCGGCTAGCTCGCTATAAGAGATATGCCCACTCCCTACGTTGACTTTCGGCTCGCTCGCTATGAGAGATGCCCACTCCCTACGTTGACTTTCGGCTCGCTTGCTATGAGAGATGCCGACTCCCTTCATTGACTTCCGGCTCGCTCGCTATGAGAGATGCCCACTCCCTACGTTGACTTTCGGCTCGCTCGCTATGAGAGATGCCCACTCCCTACGTTGACTTTCGGCTCGCTCGCTATGAGAGATGCCCACTCCCTACGTTGACTTTCGGCTCGCTTCCTATGAGAGATGCCCACTCCCTACGTTGACTTTCGGCTCGCTCGCTATGAGAGATACCCACTCCCTACGTTAACTTTCGGCTCGCTCGCTATGAAAGATGCCGACTCCCTTCATTGACTTCCGGCCCGCTCGCTATGAGAGATGCCCACTCGCGAAGATGACTTTTGTGCCAAGTTGAGATGGTTTCCTTTAAACACTGCCGTAGCCAAGTTGAGATGGATTCCTTTAATCGCTGCCCAAGCCAAGTTGAGATGGATTGCTGTACACGCTGCCCAAGCCAAGCTGAGATGGATTCCTTAAAACACTGTCCAAGCCAAGTTTAGATGGATTCTTTTACACGCTGCCCAAGTCAAGTTGAGATGGATTCCTTAAAACACTGTCCAAACCAAGTTGAGATGGATTCTTTTACACGCTGCCCAAGCCAAGTTGAGATGGATTCCTTTAAACGCTGTCCAAGTCAAGTTGAGATGGATTCCTTACAAGCCAAGTTGAGATGGATTCATTTAAACGCTGTCCAAGCCAAGTTGAGATGGATCCCTGTACACGCTGCCCAAGTCAAGTTGAGATGGATTAATTTAAACGCTGTCCAAGCCAAGTTGAGAGCAGTTCCTGTACACGCTGCCCAAGCCAAGTTGAGATGAATTCCCTGTACACGCTGTCCAAGCCAAGTTGAGATGGATGATATCGTGTTATAACCGTGTAGAATTCGGTCATAGGCACATTTACTATAGACTCAATGACAGCGTGGTGGTTATTCATAATTTCTGCTATTAAAATTATTCAAATCCAAGGTACCAATAAACGGGGTGGAGAGAATGATGGACAATACCTTGGTTAATCGTTGCACGCAGTGACCCCAATGTTCCATTGCGCCCATAGCCACTGGCGAGTGACTAGATTCAGCATGTTATATACACAGGTGCCCAAGCTTTTCTTTCTGAAATCTCTCGAGTTACAAACATCTGTTTTATATGCAGGCGCACCTTAGCCTATCTTTCAAATATCGCTTGAGTTAATGAATATTGTATGCATAAGTTAGTACTGTCTTTCATGGCCTCAGTTGCAAAAAGCGAAAAAAGATTAAAGTAAACAACGACCAATAATAGCTACAACAGGCACGCGTCGAGCGCTGACTGAATGGAAAACGACCAATAATAGCTACAACAGGCACGCGTCGAGCGCTGACTGAATGGAAAAACGACCAATAATAGGTACAACAGGCACGCGTCGAGCGCTGACTGAATGGGAAAACGACCAATAATAGCTACAACAGGCACGCATCGAGCGCTGACTGAATGGAAAAACGACCAATAATAGCTACAACAGGCACGCGTCGAGCGCTGACTGAATGGGAAAACGACCAATAATAGGTACAACAGGCACGCGTCGAGCGCTGACTGAATGGAAAAACGACCAACAATAGCTACAACAGGCACGCGTCGAGCGCTGACTGAATGGGAAAACGACCAACAATAATAGCTACAACAGGCACGCGTCGAGCGCTGACTGAATGGGAAAACGACCAATAATAGGTACAACAGGCACGCGTCGAGCGCTGACTGAATGGAAAAACGACAAACAATAGCTACAACAGGCACGCGTCGAGCGCTGACTGAATGGAAAACGACAAACAATAGCTACAACAGGCACACCTCGAGTTCTGACTGAGTGGCTACACCAGGCGGTCCTCGAGTGCTTACTGGGTGTGTCGACTTGGAGCCCGTCGACGGTATAATATAGGCGGACGCCTGGTCATCTTCATGCATGCACAGCAAGTTATACAAGAAATACGTAGGGTCACGGTCATGGGAAATGTTAGAAACGAAATCCGTAATTGCTCTGACCTGCAATGGTGCAAACCAAACGCCCGAGATCGAAAAATATTGGCGACTGAGAATTTATTCGCGAATACTTTCACATCAGTATCATTGACAGCATAATTTGTTGGCAAGTGTGTGATACTGCTAGTGAGGCTAATCGAGACCCCAGATTTGGAGTTAGATGACCCCGTCACTTGTCACATTCGGATTGTATGTGACGAGAGGGGACAAATACAAGATCCATCAAGCCATGACCTCAAGGTTGAGAATCTGTGAACTAACCAACTCGGACGTTCCCACGCATGTTTGTTAGATGTATCGGTAGGTTACACGTTCTAGAATTCAGAATATTGAAATCAAGTGATGATTATGATGATGATGATGATGATGATGATGATGACTTCACGGCTCAGTATGACTAGCATGATTAAATAAGCTTTTGATTGACATCGATAGATAAGTTCGGGCTTATTACAATATTCGTAATTATGCGTTCGCCCATAAGATTTGCATACCAAACATAATTATTCCTAACGATTGTCGACAAGAGTGTCATTAACAATATACAATTTTAAGATTTAAGTAAACAATCTCTGTTGGTCAAGGAGACAGTTGTGCTGTCTCGTTGTCATTGGGGTGGGGGGAGTGGTGGTGGTGGTGGTGGGGGGGGGGGGGGGGGTGGTGATGAGTGGTGGCAAGTACTGTATCAAGTAGAGTTCCACGCCTCTCAAGTATTTAAGGGAATATATAATGAACGCGAGGCAGTGTGTTTAACAGATGCGCTTGTATTCGCGCATAAACCACCTGTGGTCATCAGAACATGTGTTTGTATTGATTTTAAACAGGTTAATTCATCTTTACAGACAACCGATAGAGATCAATAGTAACCACAGAGAGTGTCACATCGTCGTTCGTATGGCCGCCGCGCGTGCCGCACCGCTGGTATTACGAATGCAACTCACCTGCTTTGTGGGTATGTCGCGGCTTTAACGCTTCCAGTATGATTTAGCTCCGTAACGATACATCCACCTAAACGACAGAGGAGTTGCACGTCGCAACTTATAACACTTGTGAAACAACGCCATGAAAGGCAACAAATGAAATGACTGACCTCATTTGGACAGGAGCAAGTTCCGACTAACCGCGCGCAATATCCGACCCACGTACACCCACGTGACGTTAATGAACACACCCAATGTCCTCTCACTGCGTGTCGCTTGCTTTAAGGCCAAGTATTTGCTGACGATCCAAGATAAATGCTGGCGTATTTGTTCCCCAGAGAACGATGACTAGCTGGTGTATACATTTGCCGATATCCAGGTCGCATATGAGCGCTGTGTGTGATTGGCGGTTGCTTCACTAACGGCGGTATATAACTCCCAACAACAAAGCTAGCCAGCTGCTGCAGGCGCTTAGAAGGTTATATCGCGCGATGGCATCATAACATAATCAATTGCACACTTACTAAGACTGGTACATGTCAGTTAGTGGTATAATATATATATATATATATATATATATATATATATATATATATATATATATATATATATATATATATATATATATATATATATATATATATATACATATATATGTATAAATGTTTATATAAACACATATATATATATGTATGTATATAGATAATGTTATATATACATATATATATATATATGTATATATATACATATCTGTATATATATATACATATATATATGTATACAAAAGTTTTATATATATATATATATATATATATATATATGTGTGTAAATATATATATATACATATATATATATATGTATACAAACGTTTATATATACATATATATATATATATATGTATGTATATATATATATATATATATATATATATATATAAATATATAAATGTATATATTTGCGTATATAAGTGTACACATATATATATTTATATATATACATATATATATATATATATATTTATATATATACATATATATATACGCATATATCTAAGTGCATACATATCGCCGATATATTATGTTTTTTGCATATCACCACTAGAGGAACAGATTTTGTTCGTGTATAAAGCGAACATGGGTAAACTCATAGAACCCACTCAGAAGCAGCACACAAATAGAACCAACTCAGATACACATACAAAACCCACTTACCTACATGATAACACAATCGCCGGTACATATACAACACTAGAAGAAAAACATAGCCGAGCATTTGCCGCTAGCTACGCTGCCAACTAAAACGGCCTTTGCTAACCATGCCACCGTTTGAGCAGCGACCAACGTCAAGTTACCGCGACAGGCCTTCCCTACGCTTCGTTAATCAACATGGCCGCCATCGTCAGCAACAAGGCTTATCACTCTGTCTCATTATCCCCAAAAATACACTCCAACCGAGAGCAAATTGCAAATTTTTGGTGCACTCTCAATTATGTGGAAATGAGGGGTGGTGAGAGCTATTACCATGTACAGGATAATTTCTCGCTAAATACATTTTACAAGCCAAATTTCCACGCTGATGATAAGGGAAACAAGCGCGGGAACCAGACTGAAGCCTGCGAGGGCCAGCATTTGATGAAGGAATCATTATGGGTGGTTGGTGGGTTGGCGCTAATGATGTGCTGATCACGCGATAGGTTTACCTTGTAGCACAAAGCGTACGTAAACAACACGACAGGCGTTGTGTGCCTGACAACTTGTTAGCGGGACCAATCAACGAACAGCTTGTTAGCGGGACGAATCAACGCATGAGCGTACGCTGCTGATGAGAGAACAATCGGGACACATTATAGATATTCTCCATTTGCTGTCATACCATACCAGTGTCTTAGTTACTAAAGAAATGTCACTTGAGTTCCATGCTATCAATAGGGCACGCGTTTCAACGACACGACACGAGGCGCGGCAGGTTTTGTTTTGCACTCGGCACTGTCGCAGCCAACAAAATAGGTCACTCTCGCGTGTGCCCGTAGTTACCACCGGATCATGTGTTCAACGGACTGATGTTAACCAGTCTGCCTTAAACAACCGCTCTTGAAACACTGCACCACTGTGGAAGAAATGTTTTCATTTGAAGATTGTCATTTTCAGAAACGGATTACAAAGAATGATCACATTAAGGACAAATTACAGACCAATGTATTTATATTTAATCAAGTCAGGGGCGTAGCTGGAACCCAATTTGAAGTACTCCCATTTTTAGCGGGGGGTCCAGGGGTCCTCCCCCTGAATGTACAGTTACTACCGATATATATGACATTTTACATTTAAGTTTTACACCGGATTTAGGCCATTTAGAATTTTCATTTTTCAAAATCGAAGTACTCCCGGGAGTATGGGAGTATGCCTGGCTACGCGCCTGTCAAGAGAGGCTCACAGGTGCGCACAGGTGCGTGTCCCTTCGTTCGTATCAGCTAATGGCATCTGTTTGTTTTGGTTGATGCCGAGCTTTAGAGTATGTACCGCCACGAAGGCCTCCAGTCAAATACTTTTTATGACATTTGGTATTTATAAGAGATCACGTCCAAAGCGAGCCCACGATATTTCCGTTCCAACCGAATGCGACTAGATAATGCACGTATGGTAGGCATAAAAACAAGCACCCGCTGAATCCTTGCATATTAAATGATTTTTTCGTGAACGCGTCTGCCAAGAAGAAGCGGTCTTATAAAACTATTTGGTTACAATATTTTGCCGACTCAAAACCAGGCTGACGAGAAGCACACGGAGCATCATGGTGCGTCAATAGATGTCTAGGTCGAGACGCAGGTGCGAGATCCTCACAAACGCGATCACCTTCAACGTTAGTGTCTGACTGGGAGGTGTTAATTAGTTGTTATGCAAGCCTTACTAAGCGAGCGCTGGGTGACAAGCCAAATACATGTTAAAATGTCCTGACTGACGTTTATTGCCGACGCGTCATATGGTAGACGACACGCTGGAATGCCTAATGAAGGGCAGATAGTAGGAAGTACCAGCGAGCCATGAAAACGAGTGTTAATTTGTGGGATACAAATGAGAAGAGAAAACTGCATGTATCAAGCATGTAACGTTGCAACTGGCTTATAGGGCCTCTGGAATAAGCGGGATTATCGCAAGGGGGCGATGCGGGGTGTTTTTCTTTTTTAATTAACGAATTAATCAATGGTGGTTTTGACAATAATATTGTCCAATATATGGGTTTAGAGCTCGTATGAGTCAGGCATGAGGAGCTTAGGTTGGACGAGGATTGAGGGCTTGTAGCAGCATTGACCGTCCTGTAATGTAACATGAGGCTGCCCCAATGCAGTCGGCACATCAGGAACAAATCGCACTTCGGGCGACAATC
>CM067354.1:63744227-63819227 GCA_034190875.2 Urechis unicinctus
AATTCGGCGTATCGAGCCGACATGCTCATGAATAATTCATCGCCTCCGCGTGACGTCAGGTCCGGGAATGTTTTTGTTGCGAGGCGCAATCTGCACTACGATTAGCGAGAAATGGCTGCTGGAAATTTCCTTATTTCATCACTTCAGGAGAGCGACGAAGAGACATGGTATGGCACAGGTCATTCGCAAACTATCGTTGCTTCGGCAGAGCAAGTTTTGCCTTACAGATTCGAACCAGAAATGAGCGAATCCGAGGTATCCGATGAGAGAAAAAAGACACTGGCGATGTCACTGCTGTGTCTGGGTCTCACGCGGGTCATCCTGCCCAGGACATAGGGCTGCTACAGAACAATGCTTGGTAAGCTATATCTGATTCTGCTTGTGCACCAGTTCATCTTATATATGTTGGCATGTAACGAAGTTAATCCATAAATTTCACAAACAAAATATGTAAGCTCTATTCCTAACAGAAGATTATACAACAGAGCTTTGCAGCAAATAATTCTTCCATATCAGACAGCAGACATGATATACCACAAAGATTGTTTCAAATCAAGTGGTTGCAAGGGTTTATGTTTACAAATTGTACCATGTAAATGTAAATGCTCCTCCACACGAATTGCAAACAAACTAATTTCGGACTAATTTCCATATCAGACAGCAGACATGAGATACCACAAAGATTTTTTCAAATCAAGTGGTTGCAAGGGTTCATGTTTACAAATTGTACCATGTAAATGTAAATGCTCCTCCACACGAATTGCAAACAAACTAATTTCTGACTGCTGTTAATAAATAGAGATCCTCTTTTATTTAAAGTAGGCCTTATCAAAGCTGATTGATTACAATATTTTTAAAAGTTGATGTAGATTGATTCTGAGGTAGAATATATATAGGAGAGCAAGTACCACAGCTGTTTTCTCATATGATTGTCAGTTAGCCCATAAATTAATGTATAACTGGACTTTAGGAGGTGAAGATTACTGTATTATATTATCATGGTGGTCAGTGTTACATCAGAGTTTCTATGAATGCAGAGGCTAAAACATATTTGCCATACAATATGTCATCCTTTATTACATACTTAATATTCCCATCATTACATCATGTTACAGGTGTTTGTGTTGGTGGAAGAATCTGTGTGCTGTGTGGAGATTCCTTGAGTCATGACCTCAATAGAGAACAGCCCCATTCCCATTGGTTGCATAACCCAGCATCCTGGTTACAGCCCAATCTGTTTGAACCCTTGGGCATTGCAAGTGGGATACTTCTCCTACAGACAACAGCACAGGCACATGTCAGATAATGATGTACAAAGGTGACAATGTTTTCTATTATTTACACATAAATCTGTACGAAGGCTAGCAGTCATTATTTACGATTTAATTATACTTATTGATACTGGTATGACAAAAAATATTTGAGCATGGTTAAATCAACAATGTCACATGGTTATTTTACAGGCGTTACAGGTATACTGCATACAGGCAGTTTGTTTGCTGGTGCTGGGGACATCTTGGACAAAAGATAAGAGTTCCGTTACCAGCCTGCGCTGTTACAACAATACGAGATAACTTCCCAGTACCAGACTATCAAGGATTCCTCTACCCTCCCCTCACATAGGACTTGTCTTGATACATGCAGAACCTACTCTCGTGTGCCTCAATGGCTTGTCGTGGATCTGGTCTCATTGCATCTGCACACATTGGAGGTGGTGCTTCTGTCTTGGGCAGGGTTGGCTCATAGCAAACCAGCAAGAACTCAGCCATCAGGCACTTGACATACTTTGAAACATAACAGAAATCAAGTCACAGCTTGCACACCAGACTGTTGCTTATAACCTTATAGTCATACCTCCATGGTAATTGAATTTGTTGTTGTTTACATTTAATATATCAGTAAAAATATTCACCAAATGTTGCCTTTGTTGCTACTTCAGTGACAATATGCCCCTGCTTAAACTTGGAGTATCTTAGCTTGAAGACTTGATCCCCAGCTTCTGTTGTTGCCTATTCTCTGATATATGTGATACAATGAACCAATTATACGTGACCTACATATATTTGGCATATCAGCACATGTAAACAAATTTAATGACTCCCAAATTTAAAAACAAACACCACCATGAAGGAGCACTGTGAAAATAAATACAACATATCATATCATAACAATGATACTTGTCTGGCAACCATATCATCAACTTAACAAGATAATGGACTATTTATTCAATACTAATACAACAAGAAAGTCATCAAATCTCACCCTGTGCTTCTCTATCTTGATAAAGGCAGGTCAGCTTTTCTTGGGCTGGGGTGGGAGGGGTTCACTTGCCTCACCATCCTTTCTTGATTGCTTGACAGCAGAGGCCTTCGCAAAAATAGTAGGCACAGCAGCTTCTTTCATTACCCGCTTACATCGTGGTATCCAACCAAGATCTTCTCAAAACATTCCTCGGTGAAATGAACAGAGCACACAAACAAGTACTTGCCCGGGCCCGGCCATTTGTCTCGCGATCGTAGTATCTGGCCAATCCATTGTTTTTTTAAATGGTCCTTACCAGGAAACCTGAACAAGCTCACGTCGTCCCGACTGGTACGCGGGCAGCCCCTAACACAACAACCATTAACCATCGCGTTCAGGCGGTCACAAGATGGCTAAAACGATCCAAAATCCCAAAAACGAGAGACGAACTCCGACAATGTAAACAACGGGGAACTCCGTGCGTCTCTGAGAACGGCCTCCCTTACCTGACGTCACACGCATGGTTGACCTAGATAATGGCTACCGCAACGTTTTGTCGGGCGCGCTAATTTGAACTGACATTTTATCAAATTTTGGTCTTAATTGATCAGATGCGACGGTTATTGGACCGGTTTGAGTTTATTGATCACATTATGAATTGATTTCAGCAAAGTACCTATAACCGTGCGATAAGCACTTTAAACACAATCCCGTGGCGTGATCTTTAGTCTGTTTCGTGTCCTCATGAAAGTGCTTCATGGGCTTAAGCTACAAATCAAGCGTTCTTCAAAGGCCATATGTTCTCTTGTTCTTTGTATTCTTATTGTCCTTGAATTACTTGTATCGGTGATAAGTTTAAATGACTGCGCTCTGCGGCCGTTAATTCTACCGGAAGCTTGGTCCAATGTACCTTGGCTCATAATGCTCGATGCATGTGCGTTTTTGATCATCGGATATTTTCGAGATTGCGCGCGCAATCATAGGCTTGAAACCGATGCGAATTTGACACAGCCTGGCCATTTACCGTCCAGGCTTGGTGGTAACACAAATCACCGCACTGTAGGTTGGAACGCTCTGTTGTTGCTGTACAATCATACTAAGACTGTTGAGACAAGGTTGAACTGCCAATGTAAGAACAGTTTGAAACAATCGATTGAACTTTTTCGCATATTCGATAGAAGAATAAGAGATAAAAAATGTCTGAATGCGCCTCAAGCACCCCTGATTAACTTAGAGAGATATCTATTAGACAACAGATGCTACAGCGTGGTAGCCCAGAGCCTCCCATGGGTTCTGATTGGATGTCATGCAGGAATACATCTTTAAATATATTTTTATGGGCGTGTATATATGAAAATGTGTGTGTGTGTGTGTGTGTGTGTGTGTGTGTGTGTGTGTGTGTGTGTGTGTGTGTGTGTGTGTGTGTTGTGTGTGTGTGTGTGTGTGTGTATGTGAGTGTATGTGTGTGTGTGTGTGTGTGTGTGTGTGTGTGTGTGTGTGTGTGTGTGTGTGTGTGTGTGTGTGTGTGTGTGTGTGTGTGTGTGTGTGTGTGTGTGTGTGTGTGTGTGTGTGTGAGTGCGTGATTGCCACGACGGGTTGCAGAGAGGGATAACGGTGGGATGTTCGGCGGCGTCTAATCGGGGTGACGAGCGCGTCACGGCAGAGTGGGGTCACTGCAGGGTGTAGTGGGATTGCAGGGTGTAGTAGGCCGGGTCACGGCAGGTGTAGTCCGGGATACAGCGAGGAATGAAGAGGGGGGGTGGGGGTGGTCGTAATCAACTGCCGAATATTACATCAGTTAAAGCTTCTAATCAGCTTGAACAGCGGCGGGAAAAATATACTCCTTCTAATGGTCTGAATTACTCACGGCGGGGATTAAGGCAACGTCAGGGCGGGATGTAGGAAGTGGTAAGGGCGGGGAGTAAGAATGGGTCAGGGCGGGGTGTAGGAGGGGTCAGGGGCGGGGTGTAGGAAGGAGTCAGGGCGGGGGTGTAGGAAGGAGTCAGGGCGGGGTGTAGGAAGGAGTCAGGGCGGGGTGTAGGAAGGGGTCAGGACGGGGTGTAGAAAGGGGTCAGGGCGGAATATAGGAAGGGGTAAAGGCGGGGTGTAGGAAGGGGCCAGGGCGGGGGTGTAGGAAGGGGTCATTGTGAGATGTAGGAAGGAGTCAGGGCGGGGTGTAGGAAGGGGTCAGGGGGCGGGATGTAGGAAGGAGTCAGGGCGGAGTGTAGGAAGGAGTCAGGGTGAGGTGTAGGAAAGGGTCAGGGCGGGATGTAGGAAGGGGTCAGGGCGGAGTGTAGGAAGGAGTCAGGGCGGGATGTAGGAAGGGGTCAGGGCGGGGAGTAAGAAGGGGTCATTGTGAGATGTAAGAAGGGGTCAGGGCGGGGTGTAGGAAGGAGTCAGGGTGGGGTGTAGGAAGGAGTCGGGGCGGAGTGTAGGAAGGGTCAGGGCGGGGTGTAGGAAGGGTCAGGGCGGGGTGTAGGAAGGGGTCAGGGCGGGGAGTAAGAAGGGGTCAGGGCGAGGTGTAGGAAGGGGTCAGGGAGGGGTGTATGGGATCCTTATGGACTGTCTCGTTATCCTGCTGAATATGTTTCCATCAACAGCAATTTGTTGACAAGGTAAAGCTTAAACAACGGCTGGCAAATGTCTAGTTATTCGATATATGCACAAGCATTCCAGTTTGCCTACAGTACGTGGCTCACGGGACGATGGGACAAAAGGTTAATACCAAGTGTGCGGTGGAACATAAGAGGCGCTGTCTAAGCTTCTCTTCTATCCTCATCCATCACCATTGTCATATCGCCGCGTTTAGGATAGCGACGGAAATCACCGGTGTTTCATTTCATTTAGGGGGGCGAGGCAGCTTTTGTTAAATGAAATCAACTTTTAAAAATGCTTTATAGGGCTCAAATACTTAAACGCAATGGACAGCTTACAAAAGGAAATTGTGTCTCAATCCGGCAGCTTAAGCATCTAGCATTATAATCACCCCATTCGTCACTTAGACGAGATCAGCTCTTTGTTAAAAGCGACACTGAAGCCTGATTTTTTCCCATAACCTGCCAATGATGAAGTACATCCTGCGGATGATGACACATTGAGTGGCTCTGCCAAGCGGCTTGAGTGTCGTTTTTATCAGCTACAGACGACGTCAACGGCTTTATCAGAATATGTCGATAACCTGCTTTTGAATATTTTCTCAACACATGTAAGGTAATGCGCACTGGGTAACCTGTAAGCCATGATATGTTGAATCGCATGTGTTACAATATTGTGTATGCTAGGTAGAAATTATGGATCTATCGTCCCAGTAATGATACTGCAATTCTGGTTGAAGAGTTAAGTGATTTTAATATGAATGTGTCTGGTGCCGGGAAGACACAGGATGTCTACGATGGCTTGTCATATCGCATGATAAGGCCAATCACCGGCCGGTGTCTCACGTGGTGGGTAATAAGACATTAATAGCTATGTATAACCTTCATCCTATGCAGAGCGAACTGTGCAGTTATATACCGAATATGGTGAACGAAAAGTTCACATCGGACCTATTATAAAATATGCTCCTGCTTCGGGCAACAATCTCTACGTTCATTTGACCATCGATTCATTTTACCAACTCATTAGCAGCCGATTGGCTAATGTTATCAAGCATTCATACCTGGATTTCCGTGTTGTGGCAATTGTGGTCGTCACGAGCACTCATTGCTGACTTCGCCAGTGTCCAAATACATTGTAAGCAAACAACGGATACAATCGCTGACACAAGCATCGGAGCAGTGTCAATGTTGACATGGCTGCATTACTGACACTGCCAGGCTAACTCAATTAGTGACTACTCTGGTCCGCGTGGGGCTATTTACCACTAGGAGTACATGTGATAATAGATCAGGTTGATTGAAAGCGTAGATTATTGATAGTTATCGGTAGAACAAAATTAACATATTGGCGTAAGATATTGGCGACCTACGTGTTCTCGTTCTGAAGTTACATAATTTGGAAGTAAACACTTTGCATTGTTATAGTTCTATTTGTGAGCATAAGCGGTCCCAGATCCTGAATGACCCACTAATAACCGTTATATTACGCTACGTGTGCAATAAACACGATACTGTATCCTTCATAAAAAGAATCATTTACGTCCTTACGTATCACAAAAGAAATGTTAATGATCCTTAACCCATTACGTTGATGCTATTGTTTCCTTTGTTGTAAATCTTTTTTAAAGAACAGTTTTCTCTGATCAGGTAATAGGTGCATCGGGAGTAATGGTGCACGCACAGTGCATACCACAACCATGCAAACACACACACACACACAACACAAGTAGACTTCACCAATCTAGACCCCATACGTTTAAGTTTCCACAGACGCACATCACATAATGTGCGGTATTGATCAGCCGACCGTACAATTAACTGCGACCTCACTATGATCGAACGCGTTGCCAACAATTCATCAAACCCATGGATTAAGTGTCCAAGCAGGCATTGTATTTGTCGTGCTTGATATTTCACAGATAAATATGAGCGCACACAGTTGCCATAGATTTCAATTATGAGGATTTTTCGAAACATTGGCTCGCTGATATTTGAAGTATAAATCATATAGGCTGTCCTGCTGAATAAAAAAAGGAGATATGCTCTTTCGAATGTATTGTATATCAACTCTTTATAAAGAAATGAATTGACAGTTCTCTTAGTGTGACAAAATTATACAACGTGGAAAACGGAACCGTAGAAGGTGATTTGAAGAGAATCATCACCATGAAGAAGAAAGACCATCCCGAAGCTGAAAGGTGTCAAGCAAATATCGACAGGAGCTAGAATCCAATCTTTCACATGACTAAGTCAGTTTCGCAGAACTCATTTAGATAATTGGATAGTTACTTTTAGTGTGGCCGATGGATGTACAATAGAGAGTGTTCTAGAACGTGCCGTTTGCACCTCCATGGAGGTATATAAGAACGGACCTCAGTAAGCTAGTAGAGTAGGTAAATGAGGAAATATCCAGCTGATTGAGGTTCTACAAAAAGACATCAAAGGCGGATCGAGTGTCTGTCAAATGCAATGTATTGAATGACTAGCGGTAGTCCCTTACAATAAAAAACACCGCAATCCCGTCGACAATAACATTCGCACCAGCAATATTTTTGCAACAAACTTGAATGCTCAGATTACCATGATGAAGTATTCACCTTTTTTATTATTATTTCCTGCTCGTTGATTTCAGCTCAATACTTTCACCGTGTACTTTCTTGTGAAGTCATGTGTTATATACTGCCCTGAGAATCATTGGTAGGCAAATCTGTTCAAATGAACATTTTGTATGTAATGGGGTGATTTTCTCATTAATAAAGCTAGGTGATAAGTGAATACACATGTGCGTCATGGAATGTTAAATGAGATGATATGGGAAAGCATTTAAAAGTATAAATAATATATCATTTTCATGGCTGAATATCTTCCCAGCACAAGTGAAATTCATTGTACATGCGCACACTTACAAAGGTGTTAGATTCATGATGTGTTTGATGAGCAGATAGAATTGATTCACTTTATGTAAATATCACAAACAAATGTAGGGTGGTCTAAAATGAATAGATATTAGGCTGGAGTCGAAGGGTGAACATCATATCAACTGTACAAATGGGCGTTCTCAGTAGGTGCAGCTACATGACCACTGAAGGATGCGATACATTACAATGATGGCTAAGCTTTCCAATTCTGGCAAGCCCCGTTTTTCATTTAAGCAAAATTCAATTATCCACCTATATTTTAACCCGGCTCCTTGGTTACAAAAAAAGACGTGGCTCTTCCTTGTTCCATTTCTACACAACGTTCAGTTTGAAATACACATTCGTCTGAACATCTTCTTTGCTGCTGAAACTATAAACATTTCGTTCTCTCCCCTCATTGGTTGGTTATGCTGCATAAGATAGCTGTAAACCTTATTGACTTATCATACGTACTAGTTTTACATTAAAAACGGTGACAATCACAATGGTTGTTTGTGATAAGCATATATATATAACCTACTTGTCATTTAATGCTCGTTTCATCATGCGATATATATATATATATATATATATATATATATATATATATATATATATATATATATATATATATATATATATATATATATATATATATATATATATATATATATATATATATATATATATATATATATACATATATATATATGAGACACAACGTGCCCACTCCGGCGCCCCTGTGTTATGTGTGTCATCGAAACGTAGTAATTTATACCGTCGGCAGTGATGGAATATACGCTTCAAACGTTATGTTGGGATATATCGACACAGTAAGGCTAATGGCAAAGTACAGGGGATGTAGAATGTGATGAACAGAATTACTTTAACGTAAGTGTCTGTCAAGGAAATATCTTAAATTATATTATACATGTTTTACCATAGTCACTTAGAGAAGTAACGCTGACACCGCAATCCGACAATAAACTGAAAACTATATTCAGCCATATTTTTGAAACAAACTTGAAGGCTCAGATTATTCCTGCATTCAAGGCACCGGTTGTCATTATTTCATAAAATCAATCCGTCCATCAGGTGACTGCTGTATATCCACCGTGAATTGGAGATTATGCGTTCAATCGGCATCTCCTTGATTACCAAATGAATAAATAATACCCAACAAAAAACTGTGCACCAGTGACTGTTAATTATGCTTTGATCAAGATACGCATTCGCACTAGGAGTAAACATTATGATTATGATTGGGTCGACACTAATGGTATTGAATCAACGACCGAATTAGAACCAGCTTATCGTATGACAAATGGAAACATTGTCTTGGAAACAACTATTCTAGTTGGCAACCCCATGTTATCTCCCCCTCGCACAAATTACCAAAGGTGAATTCGTTTTTCAGGTAATCCGACTTAACTCTCGAAGACATACGTGATTTTTGAAGCAAATATGTACATGTATGTCAATCTGTATAATGAAATACCTCCGTCAGCTATACATATATTTTACATAACGAGACCTTTATAACAAAGTTCATTTATAAACACATCAATCTGCTCGTAATATAATCATTACAAATTACACGCTAGTTTACACTTAGTGGCTTATTTACGTTTACGACAGCTTGTCCCAAAGAATCATTTTGGTTTCGCAGTTTTTTCTCTCATCAAATCCACCCATCAGATTGTTCGCGTTTACAAGTTAAGCAAGGAAAAATTAAAGTTATAACGTGAATTACAATCAATGGTTGAATGCAAGCATTAATTGAATGTAAGCAATGGTTGAATGCAAGCACACATCGCATGTAGGAAGTGCACGGACGGAATGTAGGCACACTCTCACACACATTCCCTCTCTCACACACTCTCTCTTACACACACACACACACACGCACGCACACACTATCTCACATACACACACACACACGCTCTCTCTCACACACGCGGGAACGCACACGCGGGAACACACACACTCACACACTGTCAAACACACTTACACACACTCACACACAAACACACGCATTAACATACATAATATTACACCAGTTAAAGCTTCTAATCATCTTGAACAGCGACGGGAAAATATACTCCTTCTAATGGTCTGAATTACTCACGACGGGGATTAAGGCAACGTCAGGGCGGGGTGTAGGAAGGGGTAAGGGCGGGGAGTAAGAATTGGTCAGGGCAGGGTGTAGGATGGAGTCAGGGCGGGGTGTTGGAAGGGGTCAGGGCGGGGTGTAGGAAGGAGTCTGGGCGGGGTGTAGGAAGGAGTCAGTCAGGGGGGTGTAGGAAGGAGTCAGGGCGGGGTGGGGGTGTAGGAAGGAGCCAGGGCAGGGGGTGTAGGAAGGGGTCAGGGCGGGGTGTAGGAAGGGGTCATTGTGAGATGTAGGAAGGGGTTAGGGTGGGGTGTAGGAAGGGGTCAGGGCGGGATGTAGGAAGGGGTCAGGGCGGGGAGTAAGAAGGGGTCATTGTGAGATGTAAGAAGGGGTCAGGGCGGGGTGTAGGAAGGAGTCAGGGTGGGGTGTAGGAAGGAGTCGGGGCGGAGTGTAGGAAGGGTCAGGGCGGGGTGTAGGAAGGGTCAGGGCGGGGTGTAGGAAGGGGTCAGGGCGGGGAGTAAGAAGGGGTCAGGGCGAGGTGTAGGAAGGGGTCAGGGAGGGGTGTATGGGATCGTTATGGACTGTCTCGTTATCCTGCTGAATATGTTTCCATCAACAGCAATTTGTTGACAAGGTAAAGCTACTAATCAGCTTAAACAACGGCTGGCAAATGTCTAGTTATTCGATATATGCACAAGCATTCCAGTTTGCCTACAGTACGTGGCTCACGGGACGATGGGACAAAAGGTTAATACCAAGTGTGCGGTGGAACATAAGAGGCGCTGTCTAAGCTTCTCTTCTATCCTCATCCATCACCATTGTCATATCGCCGCGTTTAGGATAGCGACGGAAATCACCGGTGTTTCATTTCATTTAGGGGGGCGAGGCAGCTTTTGTTAAATGAAATCAACTTTTCAAAAATGCTTTATAGGGCTCAAATACTTAAACGCAATGGACAGCTTACAAAAGGAAATTGTGTCTCAATCCGGCAGCTTAAGCATCTAGCATTATAATCACCCCATTCGTCACTTAGACGAGATCAGCTCTTTGTTAAAAGCGACACTGAAGCCTGATTTTTTCCCATAACCTGCCAATGATGAAGTACATCCTGCGGATGATGACACATTGAGTGGCTCTGCCAAGCGGCTTGAGTGTCGTTTTTATCAGCTACAGACGACGTCAACGGCTTTATCAGAATATGTCGATAACCTGCTTTTGAATATTGTCTCAACACATGTAAGCATATAGGGTAATGCGCACTGGGTAACCTGCAAGCCATGATATGTTGAATCGCATGTGTTACAATATTGTGTATGCTAGGTAGAAATTATGGATCTATCGTCCCAGTAATGATACTGCAATTCTGGTTGAAGAGTTAAGTGATTTTAATATGAATGTTTCTGGTGCCGGGAAGACACAGGATGTCTACGATGGCTTGTCACATCGCGTGATAAGGCCAATCACCGGCAGGTGTCTCACGTGGTAGGTAATAAGACATTAATAGCTATGTATAACCTTCATCCTATGCATACCGAACTGTGCAGTTATATACCGAATATGGTGAACGAAAAGATCACATAGGACCTATTATAAAATATGCTCCTGCTTCGGGCGACAATCTCTACGTTCATTTGACCATCGATTCATTTTACCAACTCATTAGCAGCCGATTGGCTAATGTTATCAAGCATTCATACCTGGATTTCCGTGTTGTGGCAATTGTGGTCGTCACGAGCACTCATTGCTGACTTCGCCAGTGTCCAAATACATTGTAAGCAAACAACGGATACAATCGCTGACACAAGCATCGGAGCAGTGTCAATGTTGACATGGCTGCATTACTGACACTGCCAGGCTAACTCAATTAGTGACTACTCTGGTCCGCGTGGGGCTATTTACCACTAGGAGTACATGTGATAATAGATCAGGTTGATTGAAAGCGTAGATTATTGATAGTTATCGGTAGAACAAAATTAACATATTGGCGTAAGATATTGGCGACCTACGTGTTCTCGTTCTGAAGTTACATAATTTGGAAGTAAACACTTTGCATTGTTATAGTTCTATTTGTGAGCATAAGCGGTCCCAGATCCTGAATGACCCACTAATAACCGTTATATTACGCTACGTGTGCAATAAACACGATACTGTATCCTTCATAAAAAGAATCATTTACGTCCTTACGTATCACAAAAGAAATGTTAATGATCCTTAACCCATTACGTTGATGCTATTGTTTCCTTTGTTGTAAATCTTTTTTAATTAAGTTCGGATTTAAGAACAGTTTTCTCTGATCAGGTAATAGGTGCATCGGGAGTAATGGTGCACGCACAGTGCATACCACAACCATGCAAACACACACACACACACAACACAAGTAGACTTCACCAATCTAGACCCCATACGTTTAAGTTTCCACAGACGCACATCACATAATGTGCGGTATTGATCAGCCGACCGTACAATTAACTGCGACCTCACTATGATCGAACGCGTTGCCAACAATTCATCAAACCCATGGATTAAGTGTCCAAGCAGGCATTGTATTTGTCGTGCTTGATATTTCACAGATAAATATGAGCGCACACAGTTGCCATAGATTTCAATTATGAGGATTTTTCGAAACATTGGCTCGCTGATATTTGAAGTATAAATCATATAGGCTGTCCTGCTGAATAAAAAAAGGAGATATGCTCTTTCGAATGTATTGTATATCAACTCTTTATAAAGAAATGAATTGACAGTTCTCTTAGTGTGACAAAATTATACAACGTGGAAAACGGAACCGTAGAAGGTGATTTGAAGAGAATCATCACCATGAAGAAGAAAGACCATCCCGAAGCTGAAAGGTGTCAAGCAAATATCGGCAGGAGCTAGAATCCAATCTTTCACATGACTAAGTCAGTTTCGCAGAACTCATTTAGATAATTGGATAGTTTCTTTGAGTGTGGCCGATGGATGTACAATAGAGAGTGTTCTAGAACGTGCCGTTTGCACCTCCATGGAGGTATATAAGTACGGACCTCAGTAAGCTAGTAGAGTAGGTAAATGAGGAAATATCCAGCTGATTGAGGTTCTACAAAAAGACATCAAAGGCGGATCGAGTGTCTGTCAAATGCAATGTATTGAATGACTAGCGGTAGTCCCTTACAATAAAAAAACACCGCAATCCCGTCGACAATAACATTCGCAGCAGCAATATTTTTGCAACAAACTTGAATGCTCAGATTACCAAGATGAAGTATTCACCTTTTTATTATTATTTCCTGCTCGTTGATTTCAGCTCAATACTTTCACCGTGTACTTTCTTGTGAAGTCATGTGTTATATTATGCCCTGAAAATCATTGGTTGGCAAATCTGTTCAAATGAACATTTTGTATGTAATGGGGTGATTTTCTCATTAATAAAGCTAGGTGATAAGTGAATACACATGTGCGTCATGGAATGTTAAATGAGATGATATGGGAAAGCATTTAAAAGTATAAATAATATATCATTTTCATGGCTGAATATCTTCCCAGCACAAGTGAAATGAAATTCATTGTACATGCGCACACTTACAAAGGTGTTAGATTCATGATGTGTTTGATGAGCAGATAGAATTGATTCACTTTATGTAAATATCACAAACAAATGTAGGGTGGTCTAAAATGAATAGATATTAGGCTGGAGTCGAATATCATATCAACTGCACAAATGGGCGTTCTCAGTAGGTGCAGCTACATGACCACTGAAGGATGCGATACATTACAATGATGGCTAAGCTTTCCAATTCAGGCAAGCCCCGTTTTTCATTTAAGCAAAATTCAATTATCCACCTATATTTTAACCCGGCTCCTTGGTTACAAAAAAGACGTGGCTCTTCCTTGTTCCATTTCTACACAACGTTCAGTTTGAAATACACATTCGTCTGAACATCTTCTTTGCTGCTGAAACTATAAACATTTCGTTCTCTCCCCTCATTGGTTGGTTATGCTGCATAAGATAGCTGTAAACCTTATTGACTTATCATACGTACTAGTTTACATTAAAAACGGTGACAATCACAATGGTTGTTTGTGATAAGCATATATATATAACCTACTTGTCATTTAATGCTCGTTTCATCATGCGCGATATATATATATATATATATATATATATATATATATATATATATATATATATATATATATATATATATATATATATATATATATATATATATATATATATATATATATATATACTATATATATATATGAGACACAACGTGCCCACTCCGGCGCCCCTGTTATGTGTGTCATCGAAACGTAGTAATTTATACCGTCGGCAGTGATGGAATATACGCTTCAAACGTTATGTTGGGATATATCGACACAGTAAGGCTAATGGCAAAGTACAGGGGATGTAGAATGTGATGAACAGAATTACTTTAACGTAAGTGTCTGTCAAGGAAATATCTTAAATTATATTATACATGTTTTACCATAGTCACTTAGAGAAGTAACGCTGACACCGCAATCCGACAATAAACTGAAAACTATATTCAGCCATATTTTTGAAACAAACTTGAAGGCTCAGATTATTCCTGCATTCAAGGCACCGGTTGTCATTATTTCATAAAATCAATCCGTCCATCAGGTGACTGCTGTATATCCACCGTGAATTGGAGATTATGCGTTCAATCGGCATCTCCTTGATTACCAAATGAATAAATAATACCCAACAAAACTGTGCACCAGTGACTGTTAATTATGCTTTGATCAAGATACGCATTCGCACTAGGAGTAAACATTATGATTATGATTGGGTCGACACTAATGGTATTGAATCAACGACCGAATTAGAACCAGCTTATCGTATGACAAATGGAAACATTGTCTTGGAAACAACTATTCTAGTTGGCAACCCCATGTTATCTCCCCCTCGCACAAATTACCAAAGGTGAATTCGTTTTTCAGGTAATCCGACTTAACTCTCGAAGACATACGTGATTTTTGAAGCAAATATGTACATGTATGTCAATCTGTATAATGAAATACCTCCGTCAGCTATACATATATATTTTACATAACGAGACCTTTATAACAAAGTTCATTTATAAACACATCAATCTGCTCGTAATATAATCATTACAAATTACACGCTAGTTTACACTTAGTGGCTTATTTACGTTTACGACAGCTTGTCCCAAAGAATCATTTTGGTTTCGCAGTTTTTTCTCTCATCAAATCCACCCATCAGATTGTTCGCGTTTACAAGTTAAGCAAGGAAAAATTAAAGTTATAACGTGAATTACAATCAATGGTTGAATGCAAGCATTAATTGAATGTAAGCAATGGTTGAATGCAAGCACACATCGCATGTAGGAAGTGCACGGACGGAATGTAGGCACACTCTCACACACATTCCCTCTCTCACACACTCTCTCTTACACACACACACACACACGCACGCACACACTATCTCACATACACACACACACACGCTCTCTCTCACACACGCGGGAACGCACACGCGGGAACACACACACTCACACACTGTCAAACACACTTACACACACTCACACACACAAACACACGCATTAACATACATAATATTACACCAGTTAAAGCTTCTAATCATCTTGAACAGCGACGGGAAAATATACTCCTTCTAATGGTCTGAATTACTCACGACGGGGATTAAGGCAACGTCAGGGCGGGGTGTAGGAAGGGGTAAGGGCGGGGAGTAAGAATTGGTCAGGGCAGGGTGTAGGATGGAGTCAGGGCGGGGTGTTGGAAGGGGTCAGGGCGGGGTGTAGGAAGGAGTCTGGGCGGGGTGTAGGAAGGAGTCAGGGCGGGGTGTAGGAAGGAGTCAGGGCGGGGTGTAGGAAGGAGCCAGGGCGGGGTGTAGGAAGGGGTCAGGGCGGGGTGTAGGAAGGGGTCATTGTGAGATGTGGGGGAAGGGGTTAGGGTGGGGTGTAGGAAGGGGTCAGGGCGGGATGTAGGAAGGGGTCAGGGCGGGGAGTAGAAAGGGGTCATTGTGAGATGTAAGAAGGGGTCAGGGCGGGGTGTAGGAAGGAGTCAGGGGGTGGGTGTAGGAAGGAGTCGGGGCGGAGTGTAGGAAGGGTCAGGGCGGGGTGTAGGAAGGGTCAGGGCGGGGTGTAGGAAGGGGTCAGGGCGGGGAGTAAGAAGGGGTCAGGGCGAGGTGTAGGAAGGGGTCAGGGAGGGGTGTATGGGATCGTTATGGACTGTCTCGTTATCCTGCTGAATATGTTTCCATCAACAGCAATTTGTTGACAAGGTAAAGCTACTAATCAGCTTAAACAACGGCTGGCAAATGTCTAGTTATTCGATATATGCACAAGCATTCCAGTTTGCCTACAGTACGTGGCTCACGGGACGATGGGACAAAAGGTTAATACCAAGTGTGCGGTGGAACATAAGAGGCGCTGTCTAAGCTTCTCTTCTATCCTCATCCATCACCATTGTCATATCGCCGCGTTTAGGATAGCGACGGAAATCACCGGTGTTTCATTTCATTTAGGGGGGCGAGGCAGCTTTTGTTAAATGAAATCAACTTTTCAAAAATGCTTTATAGGGCTCAAATACTTAAACGCAATGGACAGCTTACAAAAGGAAATTGTGTCTCAATCCGGCAGCTTAAGCATCTAGCATTATAATCACCCCATTCGTCACTTAGACGAGATCAGCTCTTTGTTAAAAGCGACACTGAAGCCTGATTTTTTTCCCATAACCTGCCAATGATGAAGTACATCCTGCGGATGATGACACATTGAGTGGCTCTGCCAAGCGGCTTGAGTGTCGTTTTTATCAGCTACAGACGACGTCAACGGCTTTATCAGAATATGTCGATAACCTGCTTTTGAATATTTTCTCAACACATGTAAGGTAATGCGCACTGGGTAACCTGCAAGCCATGATATGTTGAATCGCATGTGTTACAATATTGTGTATGCTAGGTAGAAATTATGGATCTATCGTCCCAGTAATGATACTGCAATTCTGGTTGAAGAGTTAAGTGATTTTAATATGAATGTGTCTGGTGCCGGGAAGACACAGGATGTCTACGATGGCTTGTCATATCGCATGATAAGGCCAATCACCGGCCGGTGTCTCACGTGGTGGGTAATAAGACATTAATAGCTATGTATAACCTTCATCCTATGCAGACCGAACTGTGCAGTTATATACCGAATATGGTGAACGAAAAGTTCACATCGGACCTATTATAAAATATGCTCCTGCTTCGGGAAACAATCTCTACGTTCATTTGACCATCGATTCATTTTACCAACTCATTAGCAGCCGATTGGCTAATGTTATCAAGCATTCATACCTGGATTTCCGTGTTGTGGCAATTGTGGTCGTCACGAGCACTCATTGCTGACTTCGCCAGTGTCCAAATACATTGTAAGCAAACAACGGATACAATCGCTCACACAAGCATCGGAGCAGTGTCAATGTTGACATGGCTGCATTACTGACACTGCCAGGTTAACTCAATTAGTGACTACTCTTGTCCGCGTGGGGCTATTTACCACTAGGAGTACATGTGATAATAGATCAGGTTGATTGAAAGCGTAGATTATTGATAGTTATCGGTAGAACAAAATTAACATATTGGCGTAAGATATTGGCGACCTACGTGTTCTCGTTCTGAAGTTACATAATTTGGAAGTAAACACTTTGCATTGTTATAGTTCTATTTGTGAGCATAAGCGGTCCCAGATCCTGAATGACCCACTAATAACCGTTATATTACGCTACGTGTGCAATAAACACGATACTGTATCCTTCATAAAAAGAATCATTTACGTCCTTACGTATAACAAAAGAAATGTTAATGATCCTTAACCCATTACGTTGATGCTATTGTTTCCTTTGTTGCAAATCTTTTTTAAAAAACAGTTTTCTCTGATCAGGTTATAGGTGCATCGGGAGTAATGGTGCACGCACAGTGCATACCACAACCATGCAAAAACACACACACACACACACAACACAAGTAGACTTCACCAATCTAGACCCCATACGTTTAAGTTTCCACAGACGCACATCACATAATGTGCGGTATTGATCAGCCGACCGTACAACTAACTGCGACCTCACTATGATCGAACGCGTTGCCAACAATTCATCAAACCCATGGATTAAGTGTCCAAGCAGGCATTGTATTTGTCGTGCTTGATATTTCACAGATAAATATGAGCGCACACAGTTGCCATAGATTTCAATTATGAGGATTTTTCGAAACATTGGCTCGCTGATATTTGAAGTATAAATCATATAGGCTGTCCTGCTGAATAAAAAAAGGAGATATGCTCTTTCGAATGTATTGTATATCAACTCTTTATAAAGAAATGAATTGACAGTTCTCTTAGTGTGACAAAATTATACAACGTGGAAAACGGAACCGTAGAAGGTGATTTGAAGAGAATCATCACCATGAAGAAGAAAGACCATCCCGAAGCTGAAAGGTGTCAAGCAAATATCGGCAGGAGCTAGAATCCAATCTTTCACATGACTAAGTCAGTTTCGCAGAACTCATTTAGATAATTGGATAGTTTCTTTGAGTGTGGCCGATGGATGTACAATAGAGAGTGTTCTAGAACGTGCCGTTAGCACCTCCATGGAGGTATATAAGTACGGACCTCAGTAAGCTAGTAGAGTAGGTAAATGAGGAAATATCCAGCTGATTGAGGTTCTACAAAAAGACATCAAAGGCGGATCGAGTGTCTGTCAAATGCAATGTATTGAATGACTAGCGGTAGTCCCTTACAATAAAAAACACCGCAATCCCGTCGACAATAACATTCGCACCAGCAATATTTTTGCAACAAACTTGAATGCTCAGATTACCATGATGAAGTATTCACCTTTTTTATTATTATTTCCTGCTCGTTGATTTCAGCTCAATACTTTCACCGTGTACTTTCTTGTGAAGTCATGTGTTATATACTGCCCTGAGAATCATTGGTAGGCAAATCTGTTCAAATGAACATTTTGTATGTAATGGGGTGATTTTCTCATTAATAAAGCTAGGTGATAAGTGAATACACATGTGCGTCATGGAATGTTAAATGAGATGATATGGGAAAGCATTTAAAAGTATAAATAATATATCATTTTCATGGCTGAATATCTTCTCAGCACAAGTGAAATTCATTGTACATGCGCACACTTACAAAGGTGTTAGATTCATGATGTGTTTGATGAGCAGATAGAATTGATTCACTTTATGTAAATATCACAAACAAATGTAGGGTGGTCTAAAATGAATAGATATTAGGCTGGAGTCGAAGGGTGAACATCATATCAACTGTACAAATGGGCGTTCTCAGTAGGTGCAGCTACATGACCACTGAAGGATGCGATACATTACAATGATGGCTAAGCTTTCCAATTCTGGCAAGCCCCGTTTTTCATTTAAGCAAAATTCAATTATCCACCTATATTTTAACCCGGCTCCTTGGTTACAAAAAAAGACGTGGCTCTTCCTTGTTCCATTTCTACACAACGTTCAGTTTGAAATACACATTCGTCTGAACATCTTCTTTGCTGCTGAAACTATCAACATTTCGTTCTCTCCACTCATTGGTTGGTTATGCTGCATAAGATAGCTGTAAACCTTATTGACTTATCATACGTACTAGTTTACATTAAAAACGGTGACAATCACAATGGTTGTTTGTGATAAGCATATATATAACCTACTTGTCATTTAATGCTCGTTTCATCATGCGATATATATATATGAGACCCAACGTGCCGACTCCGGTGCCCCTGTTATGTGTGTCATCGAAACGTAGTAATTTATACCGTCGGCAGTGATGGAATATACGCTTCAAACGTTATGTTGGGATATATCGACACAGTGAGGCTAATGGCAAAGTACAGGAGATGTAGAATATGATGAACAGAATTACGTAAACGTAAGTGTCTGTCAAAGGAAATATCTTAAATTATATTATACATGTTTTACCATAGTCACTTGGAGAAGTAACGCTGACACCGCAATCCGACAATAAACTGAAAACTATATTCAGCCATATTTTTGAAACAAACTTGAATACTCAGATTATTCCTGCATTCAAGGCACCGGTTGTCATTATTTCATAAAATCAATCCGTTCATCAGGTGACTGCTGTATATCCACCGTGAATTGGAGATTATGCGTTCAATCGGCATCTCCTTGATTACCAAATGAATGAATAATACCCAACAAAACTGTGCACCAGTGACTGTTAATTATGCTTTGATCAAGATACGCATTCGCACTAGGAGTAAACATTGAAAACAGATGTCTTTTAAGAATGTGAATAAATATATACCTATTGGTTTCTAATAGATATTTTGCGTGTTTTTTGAGAAAAGCTCAATGAACTTAGAAAGGGATGCAATTATAGAGTAATTATCTATCTGAAACGTGCTGGGCAAAATGGAACTGCGTAGGGAGTCGTCGTTGTTTTGAACCCTGTCACGACAGTGTTTTATGGCTGGTGAATCGTGACGTCTATCTGAGCTGTAACCATGGTGTGTTTTAGCGGCGTGTTATCGGGATATTAGCTTTGGAAACCTACAAACACAAGAATCCAATTAGCTCAAATGAAACTGCCCAAGTATTCAGCATATAGGTTGCACTTTCCTTGTCAACGTTATTTTTCGCTTGCGCAAACGCGCAGATGCGGGAAGAATATCAACTGCACTAAAGTGCAAACCGAAATGGACCAGAGATGTCAGTGACACAAAACAGCAGAGTAAGGAGAGTAGATATAAAACTCAGAATATTAATTGCGACAAATGTTAAGCCTGGTTTGATTTCTGCCTGGGTTTACTAAGGAGCGCAGTAAAGGCCCATTCATAGTGCATCTGATTATGATTGGGTCGACACTAATGGTATTGAATCAACGACCGAATTAGAACCAGCTTATCGTATGACAAATGGAAACATTGTCTTGGAAACAACTATTCTAGTTGGCAACCCCATGTTATCTCCCCCTCGCACAAATTACCAAAGGTGAATTCGTTTTTCAGGTAATCCGACTTAACTCTCGAAGACATACGTGATTTTTGAAGCAAATATGTACATGTATGTCAATCTGTATAATGAAATACCTCCGTCAGCTATACATATATTTTACATAACGAGACCTTTATAACAAAGTTCATTTATAAACACATCAATCTGCTCGTAATATAATCATTACAAATTACACGCTAGTTTACACTTAGTGGCTTATTTACGTTTACGACAGCTTGTCCCAAAGAATCATTTTGGTTTCGCAGTTTTTTCTCTCATCAAATCCACCCATCAGATAGTTCGCGTTTACAAGTTAAGCAAGGAAAAATTAAAGTTATAACGTGAATTACAATCCATAGTTGAAAAAAAGCACTTGTTGAGTTCAAGCCATAGTTGAATTCAAGCAATGGTTGAATGCAAGCAATGGTTGAATGCAAGCATTAATTGAATGTAAGCAATGGTTGAATGCAAGCACACATCGCATGTAGGAAGTGCACGGACGGAATGTAGGCAGAATGACCGGTCTAGAGCCCACTTTATGACGATACGAGGTCTTAAACTCTCACAATAATTTCATGATTTCATCAGCAGCACACATGCATTGTGGAGAACGAGCACATTAAAGACAATGATATGGTGTTAATAAAATGTTATGTACATTATGTTACGGCACTAGACACGAATCGACGGCGTGATACTCATCATTGCTGGTAATCTAAGAGCAAAAGGAAACGCACCCCTCCACAGACTCACACTCACACACACACACTGTCTCTCTCTCACACACATTCCCTCTCTCACACACTCTCTCTTACACACACACACACCCTCTCTCACACACACACTCTCTCTCTCTACACACAACGCACACACACACACACAAACACACTTACACACACTCATCACACAAACACACGCATTAACACACATAATCTCTCAGTTAAAGCAATCATCTTGAACAGCGACGGGAAAATATACTCCTTCTAATGGTCTGAATTACTCACGACGGGGATTAAGGCAACGTCAGGGCGGGGGTGGGGGGTGTAGGAAGGGGTAAGGGGGCGGGAGGGAATTGGTCAGGGCAGGGTGTAGGATGGAGTCAGGGCGGGGTGTTGGAAGGGGTCAGGGCGGGGTGTAGGAAGGAGTCTGGGCGGGGGGGTGTAGTAAGGAGTCAGGGCGGGGTGTAGGAAGGAGTCAGGGCGGGGTGTAGGAAGGAGCCAGGGCGGGGTGTAGGAAGGGGTCAGGGCGGGGGTGTAGGAAGGGGTCATTGAGAGATGTAGGAAGGGGTAGGAGGGTGGGGTGTAGGAAGGGGTCAGGGGCGGGGTGTAGGAAGGGGTCAGGGCGGGATGTAGGAGGAGTCAGGGCGGAGTGTAGGAAGGAGTCAGGGCGAGGGTGTAGGAAGGGTCAGGGCGGAATGTAGGAAGGGGTCAGGGCGGGAAGGAGTAGGGGAGGGCGGGATGTAGGAAGGGGTCAGGGCGGGGAGTAAGAAGGGGTCATTGTGAGATGTAAGAAGGGGTCAGGGGGGGTGTAGGAAGGAGTCAGGGTGGGGTGTAGGAAGGAGTCGGGCGGAGTGTAGGAAGGGTCAGGGCGGGGTGTAGGAAGGGTCAGGGGGGTGTAGGAAGGGGTCAGGGCGGGGAGTAAGAAGGGGTCAGGGCGAGGTGTAGGAAGGGGTCAGGGAGGGGTGTATGAGATCGTTATGGACTGTCTCGTTATCCTGCTGAATATGTTTCCATCAACAGCAATTTGTTGACAAGGTAAAGCTACTAATCAGCTTAAACAACGGCTGGCAAATGTCTAGTTATTCGATATATGCACAAGCATTCCAGTTTGCCTACAGTACGTGGCTCACGGGACGATGGGACAAAAGGTTAATACCAAGTGTGCGGTGGTACATAAGAGGCGCTGTCTAAGCTTCTCTTCTATCCTCATCCATCACCATTGTCATATCGCCGCATTTAGGATAGCGACGGAAATCACCGGTGTTTCATTTCATTTAGGGGGGCGGGGCAGCTTTTGTTAAATGAAATCAACTTTTTAAAAATGCTTTATAGGGCTCAAATACTTAAACGCAATGGACAGCTTACAAAAGGGAATTGTGTCTCAATCCGGCAGCTTAAGCATCTAGCATTATAATCACCCCATTCGTCACTTAGACGAGATCAGCTCTTTGTTAAAAGCGACACTGAAGCCTGATTTTTTCCCATTTAACCTGCCAATGATGAAGTACATCCTGCGGATGATGACACATTGAGTGGCTCTGCCAAGCGGCTTGAGTGTCGTTTTTTATCAGCTACAGACGACGTCAACGGCTTTATCAGAATATGTCGATAACCTGCTTTTGAATATTGTCTCAACACATGTAAGCATATAGGGTAATGCGCACTGGGTAACCTGCAAGCCATGATATGTTGAATCGCATGTGTTACAATATTGTGTATGCTAGGTAGAAATTATGGATCTATCGTCCCAGTAATGATACCGCAATTCTGGTTGAAGAGTTAAGTGATTTTAATATGAATGTTTCTGGTGCCGGGAAGACACAGGATGTCTACGATGGCTTGTCACATCGCATGATAAGGCCAATCACCGGCAGGTGTCTCACGTGGTAGGTAATAAGACATTAATAGCTATGTATAACCTTCATCCTATGCAGACCGAACTGTGCAGTTATATACCGAATATGGTGAACGAAAAGTTCACATCGGACCTATTATAAAATATGCTCCTGCTTCGGGCAACAATCTCTACGTTCATTTGACCATCGATTCATTTTACCAACTCATTAGCAGCCGATTGGCTAATGTTATCAAGCATTCATACCTGGATTTCCGTGTTGTGGCAATTGTGGTCGTCACGAGCACTCATTGCTGACTTCGCCAGTGTCCAAATACATTGTAAGCAAACAACGGATACAATCGCTCACACAAGCATCGGAGCAGTGTCAATGTTGACATGGCTGCATTACTGACACTGCCAGGCTAACTCAATTAGTGACTACTCTGGTCCGCGTGGGGCTATTTACCACTAGGAGTACATGTGATAATAGATCAGGTTGATTGAAAGCGTAGATTATTGATAGTTATCGGTAGAACAAAATTAACATATTGGCGTAAGATATTGGCGACCTACCTGTTATGTACGGAAGTCCATGTGTTCTCGTTCTGAAGTTACATAATTTGGAAGTAAACACTTTGCATTGTTATAGTTCTATTTGTGAGCATAAGCGGTCCCAGATCCTGAATGACCCACTAATAACCGTTATATTACGCTACGTGTGCAATAAACACGATACTGTATCCTTCATAAAAAGAATCATTTACGTCCTTACGTATAACAAAAGAAATGTTAATGATCCTTAACCCATTACGTTGATGCTATTGTTTCCTTTGTTGCAAATCTTTTTTAAAAAACAGTTTTCTCTGATCAGGTTATAGGTGCATCGGGATAATGGTGCACGCACAGTGCATACCACAACCATGCAAACACACACACACACAATACAAGTAGACTTCACCAATCTAGACCCCATACGTTTAAGTTTCCACAGACGCACATCACATAATGTGCGGTATTGATCTGCCGACCGTACAACTGCGACCTCACTATGATCGAACGCGTTGCCAACAATTCATCAAACCCATGGATTAAGTGTCCAAGCAGGCATTGTATTTGTCGTGCTTGATATTTCACAGATTAATATGAGCGCACACAGTTGCCATAGATTTCAATTATGAGGATTTTTCGAAACATTGGCTCGCTGTTATTTGAAGTATAAATCATATAGGCTGTCCTGCTGAATAAAAAAGGAGATATGCTCTTTCGAATATATTGTATATCAACTCTTTATAAAGAAATGAATTGACAGTTCTCTTAGTGTGACAAAATTATACAATGTGGAAAACGGAACCGTAGAAGGTGATTTGAAGAGAATCATCACCATGAAGAAGAAAGACCATCCCGAAGCTGAAAGGTGTCAAGCAAATATCGACAGGAGCTAGAATCCAATCTTTCACATGACTAAGTCAGTTTCGCAGAACTCATTTAGATAATTGGATAGTTTCTTTGAGTGTGGCCGATGGATGTACAATAGAGAGTGTTCTAGAACGTGCCGTTTGCACCTCCATGGAGGTATATAAGCACGGACCGCAGTAAGCTAGTAGAGTAGGTAAATGAGGAAATATCCAGCTGATTGAGGTTCTACAAAAAGACATCAAAGGCGGATCGAGTGTCTGTCAAATGCAATGTATTGAATGACTAGCGGTAGTCCCTTACAATAAAAAACACCGCAATCCCGTCGACAATAACATTCGCACCAGCAATATTTTTGCAACAAACTTGAATGCTCAGATTACCATGATGAAGTATTCACCTTTTTTATTATTATTTTTCTGCTCGTTGATTTCAGCTCAATACTTTCACCGTGTACTTTCTTGTGAAGTCATGTGTTATATTATGCCCTGAAAATCATTGGTTGGCAAATCTGTTCAAATGAACATTTTGTATGTAATGGGGTGATTTTCTCATTAATAAAGCTAGGTGATAAGTGAATACACATGTGCGTCATGGAATGTTAAATGAGATGATATGGGAAAGCATTTAAAAGTATAAATAATATATCATTTTCATGGCTGAATATCTTCCCAGCACAAGTGAAATTCATTGTACATGCGCACACTTACAAAGGTGTTAGATTCATGATGTGTTTGATGAGCAGATAGAATTGATTCACTTTATGTAAATATCACAAACAAATGTAGGGTGGTCTAAAATGAATAGATATTAGGCTGGAGTCGAATATCATATCAACTGCACAAATGGGCGTTCTCAGTAGGTGCAGCTACATGACCACTGAAGGATGCGATACATTACAATGATGGCTAAGCTTTCCAATTCAGGCAAGCCCCGTTTTTCATTTAAGCAAAATTCAATTATCCACCTATATTTTAACCCGGCTCCTTGGTTCAAAAAAGACGTGGCTCTTCCTTGTTCCATTTACACACAACGTTCAGTTTGAAATACACATTCGTCTGAACATCTTCTTTGCTGCTGAAACTATCAACATTTCGTTCTCTCCCCTCATTGGTTGGTTATGCTGCATAAGATAGCTGTAAACCTTATTGACTTATCATACGTACTAGTTTACATTCTTCTTTGTGACAATCACAATGGTTGTTTGTGATAAGCATAATATATAACCTACTTGTCATTTAATGCATTGGTTGGTTATGCTGCATAAGATATATATAAACCTTATTGATATTATATACGTACTATATTTACATATAAATATATGACAATACAATATATATATATATATATATATATATATATATATATACTTGTCATATATATGATATATATTCATCATGCGATATATATATATGAGACCCAACGTGCCGACTCCGGTGCCCCTGTTATGTGTGTCATCGAAACGTAGTAATTTATACCGTCGGCAGTGATGGAATATACGCTTCAAACGTTATGTTGGGATATATCGACACAGTGAGGCTAATGGTAAAGTACAGGGGATGTAGAATGTGATGAACAGAATTACGTAAACGTAAGTGTCTGTCAAGGAAATATCTTAAATTATATTATACATGTTTTACCATAGTCACTTAGAGAAGTAACGCTGACACCGCAATCCGACAATAAACTGAAAACTATATTCATCCATATTTTTGAAACAAACTTGAAGGCTCAGATTATTCCTGCATTCAAGGCACCGGTTGTCATTATTTCATAAAATCAATCCGTCCATCAGGTGACTGCTGTATATCCACCGTGAATTGGAGATTATGCGTTCAATCGGCATCTCCTTGATTACCAAATGAATAAATAATACCCAACAAAACTGTGCACCAGTGACTGTTAATTATGCTTTGATCAAGATACGCATTCGCACTAGGAGTAAACATTGAAAACAGATGTCTTTTAAGAATGTGAATAAATATATACTTATTGGTTTCTAATAGATATTTTGCGTGTTTCATGAGAAAAGCTCAATGAACTTCGAAAGGGATGCAGTGACGTCTATCTGAGCTGTAACCATGGTGTGTTTTAGCGGCGTGTTATCGGGATATTAGCTTTGGAAACCTACAAACACAAGAATCCAATTAGCTCAAATGAAACCGCCCAAGTATTCAGCATATAGGTTGCACTCTCCTTGTCAACGTTATTTTTCGCTTGCGCAAACGCGCAGATGCGGGAAGAATATCAACTGCACTAAAGTGCACACCGAAATGGACCAGAGATGTCAGTGACACAAAACAGTAAAGAAAATAGAATAGAAATAAAAGGCAGAATATTAATTGCTACAAATGTTAAGTCTGGTTTGATTCCTGCGTGAGTGAGTTATACTTTTGTACTAAGGAGCGCAGTAAAGGCCCAAAGCAGTGGTTGAAAGTGAGTGATGGTTGAATGCAAGCAATGGTTAAATGCAAGCAATAGCTGAATGTAAGCAATGGTTGAAAGTGAGTGATGGTTGAATGCAAACAATGGTTAAATGCAAGCAATAGTTGAATGTAAGCAATGGTTGAAATCGAGTGATGGTTGAATGCAAGCAATGGTTGTATGCCAGCAATAGTTGAAAGTAAGCAATAGTTGAATGCAAGCAATGGTTGAATGTAAGCAATGGTTGAATGCAAGCAAACACGCATGTAGGAAGTGCACGGACGGAATGTAGGCAGAATGACCGGTCTAGAGCCCACTTTATGACGATACGAGGTCTTAAACTCTCGCAATAATTTCATGATTTCATCAGCAGCACACATGCACTGTGGAGAGTAATCACATTAAAGACAATAATATGGTGTTAATAAAATGGCATGTACATTATGTTACGCACTAGCCACGATTCGGACGGCGAGATACTCATCATTGCTGGTAATCTAAGAGCAAAGGGAACGCACCCCTCCACTCACACTCACACATACGTACACTCACACACACACACAAGCACATATAAGCACACACACATGCACACATGCTCATGAAATCACATAAACATTCATGTTCACATACATATAGACGCACACTCACGCACACATAAACAAACACACACACACACACATTAATATATACACACACCTGCACATAATCAACTTTTCATTAATTTATATTTAAAAATAGTTGCTCCTAAATTCAATCCCGTGGCGTGATCTTTAGCCTTTTCGTGTTCTCATGAAAGTGCTTCATGGACTTAAGCTACAAATCAAGCGTTCTTCAAAGGCCATATGTTCTCTTGTTCTTTGTATTCTTATTGTCCTTGCATTACTTGTATCGGATAAGTTTAAATGACTGCGCACTGCGGACGTTAATTCTACCGGAAGCTTGGTCGAATGTACCTTGAACTCGTGGCTCATATTGCTCGATACAAGAGTGTATTTGACCTTCGGATATTTTCGAGCTTGCGCACACAATCATAGGCTTGAAACCGGTGCGAACTTTATACAGCCTGGCCATTTGCCGTCTAGGTTTGGTTGCAACACAAATCACCGCACTGTAGGTGGAACTTTGGTGTTGTTTTGTGCTCAAGGCTAGATTGTTATAGGTGGTAATGAGCCTGGTATGGGACGATGTATAAGAATATTTCTCGAATCATATGTTATTCGATTGAGGAAGACTTGATCAAACATATGTCTTTGTGCGTCTTAAGAATTTCTGATGAACTGTATTTTATAACATATGATATAGCAATGTTAACGGTTTAACCCTGAGCTTCCAGTCTGCTTTGACTATTTAAGCACGAATACACAATGATATATTATTATTGAATGTATTTTATGGGTGTGTATGTGTATGTGTGTGGGTGTGTGTGTGTGTGTGACGGTGACGGAGGGTTGTAGGAAGGGGTCAGGGCGGAGTGTAGGAAGAGGTCAGGGCGGGGAATAGGAAGGCGTCAGGGCGGGGTGTATGGTGGGGTCATTGCGAGGTGTAGGTTGGGGAGTCATGGCGGGGGTGCAGGTTCGGGGTCATGGCGGCGTATAGGAAGGGGTCAGGGCAGGGTGTAGGAAGGAGTCAGGGCGGGGTGTAGGGTGGTGTCATTATGAGGTGTAAGGTGGGGTCATGGCGGGGTGTAGGGTGGTGTCATTGTGAGGTGTAGGGTGGGGTCATAGCGGGGTGTAGGGTGGGGTCATTGTGAGGTGTAGGGTGGGGTTATGGCGGGGTGTAGGGTGGGTTCATTGCAAGGTGTAAGAAAGGGTCAGGACGGGGTTTAGGGTGTGGTCAGTGGGGGGGATTCAGGCTTGGTCAGTGCGGAGTGTAGGGGAACGAAATCATCTATCTCGTTATAATGCAGAGTATGTTTCCATCAACAGCAATTCTGGACCAGTTAAAGCTACTAATCAGCTTGAATAACGGCTGGGAATTTTGTAGTTATTCGATATATGCGCAAACATTCCAGTTAACCTACAACACTGCGTTATACTGCTTCTGATTGTCGCAATTAGTCAACTCTACTCCAACCACTCTTTATCATACATCACTAAATGTAGCGGTGGTGCATTACCTTTGAATGGCAGGAATGCGGACCAACTTGTTATCGTATTCGTTTCTTCTATATACACCAACACCCTCCCCCCCCCCCCACCCCCTCACCACCAACAAGCTCAGAGGGGCCTACAAACTACCTACGCCACATACAACAGCAATACAGACTCAACGATATTGTTCTGAACGTCCCCCGTAGACGAGGAGGCTCACGGGACGATGGGACTAAGGGGATCGTACAAAGTGTGTGGTGGTACATAAGAGGCGCTGTCTAAGCTTCTCTTTTATCCTCATCCATCACCATTGTCATATCGCCGCGTTTAGGATAGCGACGGAAACCACCGGTGTTTCATTTAATTTCGGATGCGGCGGGGCAGTTGTTTGTGGAAATGAAAACCACATTTCTGATGTTTTATCAGGCTCAAATACTCAAACGCAAATGACAGCTCTTCTAATGTGTCTTGATCCGACAGCTTAAGCATCTAGCATCATAATCACCCCATTTATCACTGGGAAGATATCAGCTCTTTGTTACGAGTGACACTAACGCCCTGTGTTCAAAGAAATTGTCCATAACCTGCCAATGATGAATCACATTCCTCGGATGATGACACATTTAGTGCGCGAACTTTATCAGAATATGTAAGACTGTGGCTACACAGCAGTCGATAACCTGTGAGCGGATGCCCACTAGGTAAACTGGAAGCCATGATATAAATTAAGTTGAGATTAGCACGGTTTCAGGTATCTCTTTGTTTTCATTAAATCATCTGTAATTTATCATATACTTTCGGCAGATGGCTTATTTGCTACAACATTATATTAGAGGGAATCAAATCGAAATGCGGAGGCAATCATGGAATAAGCAAAATCCATGTAATCTAATTCTTGAGTGAGGATGTGGTGTGGGGAATGTTGGATGGATGGAATCGTATGTGTTGCAATAGGGCTTGCTCGGTGGAAATCGTTTATCTACCGGCCCAGGAATGGAAATACAACTCTTGTTGAAGATTAGAGTGATGTATATGATTAAATATGAGAGAGAGATGCTGATGCTGATGCTGATGATGATGATGATGATGATGATGATGATGATGATGCGTTTATAAATCGTCGATGTACATTGGTGATGAAAGTTGCTAAATTAAGTCAGTATTTTGTACAAGGCACCCTGGGCAGTATATTGAGACATCATCAACGAAAACTTTATTGAAAACTACGAGTAATAAACATCTAAATTGAGAATAGTCAGCTTTCGTTTGTTTCACTTGCTTCAACTATGAAATCTAAGACCACAAATGGAACAACACACAAAGGCGAATCTCCATGAAGCCCTTTTTGTGTCATTTTATCTCGGCTCCTGTCTTTCTACTTGCTTTACACTTATTACCAATGGTATAGTTTGACTTAACCATACAGGGGCGGAGGGCAGTTTCACGTGTCAGAAAGAAATAAAGTGGGATAGAGTAGATTTGACAGACTCATGGGAACTGCCTGTCGAGGGGGCTCGTAGGACTGTGGGACAAGGGGTCGTACCAAGGGTGCGGTGGTACATACGGAGCGTTATTAAGCTTCTCTTTTATCCTCATCCATCGTCATCATCATATCACAATATTACTGATAGCAACGTGAAACCCGGTGTTTCATTTATTTTGTGGAGAGTGGGGTGATGTTTCTTAGAACAAAATCAACATTTATGATGAAACATAAGGCTCAGATACTTGAATACAAAGGACAGCTCTTCAAAGAAAATGCTGTCTCGATACGGCAGCTTTAACATCTAGCATCGTTATCACCCAATCAGTGACTGGGACGATATCAGCTGTTTGTTGACAATGACACTAAAGCCCTGTGTTGAAAGACATTTTCCATTTCGAAGGAAACATTGAAATGTCATACCAGTCATTGATGAGGCGCTTTCTTGGTATAAAGACACATTGAGCTGCACCGCTCAGCATGCTAAATAGTTGCAGCTCAAATCTACGGCTCGCTGTAGTTATGGTCAAGTTGAGAGTTTAGTGAAAAGGCCTTCTCCTATTCGTATCCTTAATGACATATCCAATGAATGATATTCAGGGTATTAACTCCTTCAGTATGGGATTTGTCACTAATTGTCCGAAATATATTTGGTTTCATGCATATTTTCTCCTAAGTAAATAATGTATTGATTGCAACAGATACTCCTAGCGGCAATATCCGTATCCGTTATTGCCTTCACCCGAGTCCATTCGCGCAGTATCTTTGGGTTCACTGTTGGAATATTGGCGCAAGACATGTAGGCGGATGCGCACTTGATAATCTATAAGCCATGATATAAATCAAGTTAGTATGAGCAGGGCTTCATGTATCTTGATACGCTTATTGAATAAACCATCTGTGTCTCACGTTGCAGGTAATAAGTAGTTATGTATAACATTCAACCTATGCATACAGAAATATTCAGTTATATACCTTATATGGCGAACGAAAAATGCACCTCGGGCCTATTATAAAACGTGCTCTTGTTTCGGGCAACATTTTGAACGTTCATTTTACCATCGACTCATTCTACCAACTCATTCGTCTCGATATGTTACTGTATCCAATGGCGCTGGACAAGGTGGAATTTAATCCCCTAATGTGTGTGTCGATGATCTTTCAAGTCTGTCGTTGAAATCATGCACCGGCTGTTATATTAATGATATTTGTGTTTACCATGTATTTAATGCGGACGATCTATGTCTGATGTCGCCAAGTGCCAATGGGTTGCATTGAGTACACGTGATAATAAATCAGGTTGAATTATCATTGTGAATTATCGACAGAACAGCGTACGATATAAAACATTACGCCTTACCTGTTATATATTTAAGTCCAGGTGTTCTCGATCTGAAGGTACGAGCTCTCAAAGCTGCCGTAGATTTCAAAGCTATGAGGAATTTCCGAAAGACTAGCTCCCGAACGATCGCTGTTATTGGAAGTGAAAAGGTTGTCCCACAACGTTTAATCAAGAGCGAGTTAATATAGTATCAGATTCATTTGGTGCACAATGCTGTTTTCGTAATTTCTATGTGTACTCGTTGACCAGCAATTGGGGCTCCTGGGATTGATATATTTGCGTATGGCACGAAATAAGAGTACTTCAAAGACAATTTATTGTCCTCTGCAGCTTTCAGTTAATTTGTTCTTCTATTTATATACGCTTTGTTATCATTGTTCCAAAGACCTTTTATTGTACATGAACTGGCATATATATGTTAAGAAGCTTGAATGTTGTTGATCTAGGTCAATTGGTTTGTTGATATGGCTTGGTACCAATAAACAAATATAACTGTTTATGAAAATGAGATCATAGTTAATAGGGAGCAGTAGCCCGATATAGGTATAGCAAATTTATACATTCAATTATACAGGGAACAGTAAAATTCTTCATTGAACGAGCAATTATTTAAGTGAATGATGCCTGTAACATGCAATCATATGATAATAAATTTTGGTTCTGTAATATTCTTGCCCAAAAGGGGCGGTAGGAATATTACACATAATTGTTTAATGAGTTCAATTATTGCTCCCAGTGAGTTAGCTATATGCATGAACCGTCTGTTGAAATCCCTTTCCGTAGACTTGTCCTTGTACGTCAAGCTCCAAGTGAGGACACAGTGCCAGGCACCTAATCTATTTTCCGCTGATTTCCCTGGCGCACCTATGGTGGTCCATGACGGAATGAATATGTCCACTGACTCTCTCCTGCCTTTGTAAATCTTATCAGCTTCTCGGAGACATGACAGAGGATGCGTCGTAATTGATGTGAACACAAGCAGGATCATATTTTGCCGGCCAATATTTTTGTACTACTGTTTCTGTTCGTAAAGGGTAACTATTGTTAAGAAATATGTAATGTGATTAAAGTAATTCTGGTTCATGATGCAGTTTTTGCTAACCAGTATCGAGCGTGTGGTCGATCACGACACGAGACCTGACTGAATCACACTGAGGCTGCGCGACCAAGGTTCCAAACATAGCTACATATTGGAGTACATATTTACAATTAGCCATATTTTGCTACACGAACGCGATCTGAATTCACAATTTAATTCTGTATATGCCCGTCTGTCTATAATACTATGATTAGACATTGTTCAATATTTGCTTGTCGTGAGCCGTCTAAAGGCAATACAGTGGAGGCGTGCTGGGTATTCTTTAAGTAACCCATTGTATAATAGTTGACAAAAGCAGGCCGCAGGTGTGTAACATATGCAATATAGCTTGTTTACATACCGACATTCTTTAGAACTTACTTGAATAATAATTAAATGATAAAGGTAATAAAGTTGACGAAAGTGATTTACGATCTCCCTCTGTAAATGCGCTGACGAGGTTTTAATGTAGGCGCTGTGCTTGTTAACTGAAAAGCTGCATTTTACAGATACTATACGGAACATTGATATTTACGCTTTCATTTTTACCTTATTGCTCAAATGACTCGACTGTAGTCCTTTCGTGAAAATGACAACAAACAAATCCACTTTTGTAGATATCAAACTTGATGAATGACATGCCTATTGTTATTATTGTCATATATTTCCGCTCGAAATCTGGGCAGTTGGCAGCCTGGGGTGCCTGCTAAGTTTCTACAGGGCCAGTTACATTAACCAACAAACAATTGGCATCTTCGAAACGCCGCCAGGATAACCGAGGCTGTTCAGTGGTCCCGACTGAACGGGTGTCTACCGCGAAAATTGTCAGAAAACAGTCAGTGAAATCTTTTTCCCAAGGCTATTCTTTTGGATTCGTTTTCAAATGAATGATTGTTCAGGATAGTAACGTCAGTTCAAAGCAATGACCCAATGTCAATCATTCAGTCAAGCCAGAAGCTGCAGAAAGACTACGGTGTTCTTTGCAATACCATTTCAAAGGTCATCACACAGAATATAACACCCGACAACATGGTTATTCTGCGAAGATCACATAAATCACACGTTCTATGGCTAACAAAGAAGCCGACAACACCTGGTTTTGACATTAAAGGAAAACCTCAATCAAGGGGTTTTTAATCATCAGTTCATAGAAACCTGTTTACCAGTTAAGGCAGCCATACCAAGCACATACACGTGTCCGTTTTCGTTAGAGGTACACAAGAATCCAACACCTGCTTGTTTAAGGTTTAGTCCAAGAGAAAAGCAGGATGGACTCATTTAAACTCGAACACACGCAAAGAATAACCAAAGAAAATTTTAACCTGAAAGGCTTGATGGAAACAGTTAGCTGACGGCATCAGTGAAAAATAAATTGCTTCAACACAGAGTTAATGATTACTATCAAAGAAAATAGTATGCCTTTCCATATGCGATGTCATAAACTATTGGATTTGACCGTAATTGACAACAGGCTCATTGTTAAAACAAAATAATAAAAGATGGACAGAGGTCGCGTTGCTAAAACCGATCGAAGAAACCCTTATCGGCAAGAGGCCACGATAACATTCGGCTAGTAACATCACGTTACCTGATCCACACACTCATCATACAAGACATTTCATTTCTTACCTTGCATTGGCACATTGAGTAGCTAGTCATGTTGATGTACGTCAGATCAGGTTAAGGTAATGGTTAAAGGATCGTGTTTATAATACGGATCTCCATCTCAGGCATGATTCAATGGTAGGCACAGTGCCACGAAAGCATCGAAATATTCGGACAATGCGATCGATTAAACGATGGTTGTGACCACTTTGACACTTTCTCAATTCCTTGTCACATCAATCAAGTTGTATGTTATCTATTTGTTATGAATTTCAACGGATCGTGACAGTGTGAATGTTAAGCATCAGTGGCTCAGTTCATCGATGCATACGTGATGTCATCTTATAATGCTTCCGATTTGGCCATCTGCAGGAGAGTGTGTTAGTTCAGCCTTAAAGAAGTCATTGCGGTTTTATTATGAACCAACTGAGGGATTGTGTTGCGAAACACGGGTACAGTTTAATTGGTCGTACAATGTGCGTTAACAACCATCTTGACACATTTGAACGTATAATGTTCGATTAATAAAACTATGGGTAGAATTTTGTTGTAGAAATACTATTACATGTTGATTTGCAGAATTCGCAGTTTATTGAAAAAAGAACATGACTGCACGTTAGACTTAACCAAAGGTCAAACAAATCTTATCGACCAACAATGCACTATGTTAGCTGGTGTACAGGGCCGAAGCAAAGTTGAATTAACCATTAAGCTACACAGAGCGCTATTGTTGATGGATAAGAGACCCCCACCCCCCTTGACGCAATATCAAATTTCGGTTGTCACTAAACTGCAAACTCGAAGCAACGATATCTTTGAAACAAACCTGAATACCCAAATAACTCTTACCGGTATATACTTTGTGATATATTACGAGTATGTATATTTTAATATATTACGACCATTTGCAGATGTAAGTTATGATAATATGTCTTTACAATGTTATACATTACGATCTCTTGCATTCCTCTAACAGAACTTAACCACTGTAAACAGCAAGTTATGCATAGCGCAGTATGCATTTGGGGACGAGTTTCACACAAGCAGACACAGTGTGGAGCACGGGCGCACCTCACAATGTCAAACTTATGGGTGTTAGTATGATATGTTTTCTTCATTTGGTGAATACTATTGTTCCGTTAAGTAACGTTCTATGTGTGCACGTAGCCCAGTATTTGGGCTCCTGGGAATGAGGCGTAAAGCAAAGATTGTAACGCGTATTGGTAATCTGGGGAGGGGAGTTGGAGGTTTACTGCTTGACCCACAGGTTGTGGGTTCGATCCCCAGGTGTGGCAACCTGACTGGTTACTCGTGACTCGGATGATCACGTAAAATGACGTTTCCCATCTCTCTGAAAGGGGATGTAAAATACCGCCTGAGGACAGTGGCAGTGACCAACCACAGAGTTAGCGATGGAAGGGCATCCCGCTGTAAAAACCGCCACAAACACTGAATAATAAACCTATAATCAAACACGGATGCTGATGAACGATGATGACAGTTGGCGATAAGATAAGTTCAGATAGAATAAACCGTGTCATGAATTCACATATGTGCTTTCATCGCATTCAAAACGGCTAATGTATTCGTCCTATCAGAAACCATTACTGAAAAGTGTGAATACGAGACTTCAGTTACATTGCAGATGATATAAACACATGCAGGATTATAGTTCGCATTCTATTATTTCTGTACACAAACTAACACATAAAACATGGTAAAGAAAGATGTCATGTGATTAAATGAATTCGGTGTTATGCAACGGTTTTTGTGATCGTGTAATCGATCATGACCTGAGAAGTGAATGAAGCATACTTAAGCTGCCCGACCTTTGACCTGACTAAAGCATAATTATGCAAACCGACCGATATCAAACCGGTTGTATTGTAACTATTGTCAGGTGTTTTCGCTGAACCTCTGGCCATTGGCCAGCTTAGATCTCCTCCCGTAGTGTACCTTGCCAATTAGGTGATTAAACCATTAATCAATTGGCATTTTGCATTTTTCATTCAGTTTAGCCATCAGCAACAGATAAACTACAATGTCCTCGGCGCGTTTAAAGAGGATAAACATAACACAATTTCAAAAGTCATTTCGCTTAAAGCATGATCCGACAACATGCTATTACTGTGAAGGTCACACAAACACAAAGCAGGCATTCATTTGTTAACAAAGCCGTCGACAACACCTGGTATTGACATTAAAGGAAAACTTAAAACAACTGGCGTTAATTAGCAAATAGAAAACTGCTGTTTTTTCAACTGATAGATGAGCCATACCAAGCGAATAGATGTGTCGGTTTGCAGCAGAGCAGCGACATGGGGAGCACTATACCCACCCAGCTCGATCAAGTGAAAGGAAGTTCACAATTAACGCACGGACAAAATGTTTTACACTTATTCTTGACCTGATAGGCATCGTGGAAGTAATTAGCTGACGCCAACAGAGAAAACTATATTGATAAGCAGCCCATGGTTGATGACCACTTGTAACAGAATATATGCCAATCCTAGAACCTCAAGATGGAGGGATGTCATTGACGCGGTAACTGACAACATGATAGAGGATCATTAAAACAAAAGCATAAACAATAAACAATGGCTCACACAGCGGCTGCACCTGTTTGTAGAATCCCTTATCGATTAAAGACCACGATAACATGTGGCTATGAACACCAGTTCATCTTATTAAAATCACAGTCACTATTAAACCCGCCACAGCTTTTGCTTTGCATAGGTAAATATAGTAATTAAATCAAGCTTAGGAAATGGATAATAATTCCTGTATGTATTTCGACAATTTCAAATCACTAACAGATTTAGAATTCTTAAGTTACATTAAATGGATGATTAAAAGTGACATTAACGGCATTATTTGAATTGCAATATCTAAAATGCTGTATGAACAAAACAATACAAGACGGTCAACAAAGTGTCACACCTATTCCACCAGATGTTGTTATTTATTAAGACAGAAAATGTTGTCAAAATTGTCCCATTCAAGTGGACAAAATTGTGGAGCATGGGAAAGGTTCAAATTAGTTAAGTGCAGTCAGCATTTGCAAAGCTTTGAGTGAAAGGCAGACGTAAGATTTTGAAAAAAAATATTTAACTCTCAAATTAGAAAAGGGCCACTTTTACAGATGAATTGTATGGTTGATATCACTATTATAGTTAGAATTCTCCGCATCGCCATCGTAAGTTGCTGTAAAGAATTTTTATCCTTCGCCAAGAACGAGCCAGTGTTGATTGGCAAAAAAGGTTTAACTGTATGTAGATAATTGGATTCTGCTAAAAAACAAAACAGGGATTGCCTGGAGCGAAACGATTACCCATAATTGAAATGTATTACATCCTTCAATTGTCATGCAGCTGTACCTAATATTTACCATTCGTTTCATTTGGTTGCACTTTGGACCAGCTTACTTTTCAGTTATACGGTGACTATATTTACAATTGAACAACTCCGTGTCACGTCAATTCAGTGGATCAAGATCATGTCTCGTTTTAGGAACTGCAAGAGAAGATGATAGTGTCAAAGTAACCACGGTATTTTAGGTGCATCTATATTGCTCAAGATGGTCTCTTTATGCCTTCAGCGTTGCGATTTAAATAGATTCTGTAATTACCATGATCATCTACTGGGCGCTAGCGTGCTACAAGCTAATGGATACGTGATGTCGTAAAAACAGCCACACACAAGTAAGCCCAGCATATCGTCAATATTGAAATGGCTAGCTCGAGTGGCAAGGAATCGCAATAGCTCTGCATGCTGACCAATATTATTATTGGGGATGTAAATATAAATATATATAGGGGATGCATACTGGTGATTAGTATTGTCTAACAATAAATCAACTTTAAAGCATTTTCATGTCTCATGCCGATGACGCCGTGGGTATTATTTTTGTATTCCTTTGTACGAGGCATCATTAAAACAATCTTAATTGAAAACTATTACTCTGCGTAATAAAGATCTAAATCGGTAATCGTCAGCTTTCATGTTTTACTTTCTTCGGCTTATGGAGTCTAGGACCACAAATGGAACAACACACAAAGGCCAATCTCCAAAAAGCCCATTTTGTGTCACCCTCCTCGAAAAATGTCTCTTGGCTTATGCTCCTGCGTTTCCGCTTGCCTTATGCTCCTGCGTTTCCGCTTGCCTTATGCTCCTGCGTTTTCGCTTGTCTTATGCTCCTGCGTTTCCCGCTTTGCTCTTTCCGCTTGCCTTATGCTCCTGCGTTTCCGCTTGCCTTATGCTCCTGCGTTTCGGCTTGTCTTATGCTCCTGCGTTTCCGCTTGCCTTATGCTCCTGTGTTTCCGCTTGCCTTATGCTCCTGCGTTTCCGCTTGCCTTATGCTCCTGTATTTCCGCTTGCCTTTCTGTGACTGCCACTCGCATAATTTGTTTTTAGCCTATGTAGGTTGAGAACAGTTCCGCTTGCTTATGTTTCGAAAAGAAATACGCTTGCCTTCAGATTGAGTAGCTTTCACAGCCTCTTGGGAAATCCGCGCATTTGGTTCCGCAATTGCCTATTTTCGTTATGAACTGATTTGTTTTTAGCCTAGTGGTTGAGCAGTCTTCATGTTTAACAGAAATAATGGATTTTTCACAGCCTCTTGGGAAATAGGTCAGTGCCTAATGTCTGATTAATGGAGCAGAAAAGGTTTTAATAGGTGTCAAATGTCAATGCAATATATTTTAAGCAATAAAAGCGATTTCCCAAGAGCCAACCGAGCAATTGTGTTGTTAACCAACCACGCCTAATAGGTAGAGTTGGATAGGTCATGCAACGTACAATAATAACAATCTTGACACATTTAGACGTATTATGTTCGATTAATAAAACTATGAGTAGAAGTTATTAAAATAGTAATACATGTTGCATTAGTAAATTGTAATCCTATCATACCGAAAACGAACGGGGCTGCAGTATATACTGTAACAATACTCGCAAACGTTTTACCCATCAATTCTACATAAAACAGTTGATTGCCTGGTCGACATGGCAAAAGCAAAGTTGAAGTGACAATTCAGCTGCAAATGTTGTAGATGGACACGAGACCAGATCTCATTCAGTAGTATTTTGTACCGCCCTCCCTTGACTTCATATATCAAATGCCATCCATAAAGACGGTATGCTTACTAATTAATGCCTAGCGTTCCATAACGTGATATAAGCGATGCAATGGCATCCGACGCAAAATGACCATGTATTGGTGTTCGACCAAAACCATTCATACAATCCGCAATGATGGATAAATACCTCCAACGGTATGATGGGAAATATCAACACAGTGAGACTAATAGCTAAGTATAGAGTCAGTTGAATGTAAGTGAGCGATGTTCTTTCAAAAGAAATGAGATAAATGACTTCAAATGACCAGCGGTGTGTATATTATACATGTTTTGCAAAAGGATGTCAATAAACTTCGAATTCGCAAAAAATAGTTCTGCAACAAACGTGAATGCTCTAGGCAGTACATCATTAGTAATACTAGTCAGTATATTGCGTTTATATACAGATGTAAGTTATCATAATGTGTTCCAATGATCATCACATTACTACTTTATAAACTACGATCGATTGAATACCTCTAACAGAAGTACGGTCAGCATCACCATAGTAACCATCAAACGAAGCTTAGAGCAATTAGCTTTAGGGAGGATTTCCACGTCAGCAGATACAATGGGGAGCAAATGAGTTAGTGTGATATTTGGTTCATTTGGTGAACAATGTTGTTTTGTGTTAATTAACTTTCAATGTGTGCCAGTAACTGTTAGTAATAAAGATTCATATCGGGAATCGCCAGATTTCATCAGTTTTATTTTCTTCGGCTAATGAAATCAGCCACTGCAAATGGACCAACATACAAAGGCCAATCTCCATAAACCTATTTTATTTCACCCTCTTTTTGAGAAAGCCGTTTTCTTTATGCTCTTGTATTTCACATTGCCTTGCATGAATTGCAAGTGTGAATAGTTTACCTAAGTAGGTGGAGAGCAGTCTTAACGTTTTCGAAAAGAAATGTTATCGATATCTTTGAAAACAAACCTGAATACCCAAATAACTCTTACCGGTATATACTTTGTGATATATTACGAGTATGTATATTTTAATATATTACGACCATATGCAGATGTAAGTTGTGATAATATGTCTTTACAATGTTATACATTACGATCTCTTGCATTCCTCTAACAGAACTTAACCACTGTAAACAGCTAGTTATACATAGCGCAGTATGCATTTGGGGACGAGTTTCACACATGCAGACACAGTGTGGAGCACGGGCGCACCTCACAATGTCAAACTTATGGGTGTTAGTATGATATGTTTTCTTCATTTGGTGAATACTATTGTTCCGTTAAGTAACGTTCTATGTGTGCACGTAGCCCAGTATTTGGGCTCCTGGGAATGAGGCGTAAAGCAAAGATTGTAACGCGTATTGGTAATCTGGGGAGGGGAGTTGGAGGTTTACTGCTTGACCCACAGGTTGTGGGTTCGATCCCCAGGTGTGGCAACCTGACTGGTTACTCGTGACTCGGATGATCACGTAAAATGACGTTTCCCATCTCTCTGAAAGGGGATGTAAAATACCGCCTGAGGACAGTGGCAGTGACCAACCACAGAGTTAGCGATGGAAGGGCATCCCGCTGTAAAAACCGCCACAAACACTGAATAATAAACCTATAATCAAACACGGATGCTGATGAACGATGATGACAGTTGGCGATAAGATAAGTTCAGATAGAATAAACCGTGTCATGAATTCACATATGTGCTTTCATCGCATTCAAAACGGCTAATGTATTCGTCCTATCAGAAACCATTACTGAAAAGTGTGAATACGAGACTTCAGTTACATTGCAGATGATATAAACACATGCAGGATTATAATTCGCATTCTATTATTTCTGTACACAAACTAACACATAAAACATGGTAAAGAAAGATGTCATGTGATTAAATGAATTCGGTGTTATGTAACGGTTTTTGTGATCGTGTAATCGATCATGACCTGAGAAGTGAATGAAGCATACTTAAGCTGCCCGACCTTTGACCTGACTAAAGCATAATTATGCAAACCGACCGATATCAAACCGGTTGTATTGTAACTATTGTCAGGTGTTTTCGCTGAACCTCTGGCCATTGGCCAGCTTAGATCTCCTCCCGTAGTGTACCTTGCCAATTAGGTGATTAAACCATTAATCAATTGGCATTTTGCATTTTTCATTCAGTTTAGCCATCAGCAACAGATAAACTACAATGTCCTCGGCGCGTTTAAAGAGGATAAACATAACACAATTTCAAAAGTCATTTCGCTTAAAGCATGATCCGACAACATGCTATTACTGTGAAGGTCACACAAACACAAAGCAGGCATTCAGTTGTTAACAAAGACGTCGACAACACCTGGTATTGACATTAAAGGAAAACTTAAAACAACTGGCGTTAATTAGCAAATAGAAAACTGCTGTTTTTTCAACTGATAGATGAGCCATACCAAGCGAATAGATGTGTCGGTTTGCAGCAGCGACATGGGGAGCACTATACCCACCCAGCTCGATCAAGTTGAAAGGAAGTTCACGATTAACGCATGGACAAAATGTTTTACACTTATTCTTGACCTGATAGGCATCGTGGAAGTAATTAGCTGACGCCAACAGAGAAAACTATATTGATAAGCAGCCCATGGTTGATGACCACTTGTAACAGAATATATGCCAATCCTAGAACCTCTAGATGGAGGGATGTCACGCGGTAACTGACAACATGATGATATTAAAACGATTAAAAATGGACAGCGGCTGACCTGTTTGTAGAATCCCTTATCATGACCACGATAACATGTGGCTATGAACACCAGTTCATCTTATTAAAATCACAGTCACTATTAAACCCGCCACAGCTTTTGCTTTGCATAGGTAAATATAGTAATTAAATCAAGCTTAGGAAATGGATAATAATTCCTGTATGTATTTCGACAATTTCAAATCACTAACAGATTTAGAATTCTTAAGTTACATTAAATGGATGATTAAAAGTGACATTAACGGCATTATTTGAATTGCAATATCTAAAATGCTGTATGAACAAAACAATACAAGACGGTCAACAAAGTGTCACACCTATTCCACCAGATGTTGTTATTTATTAAGACAGAAAATGTTGTCAAAATTGTCCCATTCAAGTGGACAAATTGTGGAGCATGGGAAAGGTTCAAATTAGTTAAGTGCAGTCAGCATTTGCAAAGCTTTGAGTGAAAGGCAGACGTAAGATTTTGAAAAAAAATATTTAACTCTCAAATTAGAAAAGGGCCACTTTTACAGATGAATTGTATGGTTGATATCACTATTATAGTTAGAATTCTCCGCATCGCCATCGTAAGTTGCTGTAAAGAATTTTTATCCTTCGCCAAGAACGAGCCAGTGTTGATTGGCAAAAAAGGTTTAACTGTATGTAGATAATTGGATTCTGCTAAAAACAAAACAGGGATTGCCTGGAGCGAAACGATTACCCATAATTGAAATGTATTACATCCTTCAATTGTCATGCAGCTGTACCTAATATTTACCATTCGTTTCATTTGGTTGCACTTTGGACCAGCTTACTTTTCAGTTATACGGTGACTATATTTACAATTGAACAACTCCGTGTCACGTCAATTCAGTGGATCAAGATCATGTCTCGTTTTAGGAACTGCAAGAGAAGATGATAGTGTCAAAGTAACCACGGTATTTTAGGTGCATCTATATTGCTCAAGATGGTCTCTTTATGCCTTCAGCGTTGCGATTTAAATAGATTCTGTAATTACCATGATCATCTACTGGGCGCTAGCGTGCTACAAGCTAATGGATACGTGATGTCGTAAAAACAGCCACACACAAGTAAGCCCAGCATATCGTCAATATTGAAATGGCTAGCTCGAGTGGCAAGGAATCGCAATAGCTCTGCATGCTGACCAATATCATTATTGGGGATGTAAATATAAATATATATAGGGGATGCATACTGGTGATTAGTATTGTCTAACAATAAAACAACTTTAAAGCAATTTCATGTCTCATGCCGATGACGCCGTGGGTATTATTTTTGTATTCCTTTGTACGAGGCATCATTAAAACAATCTTAATTGAAAACTATTACTCTGCGTAATAAAGATCTAAATCGGTAATCGTCAGCTTTCATGTTTTACTTTCTTCGGCTTATGGAGTCTAGGACCACAAATGGAACAACACACAAAGGCCAATCTCCTAAAAGCCCATTTTGTGTCACCCTCCTCGAAGAATGTCTCTTGGCTTATGCTCCTGCGTTTCCTACTGGCTTATGCTCCTGCGTTTCCGCTTGCCTTATGCTCCTGCGTTTCCGCTTGCCTTATGCTCCTGCGTTTCGGCTTGTCTTATGCTCCTGCGTTTCCGCTTGCCTTATGCTCCTGTGTTTCCGCTTGCCTTATGCTCCTGCGTTTCTGCTTGCCTTATGCTCCTGTATTTCCGCTTGCCTTTCTGTGACTGCCACTCGCATAATTTGTTTTTAGCCTATGTAGGTTGAGAACAGTCTTCATGTTTCGAAAAGAAATACGATCAGATTGAGTAGCTTTCACAGCCTCTTGGGAAATCGCATTTGGTTCAGCAATTGCCTATTTTCGTTATGAACTGATTTAAGTGGAGCAATAACAGAAATGGTTTTAATAGGTGTCAAATGTCAATGCAATATATTTTAAGCAATAAAAGCGATTTCCCAAGAGCCAACCGAGCAATTGTGTTGTTAACCAACCACGCCTAATAGGTAGAGTTGGATAGGTCATGCAACGTACAATAATAACAATCTTGACACATTTAGACGTATTATGTTCGATTAATAAAACTATGAGTAGAAGTTATTAAAATAGTATTACATGTTGCATTAGCAGAGTTCACAGTAAATAGTAATCCTATCATACCGAAAACGAACGGGGCTGCAGTATATACTGTAACAATACTCGCAAACGTTTGACCGATCAATTCTACATAAAACAGTTGATTGCCTGGTCGACATGGCAAAAGCAAAGTTGAAGTGACAATTCAGTTGCATATGTTGTAGATGGACACGAGACCAGATCTCATTCAGTAGTATTTTGTACCACCCTCCCTTGACTTCATATATCAAATGCCATTCATAAAGACGGTATGCTTACCAATTAATGCCTAGCGTTCCATAACGTGATATAAGCGATGCAATGGCATCCGACGCAAAATGACCATGTATTGGTGTTCGACCAAAACCATTCATACAATCAGCAATGGTGGATAAATACCTCCAACGGTATGATGGGAAATATCAACACAGTGAGACTAATAGCTAAGTATAGAGTCAGTTGAATGTAAGTGAGCGATGTTCTTTCAAAAGAAATGAGATAAATGACTTCAACAAACGTGAATGCTCTAGGCAGTACATCATTAGTAATACTAGTCAGTATATTGCGTTTATATACAGATGTAAGTTATCATAATGTGTTCCAATGATCATCACATTACTACTTTATAAACTACGATCGATTGAATACCTCTAACAGAAGTACGGTCAGCATCACCATAGTAACCATCAAACGAAGCTTAGAGCAATTAGCTTTAGGGAGGATTTCCACGTCAGCAGATACAATGGGGAGCAAATGAGTTAGTGTGATATTTGGTTCATTTGGTGAACAATGTTGTTTTGTTAATTAACTTTCAATGTGTGCCAGTAACTGTTAGTAATAAAGATTCATATCGGGAATCGCCAGATTTCATCAGTTTAATTTTCTTCGGCTAATGAAATCAGCCACTGCAAATGGACCAACATACAAAGGCCAATCTCCATAAAACCCATTTTATTTCACCCTCTTTGAAGAAAGCCGTTTTCTTTATGCTCTTGTATTTCACATTGCCTTGCATGAATTGCAAGTTGAATAGTTTACCTAAGTAGGTGGAGAGCAGTCTTAACGTTTCGAAAAGAAATGTTATCGGATCGAGTAGATTTCACACAGTCTCTTGGGGGATTGTTTTGTCGGTCAGCAATTGCCAAGTCTGTGCTCATGAATAGGTTACTATTTTCGCAATGACCTGATGAACTGAACCACTAAGAGGAACGATTTAAATCGGTGTCAAATATCAATACAATTTTCATTAAGGAGCCTGCAGGAGAAATGTGTGGTGAACCAAACACGTCCAGCAGGTACAATTCAATAATTCAAAAATGCTAATTAATATTTCATTTGGCACTTAGTTAATTGAAATGATATCGTTCTGGAAAAGAACAGGACCACAGTATTGATTGTACCAACAGCCGCAACAGCACCACAGTATTGATTGTACCAACAGCCGCAACAGGACCACAGTATTGATTGTACCAACAGCCACAACAGGACCACAGTATTGATTGTACCAACAGCCGCAACAGGACCACAGTATTGATTGTACCAACAGCCGCAACAGGACCACAGTATTGATTGTACCAACAGCCGCAACAGGACCACAGTATCGATTGTACCAACAGCCGCAACAGGACAACAGTATTGATTGTACCAACAGCTGCAACCACAGTATCGATTGTACCAACAGCCGCAACAGGACACAGTATTGATTGTACCAACAGCCGCAACAGGACTACAGTATCGATTGTACCAACAGCCGCAACAGGACTACAGTATTGATTGTACCAACAGCTGCAACAGGACTACAGTATCGATTGTACCAACAGCCGCAACAGGACCACAGTATTGATTGTACTAACAGCTGCAACAGGACCACACTATCGATTGTACTAACAGCCGCAGCAGGACCACAGTATTGATTGTACTAACAGCCGCAACAGGACCACAGTATTGATTGTACCAACAATCGCAAGCAATTTAACAGCGTATTTGCACGTCGTCAAGACCATTTGGTCCCTATAACGTATGCTTTTTTACATGATAAAAGGGATACCTTGAGAACCGAGGCCAGCAGACCACTTACGTTTCTGCAAACGACAGCATTTATACAGTTGGCAGTGAGCAGGATTATTTCCTGGAAACAGGCGCTATACAAATGCCATATAAGTTATGCTATGTTATGATGGAATATACGCTTCAAACGCAGTGAAGCTCATGGCGCAATACAACTAAATGTGAGTGAGCAATCCTCTGTCAACGGAAATAGTATAAATGACTTCAAATGACCAGCGGTATGCATATTACACATGTATTACCATAGGCACTTACAGTAATAACACTAGCACAGCAATTCCCGTGTCAATAAACTGCAAACTCTCGGAAGCAATTATTTTGGCAATATTTTGAATAATATAGCATTTTTTGCTGTCGCCTAACTATTTTTACTACTTTAGCATATTATGTTCATTTGCAAGTGCTAGTTATGATAATGTGTCCTAATGATCATCACGTTACAATGTTATATACTACGATCGTTAGAATTCCTCTAACACAAATACGGTCAGCATCACCATCGCGATAGTCAAACGATGTTAAGCGCTAGTACGATTTGGGGACGCTTTCCGCAACGGCAGATACAAAGTCCGGTTCGCTTTTATACTGTTCCAACAACAAACTTACAAATATAGATTAAGAGGCTTGAATGTAGATGTTCTGGGTCAATCTGTTTGTTTATATAACTTGGTAATCAGCAATAAACACATAGCTTTTTATGAAAATGAGATAACTGTTTATGTGGCATGCCTGGTGAAGCACGCAATATAGTTAGGTAGACAAGCATCAGCCCGATCACTCGCTAGCCTGACAGTTGCCGTGCAGACTAGATCTCTGGATATAACAATTCAGCATTCAATATAACAAGGCGCAGAATAGTCATTCATCTGAATGTCAATTATTTTTATAAGGATGATGCTCGAAATATTATCGCCGATTTTAGTTCTGAATCATTGTTAGAGCAAATTCATTGCTTGACACGCGACTTATCATTAGCCATGGGTTGGTTTAGTCTCTTACTATATCTTTTTATGCAGTGCTTTAGGTAACAGAAGATATGAGAGGAGATGAGGGTATGAAGTTGCAGAAGCGTGAAGGATTGGCAAATTGTAAGATCAGCAATATGGCTGGGTGATCGTGATCGTCGAATATCCTAGCTAATACATGTGTCCGTTTGCAGCAGAGATACGGAAATGCAACACCCACTCAGCTTGATCAAGTCCATGACAAAAAAGTTTTAACACTTGTTTTTTACCTGATTGGCTTCGTGGAAGTAATTACCTGACGCCAACAGAGAAAACTAAATTGCTATGCAGCACAGGGTTAATGACCACGAATATAAAAGAATGCACGCCCTTCCTAGAACCTCAAGATGGAGGGATGTCATTGACCAGCTGATTTCGCCGTAACTGACATCATGATAGAGGATCATTATTATAGAACCATATTAAAACAAGGCGGCGTCTTAAAAACTGCTTGCAGAATCCTAATAGGTAACAGAGCCCGTAGCATATGTCTATTAACATCGCGTCAGCTTATCGCAACAGTCACTAATTGAAGCCACTGTTAAAGATTCCTGTATGCACGGGTGTCAATTACAATTATGGAAATTTCAATTCCTGGCGGATCTTGAATTCATTCGTTGGATTAAGATAACATTAAAGACGCTACTATGAACATAGGAGTGAATGGTTATCGGTAGCGATTCACACCTCTGCCATTAGAGGAAGGACGAGTAATATTGCTGGCAAAATTGTCGCATGCAAGTGGACAAATTGTTGGGCACAAGAACTATTAAAATGGTTTATGCACGGTCAGCATTTGTGAAGCTTTGAGTGGGAGGTAGACTTTTAAGAAGCTTCTATCCCTCAAAGCGCCGTTTATTGTAACAAATCAACAAAGACCAATTTTACAAATAACTTCATGTTTGATGGATATCCCTACTGTATTAGGACTTGCATTGCCATTTGTAGCTTGTTTGATGAATGGGCGTATCGGTTTCACAGACCATGACGAAGTAACTGTAAACATTTAATCCTTCGCTTTGACGCTTGTGGCAGACAACTGCTTTGAGCCGTTCAATTGTAGACGCCGCGTTATGAGGGCACGAATACGATCGATGGATATTTTGACAATTGAACAAATCCGTGTCATATCAATCGAATGTATCCATATTTTGTTTAGCATGAGATGGCTACAGTGATTACGTAACACCCCAGTGACTTCGATATGAGATGATGTTCAGTGACGTATATTTAATACCACACTCGTTCTGTCGAAGTATGTCGGTATCGTGCTATCAGTGTTTCGTTATGCATTCAATTTTGCGATCTGCAGGAGAATGTGGTAGTTATACCATAAATTGATTCTGCAAATACCATGATCACGAATTGTGCGTGTACAGAGCAGCTAGCTAATGGCGTCATTAAAAACAAGTCACACACCAACAAGGCAATAGTATAGTCTTAATTGAAATGGCCAACTCACGTTGCAATGAGGCGCAATAGCTGACCATGCTGACCAATATAACAAGTGAAGATATTGGTATATTTCGGTTGCTTAATAGCGATTTAATTGGGATCATTATTTCGTACAGAGAAGATGCAATGCCTCGTGCCAATGACGTCATTGCTTTTTTTTTGTGACGCATTTTGTATGAGATGCTATCAAAGAAACCTTAATTGAAAACTGCTTCTCCATGTAATAAAGATCTAAATCGGGAATCACTAGCTTTTGTTTGCTTTACTTGCTCCTGCTAATGCAATCTAGGACCACAAATGGAACAGCACACAAAGGCCAATCTCAATAAACCTCATTTTGTGTCAACCCTCCTAGAAGAATGCCATTTCCTTTATGTTTCGGTGTTTCCACTTGTTTAGTATTGATTGCTCCTCGTATAGTCTCTTGGAGAATAGACTAGGCTAATAACATACTGTGTATGCACAGTTGTTACTTTCTTTACGACCCATTGAGCGGGATCAAAAACAGGAACCGCTAGAATACATAACAAATATCAATGCATTCTACTTTAATGAGTGCGAACCAAGCCCGTCTTATGGATACAACTCGATAGGTCAGACTATGTACCATAGCAACATTCTTAACATACTTAGACTAATCAAACTATGAGTAGACTTTAGTGGTGAAAAAACAATAAATGTTGCATTTATAGAGTTATTTTAAATGATATCGTTGCTTAAAGGATCAGGGCCTTGTCACGAATTGTAACAATAGTTCCTTGACTCAATATCCTAATTCCGTCAATGACTACGGAAGCATATCTAGATAACATGTCACCGAACACTTCTACATGTTCTCATTAGTGTTATTGCTGTGTGTTAGCTTCTTTTACTTCCAAAGGATGGAAATCTCATCAGTGAAATACTGCATCAAGTGTACTTGCGACTGATTGCCACGCGCCAAGCGCTGCGTACACTAGAAGTTGTCTTTCGCCAGTCAACATATCAGTCGGCAGGAATAGGATTAATTAAGTGGATGGACAATTGTAAGTAGACCGTATGCGAATGGACAATTTGGTCCTCGCTCATCGAGTGGCGAGGACAGTACTTCAATGCTTCGTTCATTACCACCTGCAGTACCGCAGCTGCCAGGCACTAACAAAGTGCGGGTTGCCTTTAGACATGCTCACAATTATCCTTTTTTCCAATGATATATGGCATTATAATTGTCGTACTGTCATTTGTGCAGAAAACAAATCACTCATTCACTATGATTCTTACTCTTTACCACCAATATATGAGTAGTAAGTACTATACCTGGGATAGATAATGTACTGCATAGGCAATTATACTACTTTCTTTATGGTGAAGCATTTGGAGGAAATGTTGTTCGGTTGCCTGGTTTGAATGGCTGTATATAAATCATACAGCTCGACAGATGTGAGTTAAGAAATATGACGTGTGTCCACACACATTGCCGTCAATATGCATTACTTTAAATATATATATATATATATATATATATATATATATATATATATATATATATATATATATATATATATATATATATATATATAAACTTAAAAATATATATATATATATATATATATGTATATATATATATATATATACATATATATATATATATATATAGATATATATATATATATATATATATATATATGTGTGGTATATAGAGATATATATATATCTCTCTATCTCTATATATATCTCTATATATCTATATCTCTATATATATATATATCTCTCTCTCTCTAGAATCTATCTATCTCTCTATCTATATATATCTCTCTATATATATATCTATATATATATCTCTATCTATATATATATATATATATATATATATATATATATACATGACTGAGTAGGATGCGAGATCGATCAGGGAACAGCAGAAGGTAGGTACTTAATGCATGCTCCACGTGGCATAGTCATAACTCAAATAGGACCGCTTTCCGGGTGTCACTTGCAGGTATACTTAATATATGAAAGGGCATTCAGAAAATTCCAGGTGCCACTATCAAGTATTGATAATCATCAGAAGCGGCACATAATTCATGGTACTGACAGTTCGAACCAGCCCAACTGTCACTGACAGTTCTAACCAGCCTAATAATTTTTTGTATGCCATTAACCACTGAATAGCACTTAATAAAACATTACCTAAAAAGTATTAAATGACAGTAAATAGAAGAAGCAATCTTCCTAGAATAAAATTTTTATGCTGGGTGCGTCACAAAACGGGACATGTGAAAGAGTAACATCTTTATAGCGTACCATATGCAGTTTTTCGATTGAATGCAAAATGTGATAAAGTGCATAATCTTGGAATTATGTCATTGAAATCGATTAAAGTAAATAATCCTTAACGTGCTAACTCGCAAATGGCAGCGGGCGTCAGAACAATATTTAGCCAGTTAGCTGATCCTTACACCATGTACTAATGTATTAACGTTTTGTGACGTATTATCCAGACATGCAAATAATTCACTGTGAACAGACATCTGACTTTCGTGCGGAATGAAATTTTGTTCCCGCAACGTATTGAAATTCGAGCGCCTAAAATACTGTTGCTCTCAATGGCTCACATCGCTATCGGTATGAATCATTCAATGACTCCTCACATCGCTACCTTTATTAATGGCTTTATTTGGTGGTTTTATTGGTGGCATACGCTTCGGACTAAAATAGTCACCAACTTTGCAGTTCTTTACAGTGCACTCTTTACTGGCCACGCAGATGCTTATGGACTAATCAGGCTTTGGATTATTGCCACCCACGAAAGCACCCCCTGGGGGTGAAGTAGTCATAATAAACGAACAGTGTTGAGAAAAAAGTGCTGCAATTTGATTCTAAAAAGTTATGGACCTATAGGGCTCACCGTTGCTATGGTCACTGTTTCTAAGAGGCTATAAAGACAGCGGGTACATTTTAAAGAACAAAAAAATCGCCAGTTGTAGCTCTGCTCAGCCCGGCCACTTGACCTGGAGACGCGAGAAGTTGTTGGACCTATTTTTCCGCCCTGAGAATGTTCTCATCGCGATTTGTATGTACTGACAAGTGTGGTTAATCGAAAGTGAAAGTAATCTTGTTGCACAGTTAGCTCAACTACAACTCTGTTGCCTTAACTTTCCTCAACTACAACTCTGTTGTCTTTACTTTCCCAAATATGATTTTAGACAATGCCTCCTTTTGTAAGAACGGAATCATTAGCTTCTGAATCATCGTCTTTGGTCGCCATGGTGTCACAAATCATTGATAATATTTGTTTAACACTATTCATTGCACATATAACAGCACGACATATCATCATATTAGGGATTACAAAGCAACATTTCTATCTTTTAATGTAGCTAGCTCTAGTTGAATATTGTAGCCTATGTTCAAACGCCGTTTAACAGAGGTTACTGGCTAGTACAGCATGTTTTGGGGGCTTCCCAGAAATGTCAAGATTTACCATGAGAGGCCTGGACAATCGACTGACTAACAGAGCATCTTAAAATGCAATTTGAAGCAGCAGAAAGCATTGCATCAAAGCAGGCCATGGTCTGAGGTGATCCATCAAACGCAGTATAATGTTCTCTGGTAAAAAGCCTCATCCACAGATTAGTGCTACATGCACAAAACCAAACAAACACATTAAATGCATTGAACGAGCTGCCTTGGGCAGTTATGTAACAACATACGTCAGCTGTTGATATGGAGTTATTGAAATGATAAAGCTGCTGTATGAGGGAAACACAACGTTTGCCAAAGACATCGTCTTAAATCTCACATTAGAGTGTCAAATAGAGAAAATGATAATAACTTAAAAGCACACGTGAATCCGCGGAGCAGCGGCAATAAAAAAGACTTGTTATAATGAGGGTATAAGTTACTGTGCAGAAACTAACAAGGTCCCATGCTCTCAAAAACAAACAATGCCCCCTTTTTTCCTCTCTACACACGTGGACGTAATTAGTTGAACGTTACAGGAACGAAATATGTTTAGCTGCGGTGAGTTAGGGAACTGCTTTAAAATGTGAGTTTGATTGATCTTGTTAGCTCTGACGAAGTAGTTTGCCACCCCGCAAATATCCACCCACTTATATATGAAATAGCTTTCATGTTATAATTAATAACACGCATGACATATGCACAACAAAACCGGGTCGTTAAGAAACAAGGGTCGTTACAAAGAAACAAGGTCGTTACAAAGAAACAGAGTCGAACCAAAGAAGGTCACGCACCTTTAGAAAAAATCAGTGTCCCAAATTGCCCTCTACACACGTGGAAGCAATTAGCTAAGCTTTACCGTGACTAATTTATCTACGGAGAGGAGGGCAGCTGCATTTATATTTATGATATGAGCACGCGCAATAATGGTTGCAGAGGGAGAAAATACTGAGGGGTTCTTTGATCATTAGTTAGTTTATTCGATTTTTAATTGCATTTTGTAACATTGATCATCAAAATAACCTGAAAGACTGTTAAATGTAAATATAGGTGGAGGATGTTGGATTAGATTTAGTGTCAGGAATTTGATTTAAGAATCCGTAGTTGACCTGTATTAAATTATAATGAGGTTGTCATCGGACGATCATCTTTTCGTAAAATCAAGCATCCTATCTAATGAAAATTGATCCCTACATTCATTGATATGACAGCTATATTGACTAAGCCGCCTTTGATCATTCAGAGTGCCTCCACGCTTATGTTCTACGTAGTACATGTATAGAATAGTTTTTAAGTTATGATTATTAATACATAGCACATTCATTGTGGTTTGTCGAACAGGACTGCTAAATCTGAGAAACCAAACGACGGGACTCTACAATGAGACAATGAGATCTATGAGAATCAATTCTAGACGTTCCAATACCTAGCGAAACAATACGAACCAGTACTCGCCAATACATACTGGGTAAAACAAGCTTAATTTACAACGAACGGCGGCCAAAAACAAAAATAGAAGCACTTGTTTATTAAATCTTACTTTCAAATCACATAAAACCCGGCAGAAGAACGGAAATAAGCACTCGGGTTTATTGCAGCCACATAGAATCAACGGAAGTTATTTATGGGAAGGACAGATGCGAATCATGTCTTTGGCATTGGTTCTGGGCCCAGATGATCAAATCTACTACCGACAACTGAAATATATTATTGCATCGCTTTGACAGCGTCTACAAAAGTCTGTTCAATGTGGATTTGCGAGTTAATTTCGCTGCTGATTCATTCTTTATATTCTTCACTAGACCTAGCAAAAGGACTGGAGAGCCGGTACACCTAGGAGCTGTTCGTTTGTTCTATCGCGATTGAAAAGCCGATACAGCTAAGAGCTGTTTATTTGTTCTATTGTTCTATTATGACTTAAGAGCCGATACAGTTAAGAGCTGTTCATTTGTTCTATCACGATTGAAGAGCCGATACAGCTAAGAGTGTTTATTTGTTCTATCCTGACTGAAGAGCCGATACAGCTAAGAGCTGTTTATTTGTTCTATCACGATTGAAGAGCCGGTAGAGTTAAGAGCTGTTCATTTGTTCTATCACGATTGAAGAGCCGATACAGCTTGGAGCTGTTCATTGGCTGTATATCGCGATGTTCACACTCAGCTTTGTCAGAACATCTTAACCTAGAGAACAAAATGACCATTGTTAAATGACAGACTGCATCTGCAATCATGTTACCATCAGTGATTGGAAACCACATGTTAGCCTGTATATCAGTGTCTTGAGGCTCGCAACGATAACCAGTTGTCTGCACTTAGCATCCAGTCTGTGTAGTAGGAACATGTCAACGAGTCGTCAGCACACCACTACCAAGCGTACTGACAAAATCCATTGAGTGTCCTTCCAAGCCAGCTGCAGGACATTTTGTTGCAGATGGTATAAAAGATATCTAGACCCATACCAGTACTTCCTTCATTTCCAATCTCCGCTCTCTCTGGTGTGTAAGTGTTCTGCGTAAGCTCCGTCACACCGCGGTGACATTCACATTGTTGTCGGGTTCATAGTATCCGACAAGTCATGCCCAATAAATGGGTCGGCTTACAATTCTGCAACATGACTGGTGACTTAGGTCATAATACAAAATTATATAATACTATATGTAGGTGGTATTTGAGCAACTGGACGGCCACTCGTGCGCAATTACCGCAATTACCGCTATCGAATAACGTCAGAGAATGAAGGGCTCAAATAGGTAGGTTACGATTTATGTACGGTTGGGGGACAGTAGCACATTAGGTCGTGATGGAACTCCCCTGTTAGAATCGACATTGCTGAGTAAGAACGGTGAAGTTATGAAAGGGAGATTTTAGAGTAAAGCCATACTTCCAGAAAACTCCTACAAACTACCAAGAATGATTAAGCTGCGACTGGTGCTAAGATAGACACAGTTAAACTGTAGCATTAGTGGCAAGTGGCCGAAGATCACACTAAACCGAAACCAGCTTTAGTACCAACTCAGGGCAAACGCAGGTCATATGTATGTTATCTATGTTAATGGTTACGTGGTTATATATAACGATGATGAACAGTTATCTATAAATGTTACATGCATCTGTTATATATCCCACAAATTCATATCTGCTCCCATCCTGCTCTCGCTTTCACAGTTCTCACACTTGCGCCCGTCGATTGCAATCTAATTTGGTTTACGCTTCTTCTAATAATGGTATATGATCTGAAGAATCGATTTTAATATCATATATATATATATATATATACAGAGAGCACATATGTTGTTCAGCAGCACCAGCCAATCACGGGCGTCGACGTCATCGTGCATCTGACAACCCCCGAGATGCTGACATGAGTTTGACACACAAGAAGCGCACTCGTTGGATGAGAAGACGCACAAGAAGCGCTCTCATTGGATGAGTCAGACGCACACAAAGCGCTCATTGGATTAGTCAGACGCACAAGAAGCGCGCTCATTGGATGAGTCAGACGCACACGAAGCGCCCTTATTGGATAAGTCAGACGCACAAGATGCGTGTTCATTGGATGAGTCAGACGCACGCAAGGCGCGCTCATTGGAAGAGTCAGACGCGCACAAAGCACTCATTGGATGACTCAGACGCACACAAAGCGCTCATTGGATGAGTCAGACGCACAAGAAGTGCGCTCATTTGATGAATTTAATGTGTGCCTGTGAGAATCATAAAAATGGAATCTCGGTAAAAAATGATAAAAACCTATAGATAACAATTTTGCATCGCAGTTTGTCTCATCTACAACAGGATTAGAGATGATCTCATTATTGGATTGGTTCCGTTATGATCTATTGAATTAACTCCGCAATTAATGGTCACCCGTTGTCTATCACAAAGATAAACTCATCTACCGTACCTGTATGCTATGCATATTGACATTGCACTATTGAGTTGTAGTACACTTTATTAGCGAGGGAATTCATAAGAGCGAATAATTGATGGGACCGTATACATTTAATCAATGATCTGGTGAATAATGAACAGGAAATAACGGGACCATGGGGTCATGCGAGTTGCAAAGGTTTGATGGCATTAATGATCATTTTCATGGCCCTTGTGATTTCCATGCTAGAGCAACCAACACATTCATGATGCAACAAAGGTCAACTGTTAGGCGAGGGAGCAAATCTGTCCTGGACAACGCAACCCATCCAGTTGTTGGAGTTGGACGAATTTGTATTGATCAGAATAATTGATGATTCTATATTTCAAATACATCGTGGCATTGCTACACATAGGATATGGCTGTTTGGCAATCCAATTTAACTAAGGGAATATATTGCTTTTGATGTCATGTTATTCTCGTCTTTCCATGTACCTATGATGTGTGAATCGATATACAACCCACTTCCATCAAATCAAACCAGTCGAATCAGCTACAGCTTTAAGTCTTTCAACTGTCAGCATTGATTGAACATCTTGCCCATTGATGAATGTTTAACTGAACATGATAGTAATTTCATCGTTGACCCGTTTATAGTGAAAATTTAATGCTACAAATCAACACTGTATCTCACAGTGGACGCTGGCGTCTGAAGCAATGAATCAAACAAGTAGCATAATCTAGTATAACCACCTAGGCCTATCGATGTATAACCTACCAACGATGCACATGCTAAACATATGACCAACCAAGAACGTTCCGTGCGCATGTTAATCCTGGAAAAATATAGCCTACTGACAATGTAGGAAGAACAAGGCGTTTGTCTCGCATGGTTGGGCATGCTGGGGTAGGGGTCGTGGTGGGGTGAGGGGAGCTGCGATGAGGGCAGGTAAAGGGAGGAAAGGGGGCGGGGCTAATCATGTTAACCAGCACCAGGATGAATCATGTTAACCTGCACCAGTATAAATCATGTTAACCTGCACCAGGAGATATCATGTTAACCTGCACCAGGAGATGTCATGTTTACATGCACCAGGAGATGTCATGTTAACCTGCACCAGGAGATATCATGTTAACCTGCACCAGGAGATATCATGTTGTCATGTTAACCTGCACCAGGAGATGTCATGTTAACCTGCACCAGGAGTAGTGTCATGTTAACCCTGCACCTAACCTGCACCAGGAGATGTCATGTTTACATGCACTAGAAGATGTCATGTTAACCTGCACCAGGAGATATCATGTTAACCTGCACCAGGATATGTCATTTTAACCTGCACCAGGAGATGTCATGTTAACCTGCACCAGGATATGTCATGTTAACTTGCACCAGAAGATGTCATGGTAACCTGCACCAGGAGATGTCATATAAACCTGCACCAGGAGATGTCATTTTAACCTGCACAGAGTTCAGAGCGATTGTCAACAACGAACACAGCACGACAGCATTTGGCTGTTGTTACGACGTTACCTCATAGCACACACACATGGATGCACTTGCCATCCTCATCGATCATTCAATTGCTGAATTGAACCATTGGAGTGTATCTGCTCCGTGACAAATGTGAGACTCGAGGATCATTGGAATCTACCCACTTATCGCATCACGTCTCCAGCTATTCATTATAATCTACCAAGCGAGCAATCATCATTTTTCGTGGCTACGGTAATGGGTGTGAAAATAAGCAAACACATGATTGCAGCACATGCGTGATTTTAGGCAGCTCATTCACTTCGTAAGTGTAAATGAACAAACAAGCTTTTGGCGGGGTGAGCGACTATTCTGTAGGGGCGGTGAACATGGTATAAACTAGACATGAGCGATGGTCCAATAGGTACCACATTTGCAAATAGATTGTTCTATTAAGCGTAGATGAGGGATGAATCGGTACAAAATTGAAGTGTAAATGTATAAATTGGTGCAATGCGGGGTCGTCGTACGTAGAGAACAAAGATTCGGCATGGACTGACGCACACTCTAGACACATGGCCAATGGGTGGGCACGTTCTACAGTGATATGACGTGCACCTTAAATGAAGCTCTCTGGGGTTATCAGTAGGATGCAGAAATAGCGTCGGTAATGAGGTGGCGATAATATATTCATCACTGATAATGGCGCGCTCTGAACGCCACACTGCTACAATAACACAAGTAGGTCAGTTGGGAGTCTGTTGGTGTTCCCTCGTGGCTACTCGCCCCAGCCATCCTGTACACCAATGACCTGAGAGCATAGCTTCGTTTTCATTGATGCGAATATGCTCAGAAGGTGATTTGCTTCGCGTTCGACAAAGGTCCCAGAGGCTGGGGTTGGCAGCCGAGTGTGGATGTGTACCTTATACGCGCCGGTACATAAGTGGCACAGTGCAAGCATCGCAATCATCCCCATTCATCGCCGTCGCCATAGCAACTCTTTGTTGAAAGCATCATAACCCTATGTTCCTAAATTTTCATTTTTTTAACACACCATTATCACCCAAGAACAATGCGATTGCCTGCTAATTGAATGTCACAGGGATATTCATTTCCAATGTGACATCATTAAGGATAAATCATCGTCTATATCTATCACCAAAGAATAGCAATTGCGATTTAATCGTGTGTGACATGTAAATGGTGTTTTACTGCTGTGCTTCAGTTTACTGGGTGCGTCTTATCAACTCAAATCGACATTCTGATGTGAGTAACAAGTTGTTTTTTGGTCGAAAGGAGAATTACATCCAGAGGCGCCAATTGTCTGCAATCTGCGATATGAAAATAGAACAAGAAAACAAGTTTTCTGGCGCGACCAAAACAAAACACGAAGCTATAGAAGCTTTTCCATGTAATATCGTGATTGATTAATTAAAAGAAAACCTTTTCAAGATGATTTCACCTCCAGATTGTTGTACACGTATGATTTTTATTTCGAATCATGGCTCATTATTTGACAATATCGCTTCTGTATAACACATTTCTATTCCAAATGCATTGTCTGGATTTCGGCCATCCAAATGTTCAAAGAGCTTTGTCTGTTTCTTCGCGTGCTACTGCTTTGTTGGACATCGTATATTTCAGCGAGCATATCGTAGATAGACTGAATTAATGCCTGAATAAGTAAACTTTACGAAAGCAAATATAACCGTTGCGATACCGCAAAACCATATCTTACAAGTCATAAGAGTACTGAATCAATTTGTAAAACAGTCAGTTCTTAGAACCGGAAGAACTCAATCAGGTAACTACTTAGTACCAGCGTTTGATGATGCGCAAAGCCACATTTGGTACTCAGCATCCCTTTACGTTTGCTATGGGTATTATGGCCGTGCTGACCTAACAATCTAACAACACCCCGTTCGGGTGTGGGGTTGGGGGCATAAATCCAATGGGGATAAATTTGTGTAAGAATCTCCCAACGCTGGATTGACGAGATATGGTTGCACTCGTATTGTACTTGGAATAGCACACGACCTGATAATCGCAGGATATCGAACAAATCTCTACGGGCCGAACGGTTCTCCCAAAATATGGTGGTGTAGAGCAATGCGCTGATCCTGGAATAAGGACCCAGTGCTTTCTTAAGAAAGCGCAGTGTAACGGAAACCTGCTTTTTATAATATAGAAACTGTGATGTAAGGCAGGGTGTTTGGACTCGAATGTATTCATCTATCCCATCATTCTGCTTCTAACGGTACATAGATACCACGTATTCATCGCTCGATCGTGAAAAACCAACCCTGCAAACAACATGTTGCCCAGACCGAGGCACCATCACGTGTCGAGCCATTTGTGGGTGATGACGTCACACCTGTGAACATCGCAGTACGCTATATTCATATCTACCCGAATGCAAACCTTGCTTTACTCGCACAAGCTTGAGAGAAGACTATTCATGACAGGACAGCATTGTTTAACTCGGTGGCATTATTTCTACCATCTAGTTTCAGTATTCTGGCAAAATGTGCTGAAAGAATTTATAGTGCAATGATGGTATCTTTACCACACTCTTCATGCTTGGCAAACTACGGAACCGCTGTTATACATGATGAACGGCGGGTAAAATGGCACACTATAGCTACTGACCTTGTTCGTTTTGAATAGTTAGCATACCTATATATATATATATATGTATATATATATATATATATATATATATATATATATATATATATATATATATATATATATATATATAGATATATATATATATATATATATATATGTATATATATATATATATATATATATATATATATATATATTTTAGGATAATATTCTGTCAATACATTTAACGGAATATACAGAGAATATAAACTATCAGAGAACGCACAATCAAATAAAAGGTCACTCGGCACGTCTTGGAAAATCCCTGACCTTTGAAAGGTGTACGGATTCGATAAAGTGCTTTCATGGCCTCATTACTGACAATCCAAAGGATTCATGGTGAGTCCAGTAAAGACTGTGAGACGATTATGGAATAATTCATGTGATCCGATTTAAATTTCAGCATAACAGCAATATAAGCAGCACCATCCCCAGAGCTGTTAAGCAGCACCATCCCCAGCGCTGCTCACCAATCGCTGTTAACTATCAACACTGCTCAACAAGTCAAATCCAATCCGTTACCATGACGATGGTTAACAGTGCTGGCTTGATACAACTAGGATCAAGTACATTGTTGACTCTCGCATTCGCCCACATCTACTGCCTGCGTAGAGGATGCCTGTATAGGATTGAACCACGAAAACTCTGCCACCCGGTCGCGTCGTAAGCATCAATGCGAAACCACGTTAGTGCATGATACAACATGGATATGAACATCATCGCTGCAATTGCAAATGTATGGTTCCTGTAAATTAGAACTCCACAGATTAACGGAAGCCGCGGATAATGAGCTGAGCAGACTTGAGACAGACACACATGTAGCCTATATAAGTAGGGACACTTACAGCGCAATACTCTGAATTTGTCAAATTAAATTTATCAATTCATAATTGCATTTCAAATTCAAGCAGCGTATTGCCCGATTGCAGTTGTTTCTCTTTTTTAAGGGAGATGTTTTATGCTCAAATAAAATATATTGTTACAGCCAGCGTAAGTCAACGTAGTGTAAGTTGACTTTGCATTGGCTGTCTTAGTTTGTTCCATGACAACGTAGTGTAAGTTGACTTTGCATTGGCTGTCTCAGTTTCTTCCATGACAAAGCAGTGTAAGTTGACTTTCCATTGGCTGTCTCAGTTTCTTCCATGACAAAGCAGTGTAAGTTGACTTTCCATTGGCTGTCTCAGTTTCTTCCATGACAACGTAGTGTAAGTTGACTTTGCATTGGCTGTCTCAGTTTCTTCCATGACAACGTAGTGTAAGTTGACTTTGCATTGGCTGTCTCAGTTTCTTCCATGACAACGTAGTGTAAGTTGACTTTCCATTGGCTGTCTCAGTTTCTTCCATGACAACGTAGTGTAAGTTGACTTTGCATTGGCTGTCTAGTTTGTTCCATGACAACGTAGTCTAAGTTCCATGACAAGTCCGTGGTGTCAGCCATTCATCATTAAGTACAACAAAACACCAAAACAGAAAGTTTATCACACGTGTCTGTGTTGTAGAGAACACTTGATAATTAAGTGGGAGAGTTGTCTAACCAATTAAAAAGCAGGTGACGCTAGCTGTTCCTGGAAATGTATTTATGGCAAGTGTGTGTATATATATATGTGCATATGTATGTGTGCGTGTATGCGCGTGTATATGTGTATGTGTGTGAGTGTGTGTGTGTATGTGTGTTCATGTGTGTATGTGTGTATACGAGTGTGTTTTTGTGTTTGTGTGTATGAGTATGTGTATGAGTGTGTATGTGTGTGTATGTGTGTGTATGTGTGTATGTGTGTATGTGTGCGTATGAGTGTGTATGTGTGTATGTGTGTATGTGTGTGCATGAGTGTGTTTGTGTATATGTGCCATTGTGTGTGTATGTGCTTATGTGTGTATGTGTGTATGTATGTATGTGTGTGTATGTGTGTATGTGCGTATGTGTGTATGTGTGTGTAAGCGCGTGCATGTGTGTGTAAGTGTGTATGTGTTTGTATATGCGTATGTGTGTGTATGTATGTATGTGTGTGTATGTGTGTATATGTGTGTGTGTGTGTGTGTGTATGTGTGTATGTATGTGTGTATGTGTATGTGTGGGTGTATGTATGTGTGTATGTGTGTGTGTGTATGTGCGTGTGCAAATAAAACGACACGACTGCAAATCATTCGCCAATCGAACACCAGGCTCTGTCGTCTTCTACAGATCCTAACCAAAGATATTCAGTTGAATGTTTCAGTGTCTAGACTGAGACACACCTGCTCAGGTAGGTGATTAAGTCTCAGCGCATCGTCACTGCTTCTCTCGTTGTTTGGCAATACGTCACCTTGTCGAAGCTACTATTCTTATTATCCTTTCATGTTAACCTTGCCTGAGATAAACTACGGATTACTGTAAATAATGAAGTGCGTCAAGACCTGGGTAAACATGGGTGAAACGGCCGGTCCAGGTTGCCAATATTTGCGTGTTAATTACTGCGCCTTTGTCGGGTTACGTCATATCGTCATACATCATCCGGCCGCCAACACAACACTAGTCACAATATGATGAATAATCCTGCTTGAATACATCGAAGATTACATCGCGAACAGGTACTTCATATGGACAGTAATATTATCAGCGACGTTAAAGCAGTGGATATCTTCTCACGCGCCAAACTTGAGCAGGATGTAAAGTTACGAAATTCCACCACCCATAGAAAACTGTATATGCATCAAATCCAACTGTATTTTGTCATAGCCAGCCTTACATATGCGTAGCCCTCATACGGGGTATGAGTGTGTGGCTAATAACATGTGAAGTAGGCGTTAGGCAGCCCACCTGTCAGATCATAGTTACACCCCCGGAGATGCGCCATAAGTCAATGTGTGGCTTGGGATATTGCTGGCGTAGAGGGTGGGTTGTTCTCATAGCAGTGATGGGCACCTCGTCTTTGTCGGAAAGACAGCGAAGATTTAGGATAGTCATTGTGAATTATGCCTAAATGGTTGAATGTAGATATCCAGACCAAAATCTGACATCAGCGCGCGCATGCAAGATAGGCAATTAACTTATTGTTAGAAACTATTTCAATATGACGTCACGAGTCAGGTGTCCGGTGAGCAGTACTGCATATGTAGCTACATATGAAATGATCTTACTGATTAATGACGTTATATGAAATGATCTTACTGATTAATGACGTCATATGAAATGATCTTAATGATTAATGACGTCATATGTAATGATCTTATTGATTAATGACGTCATATGAAATGATCTTACTGATAAATGAGGTCAATATAAAAGTGAACGATGGTTGAGCGGACACCCTGCTATTTAGAGGCTGTGCCGACACCTCTTTACGGGGGCTATGATTTGTAGGGGTTATTCTCACCTCTTTACGGGGGCTATGATTTGTAGGGGTTACTCTCACCTCTTATTAGAGCAGAAAAAGACTAGTATAATGGTCTAATATATCACAGCTGGCGCAAATGCAAAGATGAGCTACACCCATGTCAAATGGCACATTATTATGGTACAATGGTGCAATCCTGTATCGCAATTTCTTGAAGCCACCTGCATCCAATTGTGTTTTTGCAATGAGATATTTAACGCTTGATGTAAAATCGTCACCACAACATCTAAGCCACTCAGCTTAAGTGCCGTACAGTTTTAAGCGGCTACTTTGCAGTCACAAACATTTCAATTAACATGCGGGGAATGCGTCGCGGACGTTGCTTGTGACACCTGCAATACGATGTGATTCCGCTGTCACTCAAACATTTCCTAAAGCCAATAAAACTCATCAGGCACAATGTAAAAGCAACAAAGGTAATATTGTACTCACTATTTACAATCCACGCGCAATGACCAATTTGCAATTTCCTATTTGATTATCTATCCACACACTGTAAGCTCCACAATATTCCACGACGCCATTCGAGACGAACGGGAAGTGATATCTCAATTCACTAAGGTCTTGGTAAATACGATATCTCCACAGCATGGGTTAGAATCGTGGCTTTGCAGTATGTGAGCGTTCTTCTGGTGATCTGCCAATATCCCTCCCACCGAGTCCTTCCTGACAAACGCATCCATCACAGACCAACTGTCAGGCGTCGAGTAGGAGGTACGGCCTGCGCCTCGATTGCAGTTCAGAAGAGGCCATGTTGCCAGGAAGGCAGCGGACCGATGTGCGAGGCGGCTCTTATGTTAATGTCATTTCTTAATGTATTGCTCTTATGAACCTGAATTGCAGTGCAGATGATTTGCTGTTCATTATGACAGAAATAATTACGGATTCAATGCGATGCGTCCACAGCGTTGTTACATCTTGTGTCAGTTATACGGAGATTAAACAACCTCTCACAATAAAAGTCATAGCAGCTCACATACCACATGAAAAAGGTGGAATCACCTGCGGTCAAACTGAGCTCCGGTTATTACTCAAATCCAGTCCCTCTAGGATACGTGTATATGTCACTTTTAATAACCTTGTTCTATCTACAAGGCTGCGTTGCTATCACATTGATGGGGATGAAACATAAACACGCCTGCTAGTGGGTATCCGACGGCTGCTGAGGCCGTGTACTACGCAACCAACAGGTGTTTGCAGTGGCAGCACCCACCCAAGAACCACTGCTTTAGCCAACAAGCTTATCTTCACTACATCATGAAGTATATTAGCGGTATACTGGCTAGTAAGCAGACGCGGTGTAGTGTAGCTGGCTGGCCGTTGTGGAAAGGCCTAATATCCTCCAGCTTTACTCTCCCAGTTTCCCGCTAAACTACAGTTCTTGATGTGTTTGCATAACTAATTGCATATGTTTGCGCTCAGAACAAAAACACATGGTGAAGGCAACAGAAACCGTAATGGATATATGTAGAGAAGCACTCAATCTAAACAGATTCCGCGCTTACATAAACAATTAGAATGGACCCACAGAGATCAACGTGACACGGCATTAGTGACTAAGTTGTTCAGCATAGGTATCTATTTGCACAGCCATTCAAGTCTCACTCCGTGGTACTAGTGTCGTCACTATCGATGCTATATTTATCCAGTTCCAACTAATACTATGCATTACCAAATTGACAGCTTGCCTAGACGTTCCATGTTTTTAGCTTTTCATAATTACAACATATTCATAATTAGTTCCTCGTTACGAATTGTGTATATATATTAACACACAGTAATGCTAACAAGGAACCTGTAAATAGGCATTTCGTCGACATATATCGATACACCATGCATATCTCATCAACAAATAGTTATGTATATATATAAACATACATATATACAAGAAACAGACATATTCAAACACGTAAACAATAACTGGTTGTATATGATGGCCGAACTAACAAAGGGTAATATCATCTGAGCCAAGCATAATTTAGTTGCACTTTCAAAAAGCTAAGCTTCAAACACGGGCAGTTATATCTCTTAATGTGTGTCAAGAAAGTCAGGAACAAGCTGTCACCTGTGTGATATTGCGCTGTTTGCGACACTTGTTCCAGAAGAAGTCGGTTATTTGCAGATTTGTTTTCATACTGACAATACCGATTCTAATGCACCATTAGACCCATTCATCGTTCATGTTTCCCGTCACAATTTATCAATTTGGATCTAAAAAAAAACGAAACAAAAGAGTGTATTTTCATAATTGCAATTTTTTAATATTGGACTAAAAGTAGACCCATCCCTAAGTTCTTCTGGTTAAGATTGTTATGGGATATTCCGATTTTGTTTAGATGAATGTGTATTTTGTTATAAACAATTGCGCATTCTAGGAGCCAACGGCAAATGGTCCGTGCTTTCACATGAGGGGGCTTAAGTCGCAGTTTGTGCCTTCAAACAAAACACGTTTATAGTTATATACTGTTTTCTCACCAAGCAGTGTGCACGTAATATTCAACTATCAATACCCCACATACCATCATCGAGTCATCGCGCCCTTGGTGAGTCAATTATGAACTATAAACACTGAACAATTATTGGTTTGAGGTGCTTCTTTCATACACTTCTCCACGATTCTATTGTGTGCTGGGCTTAGCGGGTTCATCTGGGGCCTATGGTTTGGCCTTGGTATTTGTTATTGGGGCAAGTTGTCGCTAGTACTGTTATTGCCTTCACCTTTTTATGTAGGAAATTGGATATCAACCGTACCAACATTACTTTACATTTCACGAGTTAACTATATTCATAATGCATCGGCAGTCCGTTTATTCATATAAACTTTAGACAAGATTGGGTCGTGTTGTGTTAGGATTATTAATATAGGATACTGAATACTAGACTGTGAGATATCCTGCTGGGAAACACGGCGGACGTACTCGATGAATCATAGATAGCACATAGCGAGATGAATTCCAGTTATGTATTTTGCATATGTAATTCTACCTCAGACCTATATACTTATAATTAATAAAGTATACATAGTAAAAACCAACAATAATTCGGTGGCTCAGTCATCGAAAACATTATCAACATTCTGCAATGGCGAAAAACGTCACTGATCGATTCAAGAGAAATAATGCCGTTAGAGGTGACCCTCACTGATTGCATTGCCTTTGTTTAATTCAATTTTGTTTTAAACGGGACGTGATCGATAAAGCAAACATAGCACAAGAGCGACAAGATAAAATGATGGTATTGGGTGTTGCAACTCGTTGTGGTCGGTACTGTCGTGCACATTGTCGTAAATAATATGAAAAAAACTGTCTGCTAAATCAACAAGACAAATTGATCAGCTGAGTTAGAACAATGTCACCACTACAAAAAACACAGGGCTAAATATCTTACTGAATATTTATTGTTTGCAAGATAAGCATGATTCGTCGAAAATATAAAACACCTGTACTCATCTACATAGAGTTACATCTACATGGTGTTGACAGAAAATAGAGATGGATGAGATTAAATCCTTGGCCGTTCTAATTGGTAGCTCATCTTGTATGCATACATAGTTTTAAATGAGCACGTCAGCACCTAGCTAATGTGTGCAATACAGGTTTACCATGCTGCTTAGTATTCTTACAATGAAATGATAAAATCAATCAAATACAGAGAGCTATCTTTTACTTATCTCCACATGTATAGGCCTTGACTAATGTCAGTTAATGAGTCACAAAACTGGCACTGATGGCTATTTTTGGCAATATCGAAATCACATATTTTGAATATAATATAACAAATGAAAACACGGTTATGCAAAGCTACTATGATTGTGCACAAATATCATTCTATCAGTTGTGAAGAATGCTTCCTAATATTGCTAGTATAGTATGTACAAAATGCAACATTATAGTTCTATCTTCCAAAAGTTTCCTTATTAAGAGCATAATTTATCTGTGTTGCCTCGTTTTGGGGCATATCACCATACAAATTGAGAATATTTGTATTTATGATAACATGAAAAGTACATATTATATATGATATATCTGTAGGTAGGATCATCAAGGTCAACTACCCCGTGACATTGTTACGATGCTCATGATACAGCATAGCAGTAGTGCTGTTTTATTAAAGTATGTGTGCATGCCATTATTATGTTGAGAGTATTATAAAACGCAGCTAGAGCGAAATGCATCCATTGCGTTAAGCTATTTATTAGGCTGCAAATGTCTCTGGTATTTAGAACAAAGGTCAGTTGTTTTATATCTCCTTCACATTACGTTGACCATGACAGAACACCCGGTTTCTCACGATGGTAAGGACACAATGCACTAAACAGGGAATACACGGTACAACGGTAGGTATGAAGCAATTAAATTTCATATGGTCTTATGCACAGGGTCTATTAAGACTGAATAAATCAGAGTAGAGCTAATTGTTATTATGACGTATATTGCTCTCCGTGTGGCAATATGGGGAATAACAAGGTGCCACATAATGAGACATCTGTTGGTTTTTTAAATGAAAAAGAAGACAGCTACTAATGCACTGAAAACGTGCCAAGTGTCTCCCTGTTAATGGCCACGTATCATCTTATACAGTACCAGGTAATGCGAGCCTGAGAGAGCCCAATGCTTCATTATGCGACAACGAGTTAATAGACCCCACACAGAGTGGCCAAATCACGGGATTTGCTGGAAGGGACGGACAGCTGTGGTACCTTGCAGCATCCAGTGATTCTCTGCTATAAAAATACGGCCAGGTCCGTTCGCGAATCAGGAACGATGATTGTTGATTGGCTTTGTGTTGGTTACTAGCTTCATTCTATCGATCATGCATGACTCCCTCAAAGAACAACATGCTTTCTTAGTCAGGGATTCAGACTCAATGGCTGTGTTGGACCAAAGAAAGCATTACAGCAGAGGAATGTGATCTAATGGTGATGAATGGGTTAATAACATATACGCTCCGTTTGAAGCTCGGCTTTGAGCAGTGATGACTTCATTATTTGGCGAGGCTACTGATATGTTTTTGCACCACTGAAATGCGTATGATACGAGCTGTTGATTTGGCATGGTCCATTTCAACGTGTGAGCCATACGATCCTACCTGCGATAATTACTTGGCTCAGATTAACAGGTTTCTTACCAAATAAAAGCGTTTCCTATAACAACATAAATCAAGATGACATTATGCTACGATTATCGAGTGTTCGATGATTGTGGTAAAGCAAAAGATAATACTCCAAAAGCCCAACAGAAAACGATGCTTTAGATTTACATAGCATTCAGCAGGGCAGCAATTTACTATGATGACGCTATTTTGCATTCCCTAAACTAGATCAGTGATTTATCCTATCATCTATGGATTATGGCAGCACATATCCCGAGGCAGTTCTACAAAATAACATGGACGGCGGCGTCTTCCTTAGCGTCGGATTCCTCGGGATGTTTGGAGTGAGTTATGTCGGATTGTGTCCCGAAGGCTTAGCATAATTTAGATGTTTGTAGGTCCATATTATCTGATGTGCGATGGTCTCTCGAGAAATTCAATAGCACGTTGAAGCGCATTCATAAGAGGTTAGAAGAATCGTCGACAGTGGCATCGACAAATCAACGGCGGGCTGTTTGAGTATCAGGGCGGGTGGCTCCTACGATTTATTACTCGGCACAAATCTCGGCTTCGCACAGCTTAATGGGATGGGTATCAATCATCCCTTAATGCATTTACAGCGACGAAATCGGGTCATTCTCACATTTAAGCACCTTGTCTGAATTACCCTAAAAAGCCCCATTGAAAACACTGAGCATACTTAAAGTCTAAATGTTAAGCATTCATATAAGTTCTAAGGAACCGCCTACAGCTAAAGGTACAACGCCAAAAGCTCAGCATCACCAGGTTACATCTGATTTCATCCAACTTGCACTACACCCATTGTCGTGATCCTACTGCTAAACGTTGTCATTTTCCTTTTTGAGAATAAGCATTAAGTCGATGACAGCACTCAAATAGGTTTCTTGTCAACGTGCTTTTTTGAGATTGTTCCCATATTCATTATCCCTGAACAACCAAAGAGAAGTTAAAAATATGCTATTATAAACAAAAACCATCAATAAGGTACCATCTATTCGAAGGTCATCTCCGAGACAATCCATGTTAGCACTGATTTCATCAAAAGCAGAGGTTGAAATTAATTGATATAATCAATCGACTTCTGTTGACATATCCTTGGACGTTGTTTTCCCCTCACTGGCCTACTAGTTCATCACTCAGGTAAATACTTGAGAGGAAATCTAATCAAGATACATATGCTTCCCTGTCATCGCAAATTCAACATTATTTAGACCTTTTGCTACCGGTAAAGATATTTGACTGGAGGACTCCCTGTGCACACATGCAAGTATGCATGCATATATGTATGTATGTATGTATGTATGTATGTATGTATGTATGTATGTATGTATGTATGTATGTATGTATGTATGTATGTATGTATGTATGTATGTATGTATGTATGTATGTATGTATGTATGTATGTATGTATGTATGTATGTATGTATGTATGTATGTATGTATGTATGTATGTATGTATGTGTATGTATGTATGTATGTATGTATGTATGTTCTGTATGTATGTATGTATGTATGTATGTATGTATGTATGTATGTATGTATGTATGTATGTATGTATGTCTGTATGTATGTATGTATGTATGTATGTCTGTCTGTATGTATGTATGTATGTATGTATGTATGTATGTATGTATGTATGTATGTATGTATGTATGTATGCATGTATGTATGTATGTATGCATGTGTGTATGTATGTATGTATTTTTGCTTGCATGTATGTATGTATGTTTTTATGTACATTTCTAAGAGATTGTGCAGTACGCGTTCGTTGTTGGTTGCTCATACATCCAATGATTATAAATGCCCTTTCTGTTCTAGAGCACTGGTGGTAATGATAACATCCATCACACAATAGCTCTGTCAGCCTGCCCAAATGTGTACATTGTACATGTACCACATACTGTGAATGCTCACTGCCGCTACGCCCATATTAGCAGATAAGGCGGACCATAGATCATTGCTGACCATCTCACCTTGACGATCAAGAGTGATCTTGCACATTGCAAACACCGTTCAAAGACGGAGTTGGAAGGGAATCTCCGTAGATAACCATCCTGAACCGAGGCTTTATGACATCACGAGACTGACGTCACTGACAGAATTCAGCCGAAACGAATAAGCAATCACCTGTCTTCTACATTTTGGTAATAGACGGGTTTCCACTATCGGGGTACATCTAATAGTCGCCAAATAAGATACAGCCAATACAAGCAAAATTCATCGTGGCAGAGGTTAGAGTTCCCATAGGATATGCATGCATTGAATTTCTTGAGTAATTTATATTTGAAAATTCCGCCTCAAGCTATTATTTTGCAATTTGTGATGTATTGACTTGTGACATAATAAGTTGATACTGTAAAGTTTCCTGTTGCATGATACATGTGACTATTAAGAGTGGGAATGTTGGCGGGACACAATACCATTATGGTCGAGAGACACACCTGTTGCTACCTCAACACAAACCAACCGATAATAACGGTATAACACGTCCATTACGGTACACCTTATGATATCAAAGTGTACGATATGTTGTACGATATCACATAAGAAGAAATTTAATACAGGCGGTGTGATGTATGGCGCAGTGGTAAGATGTATCTTTTCCCTACTTCTTTACCACACATCTCATCCTGATGCCATGTGGCCTACCTGTGTTATAACGGGCATGTCATTTAGTACAGAAATGATAGTGTAAAGGTGTAACAGGCTATCATGTATAGTAAATATGAATTGGTCTTGATCTATATTTATTATGAGATTGTAACGCAGTTTCTCGCTTGGCAAAAGAGAAAGAGTAGAAGTTGAAGACCAACTTTCTGAACCCTTCATTTAATGAGATGCAGATGGGGTGGAGTAGGGGAGAAAGCGTCTTGTGGATGTTGCTGTCACTGAGCCATAGGGTTACAGGCAAAATGGACAGAGAGGCAGCTGTCAAGATGACCAACACATTAACAACGCAATTTACATGGCATGCTGTATCATCAAACAGTTATGCATCACTTACTACTATGTTTTGTGCGTGTTCTCATAAGAAGTTTTTGATGAAACGACTTCTGCAACCGATGCACTGTACTTCAAAGATAGATTGATCTCTGGCATTCTGGTGTGATTGATCAAATCACTCCCGAGCAATGTCAGACAACTGTTCCTTGCGAATGTACAACAACCAAGCAAATAAACGAATATTTAGTACACACGTGTTGTCTCAGGATGCTTTATTATCGTCTGCATTGAATTGCAAATCCATTCCCCGTGCAATAGAAGTAAAATCTGTATCAATCCGACAAGTGGACCATATAAACTTTTTCTTCCTCGTCCGGGAACCGATGTCGCACGAGCTCTACAACACAATTTGGCCACGACATCAAACGTGTTTCGCTTCATTGGGTACACAATCATAGTTGCGGTAAGGAGCATTCACCGTACAAAAGTGTGATTATGGGACATCGTACACATATGGCTGCGAGTTAAGCACACTGAACAATCAGCGCTCTTTCGATGCAAAACAGCGGTATTTATATCGCAAACCACGTCTGCTTAATTGTATGCGATAATATGTGTTTTGCAAGACTTCATTTCCACGATTTACAAAGTGTGCTCAATTCTCGCAGCAATCGCTGGCACATATTGGACGAGCAAATGACGACAAGATAGAGGAGTAACTACAACGTACAGGGTAATGTGAATGAATTCTGATGAACATTAATAACATAAAAAGAAACTACACATATAAGTAACACTAAAAATACTCTTAACCAATATGATTAATGACGATCTAAATTAGGGTAATTGTAGTCGTTTCATTATTACTAAAGCTACGTGTAAAGCTGATGGAAATGAAAACAAGTTTAAGTCAGACTTAATTGAGATTATTAGCAAATGAATTTGTCACAGTTCCGGCAAATCATTGTATTTTCATGACGGGTGTTTTTAGGCAAGCTGTTGAGCACCGGAATACATGTTTTAATGATTGGTAGGACCTATGCTTGCTCGAATTGAGAATATCTTTGCCACTTAGGCAGACAGAGAAGGTATATGTGTAGTAAGTGTTATTATCACAACCAGCACTTACGACCAGAAAGGGAATTTATTATATTGAACTACCTAAGAACGACATGCCGTAGTTTGCATCTGGACAACCAGGAGAAGTACATGCTTAAGTTTGCATCCGTCTTACCAAGAACACAGCCCTGTCACTGATCGATTCAAGAGAAATAATGCCGGTATGGATGCCCCTGGCTGATTGAATAGCCTTTGTTTAATTCAATTTTGTTTTTAACGGGACGTTATCGATAAAGCAAACATAGTACATGAGCGACAAGGTAAAATGATGGTATTGGGTGTTGCAACTCGTTGTGGTCGGTACTGTCGTGCACATTGTCGTAAACAATATGAAAAAACTGTCAGCTAAATCAACAAGACAAATTGATCATCTGAGTTAGAAAAAAGTCACCCCTACAAAAAACGCAGGGCTAAATCTCTTACTGAATATTTATTGTTTGCAAGATAAGCATGATTCGCCGAAAATATAAAACACCTGTACGCATCTACATAGTGTTGCATCTACATGGTGTTGACAGAAAATAGAGATGGATGAGATTAAATCCTTGGCCGTTCTAATTGGTAGCTCATCTTGTATGCATACATAGTTTTAAATGGGCACGTCAGTACCTAGCTAATGTGTACAATAAAGGTTTACCATGCTGCTTAGTATTCCTACAATGAAATGATAAAATCAATCAAATACAGAGAGCTATCTTTTACTTATCTCCACATATAATGCATAGGCCTTGACTAATGTCAGTAAATGAGTCACAAAACTGGCATTGATGGCTATTTTTGGCGAGATTGAAATCACATATTTTGAATGTAATATAACAAATGAAAACACGGTTATGCAAAGCTACTATGATCAGTTTATCAGGGAATTAAAGGTACAACGGTAGGAATGAAGCAATTAAATTTCATATGGTCTTATACACAGGGTCTAGCAGTAGTGCTGTTTTATTAAAGTATGTGTGAATGCCATTATTATGTTGCGAGTATTATATAACGCAGCTAGAGCGAAATGCATCCATTGTGTTAAGCTATTTATTAGGCTGTAAATGTCTCTGGTATTTAGAACAAAGGTCAGTTGTTTTATATCTCCTTCACATTACGTTGACCTTGACAGAACACCCGGTTTCTCACGATGGTAAGGACACAATGCACTAAACAGAGAACACACGGTACAACGGTAGGTATGAAGCAATTTAATTTCATATGGTCTTATGCACAGGGTCTATTAAGACTGAATAAATCAGAGTAGAGCTAATTGTTATTATGACGTATATTGCTCTCCGTGTGGCAATATGGGGAATAACAAGGTGCCACATAATGAGACATCTGTTGGTTTTTTAAACGACAAAGAAGACAGCTACTAATGCACTGAAAACGTGCCAAGTGTCTCCCCGTTAATGGCCACGTATCATCTTATACAGTACCAGGTAATGCGAGCCTGAGAGAGCTCAATGCTTCATTGTGCGACAACGAGTTAATAGACCCCACACAGAGTGGCCAAATCACGGGATTTGCTGGAAGGGACGGACAGCTGTGGTACCTTGCAGCATCCAATGATTCTCTGCTATAAAAATACTGCCAGGTCCGTTCGCGAATCAGGAACGATGATTGTTGATTGGCTTCGTGTTGGTTACTAGCTTAATTCTATCGATCATGCATGAATCCCTCAAAGAACAACATGCTTTCTTAGTCAGTGTTTAGTAAAGGACAAGAAGAGCCATGTCTAGGGAAATACAAA
>CM067354.1:63824227-63874227 GCA_034190875.2 Urechis unicinctus
GCAGATGGGTTGGAGTAGGGGAGAAAGCGTCTTGTGGATGTTGCTGTCACTTAGCCATAGGAATACAGGCAAAATGGACAGAGAGGCAGCTGTCAAGATGACTAACACATTAATAGCGCAATTTACATGGCATGCTGTGTCATCAAACAGTTATGCGTCACTTACTACTATGTTTTGTGCGTGTTCTCATAAGAAGTGTTTGATTAAACGACTTCTGCAACCGATGCACTGTACTTCAAAGATAGATTGATCTCTGGCAGTCTGGTGTGATTGATCAAATCACTCCCGAGCAATGTCAGACAACTGTTCTTTGCGAATGTACAATAACCAAGCAAATAAACGAATATTTAGTACACACGTGTTGTCTCAGGATGCTTTATTATCGTCTGCATTGAATTGCAAATCCATTCCCCGTGCAATAGAAGTAAAATCTGTATCAATCCGACAAGTGGACCATATAAGCTTTTCCTTCCTCGTCCGGGAACCGATGTCGCACGAGCTCTACAACACAATTTGGCCACGACATCAAACGTGTTTCGCTTCATTGGGTACACAATCATCGTTGCGGTAAGGAGCATTCACCGTACAAAAGTGTGATTATGGGACATCGTACACATATGGCTGCGAGTTAAGCACACTGAATAATCAGCGCTCTTTCGATGCAAAACAGCGGTATTTATATCGCAAACCACGTCTGCTTAATTGTATGCGATAATATGTGTTTTGCAAGACTTCATTTCCACGATTTACAAAGTCTGCTCAATTCTCGCAGCAATCGCTGGCACATATTGGACGAGCAAATGACGACAAGATAGAGGAGTAACTACAACGTACAGGGTAATGTGAATGAATTCTGATGAACATTAATAACATAAAAAGAAACTACACATATAAGTAACACTAAAAATACTCTTAACCAATATGATTAATGACGATCTAAATTAGGGTAATTGTAGTCGTTTCATTTATACTAAAGCTATGTGTAAAGCTGATGGAAATGATAACAAGTTTAAGTCAGACTTAATTGAGATTATTAGCAAATGAATTTGTCACAGTTCCGGCAAATCATTGTATTTTCATGACGGGTGTTTTTAGGCAAGCTGTTGAGCACCGGAATACATGTTTTAATGATTGGTAGGACCTATGCTAACCTGGCCATCTGCTTGCTCGAATTGAGAATATCTTTGCCACTTAGGCAGACAGAGAAGGTATATGTGTAGTAAGTGTTATTATCACAACCAGCACTTACGACCAGAAAGGGAATTTATTATATTGAACTACCTAAGAACGACATGCCGTAGTTTGCATCTGGACAACCAGGAGAAGTACATGCTTAAGTTTGCATCCGTCTTACCAAGAACACAACCCTGTCACTGATCAATTCAAGAGAAATAATGCCGCTATTGATGACCCTGGCTGATTGAATAGCCTTTGTTTAATTCAATTTTGTTTTTAACGGGACGTTATCGATAAAGCAAACATAGCACATGAGCGACAAGGTAAAATGATGACATTGGGTGTTGCAACTCGTTGTGGTCGGTATTGTCGTGCACATTGTCGTAAACAATATGAAAAAACTGTCTGCTAAATCAACAAGACAAATTGATCATCTGAGTTAAAACAAAGTCACCCCTACAAAAAACACAGGGCTAAATCTCTTACTGAATATTTATTGTTTGCAAGATAAGCATGATTGGCCGAACATATAAAACACCTGTACTCATCTACATAGTGTTACATCTACATGGTGTTGACAGAAAATAGAGATGGATGAGATTAAATCCTTGGCCGTTCTAATTGGTAGCTCATCTTGTATGCATACATAGTTTTAAATGGGCACGTCAGCACCTAGCTAATGTGTACAATAAAGGTTTACCATGCTGCTTAGTATTCCTACAATGAAATGATAAAATCAATCAAATACAGAGAGCTATCTTTTACTTATCTCCACATATAATGCATAGGCCTTGACTAATGTCAGTAAATGAGTCACAAAACTGGCATTGATGGCTATTTTTGGCGAGATTGAAATCACATATTTTGAATGTAATATAACAAATGAAAACACGGTTATGCAAAGCTACTATGATCAGTTTATCAGGGAATTAAAGGTACAACGGTAGGAATGAAGCAATTAAATTTCATATGGTCTTATACACAGGGTCTAGCAGTAGTGCTGTTTTATTAAAGTATGTGTGCATGCCATTATTATGTTGAGAGTATTATAAAACGCAGCTAGAGCAAAATGCATCCATTGCGTTAAGCTATTTATTAGGCTGCAGATGTCTCTGGTATTTAGAACAAATGTCAGTTGTTTTATATCTCCTTCACATTACGTTGACCATGACAGAACACCCGGTTTCTCACGATGGTAAGGACACAATGCACTAAACAGGGAATACACGGTACAAAGGTAGGTATGAAGCAATTAAATTTTATATGGTCTTATGCACAGGGTCTATTAAGACTGAATAAATCAGAGTAGAGCTAATTGTTATTATGACGTATATTGCTCTCCGTGTGGCAATATGGGGAATAACAAGGTGCCACATAATGAGACATCTGTTGGTTTTTTAAACGAAAAAGAAGACAGCTACTAATGCACTGAAAACGTGCCAAGTGCCTCCCTGTTAATGGCATCTTATACAGTACCGGATTCTCTGCTATTAAAATATGGCCAGGTCCGTTCGCGAATCAGGAACGATGATTGTTGATTGGCTTCGTGTTGGTTACTAGCTTCATTCTATCGATCATGCATGACTCCCTCAAAGAACAACATGCTTTCTTAGTCAGTGTTTAGTAAAGGACAAGAAGAGCCATGTCTAGGGAAATACAAATAAGAGTTCGCTTTGAACTGACGTGTTGAGTGACTTTGCAGTTTATTCATATAGTCTCCATGCGATTAACACTATCTCCCAGAGGAAGGGATAGAAATCTGATCTACCTGCTTCAATGATAAGCTAAGCAGCAAATATGAAACGGTAGCGAGGCAAAAGTCATGAAGGTTAGTGAAGATTTACCCAAACCAGATTAAGACGCTCCTGAAGCACATTGAGAAGCAGGAAGAAATGTAATCCTGGCAGCAGGGGTTAGTTTTTTAGGAAGGCGGAGGGATTCAGACTCAATGGCTGTGTTGGACCAAAGAAAGCATTACTGCAGCGGAGTTTGATCTAATGGTGATGAATGGGTTAATAACATATACGCTCCGTTTGAAGCTCGGCTTTGAGCAGTGATGACTTCATTATTGGCGAGGGTACTGATATGTTTTTGCACCACTGAAGTGCGTATGATACGAGCTGTTGATTTGGCATGGTCCATTTCAACGTGTGAGCCATACGATCCTACTTGCGATAAGTACTTGGCTCAGATTAACAGGTTTCTTACCAAATAAAAGCGTTTCCTTTAACAACATAAATCAAGATGACATTATGCTACGATTATCGAGTGTTTGATGATTGTGGTAAAGCAAAAGATAATACTCCAAAAGCCCAACAGAAAACGATGCTTTAGATTTACATAGCATTCAGCAGGGTAGCAATTTACTATGATGACGCTATTTTGCATTCCCTATCAAAACTAGATCAGTGATTTATACTATCATCTATGGATTATGGCAGCACATATCCCGAGGCAGTTCCACAAAATAACATGGACGGTGGCGTCTTCCTAAGCGTCGGAATCCTCGGGATGTTTGGAGTGAGTTATGTCGGATTGTGTCCCGAAGGCTTAGCATAATTTAGATGTTTGTAGGTCCATATTATCTGATGTGCGATGGTCTCTCGAGAAATTCAATAGCACGTTGAAGCGCATTCCTAAGAGGTTTAGAAGAATCGTCGACAGTGGCATCGACAAATCAACGGCGTGCTGTTTGAGTATCAGGGCGGGTGGCTCCTACGATTTATTACTCGGCACAAATCTCGGCTTCGCACAGCTTAATGGGATGGGTATCAATCATCCCTTAATGCATTAACAGCGACGAAATCGGGTCATTCTCACATTTAAGCACCTTGTCTGAATTACCCTAAAAAGCCCCAATTGAAAACACTGAGCATACTTAAAGTCTAAATGTTAAGCATTCATATAATTTGTAAGGAGCCGCCTACAGCTAAAGGGACAACGCCAAAAGCTCAGCATCACCAGGTTACATCTGATTTCATCCAACTTGCACTACACCCATTGTCGTGATCCTACTGCTAAACGTTGTCATTTGCCTTATTGAGAATAAGCATTAAGTCGATGACAGCACTCAAATAGGTTTCTTGTAAACGTGCTTTTTTGAGATTGTTCCCATATTCATTATCCCTGAACAACCAAAGAGAAGTTAAAAATATGCTATTTAGACCTTGTTACTTTCAAAGCTGCTTCCAAATACGGGTTGCACTGACTGTACCTCTGATACTACAGGATCTGCGATCGTCATTTACGGCAATTCATTTATGCATAGAATGGTATTGACCGTGCACTCGGTAAGACAGATGCAAACTACAGCATGTCATTCTTATGTGGTTGTTCATACATCCCATGATCATGAATGTCCGTTCTGATTGAGAGCGCTGATGATGATGACTTTGATTACACATGCACCCTCTCAGACTGCCCAAAAGGCAATGACATTCTCAGTTCGGACAAGCGACCCTCTAGGTTACCCGAATTACATCATTTATATCTCGAGCAACCGCCTTTAATAGTTCCGTTCCGATTCGACTAAACATCATCTGTGTTGACACACATAATCACAGAGAGTTAGGCAGAAGCGGATTTGCTGTACAAATATCGTGGTTTTGTATTGAGACAGCTCCGATTCTTCTGCGTGTTTCCCCCGTAGCCATATGTATGTGTGCTGTCTTGCAATCTCCTGGAATCAAATTAAGTTAGCCGTGTTTACTAGGGATTAGGCCGGTGATAATTAATAGGTTGGGTTCTACACAATCATGCGGCTGGTCGATATAAAGATGGAAGTGCGTTCCATACATGTATAGCTAGAAGTAATGCCTGATATGTCGGCGATTTGAGTCATTCTTCTCCGGTTTGCCTTCACATCTATGATATATGTAGGCGTGATGTATGTTTGGTGTGCTGCCGGAGTGGTCGCAACCAAACGCAAAGTAAGGTCAACTATGGACATCGGTTTAATCTGCTTGACACCCAACTATTCACGAAAATGACAACAAAATAGTGAGTAACGTGTAAAGTGCTTTCTAGTACCTACGCATTTCATATTCCTCAACAATAGTGGTGGTGAGCATTTTATCCTAAAAATGAACATATAAACACCAATATATATATATATGTATATATATATATATATATATATATATATATATATATATATATATATATATATATATATATATATATATATATATATATATATATATATAAAGAGGAAGAGAGGTAGATGAGAAGTATTTATATGAATGCATATTTCACAATAAATATTCACGGATAAAAGGAAATGGATATGTACACATGCATATATATATTTTAAATGCCTGTATATATGTTTACATGTATACATATATATATAATATATATATATATATATATATATATATATATGAATATATATATATATATAATATATATATATATATATATATATATATATTTATATATATATGTATATATGTATATATAAATGTATATATATATATATTTATATATATATATCTATATATTTGTATATATATTTATACATATATATATATACATACAAATGCATATATATACATACAAATGTTTACTTTAATACATATATATGCATATATATATATATATATATATATGTATTCATATATATATCCATATATATATATGTATATATATATATATATATAAATAAATATATGTACACATGTACGCATTGGTGTGTGTGTGCGTGTACTTGTCTGTGTGTGTGTGTGAATAGTTGTGTGTGTGAGTGAGTGTGTGTACTACAGTTCATTATAGATATCAACGGAATAGTAGTTAGATCACTATAACAGCCCCGTATCTACCACTGTGGTGGTAATGTACTGGATGTCAATTTGCCATTATAAACAAAAACCATCAGTAAGGTACCATCCATTCGAAGGTCATCTCCGAGACAATCCATGTTAGCACTGATTTCATCAAAAGCAGAGGTTGGAATTAATTGATATAATCAATCGACCTCTGTTGACATATCCTTGGACGTTGTTTTCCCCTCACTGGCCTACTAGTTCATCACTCAGGTAAATACTTGAGAGGAAATCTAATCAAGATACATATGCTTCCCTGTCATCGCAAATTCAACATAATTTAGACCTTTTGCTACTGGTAAAGATATTTGACTGGAGGACTCCCTGTTCACGCATGCAAGTATGCATGCATATATGTATGTATGTATGTATGTATGTATGTATGTATGTATGTATGTATGTATGTATGTATGTATGTATGTATGTATGTATGTATGTATGTATGTATGTATGTATGTATGTATGTGTATGTATGTATGTATGTATGTATGTATGTATGTATGTATGTATGTATGTGTATGTATGTATGTATGTATATGTATGTATGTATGTATGTATGTATGTATGTATGTATGTATGTATGTATGTATGTATGTATGTATGTATGTATGTATGTATGTATGTATGTATGTATGTATGTATGTATGTATGTATGTATGTATGTATGTATGTATGTATGTATGTATGTATGTATGTATGTATGTATGTATGTATGTATGTATGTATGGATGTATATATGTATGTATGCATGCATGTGTGTATGTATATATGTATGTATGTTTGCTTGCATGTATGTATGTATGTTTTTATGTACATTTCTAAGAGATTGTGCAGTACGCGTTCTTTGTTGGTTGCTCATACATCCAATGATTATAAATGCCCTTTCTGTTCTAGAGCACTGGTGGTAATGATAACATCCATCACACAATAGCTCTGTCAGACTGCCAAAATGTGTACATTGTACATGTACCACATACTGTGAATGCTCACTGCCGCTACGCCCATAACAGCAGATAAGGCGGACCATAGATCATTGATGACCATCTCTCCTTGACGATCAAGAGTGATCTTGCACATTGCAAACACCGTTCAAAGGCGGGGTTGGAAGGGAATCTCCGTAGATAACCATCCGGAACCGAGGCTCTATGATATCACGAGACTGACGTCACTGACAGAATTCAGCCTGACCATCTCTCCTGGACGATCAAGAGTGATCTTGCACATTGCAATCACCTGTTCTTCGACGGGTTGGAAGGGAATCTCCGTAGATAGACGGGTTTCCAGGCTCTATTGATATCACGAGACTGACGTCACGCCACAATAAGATACAGCCATACAAGCGAATAAGCAATCACCTGTCTTCGGTCATTTTGGTAATAGATATGCATGGGTTTCCACTCTTGAGTACATCTATAGTCGCCAAATAAATATTCCGCCTACAAGCAAAATATTGGCAGAGGTCAGCTTCTCATAGGATATTTGTGATTTCTTGTATTGACTTGTGACATAATAGTAATTTGTGATGTATACTGACATAATAAGTTGATACTGTAAAGTTTCCTGTTGCATGATACATGTGACTATTAAGAGTGGGAATGATGGCGGGACACAATACCATTATGGTCGAGAGACACCTGTTGCTACCTCAACACAAACCAACCCATCATAAAGGTATAACACGTCCATTACGGTACACCTTATGATATCAAAGTATACGATATGTTGTACGATATCACTTAAGAAGAAATTTAATACAGGCGGTGTGATGTAGGGCGCAGTGGTAAGATGTATCTTTTCCTTACTTCTTTACCACACATCTCATCCTGATGCCATGTGGCCTACCTGTGTTATAACGGGCATGTCATTTAGTACACATAGTATAAAGGTGTAACAGGCTATCATGTATGGTGAATATGAATTGGTCTTGATCTATATCTATTATGAGATTGTAACGCAGTTTCTCGCTTGGCAAAAGGCGAGCAATTACATTGAGAGAGAGAGTAGAAATTAAAGACTCTCTGAACCCTGCATTTAATGAGATGCAGATGGGGTGGAGTAGGGGAGAACGCGTCTTGTGGATGTTGCTGTCACTGAGCCATAGGTTACAGGCAAAATGGACAGAGAGGCAGCTGTCAAGATGACCAACACATTAATAGCGCAATTTACATGGCATGCTGTATCATCAAACAGTTATGCGTCACTTACTATGTTTTGTGCGTGTTTTTGATGAAACGACTTCTGCAACCGATGCACTGTACTTCAAAGATAGATTGATATCTGGCATTTCTGGTGTGATTGATCAAATCACTCCCGAATAATGTCAGACAACTATTCTTTGTGCTTGGCGAATGTACAATTTACCAAGCAAATAAACGAATATTTAGTACACACGTGTTGTCTCAGGGTGCTTTATTATCGTCTGCATTGAATTGCAAAACCATTGCCCATGTAATAGAAGTAAAATCTGTATCAGTAGTATAGAGAGTAGCGGTTCTGGCGCAGTATCCCTACTCTCTATACTACTGACCCTTGGCAGCTTATACAAGATTTTTGCTCCCCCAATGGCGCCTAGGACCCCCCAAAACGCCCTCATCAGACATCAGGATAGTGTACATCGTATGGCGCAAACCAACGTACTCCTTGATGGGCACGCCAGCGCACTCATCCTTCATCTTACCCAGAACCTTTTTGTTTTTGTCACTGTGCAGGGCATGAGAAGGGTCAAAGTTACTAGTGTCAAAAAGATGCCCATCCTCCCTCATATCAGTACACACGTCAGATGTACGGATCTCGAGAAGCAGCGAGTCCGTGTCTGTGTATAGCAGGCCAAGGTTGTTGCCATATCTGGGCTTCATGGTGTTATAATAAAAGTCACACATCAAGTGCTTTGAAAGATCTAGAATGCACATGCCCACATACACCGGACGGTTTAAGACTAAACGGGTCTTGTGCATATGCAGGGCAGCCAGATCATCGTCAAACAGTTTTTGTCGAGCATAGGCGGGGCTGGCCACAAGCCTCCGTATTTTTTCTTTTTCCGATGAGCGCACAATCTTAACGTCGACTTGCCTGCGGAGGTTCTCCATAGTCTTGCCAAACACAGAGTTGTTCATCAGCTTATACAAGTCCTTCTCAAAGTCGTTGATCTGTATTCATCCTAATGTAAGGCTCCATCCAGGGACTATGGTCAAAGACAAGTGCACGATGAATCTTGGTAAGTCTCATCCCCAAGGACAGATAAAGCTTGAGGTTCCTGTAGTGTACCACATACTTCTCCTTATTCCACAGAATGGGCACCAGCTTTTCACCTCCAATTGCGGTGCTTCACAATGCACCTCGGAGATCCTTCTGGTAGTCTGACAACCACTCGTTTTGCACAAGAAGTCGCTCCGGCGCTAGGGGGTAATCGTTGTGTTCGTCATGAAGCGCAGCAGGATATTCCAAGTCAACCTCAAGTATATACCCCGTTTCATCATCATCGTGATGGTCCTGGATCTCTGTGTTCTAAGGCTGATCCACCCACTCAATACCCGAAGTAGGTAGGGCTTGACATACAGGTTGTTGGCATCGAGGAACTGGATGTAGCTCGCTGGCTTATCCTGCTCAAAGCCCTCCGCGTATGGGTTGTTCACTTTATCGTGGCGATGTGATACCATGCTTATCCCACCGCGCAGCCCCTTCTCAATAAAAAAGGTGCTTGTCATAATCGGAGAGAAGCTCGAGTTCCACCCCTGTGCTCTTAAGAAGAGCATCCCAGGACAAACTTGGGCTGGTATAGTAGTGGGCCAGATCCAACCCGTACTGCTTAAGACAGGTTTTCTGGGATGTTTCAAACACATTGGCCAGGAGCAGTACATCGGTGCATAAGTAAAGGTCATGGTAGTCCCCCATGTTTTTACTACCGAACGCGTTTCAGACTTTCTGGGCGTGTTCATAGTCTGCAGCAGATATACCCGGCTAAGAGAGGGATACACACCCGTACGCAGCAGCAAGCGCCGCTTCGTTTCATCTGGCTCATATTCCGCCGTCACAGCAAAGGCATTTGGGTTGTTAGCAGACACCAGCTTGTCGAGCGTGTCTAGGAGGAACTGTGAGCTGTCAATGAAGCGCAACTGTCCGACTGACAGGGAGATATACTTCTCCATGTTATTGGGGATGCAGTGGATATTCCCCTCCACTTGCTCACGGCCTGCATCTATATATGGGAGTCATAGCCCCGCAGGAAGCGGAAGCTTCACTGTGAGCGACTCAAAGTCAGCATAGATAACATAGGGGGTAGCAAGCTGTTTCTGCCAGTTCTGGAAGGATAATATGTTCTTCCCTTCCCTAGGCATGTTAACTCGCACAGCTGTCTGCCCGATACCCATGCACTCAGGTTTGTGCGCCAGGAGCAGTTTCTCAGTGGTGTATCCATGCAAGCATCGCTCGCAGAAGAACTTGCGATGCTCGTACTTACTCTGGTCATACAGTAGGCGGTTCATGTCTTTGATCTGCGTGTAATGAAACCTGCCGTCCTCCTCAATCAGCATGAGGTTTATATATGGACCAGGCTGTTTGCTGATATGGTGAACGATGGTGGCCTTTCCATCCTAGCCAAAGACATTCAACCCACCTACCTTAGCATGTTTTTCTATCTTCTCAATCTGTGAGATAGGTGTTGGATAGTCCACGCCTTTTCCTTCTAAGAGTCTTAAGAGTGGCTTAATGTTATATTTTGATGGTTGCTGCGAGTCGCTTCAATAGAATATAGAATGCAGTGTGGGTCGTTTTTGTGTTTTTACGTTTCTAATTGCCTTCATCACTGCCAGCTTTCTCGGCAGTTTCAGGTAGGAGCCACCTTTCAATGGCTGGTAGTTGGCAATATCAATCCCCAGAGTTGTGACAGACTCAAATTCCCAACCGGAACCTGTATTGGTCCACTTCTCTAACCGCTCTTGCATATTAGCATTACACAGGTCCAGCGCATCGTTAATATCTTCTGAGGAGAGAATAACATGCTGCTTATTACGCAATACAGGCTCTTCATACTCAGTGCTGCCATCATCGGTGTGCTTGCAAAGTGTTACCTTCACGGCAAAATGACATTTGAGCCCACCCAGCTCTTTCAGCTCACCAGTCAAAACTTTACGCAACTTAGAGCCCATGTCCTTGAAGAACACCATAAGGTCTGAGCCAAGGCGGTGAACCTCAGGAACGTTCATCACCCATCCACGCAAATAGTTTTTAACAGCCCACTTAGTCTTCTTGAACTTAAGACGTGGTGGGGGGACTAGAGATTAGGTTGAGGGGACTGGGGATTGCGGGGCGGGGACTAGTGTGCGCGAGACAGGGGCAGGTGTGCACGGCGCAGGGGCGGAGACAGGGATGCGTGCCACTCCAGCCCTTAATCTAGCAAATATCTCCTTGTATGTACGGTCAAATTCATTACGCTTTTCAAGTGCATGGAGTGCAACCTTAGAGCGTGGGTAAGGTGGCTTAAAACCGTGAATTGAAACATAATCGTTTTGGGCTTTACGTGCTTGCTGATTATGAGTCATGTTTAATATACAAATCCATATCTCGATACAGTCACGCCTGACTGATACTCCATGTTTTGCTATCAGCTGTTTCACTGCTCCCATAAACTCCCGTCCGGGGTCGACCTAGGCCAATGCAGCTTAGGCCAATGCAGCGGTCCTCTCAAGTGCACCTGCGACCTCTTTAGCCTCTTTTTTACTCAATGACTCAGCTGTCGTGTAACGCGAGGCCATATCCACCAACGTTAGGGCATACTTGTACAACGTCATGAGGAAGAAATAAGAGATCGGCTTGGTGAACCTCATTAGGGACAGGGACATCAAACTTTGGCCTGGGAATGTGTTTTGGCACTGGCAGGTAGATTTGCCATATAGCTTGCTTTGTTAGCCAACCCCTGGCAACTTCCTCAGAAACCCTAGCTTCTGTTGCAAGCTTCTTGATAGCTGTAATGCTTTTCCAATAGCCCTTAGGACTATAGCAGATCTTCTGCATGCGCCGATCCATACAAAGTAAACGCCCGAGTCCCCAAATGACCTACTTGGCAAGCCTGTATGCAACCAGTCCAGTCGCAGCCATACCCAGTATAATGAACGCCACCTCAGGCTCTTTTTGACCATCTGAGGGCTCGTAGAAGTCTGAAAGCTGCAGCTCCAAGCCCAGCGGGTCAACGGTTTTACCCGTAATCAGGGAGTATTCATGCATAGCCTCATCCGCATCCCAAAAAATATGCTCGGCATGTCCCTGGCGGCGCAGTTGCTCATTGACGAAGTCTAAACGCTCAGTTCGCTTCTTGGCTTATGCTGCCTGAGCAGATTGAAGCTGCTCATTTGACATATCATGGCGTTTACGTTCCGCTTCCACTTGGCTGCCTCGTTATTTAAAGAATAAAAGTTGCTCCCAGAGAATGCAACGGCGTTAACAAGAGCGCCTCCGACAAGCAGCGAAATTGTGGCCATTACTTCAGTATATCAACTGGTAAGATTCTTTGTTTAATTAACATATCCTTTGTTGCCATGGCTAGTGATACATCGGCAACAGCCATAGCCAGGTCCCGTGGGGTAAAATCAAGACATGGCAGCCCACCACTCAGAGCCATCTTAGCAAGCTTGGCATAACCTATTGAAATACCGGAAACAACTGCACCATGGTACAGAGCGTTGACGAGCATTTTTCCATCAGTAATTGGTGTTGTCATCTTATTCCATGTAAAACGGATCCTTTAAATGAGCGTACAGAGGCTTTTGTACCACAACCTGTTTAGGGCGTGAGGCTAGTTTCTGCCTGTAGCAATAGAATGCTAGTCCGAAAACCCCAACGCCTCTGACAACTACAGGCGCAGCCCATGTTGGCCACGCCCACCTTTCCAGAGGCTTGCTCGTTGATATTGGCTCGACAGATTCGTCTCTAGCATCTGTAAGCGCTGCCTTAGCCTCTTGGTGCTTTATCAGAAGCTTATTTTGGTTGGCTTTTTAAGCTGCAGCTCCCTTTCGTCCTGCCACAACACTTTTAGCGTTTTTTGTAGTGGTCACTGACGTTATCTCCATCGGTGTTGTCCCCCCTTGATTCGTGTTCGTTTCTTCCATGTTTACTTACTAAATTTATTTGTCCAATTGACAGCTCTTACTAAGCACCTGTTATAGCGGAGTTAAGCACCTGTTATAGCCGAGTTAAGCACCTGTTATAGCAGAGTTAAGCACATGCTATAGCGGAGTTAAGCACATACCATAGCACGGAAGTGGTGTCTTCCTCTCCACCGGCCCCTGTTGATTCGGTGCTTGTTTTTCCAGTGCTTAACTGTTGTTAAAGCTGCGGTTAATGGAGCTAAAACATACCATAGTGATGATAAAGATCACAAGTGGCAGGGCTTAGCGGGTCAGTATCGAGGTCTGTAATTAGCTTTGGCTGGTGTTCTGGTGGGATTGGTAGAAACATACAAGCAATACCTGAGTATAGCTGTAGCACTGTTTGACCTAGAGTGCGCGTCATGCTAGTGCCTAGCCGAGCCGCTTATCTCACATACAGCTTTATGATCTCTTCATCAGACATTGATTCAACATGGTCAATTGCAAGCGCTTCAAACCAAGGTACTGACGGGCCTGACCGCCGGCTATGATGGCAGCAAGACTATCTCTCTTAGAAGACATATCTACATTTCCAGTGCAAATAGGTTCCGCTCCCCCAGACTTTGTCTTCACTAAGCTAGTCATGTCCTGTCCAAGGAGTTTATCTATAATGGTATCAGGATCCATGAATATACGTAAACGCCTTTGAGCTTTAAAATACTGCACCGCTACCCAGATGAAGAAACCTAAATTGGTTACTGAGGCAGCGGCTGTTATCAAGGCCAATATCACTTCAATCGACGGCATATGCAGTAGGTTGATCAGTCTTCAACAGCAGTTTTGCGTGCTTGGTCTTTTCTAGTAGTTGGCGTACTGTGGCACGTTCCTCCTTTGTTGGAATTACATCATTTTCAAACGGTCCTTGGTGTGAAAGAGCACCATCCAGCGAGTCTGCTCACGTGAGTCCTTCAGCAGATAGTTGTACTTTTGGGTGAGGACCCGGACACTTTGCTGTGCATGGCGGCCACTAAAAGCCAGTTCGGATAGCATGTCTCTCTTCTTGGTTAGGGCCTTTGTTGCCAAACAATCATCAATAATGTACAGGGTTGGCTCGCCCTTAAGAAAATTGGTAGAAAGCCCTCAGGTGGTCATGGAGCCCCTCCCCAGGATAAAAGACGTAGACCTCTGAATCATCCCACACCCATGACCGCGACTGATAGGCCTCCTTGAAACGTATGGTGGATAACAATATTTTCGAAGGCGCCGAAGAAGAGCCCTTTAAGCAGGTCGAGGATGAACACGGTTTTCCCACATCCTGTCTGCCCACAAACAATAGCCGAACTGGGACCATCTGAAAATGTAAACTGTGCATCCATTACAATATACATATAAACGTTCAATGCACCGTCTGCCTTTGCTTTTTGGTAATCTGTATGGTAATACCCTCAGACGCATTCTCCACGGCCCTACCACTACTGTGCAGCTGGTCGTCATCACTCGTCCTTAAGTCAAGCCACAGAGCATACTTACTTGTTAGGTACTCACCTAGGGAAACGGCCGACAATGCCAAGTCTTCAAGTTACTGCAAAGGCCTTCTTCATCTCATCCCACTGCTGACTGGAAGTAGGAGCAGATGTATATAGTATAGAGGCCCTGGGTAACCTCTTCACAATACACAAATGCAGTGGCACTTGACAACTCGAGCACCTGCATTGTCATACCCAGATGCAATCTTAGTATGATAACTTCATGCTATATAAGGATTAGAGCTTGAGCGTAGCACAAATATGGGTGTTCACAACAAAAATATTTTATCACTCTCTAGAGCGCTAAATTGAGGATGCCGCTTGGATAGACTGCCTCTCCCAATACATGGTTAAAATGGGTTGTTTTAAATTTTTTTAGATTTCTGGTAATTACATTGGCAGCGACTAATTAGCTTAAATATGCTTTGTTCACCCCAAACATAGTGGCCCAAGCTGTGCGAATCATAGCATGCACACTAATCATATATGAACGCTATGAATCACAGCCGCCAATCATAACGTGCACATATGAATCAGCATATTGAACAAACGAGGGTATAAGGTATAGAAATGAACACAGAAGAGCGTATTACTGAGCTTGAGGTAGGTGTAAAGGAGTTGATATAAGATACAGAGTATATGAAAGACGAAAAAATAGATCTGGAGTGCAAACTGAGTGATATGGAGACTAAGTATGATGACCTTGTGGAGCTGCAGGACATGGTGAGAGATCTGGAGGTTAAGAACAATGATATTATGGTGCGAATGGAACACCTAGATGACCTTGTAAGAAGGTTGTGATCGGCACACTAGTTTACCAATAAACAAGCCCCTCGGCCCCGTTTGGGGGTCGGGTCCGAGGCGCCCTTAGGTTGAGCAAAAATCTTGTATAAGCTGCCAAGGGTCAGTAGTATAGAGAATAGGGGTACTGCGCCAGAACCGCTACTCTCTATACTACTGTATCAATCCCAGAAGTGGACCATATAAGCTTATTCTTCCTCGTTCTACAACACAATTTGGCCACAACATCAAACGTGTTTCGCTTCATTGGGTACACAATCAGCGTTGCGGCAAGGAACATTCACCGTACAAAAGTGTGATTAAGGGATATCGTACACATATGGCTGCGAGTTAAGCACACAGAAGAATCAGCGCTCTCTCGATGCAAAACAGCGGTATTTATATCGCAAGATTAATTGTAAGTGTTAATACATGTTTTGCAAGATTTTATTTCCACGATTTGAAATAAAACAATATTGAATGCATTTTGCCCAAATGAGAGAACATACGCAACAGATGAACGTCAAATGCAGGTTGCGTAATCCATCATTTATAACAATTGTCATACCAACGGCATACCACAGACGTTCAATCGTAGACAACCTGGAGCAATGTTCCAATCAGCAAGCAAAACATTACGAAGTGTGCTCAATTCTCGCAACAAGCGCCAGCACATATTGGACGAGCAATTGACCATGAGATAGAGGAGTAACTACAACGTACAGGGTGATGTGAATGAATTCTGATGAACATCAATGACAAATAACCGTGGTATTTAAGTACCACCAAAAATACTCTCAATCAATGATACTTTAAATTAAGGTAATGGTAGTCGTTTCATTATTCCTATAGCTTCTTGTGTACAGCTGATGGAAAAGAAAACAAGTTTAAGTCAGACTTAATTGATATTTATTTGTCACAGTTCTGTCAAATCATTGTACTTTCATGACGGGTGTTATTGGACGATTTGTTGAGCACCGGAATAAATGTTTTAACGATATATAGGACTTATGCTAACCTGGCCATCTGCTTGCTCGAATTGAGAATATCTTTGCCACTTAGGCAGACTGAGTGTATGTGTAGTAAGTGTTATTATCACAACCAGCGCTTACGACCAGAAAGGGAATTTATGATATTGAACTACCTAAGAACGACATGCCGTAGTTTGCATTTGTCTTACCAAGTGCACATGTGTAATCAAAGCGCGCTCAATCAGAAGGATCATGTATGATCATGGAATTTATGGACAAGAACATACTTAAGTTACCATCTGTCTTACCAAGAACACAGCCATTGCAATTCTGCATATCTCGATCGCTAATTCGCCAGAGAGACCCTAATTGGAAAGAGCAGTGGAAGTAACAAAGGTCTAAATGGTATATAACTTCTTTTGGGTGGCTCAGAGGTAATGAAAATTGGGACAATCTCCATAAAACGCATTGACCCTATAAGCCTGTTTGAGATCAATCATCTATTTAATGCTCATCCTTGGCTCGAGTGGCGGAGAGTCTATTGTGGAATATTCATCAATAATGCTGACACCACACGCTCTGCGGACAATATGTGTACTCCAGCACTTGATATTTGACTTACGAGTGATAGTGATATTCCCAGGGTTGACAACAGCAGCATAATTAGAAACTTTACATAAATATCTGTGATCGCTTCAACTTAGTCTTGTGCGACTTACCTGCCATGCAGTTTTATAATCATCCGTCAAAAAGCATCCACCTTAATATGGCGACGACTGGCCAGCTATGTTCGTGGTATCATGCAAATGACAACGTTTAGCAGTAGGTTCACGACAATGGATGTCGTGCAAGGGGGCTGTAATCAGATGTAACCTGGTGATGCTGGGCTTTGGGCGTTGTCCTTTGGCCATCTGCTTATCCTTTCATCTACGCTACTGTAGGGTTCTTTGAGGGTAGTTCACGCAGTCAATGTACTTAAATGTGAGAATACCCCGATTCCGCCGCTGTACAATGCAGTTATGATAAAGGATGATACCCATCCCATTAAGCTGTGTGAAGCTGGGATTGGTGCCGAGTAATAAATCGTAGGAGCCCCCCGCCCTGATACTCAAACAGCATGCCGTTAATTTGTCGATGCCACTGTCGACGATTCTTCTAAACCTCGTAGGAACGCGCTTCAACGTCTTATTGAATTTCTAGAGAGACCAACGCACATCAGATGAAATAGACCCACATACAACTGAATGGTTCTGGGCCTTTTAGACACAATCCAACATAAATCACTCCAAACATCCCGAGGATTCCGACACAGAAGATGACGCCGCTAGAGTCTCTGCCAATGTTTCTGGGTTTTTGTTAATTTGTGGCACTGCCTCGGGATATGTGCTTCTATAATCTATCTATTGTAGGATAAAGCAATCATCTATTTTAGATAGGGAATGAATGGCGTCAGCATAACACATGGCTGCCTTCGGGACGCAATGTAAAGCTAATACATTTTCTTCAGTGGGCCATTTGGAGTGGCATCTTTGCTAATTACACAATCTTCGATCAATCCATACACCGCTATCCCGATAACTCTCGCCAATCCGGATCCATAAACTGGAGCCGCCAGTTAAGTGAATGCACGAGTTAGCGTCATCCGCCTTTTTTGGGCGGGATATGAAATAAAAATTAATTCTATTATATCAATTTTAGTTATATATCATAGTCGATGGGCTGGTTTATATTCCCCATCCCCTACCAAACGTTTTCTCACCTTATTCTCACGTTATTCCCGTGGCGTTACCACCTCGCCCAGGGAAACTTGTTGTGAAAAAGCTCTTTTGCAAATGGCGGATGTCAATAAGACCACCGTTTTTGTTCCTTTTTTGTTAATATAACTAGTTATTTTTGGCTTAAAAAGCGGGTTCAAGACATGAGCGTGAGTTACGCAGATTCGCGAGTAATCGCGACGCGATTTACCGATGTAGACCTGTACTTCTGTTCTACGATCTAAATCTAATCGCATCACTTCGCATTTTTACATTATGATTATAGCATAAGGCAATCTTGATAAATGAGACCCACCCAATGTTATTATTTAACAAGGATTCATTGTGGTAAGAAGTTTGTAAATATCAGCCAAGTACTTATCACAAGCAGGATCGTACAGCGCACGCGTTGAAATACCCAATAAACGGCTTCGCGTCGAGCTATTTAGGAACGTGTAGCCTCAGCAAGGAATTTAGTCATCTATGTATGTATGTATGTATGTATGTATGTATGTATGTATGTATGTATGTATGTATGTATGTATGTATGTATGTATGTATGTATGTATGTATGTATGTATGTATGTATGTATGTATGTATGTATGTATGTATGTATGTATGTATGTATGTATGTATGTATGTATGTATGTATGTGTATGTATATATGTATGTATGTATGTATGTATGTATGTATGTATGTATGTATGTATGTATGTATGTATGTATGTATGTATGTGTGTATGTATGTATGTATGTATGTATGTATGTATGTATGTATGTATGTATGTATGTATGTGCATGCATGCATGCATGTATGCATGTATGTATGTATGTATGTATGTATGTATGTATGTATGTATGTATGTATGTGTATGTATGTATGTATGTATGTATGTTGTATGTATGTGTGTATGTAAGTATGTATGTACGTGTGTGTTTTTGCTAGCCAATAGTTTGTATGGTTTTCAATTATTATTAATACTATTCTACTACCATACGCGTTACGGGCAGACATCAGAAGCTGCGGAACTGCTTATAGTCATTACAAACTTGACATAAGTACTAATGATAGCTATGTCTTAGTCGTGTGCATCTTATTAATAGATGTCGTAAAACTTGAGGTGTTGCATCATAGGTAAACCGGTGTTATTGGGCTTTGAGCGTTGCTCCGTTAACTGATGGCGTTCTTGTAATTATAAGAATGTTAATCATTATGAGCTTTGTTGAATTCAGCTTTGGATTAGGCTTTTTTGAGGAAACTTAATACAATTTACCTTAATGTGAGTATTCGCTGATTCACTCCACTGATTGACAGAAGTCATGTGTTCTTGCATACTACTGCAGGTGTTCCTCCTCTACTGAAACCATGAATATATTAGTTATCATATATACATCAGAAACTAACCCATCCGACCCCGCCCCACGCAGCTCTTGAATGAGTGTAGACTAAGATGAAGTACACAATGAAGAGGGCGCGGCTTTAACCTCGCTATCTCCAAGCTTTCAAGGGCATAGATGTTTAAAAGTAACAAAATGAAAACTAAAAATAAGTGAAGAATCAAAGGGAAACATGATGTGTTGTCAATGACAACTGGTCTGTGCTCTGTTGTAACATGATGTATCGTTAATGACAACTGGTCTGTCCTCTGATGTAACATGATGTGTCGTCAATGACAACTGGTCTGTCCTCTGATGTAACATGATGTGTCGTCAATGACAACTGGTCTGTCCTCTGCAGTTCGGACATGATGTACTATCGAGCAAAACGGAATCATGGCAACTCAATTGGATACTAGGAATTCAGCCAATTGTCATCATGAATGTCGTTTGCTTGAAAGATATCCCCGAATCCGTGTTGTCTGTGTGCTTAACTCTCACAGCATGTATATGTTTATTGAAACCCTCCTTTTCCATGGCGCAGTTACCAGTGAGTGACTCACAACTTCCCTCAAGTCCCAGACGCTTCTTTGCACATATCGCCCCACGAACACACGGAAATGCTTTTAGGCTTCGTGCGATGTAATTGGATCGAGATGGCTATCCTATAATATACTCAGTTGGCCGTTATGAGGTTGTTGTGTCTACCTTTTGTAATAGGAAAACATTACGCGCAGCGAAAGCTTTACCAAAGATTGTAACGCCTTGGTAAAGCCGAGAGTGAAACATACTTATCCCTCTTTCTCTTTCCCTCTACCCATCTCTCTCTTTCTCTCTCTCTCTTTCTCTCTCTCTCTCTCTCTCTCTCTCTCTCTCTCTCTCTCTCTCTCTCTCTCTCTCTCTCTCTCTCTCTCTCTCTCTCTCTCTCTCTCTCTCTCTCTCTCTCTCTCTCTCTCTCTCTCTAGCTATCTCTATCTCTCTCTCTCTCTCTATCTATCTATCTATCTATCTATCTCTCTATCTCTATCTATCTCTATCTATCTATCTCTCTCTAGCTATCTCTCTTCATTTCTATCTCTTTCAATTACACTCACTACCCCTCTCTCCCACTTATATCTCACCTATGGCAAATGGTTCACTATGCCAGCATTGTAACATAAAATATACGATAGACAATCAAAGGTCCCTATATCTAACGCCGTGGATTGTATGAGTGGAAGGGAAAATTACATAACCAATGAAGCACCATTGGATTCCAACTCGTGTTGATTGCAAATGGGGTTCTTGTGACTAACCCGTTTGGTCCTGATTACATCAAGATGAGAGGTTGGAATTGCCTGGTATAATCAATCGACTGGTGCTAAAATGCCCTTGGATTTTCTTGACAATGGCATTGTTACAAATAATTCATTAACTGGTCTTCATATTCATCATTCAGTTATAATCCGTCGAGGACCAAAGACTCGGATGCAGAATATGATCAAGATACATTAGCGTCCTTGTTAGGTTCTTGGTATTGGTAATTCAACAAAGACATGTCTATCACATCATCAAGATATTTTGCTGAAGGTTTAAGTACTGGAGGCTGAACCAGAGAACATCCGGAAGCATCCGGCTGGTTGCTTCTGTGTTAATGTACACCGACCAAGCGAATTGTTTTTCTTAAAACGAACCTACAGTCTGACGTATTCATCATAGTCAACCTTTACCAAACATCAAATAACAATATAGGAACTGGGAGCCATTATCGTGACCTTTGACCTGTTGTGGGAACGTAAAACAAGTGAAGAATCCATTGCTAGTGTCAACATCAGATCCGCACGACAAGCTATTATACCCCATGTTGCACCATCTTACAGACTGCGAAATAGAGGGAGCCCGGGAGCCTGATGTGCATAAAAACCTCCCCGGGATCACAGTTCTACCAAGTAAAGAACCCCCAAGCCAAAGCTTTACGATTATTATCTTGGAGCATAAGTAAGCATTCCTCTGATTGGCCTACCGGGTTCGTGTACAAAACAATTGTTCTGATTAGCTGTCGTAATGTCGCCTTGGCAACGCTGACAAAATGATAGTTTACGGAACTACACGAACCACTTTTTAATACTGGGTGCGCTCGATTGGTCTCGGATGGCTACAATTACCAAGAACTTTCCCTGCTATTATCGTCATCTATGGACACTGATCAATGTTTATGATCAACATGATAGTCACCTATTTCGAGCAATGAATAGATTGGATAGAGCGCAGTATACATTGATAATAATAATAGTAATAATAACGATAGTTACTGCATTACTACGTCTACATGCACGTCTTAAATTGATTATCAGGGGTAGGACCAACAGGGGATTCATGACAACTTTACTGGCATTTAGCTGGGAAACTAGGTTTAATTCCAAACGTGTTACGCAATATTAGGACGGTGCGCAATCAGCGTAAAGGCAAGGAGCATTCACCGTACAAAAGTATGATTAAGGCACATCGTACACACATGGCTGCGAGTAAAGCACGCAGAAGAATCAGCGCTCTCTCGATGCAAAATAGCGGTATTTTTACCGCAAATCCACGTCTGCTTAATTGTATGCGATAATATGTGTTTCGTAAGATTTTATTTCCACGATTAGAAATAAATCAATAACGATTGAATTTTGAACATACGCAGCAGATTAACGTCAAATGCAGGTTGTGTAAACTAACATTTATACCACTTGTTATATATATCACCGGCTTACCATAAAAGTTCAATCGTAGACAACCAGGATCATTTTATAGAAATGTTCCAATGCGCAAGCAAAACACTTACGAAGTGCACTCAATTCTCGCAACAAGCGCCGGCACATATTGGACGAGCAAGTGATGATGATATAGAGGAGTAACAACAACCTACAGGGTAATGTGAATAAATTATGATGAACATTAATAACAAATAACCGTTATGCGATTCGAAGTATTTAAGTACTACAAAAAATACTCTTACTCAATAATATCAATGGTAATGGTAGTCGTTTCATTATTCCTATAGCTTCTTGTGTACAGCTGATGGAAAAGAAAAGAAATTGTAGGCAGACTTGATTGATATTATTTGCAAATTACTTTGTCAAAGTACCGGCAAATCATTGTACTTTCATGACGGGTGTTATTGGACGATTTGTTGAGCACCGGAATAGATGTTTTAACGATTGGTAGGGCTCATGGCCATCTGCTTGCTCGAATTGAGAATATCTTTGCCGTTTAGGCAGACTGAGTGTAGGTGTAGTAAGTGTTATTATCACAACCAGCGCTTACGACCAGAAAGGGAATTTATGATATTGAACTACCTAAGAACGACATGCCGTAGTTTGTATCTGTCTTACCAAGTGCACATGTGTTATCAAATCGCTCCCAATCAGAGAGGGACGTGTATGATCATGGAATGTATGCACACGTAAGAAGGACATGCATCTGTCTTACCAAGAACACAAATCCTGTATTATCAGAAGTTCCGTCAGAGGAGTCCCAGATGGAAACGGCTGTGAAAGTAACAAAGGTCTAAATGGTATATAACTTCTTTTGGGTGGATCAGATGTAATGAAAACGGGGACAATCTCCATAAAGCGCATTGACTATAAGCCTATTTAAGCCCAGTCATCTACTTAATGCTCATCCTGGGCTCGAGTGGCGGAGAGTCTATTGTGGAATATTCATCAATAATGCTGACACCACACGCTCTGCGGACAATATGTATACACCAGCACTTGATATTTGACATAAGGATTTACAAATACTGCAACTGTTATGAAGTTAATGAAGAGCCACACAAGAGATTCATGAATGAAGTGATATCGCCAAGATGATCGATGTGGACAGCGTCCAAGAAGAAACAATTGAGCCACCGGGTCAATTTTAATGCACGGCTAGTGGATGCCTTTATATATTGCCCACTGGTGATGCTTATGAGTGATGGTGATATTTCCAGGGTAGACAACAGCAAATGCAGTTTTATAATCATCCGTCAAATAGCATCCACCTTAATATGACGACGACTGGCCAGCTATGTTCGTGGTATCATGCAAATGACAACGTTTAGCAGTAGGTTCAAGACAATGGATGTCGTGCAAGGGGGCTGTAATCAGATGTAACCTGGTGATGCTGGGCTTTGGGCGTTGTCCTTTGGCCATCTGCTTATCCCTTCATCTACGCTACTGTAGTTTTATGAATTAGGGTTCTTTGAGGGTGATTCAGGCAGGCAATGTTCCAATGTCGAGAATACTTCTAAACCTCTTAGACACACTCTTCAAAGAACTATTAAATTTCTCGAAAGACCATCTCAGACCAGACAATATGGACCCAGATACAATTAACTAATTCCGACACAGAAGAAGACGCCGCTAGAGTCTCTGATAATGTTTCGGGTTTTATGTTAATTTGTGGCACTGCCTCGAGATATGTGCTTCTATAATCCATCTATTGTAGGATAAATGATTGATCTACGTTAGATAGGGAATAAATGGCGTCAGCATAATACATGGCTGCCCTCCGGGACGCACTGTATCTCAAATGAATCTTCTTCAGTAAGCATCTTTGCTTACAACACAAACTTCAAATCAATCCATACAGCGCTATCCTGATAACTCGCGCCAATCCGGTTCCTTAAATTGGAGCTTCGAGTTGAATGAATACGCGAGTTAGCGAATGTGGGTCGAAAGTAGTGCCCCTAGCGAACCGAGGGAAAACTAGCTTGGTGCATCATCCGCCTTTTTTGCGGGTTAATCTTGTCAGTAGAATTATTATACGGATGAGAAATAAAAATGAATTTTATCATCTTGATTTTAATAGAGATAATGGTCGAAGGGAAATGCCAAATGAGATGATTTCATTAGCTTGTGGGGTGGTTTATATTCGCCTCCAGCGCCAAACGTTTTCTCACGTTATTCTCACCTTATTCCCGTGGCGTCAACACCTCGCCCAGGGAAGCTTGTTGTGAAAGAGTGCTTTTGCGAATGGCGGATGTCAATAAGACTACCGTTTTTCTTCCTCTTTTGTTAATATAACTCGCTATTTTTGCTTTAAAAAACCTGAGCGCGAATTATGCAGATTCGCCAGTGAATCTGCGATTCGCGAGTTATCGGGGTAGACCTGTATTTCTCTTATGCGATCAAAACCTAATCACACTATGACATAACTTAGCATTTTTATATTATGATTAAAGCATAAGACAATCTTGATAAATGAGACCCACCCAATGTTAATATTGGCAATGCTTTATTGCGATAAGAAGTTTGTAAATCTCAGCTAAGTACTTATCACAAGTAAGATCGTACATCGAGCTATTTAGCGAAGTGTAGCCTCATCAAGATGTCGTAAAACTTGGGGTCTTACCTCGTATGTAAGCTAGTGTTATTGGGCATTGGGCATTATTCATTTAGCTGGTGGCGTTTCCAGTTATCTTATCTTCTATAATTCAGCTTTTGAATATGCTTTCTTTAAGGAAACTTAAATAAATTTGCGTCAATGTGAGTATTCGCTGATTCAATCCATTGATTAACAGAAGTCATGTGCTCTTACATACAACTGCAAGTGCTCCTCCTCTACTGAAACCATGAATATATTAGTTATCATATATACATCAGAAACTAACCCATCCGACCCCGCCCCACGCAGCTCATTAATGGGTGTAGACTAAGATAAAGCACAATGAAGAGGGCGCGGCTTTAACCTCTCAATCTCCAAGCTTTCAAGGGCATGGATATTCAAAAGTAACAAAATGAAAACTATAAGTAAGTGAAGGATCAAAGGGAAACATGATATGTCGTCAATGACAACTGGTTTGTCCTCTGATAAAACATGATGTGTCGTCAATGACAACTGGTTTGTCCTCTGCAGTTCGGTCAAACCCATGATGTATTATCGAGCAAAACGGAATCGGAGTCATGACAACTCTCTGTGAATTCAGCTGATTGTCATCATGATCTTCGTTTGTTTGAAAGATATCCCCAAATCTCGGTGGTCTATGTGCTTAACTCTCACAACATGCATATGTTATTTGAAACCCTCCTTTTCCATTGCGCAGTTACCAGTGAGTGACTAACAACTTCCCTCAAGTCCCAGACGCTTCTTAGCACATATTGCCCCACGAACACACGGAAATGCTTTTAGGTTTCGTGCGATGTAATTGGATCAAGTAGGCTATCCTATAATCTATTATGATGACCGTTATGAGGTTGCTGTGTCTACCTTTTGTCACAGGAAAACATGACGCACAGCGTATGTTTTACCAAAGTATGGCCACGAGTGAAGCACCGCAATCCCCGTACAGTCTGCAGCGAATAGTAGGTTCATTCCTTTTCATCACCCCTCCCCCTCGACCTCCACTCCTCACGAACCCTCTCACACACTCACTCCATATTCTCTCTCCCTCCTCTCTCAACTCCACCCCCCCACCAAACACTCACTTCACTTCTATCCCTTAGCCCTCTCTCACTCACCCTCTATCTGTCTCTCATTCCCCATCTCTCTTTCTTCTCTCTCTCTCTGTCTCTGTTTCCCTCTCTATTCTCTCTCCTTCTCTGTCTATATATCTATTTATCTACCTATCTCTCTTTCTCTCTCTCTCTTGCTATATCTCTTTATCTCTCTCTCACTCCCCCTCTCTCCCTCTTATATCTTATTATGGGCAAATAGTTCACTATGCCAGCATTGTGACGTAAAATGCATCGTAGAGGTTCAAAGGTTCCCATATCTAACGCCGTGGATTATATGGGTGGAAGTGAAAATTGCATAATCAATGAAGGGTGCTCTGGAGTCAATTTCGGGTTGATTGAAAATGGGTTCTGGGATAAGGTGGCCTGGTTTATTCGAGGTTCACCTCCGTGACAAACCACTTTGGTCCCGATTTCATCGAGATGTGCGGTGTTAAAATGCCCTTGCATTCCTTGACAATGACATCGTTACAATCATTTCACTTACTGGCTTTCTTTTTTATTATCCAGTTATATTCCACAGAGGACCATTGACTCGGATGCAGATTCTGATCAAGATACATAAGCGTCCTTGTTAGGGTCTTGTCATTGCCAATTCGACAAAGACAAGTCTATCACATCATCAAGACATTTTTCTACAGGTTTAAGTACTGGAGGCTGAACCCGAGAACATCCAGAAGCTTCCGGCTGATTGCTTCTATGTTAATGTACACCGACCAAGCGAATTGTTTTTCTTAAAACGAACCTGCAGTCTGACGTGTTCATCACAGTCAACCTTTACCGAACATCAAATAACAATATAGGAACTGGGAGCCATTATCGTGACCTTTGACCTGTTGTGGGAACGTAAGACAAGTGAAGAATCCATTGCTAGCGTCAACTTCAGATCCGCACGACAAGCTGCTATATTCCATGTTGCACCATCTTGCAGATTACGAGGGCTAGACAAGACTATATAATTTTTTATTTAGATGCATGATATATTATAGAAGTGCAAGATGTCACTTTTGTCCTGCAGACAACTGATATTTCTGCTTTTAATTTTAATTTTTAATGAGAAGATTTATGTGAATAATGTAATTTAGCTGTTTTACTTTAATAAAATTGTACAGATATTGAAATACAGTACCTTATTTTGTTAAATACGCCAAATAAGTAATTCTAACATTGTGACACTGCAATAGGTTCAAAGCTACTTGATTTGGTCCCGGGCTCCTGAGGGTTCTTACTTCTCTGCATCAATATAATAAATGAGGCTGCACATTTAGTTTCAATATATACATGTCTAATTCTTAGCTTCTTAGCTATTCGTGATTTTATCCTATCAGTTGCAGGCATCACAAAACTCCTACATTGCTTAGATGGCCCCGTTAAGCATGATGAGTCTATGTAATGTATACAAGTGGACAGTATGGCCTTTTAATAAAGACTGGAACGTGTTTAATTGGCTTGAATGAGGGGTAAGAACCCGATGCAGATCTGCAAAACAGTGATCAACGGGAGTCTCAATACTCCAATTTATATGATCTAAGAATAGCCGGAAGCGGAAGGGACAGTACGGTTAGGAACTCAGCACCCTATGAAGAGGAGTGTGACATTAAATGAAAAACAACACAGTCTTCCATCCGAAAAAGGCAATATGAATGTCAGTACGTCCAAATATATTGAATGGGTAAAGGGAAAAGAAGTTAGAGTGAACCTCTTTCTCCTTTAGTGATAGGTCGCGATTTTTGTCCATTCAAAACGGGGATAAGACCATAAAAAGATAAACGACAAGGGTCAGACAAGTACAAAGGGGCTTATTCATATACCCGGTGTGATTGCTGATTAGATTTTCTTGCTTGTAGTTCAAGTTTTCTATTACTATCATGATTGTGTATAACTAAATAGGGTATTAAGATCTTGAAGAATAAACAAATTGTATAATCCCGGTATTGTTTCCATATTACGGACGTAAATACGTGCTTACGTACGTGAGCTGCCCGTCAGTGTGGAGCTCACTGTAAATGGAAAGCTGATATGTCTTCCTCACACAGTAAGCTGTCCGTCAGGGGCAATATCAAAAGCCACCGGCAGAGTTTATTACACCCATTGGATTGAGTCTGTACGATCACTCCTTACATCTGAGGTGTTTCCTGTTACAGATTTTGTTTTAAAACCCAGACTGTGTATTTATTTATGTCTGTTTCTGCCTTGTGGTGTAGCTTTCCATCAGACACAAACGAAAACAAGAAGTAATAGACATTGGTAATCAAACTGGTAGTATTGGATGTCGGAGCAGGAACAAATGAGGTAGGATTCTTCCTTGATGCACGTGGGATAGTATCTTCAAGTTCGGATAATAGCATAGACAATCGAAATGAAATTGCTTCCCAATTACGAATCATAAATGATTCAATTTTTATTAATGACGCTATATGTTAGAGGCCTGTTCACGGTGTCGCAAGTGGGAATGATTCTTCTTTCATGGAGCTGCTCAACTATAAACTTATCATTGATAGTGCAAACGGCATGCAAGAAACATTTCCCCTTTGTATTAATACGCTGAAAAACAAAGTATGGGTATGAGGCAAGTATATATCACTGTATATTTCACTGTAAGTATACAACATTGTAAATCACGGGTATGACATAGTTTGATGGCAGAGCGTTATGACATCTAGGGCAGCCCTGTTAATTCGCATTCAAATCATAACGCCTTTAACAAACGAAGAAGCCGGGCGCACTTGGAAGAACATAATGTCCACCCAGGTAGCACTTCTGGCCTTCTATGTCTGGGCGTAGATCAGGTGTTTAGATACCTGCGACTGGTGAGGATTTGTATTTTCTCAGCCAATGATGCCACATGTCATGTTTCTGCGTTTTATCAGACTTCCGTCTCTGTTATCAGATTACCGTTAGTACTTATGCCTCAATCACATTTGTTCTACAGCTAGGATACATCGGCCGTAGAACCTCGAAATCGAGAAAAACGTGCGGCGGCCGTAGAAGATCTGCGGTGGCCGCAGGGTCAACATACGGCGTATTCTTATCTTTTACAGGCCGTGGGGGTCGCCGTAGAATTATAGCGCTGCGTTATAACTTTTTTTCATTTCTACGTTCGCCGTAGCAATTGGACATGCCGTAGTCATGCCGTAGAACGGTTCCATGGCAACCGTACGTTGGGCGTACGGTGACTTTGCGTTTGCCGTGCGGCTGCCGCCGGGTCTTATGAATTACAGTTGACTTATGCGGACCCCCAAAACATTGCGGCGACCGCAGGAATTCCAAGGGCATCCTACGGCAGCCGTAAGGCGGCCGTACGATGGCACACCCTGCGGGCAACGCAAGGCCCACGCACGGCTCCCGTACGCTCGCCGCACGCCATCCGTACGGCCCCCGTGACTCCACAATACGCTGCATAGCTGGAGAATCATTCTGATCCTCTTCATGGGGCTCATGGTCCTGCTCTGCCCCTCTTGTTCCTGGTGCACGGGTGCTCCTACGGCTCATCAGGGACTCGTTTGGTCTTCTTCTTGGCCTCCCCACATTTCCCTGTGCCCTATGCTGCTCTGTTCTTGGGAGGTATGGTGCAATATTTGGGAAACTTTGTAATGAAATGTCTGCTGTGAAATTGTAAAATGCCCTGATGTTTCTTGTTATTGTTATTGGTGGTTGATGGCACTCTTTAATCTATTCAGATTATCTGCGCCACATGTCTGTGGCAAACCCCTTAAATACTCCAGGTGTGTATCGGTAGTGTCAATGAGGCCGCGAGGTCGCCGTACGGTCCCCCTGTGGCCGCTGTGCGGGCGCCTTGCGGCTACCTTGCGTCTGCCTTGGTATTTGTCAAAAACCTACGGCCGCCGCAGAGACGCCCTACGGCGACCGTGCGTCATCACTTCAAAGGCCGTACGGTAGCCGTATCAATAAAATCAAAATACGCCGTGCGGCAACCGTAACATTTGTGACTGCTACAGTATATGACCGTGGAAATGCTGCCGAGGCAAATGTGACTGAGACATTCTTCAACAACTGACACGTGACCAGATGAGAACGATGGGGAGCTTGTTTTTAAGACGCTAAAGGCGCATTACTGTTACTCGGTTCTGGTGACTTGGAAACCTGTTGTTATAATTTCCCCTTTGCCAAAAATGAGAGACCCGAAAGTACACTCGTTCCGTCATCGTACAAGATAATTTTATACTGGCATGAAGGCAACGAATTACGAGCTTGATGATGCCATGTTGAACTTTTCCTTTCTCCCGTTATTGTGAAGTTGCTTATATATGATACGGTTTTAATCATTATTCGTATGGAACACCAAATCATCGATAATTTATCGAAATCGGCGCTTTAAAAACATCCTACGAGCTTTGTTGACAAAACTTTGCAAATGAGCATCGGCCGGGTCAAGTTACTGCGCATGGCTAATTCCATCATTTCCTTGTATTATCTAGTGTCTGCATCGTGTGTCAAGTAGCGTCTACCATGTGCAAAATTTGGTTTAAAATTTACGTCCCGTTAAAAATAAGTAATCAGACTTAATCATGGTCTCGTTTGTATCAGGTAACACAGATATGCCTCGATTTTTGCGGATATCATTGCCAAAACTTGCAGGCAATCGATCAGTGAAGTTTTTTTCACAAAAGAGTTTTTATGAGCTTTTATTTAAGGCATTTTAAAAGGACATTTCATCGACACTGACTATAAAACTTATGGTGTGTACATCTCTGCTCAAAGTCGTCGGTTGCCCCCCGAATAGCTTAGCTTCCTCTTTTTGACGAAACTACATTTCCTCCATCAGAGCAGCCACGTCGTTATTTCCATACGACATGATCTAACAGCGAAACACTAATAAGAGTGATTGTTTCCCCGGCTACATCCCTCGTTCAGGACAATGCAGCCGTGACAGCTTATTGTATTCATGAATGTATAGTATCTCCCTCGGGTATTCTACGTCTGAATAATGGTAATTTACACCGGATACATGTGTTGGTTGAGGCCGTACAAAAGACAACAGATGCGCTCGTCAGAAAAGCAGAGACATATGGAAGGGAAACCGACAGACAAGAAGTGAAACCGGAAATGTCTGTGCAGCGGCTGGAGGGCTGGAGGGCAGAAGGGCGCCAGCTGTTGATCAGGACAGGAAGGAGGGGGCGTGGCTTATTCTACATTAATTGAATATAATTGTTAAACAGTAATAAGTATTACTACGTTTATACACTCAAGGCTTACTACTGCAGTTTCACAAGCTGACGTAGTGATGAAACATAACAGTGAATGACATTTCACTCGTTCTGTTACCGTGTAAGATAGTTGTTTAATGGCAAGAAATCACTAAGTTCGAGCTTTAATTGACTTCGCATAAATGCCTTGTAAAACAATGTTGTGGGCAAGCGCATTGCTCTATGGCGACGGTGGCCACCCCGAGCAGCTGCCTCGGATCTCGAATTGTCGTCTGCGCCACCGATTCGCCGCGGCACGATTGACGCCTGGCTCGCCGCGACACTCGCAGCGCCTCTGGTGGCCAATTGTGAAGCGGGAGTGGTTGTATTGCTTCACCCTCTGAAAAGTCGACATAACGCACTCACGATGTTTCACATACGGCTGGTTTTAGTTGTCGTTGTTGGTGTACATTCTGTGTGGGGCGCAAATCAAGAAACAACATACGACAACTCTTGGTGCTTCAGGGGTGTCTACGACTACGACAACTGCCCAGGTGAGTTGAGAACTGATGCTGTTATTTATCCCACCCTCAGAGCTTCATCTGCAGGCAGGTTATAGCGTATCAATGCACTAGAAATCGAACGAGGCATAAACATCCATCGTTTAAGAAAAGTATTTTCTTTATGTCGATGCTCTTCATGTATATGCAGATATCGTTTCATATAAATTGACTTAGCTATTCAGAGCGTCTTCTAATTTCAGTTTATACCACACCACATTTCAAACTAAATATACCGGGTAACGCTGTTAATATGAGTAACGAAAGGCCCCAGGAAGCACATTAAGCTTGTGACATTTTGGATCATTAACAAAACAGTAAATCGTAATTCAGACCTCTGAACGAGGATATTTAGATGACTTTGCCATTGATGCTAGCTGTCTATGGGGATACCAAGGTCACCAATAGGTCATTGTCATTGCTGGAAGATGAGGCCTTCCTTTGGATAGAAATAATAAACAGAGCAAAAGCATCGTCCTCTGACCATGTTTGTAACTGCCTGCAGCTTCCTTGCTGCTGAATAATTGCCCTAACTTCCGGAACAGAAACAATTAGCCAGGTCGTAGAGACAAGTCATTAATCGTGATTATTTTCGGCCGTTTTTTCTACGCATCTGCCTCTCCCATTAAGATTATTATGCCATGCTTGAAATGAAATTTGCTCGGGTTGCAGAAAAAACTACTTTACCAGATTGCATTCGATGCTGTACAGAGCTCCAGATTTATTATGACAGACGTGAGTTTGTTTAATATTTTTCTTCTTTATCTTGTCACTGTTATTCAATTTTGATAGTTCTATTTTACAGGCGAATATTATCATTTTAAATGGCGAATGCCACCAAGGAAACAGTCGGCGTCACTCGAACCCTCTCCCCCCAATGCTTCTCGTGGCCATCATATATATATATATATATATATATATATATATATATATATAGAGATATAGATATAGATATAGATATATAGAGAGAGAGATATAGAGAGAGATATATAGAGATATATAGATATAGATATATATAGAGATATATATAGAGATATATCTATCTATAGAGAGATATATCTATAGATATATATATATATATCTCTATATATCTCTCATATATATATATATATATAAATATATATATATATATATCTCTATGCATATATATGTATATATATGTATATATATATATATATATCATATATATATATATATATACATATATGCATATATATATCATATATATATATATATATATATATATATATATATATATATATATATGTATGTGGGTATATATATATGTATATATCTATATATATGTATATATATATATATATATATATATATATATATATATATATATATATATATATATATATATATATATATATATATATATATATATATATATATATATATATATATATATATATATATATATATATATATACGAAGGTAGTTGAATAACCAACACCTATATAGTTAATATTATTATCACTCCATCAGCGCCTTCAACAACATGTAGACTAACTGACGCGCAGCAACGGACAAAGTGTTTACTAATGTCGTTCAGCAACTTGCAACATTGGACTTAAATAGTAGTTAACGCGTCCTTTATGGGTCACAAAGTATGTGATGTTTGGTTATAAAGACAGAGATTCTTTTCATTAAAAGTAAATGACTACGCCGTTGTGTGTCTAGCATTCATGACTTATTCCTACCCAGAGTGCTATTTTTCGTTTCCGTTTTAAGGACGTGTATCTTTGTGCTTTTGTTAAGCTCTGTGATTCATAATTGAGATGTTTCATTTATGCGTTGAAGCACCTCATCGTATCAGATAGAACGACCTTATTCCTGTTGAGTGATTGATTGCGATTCATTGCCGTGCTATGATGTGTATGGTTAGTAACACGCCCCGTGATAATGCGATGCCTGTGTTTGTAACACGCCTCGTGATAATGCGGTGCCTGTGTTTGTAACACGCCCCGTGATAATGCGATGCCTGTGTTTGTAATATGCCTCGTGATAATGCGGTGCCTGTGTTTGTAACACGCCTCGTGATAATGCGGTGCCTGTGTTTGTAACACGCCTCGTGATAATGCGGTGCCTGTGTTTTTAACACGCCCCGTGATAATGCGATGCCTGTGTTTGTAACACGCCCCGTGATAATGCGGTGCCTGTGTTTGTTGCAGCGCCTTCTAAAAACGTATGCTTAGCCTCATGCGCGGACCGCTTTCCAAAGCTCACTGTCGATTGGAAGTACGTGTAATCAAGATTAGAAGCTTCAAGGATCAAAGATAGGAGAACTCTTCAAACTTCCTCACATGAATAAGTTCCATTGAATACTCGATATTGTATACATATGTGTAGTGAAATGTGAGTCGTGTCGTCCGGAACGTATGTTTATGCTTGTACCTCATTGGTTTGGAAATACATTTCCCTAGAACATCATTGTCTTGGACCGAGTAACACCAAGTTACGATTGCCTCAAATTAAATTTTACTAATGCAGTATTCATAAAATACGGGAACATATTCCACTATATTCACGGGGCGTTATCTTTTCTTTACATTCGATGGATGGTTATCGCCCCCACCCACCCTACGTATAGAAAAATGGCCGGGTTTGCTCATTCCCTTTGATGAAATGAATGAAGACAATGGCGATAAAATGTAGTGAATAAATCCCTTTGTAACCTCTATGCTGTTGATACTGTCATTAATGTTCTCTGGCTAATGCGTTATTTGCCACGATATTCCAGAACAATGGACCAAGGATACAGTTTTCCCCAGTTTATAATCAGAGATCACTATGCTCACTCATATAAATTCCAATTATCTGAATTCATTTGTATTCTAACACGACATCCGCATTATCCGTCAACTACCAACGCTGCAAATTTAGAGGAAACTCTAACGCTTATAAATACAAGCTGTGCCTCATTATTGAACTTCATTCTGTACACAGATGCCAAATGACCTACAACGAATATGCGAATATGATATTTTAACAAAAAGAGATAACGCGATAGCGAAATTACTCAAGAGCTTCGTGATCAATAAATCAGTGACGTGAGGATGATTTGCATAGACTCGTTGAATATTCATAGCTTTGGCACCTTAGCCAATTCCTAGTTGCTGTACACCAAACAGTAAAGAGACGGCAGAGTTTGGCTATGTACTAATGTCCCCCTGGTGTCTTAAAGGTAACAAAGTCATATATATAATCTCAGATGTTAACATCAACGCAGTGATAATGTAGAGCCTGAACTATAGTTTCAAATATAGTTCAAGAAAAATAGCACGTTAGCTGCAGGTATCACATACGGCTATGATACTTCAAGACATAAATAAAAGTATGTTTACACACACATTATATATATATATATATATATATATATATATATATATATATATATATATATATATATATATATATATATATATATATATATATATATATATATATATATGTATATATATATATCATTATATATAATTCAAATGACATGGCACCTAAATAGTAATCATATCCATTTTCAAGCAAGTACTATTACTGAATGATTTTTAAATGAAACATTGGGGTCTTATTCAAGGTTCACCAACACGAGAGTGGAGAATGAGGATCATAGTGATGTTCTCACGGAAAACAACCAATATTTTGTAGAATTAAAATCCATATATATATTTTCCAGATCGATAGAGTTGAGAAACTGAACAGTCTTACCAAACATGTGATTTGTTGGGAATATCATATGATAGTCCACAGAATCAGACAGCCTTTGGAATCAGCCTCCTGCTGTGGGGTGTCCTGTTGATGCTGCAGGACAAGCCACCTGCGGTGGGGTGGTCTGTTGATGCTTTGATACCATCCTACTGCTGTGGGGCGGCCTGTTGCTGTTTTTGAGCCAGCCTCCTGTTGTGAGGTGACCAATTACTGCTATGGAACAAGCCTCCTGCGGTGGGGCGGCCTATTGCTGCTAAGGAGCAGCATGCTAGCGTGGGACGATTGTGGGACAAAGCTGTTTGGCTACCTGTTGTTGCAGCCTCTGTCTGAGGGGCAGCCTCTGGCTTGGAAAGAGCCGGTATTTAAAGCGTTTTGGCGGCATATAACGCTTGTCCCATCTTTGTTTTTCATGCTGCAGCTGCTGCCTACCCAGCCGCAACCATTTGGAATAGTTCTATCTTTTTATTTCCGGTTCTCTCCACTTTCTTTGCGTCTTCAATGTCACCATGATGCTCATGTTCAAATTAACATTGCCTAGATGTTACTAGATGCTCGGTTATCAAGGCTAGGTACATGGCATAGTTGTAAAAATACATTGTCCAATTCGTAAATGAATAAATGTCGTCATGCTAGCTGTGGTGATGTTAAGGTGCGCGGTAACCCGCCAAGCGTGACGTCATGCTAGCTGTGGTGATGTTAAGGTGCGCGGTAACCCGCCAAGCGTGACGTCATGCTAGCTGTGGTGATGTTAAGGTGCGCGGTAACCCGCCAAGCGTGACGTCATGCTAGCTGTGGTGATGTTAAGGAGCGCGGTAACCCGCCAAGCGTGACGTCATGCTAGCTGTGGTGATGTTAAGGTGCGCGGTAACCCGCCAAGCGTGACAGTTCCAAGTCGTGCATTGTACTGGTTTTTTATTCGTTTAATCGAAAATCCTATCTATCTACTCCCCTGGGTTGACCACCTACGACTTGTGATGTATTACTTTCCCATTTGTTCTGATCAAGGTGGCGTCCTTTGTTTGTCAATTGTTTTAATCTAAATGATATGTGAAATATCAGACATAGGATCCTTACGTTGAATACAAGAACAAAAATTCAATTTACCATTTTTAAGAAATTGGCGAAGAGCTACCTTCAGATAAAACATAATTATGATACGATCATAATATTCAAACTCATTTTCCATGACAACTGGCAAAATCATTGCACGGCTCTTGTTAAATCGTGATAATGACAATCATGACCGGGGGAAATGAAAATTTCATAGGATTTTTTTCAATTTTCGAGGTACAACTTTTCTTCGATCTGAGTTTATGAGAAAACAATCACGAATTTACTACAACATGTAGGTGGTTATTTGTTCAGAATAAAACAAGCTACCATCGATTGAAAACCAAATTGCGAAACGACCATTATCGACGGAGGAATGATAACAAAAAGCTTGAATTTACACTGAAACATAAATGCGTTCCATACCGGAAGTGACGTTATCGACAATAACTGACTCAATTTTAATGGCTATAGAATCGATATTGAAAACTTGAAGAAAATTGTCCATGGGAAAAAAAGATTAAAACTGAACGCAATTCAAAAACGACGAGTATTTTGATAGAACATGTCATTTTGAAAGTTTGAAAGTGGTTTCAATTTTTAGAAAATGTTAATTTTTTTAAGATCGGACGATAATTGTCTTGTCAGTTATGAATTGAAAGAATTTAAGAGATTTTTCCTACCAGATATTTTGGACATGCTGGGATTTTTTAATAATGAATTATTTACAATTACTTTTATCGAAAAATTTGCAAATGAATAAAATTTCCAGAATATGTAAACATATTTAAAATCAAATCGTCATACACAGAGATATTGGGAATTAAACTTGTGGTATTTTTAATGAATTTAGATCAACATTCATGAAATATATTAATGCAACTAATCATGTCACTGACAACCTTCGACAAAATGTTTGTTGCCATCGGATTTTTATTAATGATTTTTTAAGTGAATGATTTTTGGGAGGTGAATTTTCTTAAAATGTGTAACACGAGCTCTGCATACTTAAATCAAATCCTAAAAATACGCAAAAATGTTAACCACTTTGTAAGGAGCAGGTCGGTCAGTCTTTAATAGCAACACAACATCCTTTGCTGCAACACCTTAGAAGATTGTTCTGGGTGAATAATAGCATTCTGATGGAGGCAGACACCAAATAGGTCTGCCAGGAAGGGTTTGTAGGACTGGGGTGTATTTCTGAGTGAATACCCATCCACATTGATCTGTGTGCTTTAACTTAACGCCAACGACAGCGTGCGTCGTTCCTTTGTCATATATTTACAGTGCAGTCGCTGATGATGTATATGGTTGTTTCCCCAGCAACAAGCTAATTGAAGCCCCCCTGCAGTCGCTCACTTGGGGTCTACATTATATAACTGAGGTAAAAAGTTACACCGCAGCATGTCTGACAACATGTTTTCGCAAAGGGGGTCTCTGTATGCGTGTTTCAAGGTGGCATGTTAAGCAAGTCAATACATACCAACTGTTTTCTATCTATAACAACGTATACACAAACGAACAAATGTACCTGAAACTTCATCTTCATTGGCTGAGACAGGAATCGTGAGTTTTTAGCAACTGATAACAATCAATCCTGGTTGCATGCAAACCCTGTCCTACTCCCAAGCTTCGCGCAATATTCCCACCCTTTATGGCATGATGTGATGATTGCTTGTATTTTCACCCCACCCACTTCACAGATATCCGCCCTTTATGGTGCTATGTGATTTTCGCGGTGAAGAAGAAGCAAACACTATGCTGCATATTATAACCAACCTTTAATGAGAACATTTGACATCATGAGCTATTCGGTAGCATGCAGAATTACTGCCAGTGGCGGCTTAGTTGTTTGCCATGGTCTCGTTGATCCAGTCCAGGAAGTTGGACACACGTGCATAGACGGAAGGAGAGATAGGGTCGCATCCAGCACGACCCCAGGAGGTAACTCCGGCGATCTCCCATGATCCAGGGGCCACTTCACAGTTCAGTGGGCCACCGGAATCGCCCTAAAAGAGAACATTGCATTGTGAATGATAAAAGCATCCATGTAATATGCTGGAATTTTCTATATGATTGAAGCAATATCGACAGAATGCCTACATTGCAGGCACCGCGGCTTTGGGTAGCCTCATCGTAGACACAGATATGGCAGTCGGAAATCGGTACACCGGTCCACAGCTCGCTGCAACGGGACTCGGAAATCACATCCACGTCGGCTTGCATAAGAACGTCAGGAAGGAAGAAATCGTCACCGCCTGTACACACACAAATATTAACAAATGACATTTAGGTACACGCTTTAGCGTCTTTGAAGCATTTTCGACAGCTAGTGATTTCAATACTAGCTGTAAATCCGAGTAACCTGATTAGAATTTCATTGTAAGACAACTTGACTTAATCAGCAACATTATTGCCTGAGGCATGATTTCAAACTTATTGGTGGCATGATTTCAACAAGCTCACTTTGCAATCCCCAGCCGGTGATTACGCAGTTTTTGTCATTATAGAAGTCCTTGTCTGTGGATGATGGAAGAGAAGCTGTTTGGATGTTTGATTTGCTGGTATCGGCTCTACCAGCCAGCTTTAGGAGTGCAATGTCGTTGGGGAATCCCTGGGATGGCTCCAAGCTGACATCGGGATGCTATGTATCACACGAAACAATCTCTGTTTTAGAATATCTTAATTTGAACCTAATTACCTCTTAAAACCTGCATTAGCAACGCCTCAAATGTCCGTGGAAACAATTATGGTTTAAATTGGGTGTATAGCATAAGATTTATTGATTAAAGCAAAATGTCGATTTATCATATCTGTTATAACATTTGTTGGTCCTATCTCATGTCTTGACCAGTAACCAACCATATATAATAGAAGCCTTGAAAAAACACAACCCACCTCAAAATACTGAGCCACTTCAAGAATTTGGATGTATGGTACATCATCGATCCAACTGTTGTGCATTCCAAGGACAACATCCACCCCACTGCAGGCGTGAAAAGACGTAATAAACACTGGGGAAAATTTGCTACCAGTGTGGCGTTCAATGGAAGAGTCAATATAACAAGTCACAAATCTTCAAATTGCTCTGCGATTACATATACGAGCATTGCAATGATGGATAACAAAGTTGCACACAATAAGAGATATTATTTTGCTGCATAATCAAGTGTATATGATTACCAGATTGTCTAACTTAACTGTTGACTACTTATGAATAAAATGCAGTCAGTTATCATAATACGCTTTGCCAACAACTATTTCTTCTAAAATGAAGCAGACAACCTACTTTGAAATGCAGTGAGCTGCTGTGAGGACCCATTCCTCGTCGATGAGGACTCCACCGCAGGAATGGGAACCGAAGAAAATGAGGGACACCTGCCAGGGCCACGCCTCCCGTTGGGCTTCACTGCCCCCAACAATGAATGGCTGCGCGAAACGGTTGCGTGCCAAGGTTGGGCGTTCACTGTTGGGTTTATCGGCGGCCAGGGCTATTTCAACGATACAGCGTTAATACAATGATGTATACGTGTTTATTTCGGTAATTTATATCAACTATTGTCTCCAACAGCGGTTTATTTTATACTTCAAACCTCTATAGTCAACATATTATTACAAACCTGAGCCCAGTAATATCGCTGCAATGATGAACGTATTCATTTTGGAGGTGGTGTGAATATTGTCGACAAACATTAACCTTATATATACACCATGTTAACTATATGGCATGTACGGAATGGCCGATCCCTTGCGAGAAAATAATCACCTGTTCTATGATAGATAAGATGTGCTGGGTGCCACTCCGAGGAAAGTGGATTTCGTTAGAGTCACATAATCGAGCCGTTGAACTTGATAAGGCCAATTCAATTTCCGATCAATGGGTTCATCAGTTCACTTAACATATCTGCAAATTTCCGCGGAAGCGTCTGTTAATGATTCAGCGACATCATTCTCGACAAAGCGTTGCTTGTCATGATTTTTAAGCCAATTTCTTCCCCTTTTCGGCCAAATTACAATAGAACGAACTCATAAAATTCCTTTTGTAACACACTTAACCCCCTCGACATTCTCGTAGCCACTTTATCAAGAATAAAACATCCTGATCTCGATGTGCACGAGCTAACAGCTCATGTTGGCCATTGAAGAAAGATTTCAAAACTCGTCGTTTGATAATATATTTTGTCATTGTCGAACCATATGTCGAATAATTTTGGGACATCCTGACAAAATTGGACAGTGTTCGTAAGGTTTCAAAAGAAATAGTCTGTCAAAGGATAGAAGGTGCAGTTCGTTGCATTGAAACGGGTCAAGAACTTAGTCCCAGAACCGACAGACTTCAGCGGGGTACATATCGCTGAACAAATACGCTGAATCATTGGTTGCTATTTTGTAAACGTATTATAAGGGAGCGAGGACATGCTCACATCAGCTCAAGATCAACCACCATTGACCAGAGACATTTTCTCTCCTCATTAAGTATAATCCCTTTCGGCCACTCAATAAAGAAGTAAATAGAAATATAAAGCGCTTGACATGAAGCTATGTTTTCGTGTTGTGTTCAAGAACTGATAGCACGCACTGCTCGGTAAAGTTCGGCGAGTGATCCGTTTATCACGTAAAGCGAACACGATTTATTGATTTATCGCCTCGAAACCGTTTGATCGTGTACAGGTCATAATGTTGGGTCATGTGACTTTCGGATAAAAGAACAGGCCTCGCGTCATTAGAATCCTGGAGCGCTGCTGAACAGACCAGGTGGTCTGGGAAACTGGGCCAGCATCTTGCTATGCTCCACGTGAAGCGGAATCAATTAGGGAAATCCTGTTGCAGTTTCATAGAAATATATTCAGGATATGTCTCAACACGAGCAGCATCAAGTCTACTATCCATGGGGCATCCTGTAGGGTTTCCGGGAATATTTCAAACATTTAAAATGAAGCCGGATCCCCGCAGTTTTATTCAGGTTGGACAGAATCAGTCTATTTAAGGGTTATGTTACAACCAGCGCTTCAAACACGGTACAGCTGCTACCTTATTTGCAATTTGTTTCCTTTTTGCATGCACATCCCTGACGTCGTAATATGTAAACCAACGTAGATGTTATTTCCGAGTCCCGTTTCGGCGAGCTCTGGGTAGATTAACTAATAGCCAACTGCCTTATCTGCGTCTGCGATGAGGCTGCCCCAAGTCGTGTAGCATGCAATCTAGGCTTAACGTTGATGCTGCTTCAATCATATTGAATATTCTTGCATTAATTATGGGATTTGTTTCATCCATAATGGGGATAAATACCTGTTTTCCTTAAGGGCGATTCCAGTCCAAGGAGATTGTCGGTGTGACGTCCTGGCATCGCACCGGATGGCATCCCCATCCGTCGATGCACTTCCTGGACTGGATCAACATGACCATGGCGAACAACTAAGCCGCCACTGGCAGTGATTCTGCATGTTACCGAATCGCTCATGATGTCAAATGTTATCAATTAAAGGTTATGATATGCAGCATAGTGTTTGCTTGCTCTTCACCGCGACAATCACATTGCACCATAAAGGGCGAATATCTTGCTTCTGGCGTGCGAGGAGAGGATGTAAATACAAACAAACAATGCACATTAAACCCAGAGCGACTAAGAGCAATTGGTTTCCTTATAAGTTGTAGCCTCATATCTACAAACCTGAAGTGGTTGGTGGTAAATGAGATGGGTGTGGTAAAAAATTAGGTGAATGTGTTAGGTACTGATGTGAGTATGGTGGGTAATGAGATGAGTCTGGTGAGTAATGAGGTGAATGTGTTAGGTATTGATGTGAGTAGTGTGGGTAATGAGATGAGTCTGTTGAGTATTGAGGTGGATTTGTTAGGTAATAATATTAGTGTGGTGGATAATGAGATGAGACTGAGAGTAATTAGGTGAATGTGTTAGGTATGGATGTGAGTATTGTGGGTAATGGTGTGGATGTGATTACAGTGGGTAATGGGATGAGTATGGTAGAGAATGAGGATATTGGTGAGCAATTAGGTGTGAGTGTAAAGTAATGTGCAGTATATTTTGAGTTCAGTGTGGTGACATGAAGACGCGTGTAGAGGGTTTCAAGATGGAGCGTTTAGGGAAGAATGTGCCGGATGATTGGTCAGATGTAGTGTGTAATGAGTAAGTGTGTCCTCCCAACGGACTGGCTGCTTATCTTTCAGATTACATCAGTGGTAACATCAGCATGGAAGCAGTAATTCTGCTCATGGAAGCACCCTTGATGTGTATCTTGGATTCTAGCCAAGTCTAACCTAAGAATGCTGGCGACTTGTGATATACCGGTAGAAGTCGCTGACATACCATCTTATATTCACGCTCTCTTTTCCCGGGAATATAGTTTTGTGCCACCCAATACTTCCATGGAAGCGCTTATTTGATGCAACATCGAAAATAACCTTAACGATTGATTGTGGCTTCATGGAGTTGGTGGAGCCTTGGGGATTTAAGCGTGAGATATGTGCCAAAATAAGTATGATGAATTACACGTCCAGACACCATTCTACATCCGGCATTTGACAAGCGCACCTGATGCCGATAGAAATCCATAAATTCTCAGACGCGGAAGTGTCTGCTTGCTGTTCAACGGAAGCCCTTTAATATTTCCCCACGTGGTGAGACCCTCGTTGATTAATTCGTACTGACGTAAGCACAACATACACGACGCATCTTGAATTGGCTAAGAAAAATCTAGAATTATGCAGTCGTTGATGTGGTTATTCAGCTTTACTAAATTGGTCTTTGAACACACGAGCTAGTGAAAAGACTGTCTTGCCAAGGAAGATAGTAAACTATGCATCTAATGACATCCCCATCCACTCGGATGCAGTAGCAAAGTGACAGCACAGCTGCTGTGTGATTTTCAATGTGTAGTGATGGAGAAGCAAAGTGACACCACAGCTTCCTATAAGTAAATTAAGTAACACCCCACACAATTCAATCTGCCTACTTAGCACAAGCTTTTTAAGCTCGTGACACGTTTGAAAGCTGCATCAGGTGGTGATGCCAGCTGGGATACAGGCGCCCTCGTCTGGTGGATTAGATGAAGATGGCATTATCGCCATAGTGATGCTTAACCACAGGAGAAATCAATAATACCGTCGTTTCCAAGTTGATGTAAAATAATTACAGAGTATACAAAGAAAACGAAGTCTGCGATAAACAATGGAGGCTCATGCCCGGAAGGTGATTATATTAAGTTTAAATTTCCCGACTTAGCCTAGCTTGGCGAGCAGCTATAAAAAGTTGTTGTTAATAAAACTTGACAGGTTTTCTCGGCGTTGCAAGACGGTTGGTTCCTGGAGCACCCAATTGATCCCAATCTATCCCGCCTTGAGCCAACCCTTATACCACCTGTGCCAACACACTAATATTTACTGTGACCCCTTCACAATCCTCATCAGAATCATCCATAATCATTGCTGGAACCCCACCTTAATCCCCCATGATCACAATCGCCCAGATGCCCGTCGCAAATTCGTTTTGACCCGTGTATGTATGCATATAAGTAAGTATACGTGTATGCATGGATGCATATAAGTAAGTATGTATGTATGCATGCATGTATTCTTAGAAGTATGCATGTATGCATATATGCATGGATGTATGTATGCATATATGCATGTATGCATGTATGCGTATGAGTATGCAAGTATGTATGGTATGCATATAAGTATGCATATATGGTTTGTATATAAGTATGCATGTATGGTTTGTATATAAGTATGCATGTACGGTCTACATGTATGCAAGAACGGTAGGTATGTCTGCATACATGGTATGCATGCTTGGTAGGTAGTCTACTTATAGATATATTTCTATGGTTTATTTCTTTAGCGGTGGTAAAGGCAGTAGGGTACATTGAATGAGCCATATTTGTTTGTATTTAATTGCATGGAGCGATCTTTCCATCTATCAATTTTACAGCATGCCCCACCTTTAAAATCTTTGGAAAGCTAGCAGGGATTAAGTCCACATTTGTGGCGATGGACAGTGCCAGCTGTGAGAGATCAGAAAGTCTTGGCAAAAGGCAATCTCCGCTAGGATGATTGATCATGTACGGGTCAGTATGTTGGGTTATGTGACTTTCGGTAAAACCAGCAGGTCCTGTGTCAGCAGTATTCTGGCGCGTTAATGAACAGCCCATGTGGTCTGGGAAACAAAGACGGAGCGTGTTTTCAACGCCCCGCCTTGCTCCGTATGAAGCAGAACCATTGCGGTAAATGCTTTTGTGGAATAACAGAAGCTGAAGCTAATATCTATACGTCGGATATATCGCACGCAACACATAAGGCCTTTGTTAGAGATTCCAGGATGACAGCAAACATTCGAAATGCAACCAGATCCCCGTACACGATTACGGTGTTGCTGTCATCAGTAGTATTTATATATATATATATATAGAGATATAATATATATATATATATATATATATATAGATATATATATATAGAGATATATATATATATATATATATATATATAGAGATATAGATATATATAGAGAGATATATATATATATAGATATATATATATAGATAATATATATAGAGATATATATAGATCTATATAGAGAGATATATCTTTCTAAGAGAGATATATATAGAGATATATATAGAGATATATATATCTATATATATCTCTATAGAGAGAGACATACTATAGGAGAGAGAGAGGAGAGACAAGATATCTAGAGGAATAGAGAGATATATATATATAGACCTCTCTCTCTAGATATCTAGATATATAGAGACTATAGATATATATATATCTATATAGATATATATATAGATATTATATATATATATGATAGTATAGATATATAGATATATAGGAATATATATATATATATATATATATATATATATATATATATATATATATATAGATATATATATATATATAGATATCTATATATATATATATATATATATATATATATATAGACAGATATATATCTATATATATATATATATATATATATATATATATCTATATATATATATATATATACATATATATATCTATATAGATCTCTAGTCTCCCTCTAGATATAGAGATATATATATATATGATATAGATAGATAGAGGATATATATATATCTATATTGAATATAGAATAATGATATATACTATCTCCTCTATAGTCAGCTCATAGATATACATATAATATCTAGAGATACCTATCATAACAATGTATGCTCCCATGTTTTGTGCATAATGTTACGTTGAGCTATTTAGTTAACTACATACATGTACAACGGGGAATCATTTACACCTGGAATTGCAGCTTAACACTCCTTCCCCATTACTCTGCGCAACATTGTTGTACATTAGTGCAATGCTATTATTTGTAATATTTAGCTGATCGATGCACTGTAACAAGAGGAACAATGGTTGCATTTGTTCCCCATTCTAACTGGGTACCCCATTAAGACTTACACCACACCTCAGACAATACTAGTGATGTTTAAGACACGCTCTGGTAAAATAAGATCAATTGATATATGGTCACTTTGATCTACAGCAAGTATTTAAATCACTAGTGATCGCAATCGCTACAAACATAGTACAACTTTTACTCAATTGCATTTAGATTTTTTATTGATGTACAGACGGTGATGATTTCTTCCTCTTGACGTCCTAATATGCCAGCTGATGTGGAGTTCTGAGTCCCTTTTACATCAATTTCCCGCTGCTATGTCTCCGTCTGCGATGAGGCTGCCCAAAGCCGTGTAACATGCAATATAGGCTTAATATCAATGCTACTTTAGTCATATAGAATGCTCCGGCGTGAATGTTGGTCCAAAATTGCCTTTCCTAATGTGAAGTAGCCGCTGGTTTGGGGGCCACGACTGATGCGATCTTATCTCACCATGTGTCCGTATCGCGTGAATAACTAGGTGTGTAATGAGGTGAGTGTGGTGTGTAATGAGATGAGTGTGGTTTGTCATGAGGTGAATGGGGTGTGTCATGAGGTGGGTTATGAGGTGGGTGTGGTGTGTAATTATATGAGTGTGGTTTGTAATGAGGTGAGTGTGGTGCGTAATGAAATGAGTGTGGCAAGTATGAAGTGAGTGTGGAGTGTAATGAAGTGAGTGTGGCTGTAATGAGGTGAGTGTGGTCTGTAATGAGGTGAGTGTGGTCTGTGATAAGTTGAATGTGAAGTGTAATGAAGTGAGTGTGGTCTGTAATGAGGTGAGTGTGGTCTGTAATGAGTTGAGTGTGGAGTGTAATGAAGTGAGTGTGGAGTGTAATGAGGTGAGTGTTGAGTGTAATGAGGTGAGTGTGGAGTGTAATGAGGTGAGTGTGGAGTGTAATGAGGTGAGTGTGGTCTGTAATGAGGTGAGTGTGGAGTGTAATGAGGTGAGTGTGGAGTGTAATGAGGTGAGTGTGGAGTGTAATGAGGTGAGTGTGGAGTGTAGTAAGGTGAGTGTGGAATGTAATGAGTTGTTTAAATGGATAGTTCCTCTTTCTCCAGTAGTCTCTCGCTGCCAGCCTCTCAAGTGGGGCTCATACAATGAGCTGCCTTCAGAACTAAACAATAAGAAGGCAATGATCAACGTGAGGAACAGGGAGGATAACTGCTTTAGATGGTGAATTCACTCTAACTTACCCCCAACAGCAATAGGAACGTAATGTCAAAGTATGAGAAGAATAACGAATGCATCGATGCCCCAACGCCGATGGTTGAGAAAAACAAAACAACCTAGCCTTAAATGTATCTGGTTGGGATAAGGGAGTGGTGGTACACACTAGCAGCAAACAACCAGCTGACATTCCTTGTATTAACCTTAAGTTGATCGAGAAGGCGGTAAGTTCTGCTATCCATGGATCAAAGACCTGAACCGCCTGCTACACGACCACAGTAAACACCGCAAGTACATGCATGGCTACTACAGAGAAGACCGGCTCACAAGCCACAACGTAAAGGAATAGGTCAAACAGCAGCTCGGGTTAGATGCCAGAGCAGGGGAAAATAAGATCAAAGCAGTTAAATCCAGGCCTACTGAAATAAAGAGGCTGCTGATCCTACGAGTTCTTGGATTGCTGGCAGAGGTTTGATGCAACACTGCAACCGATGCAGGAGTTCTACAGCAAGTTGTCAGAGCAAGGTATAGCTGGCAAGGATTACAAGCATGCCCAAAAAGCATGGGACACGTTCAAGTGTCACAACATGGGCGACTACCACGATCTGTACCAACGTACAGATGTACTGCTCCTCGCAGGCGTATTCAAGATCTTCCACAAAATCTGCCTGCGACACTAAGGCCTAGGAATAGACACACTGGCGTATGGACATAAGGATATACTTAAATGAGTGAGAACACAATTTGGTAGCAGAGAATTATGGGCGAGAGCTCGCTAATGCTGCTGTCTCTATGCGCTGCTTGGTGGCTACTGTTGCTCCCTCTAGGCAGGAGGTGTGCCAGAACCTGTTGGCTCGCTACTGTTGCTCACCTCTAGGCACGAGGTGTGCCAGAACCTGTTGGCTGTTGGGCACGAGAGGTGTGCCAGAACCTGTTGGCTCGCTTCTGTTGCTACCTCTAGGCACGAGGTGTGCCAGAACCTATTGGCTCGCTACTGTTGTTCCCTCTAGGCACGAGGTGTGCCAGAAACTGTTGTCTCGCTACTGTTGCTCCCTCTAGGCACGAGGTGTGCCAGAACCTGTTGGCTCGCTACTGTTGCTCCGTCTATGCTCACTATGGGGACAAGGTGTGATGGACGAGGTGTCCCAGAACCGCCATTTACGATACTACTCTAGGTTATCGCCCTCAAAGGTTTGGGACTCTATGCGATAACAAGTATTGAAGAAATCGATGTAATGAAAGGAATATTCCAAAATATATAGGTTGTACTCATATGGAGTTCGCTCTGTATAAATTGCTTTTCATTTCTATGTTACAAGTACGACTAACCGACGGATAGTTGGAGTTACTCAGTAACGGAAGTAATGAACGTTAATTATGGTGGAGAGTCTATTGTGTTTGATGACAGCTAGACTAATTCCTAATTAAGCTCCTTAATAGATCTGTCGTTTCCATTTTGTTTGGCTTAATCACTACTTCATTCCAGGCCATACACAATTAACGTGTGCCACGCAGTAAGCTCGGTGGTCAGGGAAAGCAAGCGGATTTAGATAAGTGACATAATGAATATCAGCTGTGGGGGTTATGCCTAGGAAATGTAATGGGATATCCGCTGGAGACATAAGGCGGAAGAGGCGCTTGAATATTATAATAATTCAACATCTGAAGTGGTGGTTAGGGCATGATATGCATGGTTTATCATCTCAATTTACCCAAACAATATTTACAGCTGCACACGTTTCCAGCAACACGTAGAAATGGCAATTGCATCCGGTTAATTTGGAGAAGCTGCACTTGCTAACCTCTAACATACTCTCTTGCAGTTAGTTTGAAGAGTCGATGTTGGTTAACGTCAATTACGAGTCCTACTAAGATGCCTATATCTATCGTTACTCTGCCACAATATTGGTTACACTGACTATGTTTATTTCATTTAATCAATTATCATATTGATATCATCACTTCTTTATAAATGCTTAGCAGGTGCAAATTGTGTCGATGAAACTATGTCAATGGTTGTAATATTGATATTGATGAGGATTTAAGCGAATTATAATCATGATGGCCTAAATGCAATCATCCATTAAGCAGGAGCCTAACAAGGCAGGATATGTCACGTAGAAGATAAACCTTCATTGATCCTTTGATTCCTAACATCCGCCCCGAATCAGTAATGCTGTACATGGAAGCCCATCTTAGCCTAACACCCTTGATGTCCCTCTTCTGATGCCGACAGCAGGCGCGTATCTGCTGCTGCTGCTGCTGCTGCTGCTGCTGCTGCTTCAGGAAACCACAACAACGGGGGTGGCTGTTTTAGGGGGTGGCAGTGTTGGGATGAATTACGTTTGGATTATATCACATGGCTTCCGAGTGTCTGATTCCAGGAAATTTTACAAGGAAGAGTCAACGAACGAACTCGAGACTTGTTAAAGACATAACGGTTGCTTAACCATCAGTAGAAAGTGGTTGGTAACAACAGCATGGAAGCCTAACGAGGTATAAAACCCTTGATGTCTCTCTTGGCGACATGAAATACACAAAAGAAGTTGCTTACAGAACATCTTATATTCACGCTCTCTTTTTCCGGGAATATAGTTTTATGTCACCCTCTTCTTCCATGGAAGCGCTTACCGGATGCAACATCGACGAAAACAATCAGAACGATTGATTGTGACTTAGTGGAGTTAGGTTTGGGGCCTTAGGAATTTGAGCGTAAGATATGTGTTAAAATTAATATGGGTTACACATCTAGACACCATTTTACATCCTGCAATTGACAAGCGCACCTGATGCCAATAAAAATGCATTAGTTATCAGAAACAGAAGCTATTCAACGGATGCCCTTTAATATTCACCCATGTGATGTGACCCTTGACCTTGTTAAATATATTTTGATAGACGTAAGCATAACATACACAACTCATCGCGAATTGGCCTGGAATAATATTGCCAAGTATATCCCCAATTCCCC
>CM067354.1:63879227-63959227 GCA_034190875.2 Urechis unicinctus
ACATTGCTGCCACGAACATTACACATTTCGACCATCATCACGCAAACTAATCCCCACCCCCGGATCAATGTGAATAAGTCAATACTAGCAACCGGAAGCCCATCTCATGTAACAGCGAGCTATTACGGCTTGGGGCTGCTCTCCCCTTTCATCTATTCGCTGGCGGGCTGCAATTCTGGTGCCGCAGTCAATCTCATCCAACTGCCACAAAACGTTGCCCCTAAAACGGACTATTGGAGTTGATTTCGTCTGATTGCCAACCTCGGTAGCTTGAAAGCCATATCAGCAGAGCTATATTGCTGGATTCCTTGATTGTGCTAAACTCAGTCGTATCCACCTAGAGATACTAACCAGAACATTGGCGTGACTCGCGTGACATTGCAGTGGTATTTGAGGCCGCATTGGAATAAACACCTCCACGGGCAGCTGCGTCGCTTTGCGGGAAGGGACGGGTTTGGATGCGCAGTTAATTTGATTAGGAGGATATCGCTGGTTCATTGCGCTATCGTTGCTGCGTATTGAATCGTGAGGCCTGGAGGCAGATACACAAGTAATCAGCCGCCTCTGTATTAGGCCACGTGACTAGTATTACCTCCATAACATTGTTGAGGTCGTCTCTTCCGGCAGCGATGTTAACTTCTACTACGATGATGATACATTCATTGGGATAACCTTATAAAAGAGTGACGTCACGTCTTTCCAGGCCTAGGCCAGCGTCGTTCAAGCAATTTTGTTAGGAAGCGTATTTCACCTTGGCGCTTGTTTGTTAAATACATTTGTATTCCCATCAGCTCTTCTATCTACCGGGCCCGGATTGCCTTCCCTCGACGGAAACGGACCAGAACTTGATAACTTCCTGGCAGTCGTGATCCCGCTGAATATCCTGCCACGATGGCGTATGGAATTGAACTAATCATTCCAATGATAGCATTGACCTACGCGACAGACTGCCCTACCCATCTGTGTACTTGTAATGCCCTGAAAGTGATAAATTGCTTCAAACGCAACCTCGAAAGGGTGCCAATATTTGATCAAGCCCCGGATAAAACGTTCATGAAAATCGATCTTCGCCGGAATGACATCCAATCTATCGGACCACTGGCTTTTAAAAATATTAAAGTGCAGACGGTGGCATTGGACGGCAACCCGCTGGTTGGTGTGTCGCCCAGGGCTTTCGATGGGCTGGAGGATGTTTTGGAGGGACTGGATATGAGTAGTTCTCGCATGGCTGTTATTCACTGGGGAGTTTTCCGCAGTCTACGAGCTCTTCGCACTTTATCCCTTGCCCGTAATGGCATATTCGCGCTGCCTAGGGGGCTCTTTGATGGCCTGGTGCAGCTCGAGACGTTGAATCTTTCGTGGAACAAATTATCCATGCTGCGTTACGCAATGTTTCGTAATTTGTCTAACATGAAACGACTTATTTTCACAGGAAATAACATAGCATTCATAGACCCAGATACATTTCAAGATATGCGTCAGTTACTGGAGCTTAATTTACAGAGCAATAGGCTGACAAACATAGATGCCACTTCTTTCAATGGACTGGATCAATTGGAAGTGCTGAACTTGGCAGAAAATGATCTCTGGGGCATCCCAACGGAGATTTTCTCGATTCTTCACAGTCTGCATACACTCAACCTGACAAGTAATAATATCACGTCGATTGTTGCAAATGCATTCGTCGGAGCCACCACTCTAGAATCTGCTGACATCAGCAAAAATCACATTCGTACGGTGGATGTGAATGCATTCTTCGGCGTAACCAATTTACGCCGACTTGTTCTTAGTCAAAACGAGATCGGCACGCTTGGGGGAGGTTGTAAATTACGTCACCTCGAGCGATTGACTCTACTGGACTGGGAGGTAATCCTCTTCAATGTGACTGTGATGAGGGTTGGCTTAAACTGTACACAAAATCAACTTGCGGCGGCGGCTTAGCGGGACCTTCACGAAATGTGTAAAGCCAATGTCATTAAAATTGCTATCAGTGAAACATAGCATGCATCAAAGTGACTAATCAATACCAACGTACGTGCCGTCGTTTCGATTTCACCGTTTGAAATTTACAAATGGGTAATAAAAACAACATCTTCCAGAACGCCATCATCAGAGGGGAAATCGAAAAGCAACTGACTTCCGATTTTCGATTTTCAACTTCCAAAAATTGAAAACTGAAATCGGATAGTTCCCGCTATCCCATTACGACCAACCAGTTGATTAGTTCCAGGCGGACGACAATTACCAGCCTAACCACCACTTCCTCCAACACCAGCTTAACTCCCCTTTCTTCCCACACCAGCCTAACTCCCACCTCCTCCCACACCAGCCTAACTGCCCCTTCCTCCGACACCAGCCTAACTCCCCCTTCCTCCCACACCAGCCTTCCTCCCACCTTCCTCCCGCAAAAAGATTTTCACCTTGCGCATTTGGTAGGGATCATAAATTGCGTCATTCAAGATATCATTAAATTGCCCTACATTTGATCAAATCTAAAACAAACGAAAATATCCATGAACCGAAGCCTTCTGTTTTAGTCCTACCACATATGCACGAAAAGTGACTCTATATATTCACGTGTTTTGTGAGCCTGGTTGTCTTTACTCAACTTTGAGAAATATTTTCAATTCTAAGAAGCCGTTCAAAAGGGATAGTTTACAATCATCTTTTTTCTATATAAGGTTTGTGTATCGAACGAAGTAATTAGCATCAAGTACCCAGATTGTGTACACTTGACATGTCAGTGGCACGAAAAGGTGCAGCTCATTGTTATCAATGATTCGTACAAGCTCTGATATACATGTTCTTGATACCCATGATATCTGTTTGGTTTGATGGTCGTTGTAAAGCATTGTTTAATTGCATTATCATGATATTATTGTAATAATGATGTTTGTGTTTTTCATGTACAATACTAAATGTTAGCCATCATATGGTAGCTTGGTTCATCACCGATGGTGTTTACGAATATATAGCAATGTTTAGATGAGTCATAGTAGGTGGCTCGAACACTACTAATAAACGATGATTACTCTATATTGCGACTGCGTGGTGTTAATAAACTACACACGAAATGGCGAGGTATGTTTGGAAGCATACCTACTTGTCTCAGTAACGTTAGCTCGTGTTCTGCTATTATGTTGAATCTATTATATTATTGTGTTGGCAATCGTTGACAATGAATCGAAATAAACTGCTAAACAATGCGTTTGAGATGCCATGTCTAACACAATGAAACAAAATTATTTTCCGTCGAAAACTGCAGAGTCATTGAATTATTTCAGTTTGTTGCACGCGTATTCATAATCATTGACCCATTTTTGAATGGGTGAAGCATTTTGACTGTAGAAATAATACTCTTTATTATTTCTTGCTCTAATATCGCCCATGAATCACACGGTGGTAGGCTCCAGCGTCTTCACTAAGTCATTAGCTTAACGGCGGGGTAGCCTATACAATAATCTCACCAGCCCATTTCCTCTCTTGCGCATCCATCTGCTGAACTGTCTCTCCGTTAGAGCGAGTAGGGCTGGCTATCAGAGGAGCGCTTATTGACTAAAACTGTGATCATGTGACACGTTCATCTCCTGCAAATAGCCCAATAACTGCTGATATACGAGGCTTACGGTATCATAGAGCTGATGAACACGGTCATTAGTTCCATTGCACAAGCATGTGTGGCTGGTGGAATATTGTTCAATCGAAACATTCCAAGTTGTGTTATATTCATATTTAAAACTGTATGCGGTCGTTGTTCATAGATAATTGCTATCAGAATAAACCTCACTTCTACTCATAGAACTCTTTATAGCTTTACAAAATTCAAAATTTTATGTTTGAGATGCCCACCAACTAAAATTATTCCTTTTCCGCTTTGACCGAATATTACATGATAGTTTTTGTTACTGCATGGGTATATCATATCTTGTGATAAAAGTTACCACTGTCGTCACTTAGTTAAACTTTGTTTCCAAATAACGGTAGGTGATATACGGTGTATATATGTGCTAATGTATGCAAGTTGGCATAAATTTATCGAATTATTATTCGTATTTTACTAGGCCTGATAACGCTCCACCAATATGTTTGGGATGTCATTCGCTCTCCTGTTTACCCTTTCAGAAGATGCCTCCCACAGCATTTCAATAGCCTCTGTGCACTCACCGTATACTGTATGTGTAAGAAATTATGTGCATGCAATTTCATCCTCCTTGGCAACGCCATTCCAACCAAACCAAGAACCATGGTACGCCAGCGGGAACAGCAACACACATACATCCCACAGCCTGTACGACGAGACTTTTTCCGAAGGCATGGTTTTCATATCTGATACCTGTAGTGGAATCGCATTAGATACAGAGCTAATGTGCGAAACGACATGGAATGTAATATGTGCATAACAATGAAGAATAAGAGATACAACTGCCTAAAACCAATATCGCTCTCGTTTTACAATCGATTTAGCATCATGTGCGGACACGGCAGGCAACAGAGCGCATACCATTACGCGACAGAGCAACTATTAATATGAAAACGATCATTTTATGTGGTGGGCGCAAACTCGATTTTGCTGAAAAATCATATATGGTTAATGGAATATTGTTCATTAAGCATCATATGCAATTGAGCATCACATGCAATTAAACATCATATACAATTAAGCATCATATGCCATTAAGCATCATATGCAATTAAGCATGATATGCAATTAAGCATCATATGCAATTAAGCATCATATGCCATTAAGCATCATATGCGAACACTACAGGCAACATAGCGCTTGCCATTACACCACAGAGCGGCCATTTATCTGAAAAATTAAGCGTATGCAAACGTGATTCTGTTCTATGTCATTGCGTGCATATCATATTGTTGGCCGAAGTGATGCAAGGAATGATATGACCCTGGCATATGGATGTACACGAACATGTTGCAAGTCTCTGTCCTCTCCTTAACTTGATCTCTACCCTGGCAGGTTTACGCGCTCGTGAAATTTGAAAATTGGCCACTTTTATGTATTCAGAAGCCCAAACGACAAGCAAATAGCGTCTAAATCAATAGTTTGCGCTGTAATTACATTTCCCAATTGGACACTCTCAGTTTTAATTGGTATTTTCTACCTGTTATATGGCTTATTGTATTTTAACTTTAAGCTAGCAAACATATATGATATGATGTTATACCGGGATAATGATGTTCGTAAAACAGTTTGTATTGATGTATAGACCCATTACTTCCCCATGGTAAGCAGGATTTGATGTTGTACTTCGCCAGAGCTCCCCTTTATCCATGATTTTCTTGGTACTCTGAGATGTATTCTGTCTTCTTACTAAAGCTCTAATGACTCGTCAATCATTTCCAGCACCATTCCAGATCGCGGAGGTTGCTAACGGGACGATCGTCAAAATTGCAATAGGTTTATGTCCCTACACGGCTGGCTATCACAATAGACCCTCGATTGAGCTTGATATCGGCGAATGGCCTCCTGTACTTACAATGAAAGGATTAAACCAGCTTTTATGCTTCTGGTTTTGGGATATCAATGTAGAAACAATAATAATATTGGTGATATCAAAAGCCATACCACAAGTCCATATGTATATTTCCCACGTGCGACTCATAGTACTACGGATATAGGTGTTTTTGTATTGCATCATAAAATATGTATGTTGCAATAGAAAAAGTGTGCATTGTGAGTTTTGTGTGCTGCCATTGTCCTTCGCACATTAGTATTCATAGTCTCTATTATCGTAGCGTACCACTAACCACGAGATACAGCGTTGTGCTGAAATGTTAGAGGTCCACAACACCCCATGTCGTTGACATTCCATCATTTGCGATAATTTGTAGATGCCTGCATGAAGACAAAACGATAGTTAAACGATTAATTCTGTTATATGTTTCCTTGATAATTACATAAGCACCGCATGAAATTTCTTCGTTTCTTAATTGTTGGAGACGCGTTATGTTTAATAACAAAAAGTTTTACTTCTTTGCGCAATTGCCTCAGCAATATATTTTAACAAGTGGATTCCGTCGCAATTAACGCGATGCTATGTCGGAAATAAGCTTAGGCAGAACCGTGACTAACTGAGACGCATTTCTGCGGCTGCAAGATGTGTCCAAAGCTATGAATCATGAACCAGCCCAAATAAGGATGGTGCAATCCGTTTCGTCGTTAATCAGGTATCAGATAATAATTGATATTTATTTAAAGATTGATGCTTACCCATGTATTCAGTGTTGTAAGAACAAGCAAAGAGTCGGTATTTCTGTCCATCCAATGTATGTAGATATGCTCCATGAGTGACTGATGTCGCTTTGTGCGGTCATATTCCCATTGTATTTGTATATATGTGAATAGTATTGTTTTTTAAAACATTGGGGCTGTGCTGTAAATGAATTTGTGAATTTATTTTAGAACTTGCCAATTGAGTTTCAGTATTGCTGATGTTATAGCGAGACGGATTCTATGGTCATTGCAACTGTATCATTCCGTTCGATTTCGATTGTTGAGTTGTTTTCACTCTTAGAAATTTAAGATCATTAATCATTGAATAATTTTTAATTTTGTCCGGAATTTGTTTCCTGAACCCTTTCTTAAATAGGCATCAATATACAATCTAAGAATTCAATTTAGTCAACAAATTATAATAAACTTTTTTAGAAAACAGTGTCACCTGTTCATCAGCTTCGCGACTAGGTAATTTAATACCGCATGCCCTTCTATTCTTTGTCTCGACCGTTTGTTTGTTGCATATCACAGGCGACATTGCCTCTGCTCTTCTGTGCAATCAACTCGCATATAAAGCGAGCACCACTATGTACCCGCAATAATAAATAAGCTATTGCCTATTCTACTCGTCAAATGCCTCTCTGATTTTTGTATGGACATTGCAGAAACAAAACTGCTTCTACATTAGACCTCCATAGATATATCGTACAAAACAAAGATCAATCGTCATCTCCAGCAAATGTTTGCACTACTGATATCAAAGCACGAGACAATACTCAACCAGATGATCTTATCAACAATAAGGTCTCTTGTGTTAAGTCAAAGAGTAGGGCAAACATATGCACACTAGGCAAGTGTTTTAGTTATGGATATAATACGATTTTTCCATCTTTCGCTGTAATATCCCCGGCGTGATATATGCTCGTAAGTCACTCGATGTCAGATTCCAGTGTCTCACCTGGTCATGAGTATAGCGGCAGGATTTCCTGTACAATACTCCCACCATCCCCTGTCCTCGCTTACCCACCCATCTGTCACTCCAGTAGCAATGCTTACGGGTGTCAGCGGAGTGCTTATTGGCTCAAGCAGGGATCACAAGGCATGGTAGGGAACACTGCCGCTAATTAATATTTTTGTTTGTTACCTTTGAGGGTAGAAAAAACTCCAGGTAAAAATACCTTTTCATATGTACGGGTCTCGCGTTTATTAGTGATCGTTGACCTTAAAGCACTACTGGAACCCCGAAGCGGAGGATCATCACGGCTTGTGGTAGCGAAATGTTCATAGATGCGGCCTTGAGTTCAATTGCAGAGGCATTTATGGAGCATTGTTCACTTGAAATATTCCAAGTTGTGCTATATTTTTAGTAATATTCTATGATGTAGGGCACTAGTGTCGTATACATGCAAAATGTGTGCATACTGGCTTTGTTCCGACGAATTATTGCTGGTATTGAACGATTGCTCATAACGCTATTTCTCTACCAAATGACTGACATGTTATTTGCTCTGGTTTTCATCCTTTCAGAAGATGCCTCCGCTCTCATGCCAATCATTTACTGTGTGTGAAAGAAATAAGTCCATCTAATTTTAGCCGCTCTGGCAATGCAATGTCAGCCATGCTTAGAATCATTTTACGCAAGCGCATCCACATAAATACACTGCATATTTCTGCTCTTAGTTGCGACAACATTGCATGGTTTTCATCACAAATATTAACTTTGGCATTTCATTGCTGACGGTTGAAATGACGTTGGATTATACTGCTGTAATGCATTAACAAACCCGACATACAATACAACCGTTTAAATAAACAGTCTGGCGCATTGTGCGAAAACCTAAAACCAATATCGGTATCACTTTGCAGGCAGCATCGTGTGCAACAGAGTGTATGGCAATTGAAGAAGAAAGAAGTGCGTAATAAGCTTTATTGGTGTGCATCTCGCTGTGTGCATTTCATATTATGGACCATTGTGATGTACAGAACAAGAAGTCTGAAAGCATTCAAGAAGTCTCTGTTCTCTATATAAATAAACACAAATATGCTTTATTACCACGAAGAAAATAATCGTTATTTGCACACATATCATATATCATGTCATCATACGCCTTCCATTAAATGGTCCGCTACCATCGATGTTAATACGCCTGAGTTATATAGTTATGTTGGGTGCTATACATGAAAATGACCACAATTAACTGTAATTGCATCAGTCATTATGAAACTTCGTGAATACAACGATCAGAAAAATGATTGACTTTCTTATTATATTTCCACATTCCATTATTTATATTGAATTATTTGCCGCCAATTCCTTATTTGGCCAAGAAGAGCAGTTAATTAGCAAATACTGAACTAAGCACACGACTCATCTTCGATCAAGAAACCTGTGCAAGAATGACACACATTAAGCTTCTATAAGAATTGCTCGTGTTGTAATTATATTGTCTAATTTACCATTTGTCGTTTTAATTGTACTGTACATCCGTTTTACAGCTTGTTGCATTATTATTGCTAGGTAGGTTCATTTATGGATAATTATTTCACTATACTAGTATAAAAAAATATGTGTGCGTCTTTGTATTCCTATCGTGGTACAGCTGTCCGAACTGATGATAAAATAATTTGTAAATTACATATGTTAGACCGACCTTTGATGCTTCATTTTTGTTAAGCAAGCTTCCATCTTGTACTTGGCAAACCCTTTCTTTCATCCTGTCCTCAGTATATTGCCAATATTCAATTTCTCTATGTAGTTGAATGACTAGCTATCCTACAACTGGGGCCAGCCGTCATAAATGCACTAGGTCTGTGCTTGCAAACTACTATTAAGATTGGCCCATGATCAAGCCTGATATCGATAAATGGCCAACTGTACATGGGATCACTGAAAGTAATAAATTTGTTTCACTTCATATCAAGTGCCGTACCGTTTTGCTGAACTTATTTCATGTCTTTCTGTGTGAAAAATCCCCAGAATGTCAGTTCCACAAAATTGATAACTCTAATTTGTCACTATGATAACAAATACGCGTTTCTGTGATATTCTCTAGCGCTTTGGCTATAAAATTGTACCATTGATTTTCTTTCTATTAGCAATCCAACCACTAGAATCTATCCATTACATGTGATGCCACATGCACAACGCCAAAAGCATTCAATCATGGGTATCGACAAAATCGAATGTTTGAATATCACTTTGAAAAATAGACTGGAAGCCGTTTTATTGATAGGTTGGTAAATAGAAGAGGAATAGGCAGTCTCCAAGAAATATTGGTCAATAGGAAGGTAGGTTGATATTGCACAGAGCCCATTCCCTCCGTTAACAGTCCTTTTGCGCAAGGAAATTCCGAACAATGTATTATGTTACAGGAAGGCAACAGTAATGCTAAGTCAATATATTATAAGTCACACTATATCAGGCATTAGGTAGGCGGAGCTTCGTCAAGTGTAAGGCGTTCTGTTTTACACATTGCAACATATTATGTGTAACGCATTTCGGCTTACCGCAGTTGATGATCATTCGATTGAAGCCTATTTTAATTCATACGTTAGTACTCATAGCTGCCGTTGTTTTCTGGCTGATCCGTAGCCACGACATACCGTCTTGGGATTAAATGTTAGATCCTCAAAATGCGCTGGTAAAATTCTATCATTTGTGAAAGTTAAGGAATGCCTGGGTGCGAGCCTACATGGAATCTCTATTGGCTCTAGATACACACTATAATTCGATACGCATGTTGTTTGTGTTGGTCCTGTCGCATTTCAGCATTGGCCAATATACTTCAGAATTTATTTATCTATGGATGCGATTTGAATAATAAGCGATAACCATGGCCCGTAAAGCAACCATTGTGTCACCTACTCACTAGCTCAGAGGCACTTAATTGAGTTGGACACTTCTATTTTCTCGCGCGTTCTTCATATATTAACATCATAGGCATCCGTGCCTTTGTTCTCCTATGTAATCAACTCACATGTTGCCATAGAAACTAATTGGCTATACTTTTTTCAGTTCCCTGTCTGATGTTTGTGAAGACAGCGTAGACATAAAACAGCTTCTACAATAGACCTTCGTGGTTATTGCATGCATAGCGTAAATCAATCCTGGCCGCCAGCAAATGTATGCACTAATGGTCCTAAACTGGCGATAATCCTCAACCAATTTATAATACTGTCAGTTATTGTTCTGACAACAATCACGCCATACAGCATGGTGAAAATGCGTCCATCACGCAAGTATTTGTGCTATGGACATGATATTCTCTCGCTGTGATGTAGTTTATGATGACAAATCATCAAATCAGCCCTTTCCCTTCTCGCGCATTCGTCCTCTTTTCTGTCTCTTCAATAGCAGTTCACAGGGCTATTTCTCGGTCAAAACAGTAATTGAGGGACACGATCAGGTAGACGACTCCCAAAGGTACATTAATTGGGTCAAAGTAAATGCAATTAATATTTTCATCAGGCGCATTGATAATTTCAACAAATTTTGTTTTTATCTGTTAGGAGTGCACGTACATTTGTCCGAATTACTATTTTCACAACTCAATGTGTGTATATAATGATTCCTGACCGTCGTTGTTAAAGCGGCTGATCCATAGCCACGAGAGGTGGTACTCTGGTTAAATGCTAGATGCACACAACGCACATTCACGCAGGGACATGCGACAAACGAACCACAAGAGGTAATCAGATGTTGCATGGCGCGATGTTTCAATCGCCATAGCTGTAGCATCAGGTAAACATGTTCCTTTCGTCATAAACTGAGGTGTGTTCTGGATTGAATGGTTGTTTATTGAATTGCCTCCGTGATATACAAACGCTTAAAGAGTTATACCCATTTTATTATTTCACAATGACGATATTTAATGCCTTGAGTGCGCCATGGTGTGTATTGTCTTGCATTTGCTGACGCTGTGGAATTGTATCATCTGTAAGACATTGTAGATAAACTGAGATGCATTTTCATAGCTCTGGGATGTGAGCAAAACTTTGGATATAGATCAAACAAAGATGGTGGTATCGTGTGTCAACAGAATTAAATGTCCATCTAGATCTTCGCTGGTAAACCAATAGACAATGCGTTTTTAGTCAAACGTACCAGAAATCAATTAAAAAGTCAAGGGAATATCCACGACAGATGCTGAGCAACATTAATTTTTAGACCTTAATCACTGGACAATGATCACGAACATCACACAAATTTATTATTGTGGTGATCAAGATCAGTCATTACCTCCTCTGAACAGTGTTGTCACACATAGCTCGCGACCTAAATGACTGTGCCTCTAAAGCTGTCAAGATGAAAATATTTTATTTGTTTTTTGTCGTATGACGTCATCGACATCATCAATAATCGGTGCCGACTACGATGCAAGATCGTTCCAAGCTGTCGTCACCGTTGTTGAGATAGTGGTTGGTATGTTGTCACATCCATCTATTTAACTGAAAAACCGTACATATATATACCAAGCACCTATAGGACACATAACCAAAATATATCACCGTGCTTTGAATATTGAAAAAATTTATATTTGGCGCGAAGGCGAATTGACCAAGTAAACAAATGGAACTGATCAAGACAATTTAATAACAATGGGATACCGGTACAGCAACAAACAGCATCACCTGTCCATCAGCTAAGCGACCAGGCGCCTGCAGCAGCAAGGCCGTTATATTATCTGGCCAATTTTGACCTATATTGCACATCGTAGGCAACTTTGTCTCTTCTCTTCCATGTAATCAACTCGAATGCTGTTTCAGAGAAACCCATTAACTACCCATGCGCATAAATAAGCAATTCCTCAAACAAAATGCGACTACAATATACATCCCACATCTTTATCAAATTAGCTATGGGGTGCATATAGTCGCTGTCGCAACTATTTAGATACAAAAAGTTGAACTACACATGCCAACACTCATACTGACTATGTTGTGTATCTATCCTTACGCCATGTAGCATTGCAACGATACGCACGCCAGGCTAGTATTTGGAAATTATACGTTTTGGTATATCTCGCTCAATTTAATCGTCCATGATTCACGGTACAGCATCAAACTCTCTGCGTCTTCACCTTGTCTTAGGAGCAGCCGTTATCGTTATAGAATAATCTCACCAGCCATCGTAGGCAACTACCTCTCTTCTCTTCCATGTAATCAACTCTCCTGTTACCGGCTCCCATTAACTAGTGCGTTGGGCTCTCAGAGAAAGACTCTGAACAATAACTCTGAACAATAAGGAAGGAAGATGACTCCAAGTGCATCCCTTCGCTTTATGAGGTTACTCGTGACAATAGTCGCTGTCATCTCTATAGATACTATATATATATAATACTCATATATACTGTCTGTATCTATCTATATATATATAGATATGCTCGATACGCACGCCAGGCTAGTATATGGAATTATACGTTCTGTATATATATCCCCTCGCTGTAATATCTCTCATGATTCATACGGTATCAGGCTCATCTATCTCACCTGTCATTCTCAGCGGCAGGGTATCGTATAATCTCTCTCTCTACCTCTCTCTCATCTCTCTCTATCTCTCTCAATCTCTATCTCTCATCAATTTCTCAATCTCCTCTCTCTATCTCGGATATAGATATATATCTCTCTCTATATATATATATATGAGATATATATATATATATATATATATATCTATCTATCTCTCTATATATATATATATCTATAGATCTATATATATATATATATATATATATCTCTATCGATATATGCCTATATATATATTATATATATATATATATATATATATATATGCATTGTTTTAGATGCAATTTATTCTAAAATTTAGTTAAGTATTTTTACCGGATTTCATCACTAGTCTCTCAGCAATACAAGTACACAAACAGTCTAGGCAATGTAGAATTTGTGTCTAATTGTCAGTTAATGATTGTCCTTTAAATTTAACAAAGAACTTAGGCCATTATCATGCTTAAAGTCTAGAAAGAATAGTATATTAGGAGCCAAGGGAACAATATTGAATAGAGTCAAGTGCAAATATGGATTGTTAACTCATTTGCAGCTTTTTCCCGTGTTCGCTACACCACGGCAGATAGCCGGGAAATGATCAACCCTGTTTGTGTATTTTAATCATATCGCTTCCTGAGAATGCCAGCAGAACACCGTCAGGAAAATTAACATGAAATGGCATAAGATGACGCCAGAAAACTGGTCTGAATAAGAGGAATGCATAGGGTTATCCAAACACACGATGAGTGCTGAAGGCGACTCTCATTTGTTGACGTTTGCCATGGAAATTGCGCTACAGAGAAGCACTCATCGAAGGTTGACAATTTCACCAGCAGTTTATTTGGGATCGTCTACCTAAATACCTAAAAAGAATGCCAGAATGGCTGATGAATGACGCCGTTAGTTCTATTTCAGAGGCATATATGGTTGGTGGAATATTCGAAATATAACAATGTGTAATCGAATCCATTATGTTTCTTACAGGAAAGTTTGACATAGATATACCTTCTTCTTTTCTCAGAGCCCTGTATTGGTTTGTACAATATTTTTTATAACATGACATAAAAACTGCCAAAATGTAGTATACGAAAAATAATACATTTATCGCAAAACATGAACCGACTATTCTCTTCTTGAAAGCCCCAAAACAACTGCCTCGATGGACCCATGATCGAGCCAGGCATCAGCAATAAAGCTGCTTCTCATGATATCAAGATTTAAATGAGAACATTGATGATATACCACCCCGCTATTTACTTAAGTACGTCTGTGCTTATCTGTGTAACCATAGAATGTCCGTTCCAAGACAATGACAGCACATATTTGTCATAATTAAAATAAATACGCGTTTCCATAAGATTCTTTCACAGTTACGTCTCGCAAATAGTACTATTGTTTTCTCTCCACTAGTGGTACATTCTTTGGAGCCTACACATTTTCTGTGATACCATATTGACGATGTGTTCACTGCACCTAAATGACTCAAACAGAGGTACAACGAAGCTTCCCTTTGGTTCTTGGGCAGGTGCGTAAAGGGATGCAAAGACAGATAGTACTGAAAAAAGGTAGAAAAACAGATTATGGCATTGTAGTTTCGCATAAAACGCCAAAACAGTTGATATGCAAAGGAATGTGAACATGATGAGCAAGCAATTGTAACACTTTTCCGCAACTTTTCAATGCAATGTATACCTAGTTATGGCAAAGTCTTGGCAGAGCAGCGCAGCGCAGCGCAGCGCAGCGCAGCGCAGCGCAATGCATTATGTATGCAACAGCAATGCTATGCCCGTATATTTCCAGTTCGTAATGCATTTAGCATGAACAGAGCGCTGTAATGGCCCTAGAGCTTGGTACAATATGCCACATCACATATGTATGGTGGCATAAAACAAGAATGCATTGGGGTATAGCACAGCAGCTCGTTCTTTGGTGGGACCCTTAAGCTTCTTTACTGGCTGATGAATAACTACGAGAAACTGCCTTCTTGTTTTAACGTCCGATGTACACAGCGTTTTTAAAATTCCATTATTTGCGATAATTAATAATTGCCTTTATGTAACACAAAAACAGCAAAAAAGGTAGTCAAACAATAGAATTTTCTAATGGATCCGACCGCCATCGTAATGTCCCATACATTTTACCATTATCTACCCGCGTTCTAACATTAGCATTCTTTTGTTCCTCTCGTCAGCCACCTCCAAGATATTTATGGGCTGTTTAGGGGTAGACACTAACAGTTGTCGGCTTGTCAGGGACATGTGGTGTTGCTTGTAGGACCTGTGAAAAGCTTTATGTTATTTACCCGTCCGGACATGTTAACTAACCCACTGATAATTGGTCTTGTCTAGAATAATCTCTGCAGCCTGGTGCATGACGAGGTTAACTCTACATTACCTATGCTTAAGCCACTAAGGTGTGCTTTGGTCGTGCTATTGTATGTGCCTTAGACTAGGTTGTACATTTGACTTCCATTATAAACTAACATTTGGGTCGGTCTAGTTTGGTCCGGATTTGTTATGTGCCCATTATAGACACTGTATACAGTGTATGATGGCTGTACAAATATGATTTTCTTTCTTATTATATTTAGTACATTTGTACAGAATGAAGCATGTTGGCGAAAATATTATTTGTACGAGAGCTGGTAACTCTCCATCAAATGGCTGGAACATCATTTGCACTTCTGTTCAGCCTATGAGATTGCGCTTACCGTGACATTTCGATAGTGCCTCACCACCCGTTTACTGCATGCGATAGAAATTGAGTTCATCTCATTTAAGCCACCCAGGCGAAACCATTTCTACCAAACCATATATCCTTATGTGACACACAATTATTCCACAGCGGCATCCTCCAATCTTTGCGACGTTATTGTTTGAAATAATATCCTTTTCATCTCTGATACGAGTGACATATCAAGCCAATGTGTGAATTGGCATGATATGTCATCGCAGTTTTCCATTGCAATAAACTCTCAGAAGAGGTCGATTAAGCATCATATGCGGATAACAGAATCCTTGCCATTACACAGCAGAACAGCTAATTATATGAAAACGGTAATTTTATGATGAGTATGCATACATGCCAATGTGACCTGATCTACATAAGCAGAGTGTGTGGATGTGCAAGACCATTTAACACTCTCCATCTGCTTATTTTGTACCTGGCATGTAATTCAGCGCTCATAAATCCAAATCTAATGGAATAGCATAACGAAACATTATCATCTGCTCATATAAATTAGCGTATGTCATCTGACCCCTTCTATCATAAACTTAAAGTTTGCAATTGTTTTGTGAGAGGGTTCAGTTGTTATATCGAATACTTATTGACCAAAGGTGCATGCTACACAATAGCACCCAAGTTTTCTCGATAGCACCTGCAGCAATATACTTAATAAAAGATCCATGTGCCACATAAGAATACGATTTGAAATCACTACCCGCCTGGTACTATAGATTCACATGCTCATCGATTTAGCGGCTCGGTGCACTACATGTAACATAATACCGGGCTCGTTGATTCTATGGCCCATTCCTACATTTCTGCATATTGTATGCCGAATTACTTCTGTTGTCCTGTGTAATCAACTCACATAATGGCAAGTACCATCATTTACCCACGTTCATATATAAGAACAAGTCTATTGTTCTCGTAAACTGCCATCCATCATCGCCGACAGTAAGTGAATATAGCAAATGATGCACTGCTGATCGCAAAGCACATGACAATACTCAGCCAAGGGATATTTTGTCAACCATCATAATCAATCCCTAACAGTATGGCAAATGTATGCACTCGGGGCTAGTATTTCGGCTGTGGAAATAATACGCTTTATTATTCCTCGCTGTAATATAGTCCATGTATCACTCTGTGTTAGGCTCCAGCGTCATTTGCTTAACAGCAGGGTATCCTATAAAATAATCCCATTTGCTCTCTTTCCCATCCATCTCATCTCCAATTACAGTGCGTGTGCTATCAAAGGAGCGCTTGTGGCCCATAGCTGCCATGTAACACTATATGGTATAATATATGGCATTTTTATTATGTATCTCATTTATTCAAAGAATATAATCTAGTATTGGGTATTTGTGTCTGCCAGGATGTATGGCTGCAACAAAATTTCTAGTCTTGACTTTCCTTTATACATAATCAAGCAAACATTCTCAATAAATAGTATTTAAAAGTCGCGGGAGTGGCAATGCAAAACTGAAAAAAGCAAAGCACAAATATCGATTGAATTAAATCATGGGCATTATTTTTCTTTGTCCATTTACATCCACACTCAAGCACATACACAACGATCTCCAATCTGCGATACCTGTATTCGAATGACATTAGATTGATGATGCGTAAAATGTTGTATCCTATTAACGAACAAGAGACACAATGCAACCGTTTACGATACACCATCAGATACAAAGTGTTAAAACCTTCAACTCAATACCGCTTTAGCGTTGCAAGCAATTAATCATTACGGCCCACAACAGATATGCACGGATAGTGGCAACTCAACCAAGTGTCCTCATTAAAAAAAATAACCCTCTGACTTGAAATGGTTTTCGCTCGGATGCCTCTAGTATCTTGCAAATCATCCGATCAAGTTACGAGACACATACATAGCCATGTATTTATGTGAGATAAAATCGTAGCTACATTATAGACGCTAATTTCCGCTGTATATATCGTTGGTGCTAAAAAACACAAGGATAGATTAAAGGTAGCTTTTAGTTTGCTCGTAGACATGTTCTTTTATGCCTCTGTACCTGTGAGTATAAAATGTTTCAATCGCATTATATGTCTGTCTTTGGAAGTCACTTTCTGTATTCGTCTTCAGATGTTTTCATTGCTTGGCGTTAGACCGGCCTCGGCTATTGGCTCTGACCTCAAAAGCTCGCAATCAGCATCCGCTGTATTAAAAAGTGTTAAATACGCTATGAATTCCTTGATTTCTTAACCCTTATTTGGTCCAATATTAGATTTCTTTACTAATACGCCAGACATTCACCAACGCAATCGATGGACCACTGCACTGAATGTAAGACTTGGTTATTGTTTCCCCTGTCTCTTGTGTTTTCCGTGTTAGGTGACACCTAGCTGCTTACAAAACAACGGAGAAGTACACCTAGTAGATTGTCCAATACTACAAAACAGTATTTAACAGGCATTGGCCTTTTATCAGCAATTGGAATGGACGTGGGATAGACTATGCAATATTGATTTCTTACTTGAAAGGCAGGAGATTAAAGTGCCAAGGACCAATGTCATTCGCACTGATTATCTGCTATGTTACTGCGTTTTTAGTCATCGAGGATGACTTGTACTAAGCTCGAAATATTTTGTACGTTCATGAATTCCATTCTTCACTTTCATCCACATAGTTGACTCGACTTAATTTGCAACGCAGTACATTCACCTATGCACTAAAGTAGTTGAAGTATCATGCCTGGTAACACAAATTCGGAATATTCGTCACGCATGTATTCCATGTGAGTTAATTGTAAGATGCTTCAACAACCATTGACTTAACCTGTTTCCTAACTGCAGACTTACCTATATCAATTGCCTTTGCCCTAATTCTGACCAAGAAGCATTATTTGAAGGCTTGGTTGGTACAGTATAGAGTTGTTCGTTGTGGTTGGAGCGAAAATTTCAAAGGTTCCATTCAGGGTCGCCCTGTGACGAGCCAGCACACGAGCTGACAAATAAGTGTCTCTTTGGCTTAATCACACGGGTAACATTGCACTCCATTCTGGTTCCCTTTTCTATTTATAGCATAACAAATGGAATAATCCAAATCCGCAAAGGGGAAATAACTACATTTCTTCTGGTGTCACCACGGCACTAAGGAATTTTCATCAAATTCTGCAATATTCAGATTTGAAGATAAAGGCAGGGTCTACAAGCAAGTCCGGTAAATTTGAACATAACACAATTCTAAAATTAGTCTCATGTGCGCCCTCTTAAACTCATGGTTAATCTTCTACAGGGCATACAGTACAAATATGTGATGTCCTACATTGATGCGTTTTTTCTCCAAAGTTCAAGGGTCATCTTACCCATCTCAAACATGTATGACATCGTCTGTGTGTATTTGGAGACTCCGAATTTTCCGAAAATTTATTCAAATATCGTCCGGCCATCAAGACACACTTTTCTGTGATAATGTTTTGGATTTTACTCTGGTGACCGATGACAGACGATTCAGTTTGTTACAAAGAACAAAACGAAGTGTTTAGACTAACTGTATATGTTGGCAGAGAGTTCCACGTATTCGAACTTCCACGTCACCGAACAATGACTGTTTATTTAGTAGAGATGTGAGCGTGAGGACAGTACTAGGTTTGATTTGGAAGACAGGGAGACTCGCAAGTTAAGTAACCACCCAACGGCTGAGTGAATATCGGACCAACCAGGTCACAGGAACATATGCCATGTCCGAATACTGATTTGCGCGATGCAGTCACCCACATGTAACTTCGGTATTTCACAGCCCGAAATCTTCTCTTCGTGCCTCAGAAATTTCTGCCAAACACCTGTAGATGAAATTGAAAAATATCCGCTGATATCCTCGGTAAAACCCGGTAAAAAAAACTCTTCCACTCATTTCCTCCAAGATCACCATCAGCTTACCGGCTTGATGAGAATCATACACATATTTAGCCACCATAATCGCTTCAAAGACAGACAAAACCAATTAAGACAACAGCCATCAGCTCACACCTCCAAACCATCAACACGGTTTGACCAATTGGCCGGGACCCCTAATATATCGAGCGTCAGCAACGCATGTCTTTTGTGCAGAGAGATCCTCCATCTCCCTAAGAATGCACCATAGTACGGGATGCCTTTAGACAAGAGGATAGTGTCATTCACAATCACCTACTTAATCATATGATTACTTCCCCAGGACCTATACCTAAATCAGCTACAGCTAAACTCGCGCAAAAGGAGGTCATACTGGTGTCACCAAGGTCATGATCGTCTTAACGTGCCAGATGTTTCTAAATAAGGGTGGGTAAGGACATGATCTATCACACCATGCATCTTGCCACACTCCCAAAACCGCTAAGCAGACCATTAATCCGCTTTCATGATGCGCCCGAATAATGGGGTTTTACGTCACTTTCAACAACGATGTGACATCGCGACGGTGATGTTTGCGCAGTGAGTGCAGCTCTGGCGGTGGTCACTAACAAGAAGCACGTCTTCCTCAGGGGATCTTGTTATCTTGCCCGAACGATGAGGGTCAGGTGAAGTCACTTCAGAGCTGTAATTATAAAGACGCAGCAGTTAACTTCAGCGCCATTCGGGACTGCCACATTATTAAAACGTGTCCTATGTTCTATTCTGACTTTACTCCGGTCACTCATTGGCACCGAATGGCATTAATGGTCCCCGCCATTTGCCTCGACATTAACACTTTATACAACCTCCTCGAGGCTATAGCAGTTACTGGTCGTTAGCAGTCCCAAATGTCTTTTCTTGACACTATGGTCGTGCCAGCAACAACACGACACCAACTGGCTGCACTTAAGGCAAGCAATAAGAGGTGAGCACATACATACAAAGCATTGAACACAAAGGAAGTCGCCCTTTGATTCTACTAACACTCAAAATCCCCGAGGATTCGGTGTTTCTGTGCCTGACAAAGATAGGAATAAGAACGAAGACACCCACCAGGATCTACTCATTGATAGGGCTGATAATTACACCTACTTCGTTATCCTACATATAAAAAAGCATCAGTGAATTTTGCTAGCGTTATTATTGTTGTATGACTCAATATTTTAGAAGCTGAAGATGAAATCAAACTCGAAACAAAACGAACATCACCTACATTGATGAAACGCTTTATAGGAGTACATTTCAAACAAGGGCTTGGGGGGCTTTATAAATGTTACGCTTTATCAAGATTGCATAATGAATTTGACAAAAAATGTAATTATAGACGAGTTCTTCAAACGAATCGACTTACATCATTGCCCCTTTTACAAGAATTAACTCATTGGTGAGGCTTCAACAGACGTCATAGTACTTATCTACCAAATACTAGTCGTCAAATACTAGTCGTGTTCGAAATATGAGAATTCGTCTGACATTTTGTGTTGTTGTTATGTTCTTTAATGTAGCCTTGTCATCCTTAAAAAAGCATCAGAGCAAAAACAATCTTCGACCGATTCCCGTCTTCGGTTAGTAAGTAATGATATCCAAAAACTCCAGTCCAGTCGGTGACCACAGCTTTGTTTAGGGCCTTTGATAAGTTTGATTTCTTATTTTTAACGGGACGTGAATTTTTAACACACACGGTAGACGCTACAATGCATCCGAAGCTGATAACGGGCGGAATTTGAGCGATAATACCAGAAAATGATGTAATTATGCATGCGTAGTTTCTGGACCAGGTCGTTATTTATTTGAATAATTCTGTAAACATATTATTGGTACTATTTCAATTCGCCTATATCTAATAAATATCGACAATTTGGTGTTCCAAATAATATGAAAAGGATTGTAATCGAGTCATTTTAGCAACCACACCAAAATTAAGGGAAAATAAAAATTGCACCAAATCGCCGAAGAGGGCATCTTTAAAGACAACATCTATCTAATTCGCCCTCAGTAACGAACCTTACTTGTAATCAACCACAACATCGATGGAGATAAGTACAGAGTAATCAGAGAGCCGGCGGGGTAACACCCGCGCCAGAATACAGTTTGAGTCTGAAACATATCGGGTACATAGCCCGGGGTACATATAGTAGCCCAACAGACCAACGGCAGGTTTTATCACCGTGTTGGTCTAACAGAACATCCCCCTATTTCGTTGTCGATTCTGACACATCCTGACAGAACACTTTTTTCACGAAATATGCATGTTCGGTTGAGTTTCAGGCGATCAGTGTCGATAGTTAAAATTTAGTTTTGATCAAGATAATGTTTCATATTCCTAACAACGATTCTGAATGAAAAAGTAAGTTTATTTAGCTTCGCAGCTGAAAAAAAATAAAAAAACTTTGCTGATTCCGTGGTCAGTTCCAACGATGCTCTGGTTCGTAACGGCAAGGCAGTTAATTAAATAGCGGGCACTAAATAAACAGATTTGTTACTCGGGCCCGCAGGCTATCAACGAGCGCCCCAGGACGTCCGGCCTTTGAGGTAGACAATATGAGGAAACAGTGGAAGGAGAATGTACGGACCTGACCTTTCTGTTTGCTTATCATGCCATAAAACTTGTCTTTGAAACAACGCAACCACGCTGACTGATGGGGCTGGCCACCATTGACCAAAGGGACTTGAGCAAACACCCAATATTGAGCACCATACGTTAATTAAAGAATACAGATCCATTTGGATACCCATCACAAAACAAATACCCATTGCTATACCTCGCTGTCAAAAACAAGTACCAGGTCATTGCAAAAAAACCGACCCATTGCTATACCTGTGTTCAAGAAATAACGACCCATTTGTATAACAAAATGCCAAAAAACCGACCCAAATTGGCGGCACATCCCCACTAACCTCCACATAGTGAGAACCCCCCAACCTGACTACACGCTAAGCAAAGTAAGTACTGACCACACTTATCTGTCTTAGACATATTCGATATAGTTGCAATGGTATTCGTCTAATTCTAACTCATTTTCTGGATCTTTTACTTGTCAAATGACGATGGTGATGACGGACTACCATAGATTGTTCGCACGGATTGAGACGTGATTTTATGAACAACGAAAATAAATTGAATTGGGCAAACATCAAATTTGTTTTCTTGAATGGCTGAATTCATCCAAGGAGTTAACCAATAGCGCAAGTACTGATATTTTACTTCTGATGACATGGCACGTACAGGACATAGTTAATGACATTGTGTAATCAAGTACACCGCCTGCTGTTGTTAACTCGTCTATTGACACTTGCAAATGTATCCATGCCATTTCGCCTATGTTCCCCGTGAACTTGACCTCAACAGCCTCCGGTTTCCTCGCTGGCTCGCTTGACGTCGCAATACGAAGTACACTTAGCGCCACCAAGCGCGAGCTTGTGAAAACACTCGCTGCCGAGGCACACACGAGAGCGCCTCGGCGGCGACTCAAAAGGGCGTTGTCACCCCTTCTTTAGTTATGTAACTCTTTGATTCATCTAAGATTGAGTATCTGGAGTAAAAAGTATTTCATCCAACCAAAGACAGTTAGTAGGAAAATGTTTATCGAAGAGATTATGCAACAGTTACATGATCTACAGCAAGAGTGTTTCGACTTGCTCTGTGACGTAGTGTGAATTAATTAACGACGAGCGATTCTTCCACGCATCAAGATGACTTCAGCAAGTGTGGGCGTATAGACAACTTTCAACACCCGAGTTCAGACCTCTAAGATACAACTATTTTTTTGCTATAAATCGAGCCCCCTACTGAAATTTGGGAAGTATCATTGACACCCTTACCCCATTGAAATTATGATTTAAGCAAGTGTATCTCACTATTATGTCATGTGGTGTTATGGTGGGGAAAGAACAAAAACAAATGATATTTTTGAGTAACACATGTCGGCACATCGCGTATTTCGGCTTCAGTACCACACTGACGCGTATGTGTACAAATCATTTGACCAAGGCAAAAGGAGGATTGGAAGTCAGACATGTAATGAATTATCTGGCCGAGCAAATGGGACAAATTAAAATATGGTCTTCTGTATGCAATAAAATATACTTCCCTCGGCCGATTTATATCGCACCACAGATCGTCGCGTCTGCTATCATCTTTGATTCGTACAGAACTGGAAGTGGTGCTTATTTCAATATGTAAATATGTGATTTCAATATGTTAATGTTCCCACCGCGTAGACGCATTTCGGTTGCCCTCCAGCGGTACATTCCGGCTTTCCGTCCGCCCCGCCCTTGTGCTGTGTACAGCACCTCTGTTCCGTGCAATGTATCTTTTTAGTTTGCATTGGTCGGTTAAATAATGGTACTGTGAATCCTTTTAGACAGTCTAAGCTTCTAATGATTCGTCACTGAATGACGCAAATCAAATGACGGTAGCGATAATTGGGCAAGTTGACCAGTAGCTGAATGAATATGTATAAACTAAATCAAGATGTCATTCAATGAAATAACCAGTGTCTCTGGAGTTAGGCTTATTGCTGGTTCAGTTGTTCTACCCATGGATGTCCAACAGGAATGTCTGTCGATGCGGCACCTGACCTAGTGGCTACGGCACCCCTGCCCTGGCGTACGGCACCCAATGGAGTAATGAAGTGCAGTTATGGTTAAGTCAAAGTGTGAATTGTGAACAATTAATCTTTATGCCCCCTTTATGCAAGTTTATCTACTATTCTAAAGTAAATTGATGAAAATACTTTCCCCACTAATCAATAATCCCATGGAGCTAAAATACATAATATGTATATATTCATGAATTAACTATATGATTTTGAACCTTGAGTAATCCTTCTAAATGTGTAGAATTTTTAATAATGCTGCCAGTCGATGACAAACTTGACAGCCATGTGGTGTTGTAATCGCTTGTTTATCAGTTTCGGATTCGTGGCAAAATGAAATCAAAAGAGTTTGCTGCACATTTACGATGCTATTGATGACTGGTAGCACCAACGTCAATAATGATAATAGCGTAATGGTTTTATATGCCTCCTTTTCTGGCTGTGCAGCGTGCAATTAATTTTACATTTATAAAATTTATCAACCACCATGGAATAGAATTGTATACAGCGTGTGCTTACCGTAGCAAGCGACGCATCCCTGGAGGCGAATCTTAGTGTAGATTATAAATCTATGTGATGTTATCCGGGTTGTTGGGAATTTCCGTTACAATGGACCAAGGACACGTGAAAGTACTCTCACCTGAATCCCTGTAAGATGTAACATCTGTAGGATGTGTTATACCCTCACTGTTATGATGCAGTGCTAAATAAGTTCATATGTAAGAGTGTTATACATTGTCATTTACTGACAGTTAAAGAGACTGTTCAGCTGCATATAAGGCAATCAGGGATCATTTCGTTATTACATTACTATGATTAACGCAGACGTAAGTAATGACATCTTCTAATTTGTGACGCAGAGTTTACATGATGGAAATTATATTGATACGATTTTAACATCATTATTTGACTGGAAATATTCATGAACTACTGTGGAAATCTGTTTTATTCAGTTATGTCGTTCCATCGATAATGGTGCCTCCCTAAAACCATGAACCACACGAATTTTATCTGTGAATCATAACGCACTCTGAATTTACCTCGCTATCGATGTGTATTCTTCCGCTTTAGTTACATATAATGTAGATTTCATAAAATCTTGACTCATTCAAGTTGTGAGCATAATTGTCCACACATTAGACCGACAAGCAGGAAGGGTAATGTCGGACAACATAAATGGCGATAGCTGAAGTAATGATCTTTTCTCTGAGACCACAGCGCCGCGTAGCCACTGAAAGTGTGAAAACTTAACATTTTTGGTTTCCAAGCAAGCTGCTTGGCAACCTCGTTCCAAATATGGGGCTGAACAGTCTCTTTAAAATATTGCAAGTTAAGCTTTCACTGAAGCTTTCGTACATTTGTAACCTGTGTGGATGTCAGGTCATTGGTTGCATTCTGGTTATCTTGGGTGTACCCCACTAGTGTCCAGTTCTTATAGGCTGGTTCTCTTTGGCTGCTGAGGTTGGGTTGACCCTCCAGGTCATGTCATTTATTAGCGTCACCTAGCAGTAAGGTAGTGTTAAGGGAACTAGACACATGGCTATATAAGACATGAAGTGTTTGTTTGAATTGAAGGAATTGTGATAATGCAAAGGGGCCTTTTGTATGAAAGCACCGGGGGGCTGTCCAAGCTAACATTCCCCATGACTGTTTTGATATCACCTCATCGTTAAAAGTGGCCTAAAATCTCAGTGTCTCATTTTGTATTGGTTTTTGAATCAGCCTTAGGAATCAGTTGTATGATAATAAAAAAATTGTTTAGTTTATGTATGGATTATACAGAGCTTGACAATATTATTCCTGATGAACTTATGGGTAGCCCACTTATTAACATGATTGGATCAGATGAAAAGTGCAGCTTCTGATAACTTAACCAGAGAAAAAGTTGCCAGCTGTGCATCCCATTGTAAGGAGTTTAACGTAGGAATGATCACTAATGGGTCCTTATATTCCAAATATAAGTTGTTGGCATTAGTTTTTGAGAAGCTCACAGGCATGGATTATTCAGTGTAACATCTCACAGGACCAGCTGCTTCCCTCATTATTTTGGAATGACGAAGGTACGAAATAATACAAATCTTGAATGTGGCATTCATGTGTCAAGTCTTGAACAGACTGAGGTGCTCATTAGTGGCAAAAGGAAGATGATGCCCTATTAAGTGATGCTGCCACACCTTTTCCTCGGATGTCTGCTGGGTTACATGCTGGGTTTGATGGGTGCGACATCATCTCTCCTGTCTCGTTACTGCTGCCAGGCATTAAGTTTTATCAACACCATGTAGTAAATCAAACCATATTACCCTGCATGCAAATCTCATGTTGTTAAAGAGAGTTGCTGACAATCCTTCTTCTTATGTACAATGTGTGGTGTAATGCTATGCAGTGAATGATATCTTATTAAGAAGGAGAATCCCTTGTTGTCAAGAAATGTGGGGTTTTTTTACGGCATATGCTGAAGTACTACGTAGAGATCAAAACCATTTTTCTAATGCTCATAAAGAAGAGTCTAGTGCGGTCAAAACGTGACTCATCCACACATGTTGGTCTTTGTGGGTGAGTAAGGTTTGGTCCTATAGAGAGGTTTCGTGCAACATATGCCTCATATCATCACTGACATCAGACCCTTACACCAGACTTAAAATAACATACAGATAAACTTCTTACCTAGGCATTGAATATATCTGAATATGGGATCATGTTGACCCAAAGGCATTTGCATTATATCCAATCTGTGAAAATACACCTGTCTAGTCTAATTTTGCAGTATTATAGTTTTTGTCTGGGTTGAATAAAAATTTTAACGAGGCGCATTTTGCTTATTTTTGTTTCAGAGAAGATGAAGGAACATCTTGCTTCTCTCGTGATCATAGCTGGTCTGGGTCTTGTTATCAGCAGGCTGTCAATACTGAACGTGCCCCCTATTATCATAGGTAAAATGTCACACCATTATTGGACAGCTTTATGAATGCTTCATGTGACACCCAATGCAGTATCATTGACAGCCATGCTAAATATATTTGTCTGGTTTTTGTGTTTCATCTCACTGCAGGTATATCCTTACTTCTAACTGCGTCTGTTGCATGGGTTGAGAGAAAAGCTTGCAGCGCCACTGAGCTGGAGCAGTTATGGGCATGGAAGTTGAGGTAAATAATGTATATTGCTTGCCTTGTAAGAGTTCCATTTTTCAATTCGCATTTAAGGCAGGGATTCGAAATTGATGGCCAGGAGATTCACATTGGGCCTCCTGATTTCTCAAACCCTGGTGGCCACCTCATATCCTGCTGCCTGTGATGTGACATTTCTAATTTGGATAAAGACTGCAGCTATTGTGGGATTAATTGACATAAATAAATTAGATTACAACATTTTCAGTTGGTGAAAATTCATATATTTTGATCATTTAAGGGCCGCAAAATAATTATATGGGTCACCAACTTTCATTGCCTGGTATGCCATCAACAAAATGAATAAAGATTGTAACGTCATTTAAATTTAATGACAAGCTAAAACCTAGAGAAAGTAAGACATTTAGTGTACTTGATTTGGTACATATGGATTTTGGCTGTGGTCATATACCCACTGAGAAGATTTCAACGCAGCCAGTTTTCTATCGAATTTCTATTCGTAGGGTCTAGTTGCTGTGAAAGTGACTTGCCGTCTGTGTGTTACAGGAGGAACGCTGGTGTGGGGGCAACCTATTGTATGCTTCTTCCCATTGCAGATATCTTGTCCATGTTTCATACACATGGCGCTCGACTGGTGGAAAGAGGTCATATCATTATGAATTATGTTCACTGCTATAAAAACTTGTAAAAAACTTTACGTAATGTAATTGCCGGAGTTGGGAAGACATGTTGTATCAACGGTCTTACAGTCATACTTTAGTTATCTGAGCATCCATTATCAGAATCCCAGATTATCTGAACAAGATTAAGGCCCTGTATTTCTCTTTTTTTTTTGTGATCTGCTTCGCTGTCAAAAAAATCAGTTGTCTGAAGTGAACAAAATACTCCCCGCTCATCTCGGTTGTATTATCAAGAATTTCCTATTAATTTTAATCAAGGGATTTTTTATGTCATCTCCATTTTGAACTTGAGCATGATTCTCTGTTACTGTCATGGTATGGTACAGACCCGTACTTACGAGTGTGCACCAGTCAGAGCATAAGCTTCTCCATCACCTACATTCTCTTCTTCTTCCTGGCAACATCTGAAAGTGCCCCGGTGAGACAGACCAGTACCGCGTACCGTGACAGGCAGCGAGTCACGCTCTCATTCTACATTCTCATGTCTGGAATGGTGGGGGCACTCTTCTCTACTTACTTCCTGCCATGGTTAAGTTGGTATTTATTGTTTTTTTAAGTATATGATTATTATCACAGCCATTATCATCTGGACAAACACAAACAAATATTGTGATGGTTGTGGACAGGCTGGCAGGAGTGGGTACTGGTGTCGACTTCAGTCACTCTCGGCTTGGCCTTCATGGTCTCCTCGTTCAGCATGGCTCCTGAGAGTCTGAGCATGGCTGAAGCGGCCATCATTGGCCAGGCGCTGTCGGCCTTTCTCCTACGCACCATTGTACTTATTATCTATAAGTCTTCTCACCTAGTCATACGTAAGAGCCGCCACTTGGACCACTCACCAGATGTCACTGCTTTCATGCAGGTACATGCATTGTGTCTATCTATCAATTAGCCTTGAATGTGTTTTAAGCTCTTCTGTTAAGCAGAGCTTATCATCACATACCTTTGCTCTGGTGTCCTTTTGTCTGTCCATCTGTTCATAAACTTGGATGGCATTTGTATATAAAGAAAACTTGCTGTCCCAAATTATACTTAGACCCATCGTGTGTCAATATTTCCATGTAAACTGAAAACCAGTCATGCCTTACCTTTTACCTTTGAGTTATGAATAGGACTTTTGTTCTTTATTAAGCCTATTGGCAGCTGAAACTGCTACTTCTTAGCATTCAGAAGATTGATAGAACCTTCTTTCAGACATGACCTTATTGAGAGAGGTTATCAGTGACCTAGACCTCCTTTTCAAGGTCACTGATACAGGTAATGTGTGACTCTGATACAGGAAAGATAAATTTCTCAAATATCATGAAACTTCTGTTCCTTACTACCTTTGGAAATGGTATCCGTATTGAGTTCATTCTTTGGCTCCTGCTATATCTATGGCTGTTGTAAAGTATAAATGCTTATTTTGTCTGAAATATATTATTACAACCCAAATATTACACTTGGTACAAACTCATGACCTCCCTACAACTGGGTTACCAATAAGTCCCATCTTCCTTTTAATTTACCATTTTGTTTCATAGTAAATCATGTACTGTCAGCCGTACAGGCCCGCTGTCCTCCTGTCAAGTTTATAATCCCTGTTCTATTTTTCAGGTGGCTGTTCTCTGTTGCCTACTGGTCCTAGGACTCGTTTACGTGTTGCCTGGTTGGCTCCAGAAATCAAGCCTGCTATTCTATACCCTTGTTCCAGTCATCATGCTGGTGGTTGCTTTGCCACTCCTGTATCTTCTACTGCAGCAGGACTGGATTTCCTGGCTCGTGGCCTATATACGCACGACTCAAACAAAGGTGCTGATTCCCATTGTAAAAGTCATACAGTTGATTCCTACGTCGAAATTTCACATTTTTCATGTTGTCATTTGCAATCCTAATGGAGGTGAATACCGTCAATGTCTTTAAACATATACATATTTATTTTGCATCGATAGAATCCATTTCTTAACTTTTATGATGAGTTTTCTGCCCCATATAAGACTGCCTATGATAATGGGTCTTTGCTTACTAAAAATCTTCTCTGCATGACCTTTGACTTTAAGGTATAATTTGAAATCTCATGCACCATAAAAAACCTTATGATTTACATGTCAAAAGTTTCAGGGGTTCAAGGCCAGTTGTTTTACATACATGTATATTATTTGTAGATAAAATTCATTTACATTATTATCATTACAAGTGCCATATTGCTGTTTGCAGAAATACCTCTTTTTGTACTGGTCAGCTTGCCTTATCGGTGCCGTGACTCTTGTTCTATATCATGCCACCAAACTCCAACATTCCCAGACACCAGCATCAAGCAGCAAGAAGTCCACACTTAACACCCCTGACACAAAAACAAACTCTACAATAACTAGGAAACATTTCCATGTGTTGGCCATGTGCGTCATGATCCCAGGACTGGTGACCGACGTGGAAATCACATGTCTCTCACTTACGTGTGCCTTTGTGGTGTTCCTAATGCTAGAGGTAGGGATTTAACTTCAAATTCAGCTTTGTTTGTATGTGGTTAATGTTTCTAGTTAATTATTCAGCTACTTTGTGTTTGTGATGAAAACAAGTTGATGTGTTATGTATTTATAGTGGTGGACGTTGGATTTGAATCGTTTGAAGGAATCATAATTATTTGATAATTTTCTGATGGATCAAACTTGCTTCAACGCTTCCCCCATTATCAATGACAACACTTCCCACCATCATCCATGACAACGCTCTCCCCATCATCCATGACAACGCTTTCCACCATCATCCATGACAACGCTCTCCCCATCATCATCCATGACAACGCTTCTCACCATCATCCATGACAACGCTTCCCACCATCATCCATGACAACGCTTCCCACCATTATCCATGACAACACTTCCCACCATTATCCATGACAACACTTCCCGCCATCATCCATGACAACGCTTCCCGCCATTATCCATGACAACGCTTCCCACCATCATCCATGACAACGCTTCCCGCCATTATCCATGACAACGCTTCCCCTCATTATCCATGACAACGCTTCCCGCCATTATCTATGACAACGCATCCCGCCATTATCCATGACAACACTTCCCACCATTATCCATGACAACACTTCCCACCATTATCCATGACAACGCTTCCATGACAACGCTTCCCCCCATCATCCATGACAACGCTTCCCGCCATTATCCATGACAACACTTTCACCATCATCCATGACAACGCTTCCTGCCATCAACCATGACAACGCTTCCCGCCATCAAGCATGACGACTACGCTTCCCGCCATCAACCATGACAACGCTTCCCCCCCATCATCCATGACAACGCTTCCCCCATCATCCATGACAACGCTTCCTGCCATCAACCATGACAACGCTTCCTGCCATCAACCATGACAACGCTTCCCGCCATCATCCATGACAACGCTTCCCCCCATCATCCATGACAACACTTTCCTCATCATCCATGACAACGGTTCCCACCATCATCTATGACAATGTTTCACCATCATACATAGCAAGGCTTACCACATCATCCATGACAACGCCTTCCTCCATCATCCATGACAACCCTTCCCCCCATCATGCAGTCGTCCAGCACAAGAAAGAAGCACTATTCTTAACCTCCTCTCTTTTCGTCACATTTGCAGGTTATGCGGTTGTGTGAAATCGTGCCGTTTGGCCAGCGATTGGAGAGCTATCTACGTGTGTTTGTCGATGAACAAGACAAAGGCCCCCTTCTCTTGACACCTGTCTACCTTCTTGTTGGCTGCGCACTACCTCTCTGGTTCTTTCCAACAGACAAAGGTGAATTACAAACTCTTCTTGTTCATACTAACGAGACAGAGGCGAACATTTTAAAAGACTGTACAGGGCTTTTGTTAGCGTATATCTCTAAAATTCACGAATCTACTAATTGAAATATGAAAGGTTGTTGTTGTATTGTGCTTGTATTGTGGGGAAAATATGAATTATTGTTGTTGTATTGTGCAGGAACCCACATCAGCTTGTATTGTGGGGAAAATATGAATTATTGTTGTTGTTTTGTGTATTAACCCACATCAGCTTGTATGGTGGGGAAAATATGAATTATTGTTGTTGTTTTGTGTAGGAGCCCACGTCTGCCTGTACAGTGGTGTGTTGGCTCTTGGAGTGGGTGATGCTGCCGCATCTATTATAGGCTCCCAGTTTGGACAGTGGCATTGGTTTGGTGAGTTCTTTTGACAATTAACCAGTCAGAATCATACAGAATGATTTTCAAGACCCACCCATCTAGAAATATGATTTGAATGGTTATTTGTTGTGAAAACATATATAAGCTTTATATCAAATAATTTATTGTGAGATAGTGAGCTTTATTTTTATTTCAACACTTTGATAATTTGGATCAGCGTATTTCAGATACCAAGAAGACGGTGGAGGGTACTTTGGCATCGTTTGTAGCCCAGTGTGTAGTCCTGCAGTTCCTCGTCTCTTACGGTTAGTGGACTTACACATGCCAACTTGAAGCCAAGTACATTTATACAGATGCATAACCTATCTCAGAATCTGGCAGCAAACATTTACAATATCATTGTCAAAAACTTAAGAATCTTGTGCATAGGGGTACAACCCATACAGGTTTTTTGGGGAAACTGTGCCCCGGAATATTAAGGTCGGTGTCTAGGAATACCATGACTGAAAGCACCAAAATGTTAATGTTGTGCTTGACTCCTTGTGGTGGGAATCATTTCCAACTTCATGTTTGATAATAAGCTCGGATCTTCTCAACTAATTAATGATCTAAAAGGGCTTGGCAGTAATGGTTGCCCGCTTGACGGTGAAAAGTACCTGTCACTTGCTGTGCAAATATATCAGAATTGCTCAAAATATTCCAATATCAACCTGGGATGACAACACCCTAGCCACCCTCAATCCGTTACTGTTATGGTCCAAAATTATCCTTGAATAAGCTCATTGAAATGTGCCATTGCTCATAAATTGACATTGGAAGGCATTCAGCAAAAGTGAAAATTTATTGTGTGTTTATTACTATAAATTTCTACTCTTACAATGTATGTGCACATATATTAAATTTTAAAAATATACAGCTCCAAAATTATTAAAAAGAATAAGATGTTATATTTATTTCGGTCATACTCATTTGATGTTATATCTTTGTTGATGATGTCATAAAATGGGTGTTTGTTAAACATACTTTGTATTTATTTGCCATCTATTAAATAGTTTCACCACAAGGATTATCATCAGTTATATTCCCAAAGCAGTTAATCTGTCAACATATATCAATGTTTTACTTCATAGTGCACAATTTGCACATATATATGTATTGGTTGATGCCATTGTGGTTATTTGCAGAGCTGTGCTTGGATGTACGATGGACTGGTGCTATGGCTGCCATCCTACTGACATCTCTGTTGGAGGCTTTCACGACTCAGATAGATAATCTGGTGTTACCTTTCTTTATGTATTGTCTTGTTCTAGCCTTGTAAAGGTGTGAATGTTTTTAAAATTCTTTATGTAATTTTTATATGGATGGACATTTGTGACTGTGATGTGTATTAAATTATCAGTTATATGTAATTATTGGTAATTAATTGATGCTGTTAAGTAATTCTTGGAAACATACAGTAGTATTTTAAGTGGTGGTTCTGGTCCATGTTTTCAATTAGTCCACTGCCCCTTCCCCAAGTTCCCGAACCCACCCGCATTCTAATCACAACAAAAATAAATTTATTTGATCAAACATAAATTTCCATGCAGCCAGATAGTTATAAACTCTTTGTGCTTAAGGGGAGTTACCCAAGCATCGCAATCATCCTCATACATCACCGTCGCAATACCTTGTTTAAAGTGACGATAAACCCCAATATTACCATTACCATGACCGTTTATAGAACTGAACACATGCACACTGATGACACAAGTACAGATCGATGGTATCTTTCTCGATAAGGTCACATAGTATTATGGTGTTCATTTTGAGTAATTCAACTCGAGACTTTCCTTTCTTGCTTTGTGAAAGGGCGTTATTAGTCCTTGGTTATGTTTCGGCAGCACACATTAGCTGGCTTTCCTGATGCCCACTTATTCATTACACAGGCTATGATACGATCCACATGCTGTTGGAACAGGTCTTGACTGACAGTGCACAATCCGAAGGTAATTTGTTTGGTGCCTGAGTAGTATAGACAATGGGGGTTCGGGCGAAACAAGCTCAAAAGCATTTTTAAACCTTATTCCCCTCACACTTCTTTTTTTGGCGCACCCCCTATTATCCATACAACGTGTATGATTAAGGCTTAGACAGAATTTATATTCTTTTCTCTCTGCTCACTTGAGGTAAGCTTCACTTGAGAAGTGGAAAAAGGTGGCCCAGCCCCTAACAGAGCCTTACAGAGCAAACTTGGTTAGTGCTGCCATCATTTATGGCTACCGGGTCGAGCCTGACACCCAACGGGCCTGACTCCGCTATGTTGGTTTGCTGGTAAACCAACGTGACCAAAGGCTAAGGTGTCGACGCCGTTTGTGGCTATCCACTGCTTTGAGTCAAACGGGAAGAGTAACACTTTGTTGAAGTGTAGCCCATATATCTTATGATCATCACTGCGTAGAATGTTTATCCCATGTATTGCAAGTGGTGTAGGTGCTTCTTCACGACACCCTTCTTCACTCCCTTTGCCTACGACCTCGCCCATGACAGACATTGAGTACATCTTAGGGCACAGGTCTACATATTACTTGATCGGTACTCACTGCGGTACACTGGTCTTTCATTTTACCCAAGACCTTCGTGTTAGTGTGTTGGCATGCATTGCTTGATTCTCCGAGTAGATGCTCGTGCCTAAGTGTCGGATATCCTCCTGCATATCAGCGTGCACGTCCTCCATCAGTAGCGAGTCATTATCAGTACACAGCAGGCGCAGGTCGTCACCATATCTGGACTTCATGGTGTTATAATAGAGGTTGTACATGGGGTAAAAATGCACATACCTACATACACCGAACCGTCAAGCTCTAGGCGGGTCTTGTACATGTGCAGGGCTGCATGATCATCGTCAAATACTGTGACTTGCATATGCTTCTGGTAGTCTGACAACCATTCCTTTTCACAGCCATTCGCTCTGGTGCTAGTGGGTACTCGTTGTGCGCATTGTGGATCTCTGCAGGATATTCTAGATCTACTTCGAGTATATATCCGGTTTTGGCATCGTCAGTATGGTCTTGCATCTGCAGATAGGCTGGCTGGTCCACCCACTCAATCGCCCAAGTGGGTAGGGGCTGACTCATCATATAGTAATACAGGTTATTTGCGTCGAGGTACTGGACGTAGCTCGCTGGCTTATCCTTGTCGAAGCCCTCCACATATTGGTTTTTGGCTTTATCGTGGCAGTGTGATACCATGCTTATCCCACCACGCAGGCCCATCACATTGAACTGGTGCTTGTCATAGTTGGTTAGCAACTCAAGCGAAACACCTGTGCTCTTCAGCAGCGCATCCCATGACAGTCCAGGACGTGTATAGTAGTGGGCTGGATCCAGACCGTACTGCCTCAGACAGGTCTTGCGAAATACATCAAACACATCCGTAAGAAGCAGCTCGTGTGTGCGCTGGTACAGGTCGTGGTAGTCACTCGTATTTGCGCACCTGAATATTTCCCAGACCTGTGCATGTTTATAATCGCCAGCAGATATGCCCTACTCACACAGTCTGCTGTAGAACCGCTGAATAGGAGGTAGTGGAGCATCAAACATATCCCTTGTGCAGTAGCAGCCGGCACCTCGCTTCGTCGGGGACATACTTAGCTATCACTGCAAAGGTGCATGAGTTGTTTGCTTGTCAAGCGAGGCCAGGAGGAACTGTGCACTGCCAATGAAGTGTAACTGTGTAAGGGACAGTGAGATATACTTCTCCATGTTGTTGGGCGATGCAGTTGATTTGGCCTTCCACTTTGCTGATGGCCTGCATCAAGAGATGGGAGTCATAGCCCCGTAGGTTGTCGAAGACAACTGGTATAGTTGTTGTTTTGGGATACAACTGCACGCTTTAGGTTGCAAGCATGCTGGTCCCCTGTATTTTCCTGTTATGCAACAGATCATCTGTGCTTGCTGCATGTATGACAATCAACTGCAGTCCGGTGGGTTCGTCTGTCCCTTGGGCTCATACAGATGTTAGGTCTGGATAGAACTGCTTTAATCTCGGCAGCACCCGGCCCTCTATACACTACATGATCGTTTGTATGGCCATCACACCTAACTACTACATACCCATAGCCAGCAGGTCTCCGTCTTCTGGGTGTTGCTCTAGTGCAAGGCCTGCAAGTTTGACTGTGGGTGCCTCAATGTCGGTGTAGATAATGTTGGCAGCCGGGAGCTGCTTGTCCCAGTTTTGGAAGGAGAGCTTGTTTTTCAACTCCTCTGGCATCTCATCCCGAACTGCTGTTTGACCTATTCCTTTACACTCTGGCTTGTGAGTCTGAAGCAGGTCTTCTCTGGAGTATCTGTGTAGACAACTCTCGCAGAAGTACTTGTGGCATTTATGTTTATTCTGGTCGTATAGCATGTGGTTCAGGTCTTTGATCTGAGTAGTTGAACTTACCCGCCTTCTCGATCAACATTTATGCGGGAAATGTCGGCTGGTCGTTTGCTGATATAGTGTACAATCGTCATACCGTGACCCATATTCCACCCGAATATATTCGAGGCTAGGTTGTTTTGCTTCTCGTCATTACCCATTTCGGATAGAGAGAATTGGGGCAACGATGCCTGCGAAATCTAGACTGTCGTTGTTGACATACTTACACATTCTGTGGGGGTCTTTTGCCGGTGGGTGTTAGGCAGAGCAAATTGACCACCAAGGCAGCTATCATCGCTGTTCCTCACATTGATTATTGCCTTCTTGTATTTTAGTTCTGAAGGCAACTCAATGTCTTTCACTTTTTTTGCGTAGATTGGCGTGGTTCATCCGATCAAACCAACAATCCATACACACTCCTGGTTTGTTTTTACGGCCTTCTGGCAAATTCTGCATAGGATATTAACAGCTCCCTTTCTGATCTTATGCTTGTGCATAATAAGAATTCTTGTGAACATGGTTTGTTACATGGGTCCCTTATCCCTGGTATTATCCAAGGGTTTGCAAATATCACCATTCTTGTGTCTATTTTGTCAACCTTTACAGAGCCACAGAATGGTCCGTCCAACAAATAGTAGATCACAGGCCCATCAGGCTTAGCGACAGAGCGTCCAAGTCGGTGGACCTTGAGTGACCACACTGGGTCAGTGGCACATCAGTGGCACATCAGCTCACCAGGCTGGTAGAGATTTTGCTCTTTGAGCCCAACCAAGCGCCATGGGACCACGGAAGTGGGCTTTTGTGCAAATTATTTTGGCATGGGGATTCCTAGCGAATGAGCTTGCAGGGCTACGGCGTGTCCGTGTTGAGGCTGCCTCTGTAAACCGTGAGGCTCTGCTGGTACTTGCTCTGACAGGTGGGGCACCACGGCACCAACCACGACACCAACTGACCCTGCAGGACCCAGCCGGTAAGACAACAGCTGCCCTACCAGGGATCATCGGCTCGATAGTATCACGACTGCTCAAGTCAACTGCAAAGGTGGCTGGTTGGATGGCAGAGCAGGACTGGGCCGCAGTCGCCGCGCTGCGAGGAGGGATCTTCCTGATGCTCCCTGACTTACTACGAAGCAATGCTATGCAAGCCTATCGGTATTCCACCCACAATAAGAGTGTTTTTATCGTCGTCGTGTGGGTCAGTGGGTGCAAAAGTTGCAGCTTCCTCCATTAGAAGATGAAGCAACCACGTTGACAACAATGTTGATGCCGATCTGCTATTGCTCATTCCTGGTGCTAATCAGGTTGTTGTACCCAGCTTCTTTTCCAACGGCGAGTCTCATGTCTGACAGAGCCATGTAAAGTCCCGTTCCAAACACATAATCAACCTTTGACTAAGCGTTCTGAATCAGGTTTTGATACCTGCTGATGGCCGAAGGAATGTCAACTGGTGAGTTGATAGCATCCTTTGAAACTGCTTTTGGGCGTCAAAGGATGTGCCTGTACCTAGTATCCCTGAGCGAGTCTGCGCCTGAGCACCAAGAATAGCCCAGACATAGGTCCGAATGCTGTCGTTAATCCGTGAGACACCTGGAGCTGTAAACCCCTCAGTTTTTCCAGTATGCAAGTATTTCAGACAGTACATGCACCCGCAGTATCTTGTTTTATGTAATCAACATGTAGCGAGCCACCCTGGAAAACAAACCCCTTCATTGGTTTTGTAAACACTTGTCTTCGTGCTTCGTACTTGTTGGGATCTCCGCAATGAATGATTGACTGTACTTTACCTGTTTCAGGGTCAGTGAAGTAAATACGCCCGAGATCTTGGTTACCACTTTTTAGTCTGCAATCGGTATTTTCAGCAACACCGAACTCATGGCAAAGTTTTTGATACATTCTCTTGTCAAAGCAAGGAGTTACATATACTAAAGTGGCTAGCGTCATCCGGTAGTGCTAGTGTACAAGAAATATAGGCGTGCAGTTTACTCTGTGGATGCAGTAGACCCTGCTTTAGTTACTGTGTTGGCGAAGGTGGAGTAGGTGTAATGTCTACAGTAGTTGCCATTCCTACTCACAGAGTGTTGGGTGCTACTGGGGCCGCTTGTGGGCTACTCGGAATCACTGGAAAATGTATCAGTCAGCGACTGACCATCAAGGTTAAAGAACATAATCAGATCCGCGTTCTGGGGCTGAGCAAATAGAATACCATTGCTGACATTGTATCGTCAGCACTTGAAGAAGGTAATATCTCGGATCATGAGTTTAAACTCGTCGTAGCTGAGGTCACACAATATACCCAAATGAAGGGTAAATTAGGGCTAGATCTGTCAAAGCATACCAGACTGTTTCAATCGATGAAAAAAAACCGTACTGATCCAACGTGGGAAAGTCAAAGCATTTGAAGGCGCCAGAAAAAAATAGGGTGCGCCTGCTTCTACACCAGCGTGAATGATATCGACCCACCTCAATACACAGAGTGATTACATTGCGCGCTGTACATACCAGGCCTTTCAGTCTATTAAATAAACGAGGGTGTTAGGCAAAGAAATGAACACCGAAGACACCCCACAAAAGCGTATTGCTGAGCTTGAAGTTGTGTAAAAGAGTTGATTTTCTGATAGAAGAGAAAATAGATTTTGAGATCGAGCTGAGAGATGCTGTCAGTGATTTGGAGATTAAGAACGATGACTTCGTGGAACGAGTGAAACACCTATAGGAGCTTGTCAGCGGGTGTGAGATGCAGGCCACGAGCTTGTGATATTCTGGTTCCATACTGCTCAGATATATGGGCGCCACATCAACAAGATGTCACTCTCCCGTTTTAATCAAAACGGTGGATAGCCACGAACGGCGTAGACACCTAACCCTATGGTTAATTTACCAGCAAACTAATGTGGCGGAGTCGGGCCCGTTGGGGGTCAGGGGCTGACCCGGTAGCCATAAATGCCCTGACCAAATTTGCGCTGACTCATAAAAACCAGAGTCGCGCTCTGTTGGGTAAGGTAAGGTAAGGTAAGTATAGGGTTTAACGGCACACCAACACTAGTGTATTCATATGGTGCCAAGAAAGGTTAATAGATAAGATTGACCTGATAAAGCAGCCGCCTTCTAGGATAAATGAAAATGGAGATGGATAAAAATGGAAACTATAGGGCAAGTCAAAATGATTGACTGGACCAGGCCATTCCATTATCCTGGTATGTTGCAGATATGGCCCTCAAAAGTCGCCGCCAGGATCCGATTGTTGACTGAACAACAGGCCCCCATTAGTCGCCTCTTCGAATAGGGCGAAATCCCCGGGCCACAGGGGGAGGGTGGTGTAGGGTTTGCAGATATGGCCCTGATTAAGCAGGCCTTCTAGGATAAATGAAAATGGAGATGGAAAAGATAAAAATGGAAACTATCCTAGGGCAAGTCGCCGCCAGCCGATTGATCAGGCCATTGTCCACCGAAAGGCACGCCAAAGTCGCAAAAACTGCCACGGCCACCACATAGATCCCATTGTCCACCAACACGAGTCGCAACCCACGCCCAACAGTATGCCCCCTATTAGTCGCCTCTTACGACATGCAGGAGGATACAGTGCGCCTATTCTACCCCCGGGACCACAGGGGCTGGCTCTGTTAGGGGCTGGGCCGCCTTTTCCCACTTTATCTCGAGTGAAGCAAGAAAATAAATATATGTGCGGCATATAGAAACCTACAATTCCCGACATGAAAATCAGGAAGGTACACTTAGCATAGATCATTAACCTCTCCTAGCACCTAATGTGTAATTTCTGTTAGAAGAACCTCAAGACGGGATATGGGGGAAACAGACAGCCATTGGATATAGACGAGGACTGCTGTCCGTGACATACCAGCTCTGCCTGACGTGGACACAGAGAGGGATAGTTACGACATCAATGACCAACCACAGGACAAACCCCTCCAAAGCAGCCACGAAGGGCTTGAGAAAAATGAAGGACGAATGCGCTTGTACGAGGGTGGGGATGGGGGTCCAACGTTGTATTCCATTGAGATGGGTAAGGCAATAGGCGTGGAATGGCTCTTTTAGAAAAGATCTTCACACAGGATGATCATCCTGAGATCTGACCTACAGAAGATATGTGGAATGAAGATCAATTAGGTATCCCTCTCACCATTGTTTGTATTTCTGCTATTTGTCTTCTGTTATTTATTTATACCCGATACTGAGACGAAGGAACCTACAACTTAATCAGTTCAACCATATATGCCTGTTTGCAAACCCAGACTGGGCCAATGTGGGTTTGCCAACGAACAGAGGGACCAACATCGGTTAAGCCAAGTGACCCGCTGGGTCGATGTTGGAGTGCCAGCATCAGGCGTACGGTTCTGCCAGCGTTGGGTAATGTTGTAGCGCTATCCGTAACGGGAGACGCTGAAATTATGCTTTCAGGTGGATTGGCTTAAAAAAAAAAGCGATATCGTTGATTTAAGTGAGTAAACTTAGATAATATTCACAGAAACAGGCTACGGTATATGACAGGATGATGATACTGGACTAACGAGATATTCGCTTTGTTGATGGTTCACAAGGAAAAAAATTTATAAAAGGCGCATGTCAAGTGCTGGACAGTATTTATGGCACGAGAACACAAGAATTATAGAGTTATTTGTCCTTACTTAAGATATATTTGACAGCTAAAGATCGATTCCTGTATATCCTCACAGTAATATTTGAAGTAGATTTTTTGTTATTCCAGTTAGATCTTACTTCAACACATAAATCAGTTTAACTGCAGCGCATAAGTTACCATTTCCCGCTCGCACTAAGAATTCTTAGCCTGCTATGACAGATGGCTTCACATCTTCCCGAGTATGTAGATGGGATAGGAATTCGATCTTAATTTTTTTTTACCAATGCGAAGAAATTGATTGGAAACCCGAAATATACATGACAACCAATTTGATCCCAGTCAATTAAAAACAACAAAACAGCATCGCTAATCCACTAAAAACGCATTGACAGCTTGCAGTCACAAAACATGACTCCACTTCCGTTCAAAATCAGAATCGAAGATGGCAATTATTTGTCTTCAATTAAATTACCTAACTGACATAGTGTCTCCTCCAGAAAACTTACCACCCTGCTCAAGTAGCCACTGATGCAATTGAGGTACTTTTAATTGACGGATGGTTCATTAGAGTGTCACACTTAATAAATGTTACACCATTATTTATCCATTACAGCAGTTTTCGATCCCCTCCCTCATAAATCCACGGATTTCAGGCTTTCATTACGCATCCTCTATTCACATCATGGGTCAGCAAATTCCACCGACAAGATTAGTCAGTGAATGAGAAGAACTGTGGTCACCTCTAACGATTTTTGTCACAAAAATAAGAGGCGATTTTCCTAAATACTGAGGATGACTTACACTTAACAACCACCTATGTAGCTTGACTTCACCCTTGGAATATGCACACATTTATGGATTTAATGAATCTCTTCAGCTAACAATAAATTTTACTGAACACAAGTTTGCTGAGTTCAAGGAATTATATATACATTTTGACATGCCATACACACAGTCATCTGAAGTATGAGACTAAATAAAGATAAATAGAAGTCTTCAGAAGCCCTCTGGACTCTTGCTTAAATTGATCAAACAACAGTTACAATTATTTACAATCAGAGTCAGTAGGCAGGAAACAATGGTAATTACATAACAACTAGGTCAAATGACAGAGAAAAAGGACAGATTTTTACTCAGGCAGCAAATGGTCTTTAATAATAAATTATTGATACTTACACTAATGGTTGATCCACTTTATAACTCATTGACCTTAACCAACAAGTTATGTAATATCTTACGGGGACACAAACATTTGCGTCTCTTAAAAGCATCTCACATTTCATTCAACTATCATACAAGGTAAAATATATTACCAACTAAGATGAGACATATACATTATATGTAGATGTTGCCAAGTAAACAAATCTAAAAACTATCACGCTGTGTGAAACAATAAAATCCAACCCCCACAAACAGAGGGGTTGATCTGTACAGGACAATATACCCACCTAAATCAGGTTGTACACCTATGATCATTTATATGGCAGCTCTTACATATTGCACACTTGGGACAAGAGGAATATTCTCACTCAACAGACTGAAGAAATAGTCCCACCATTATTAAGTAGCCGCTAAAATCAGACTAAATATGATTGTTCCCAGCGTAACATAACATCAAATCAGATTAAAACCGCAATGTATAAAGAGAGACCAACACGGAATCATTGCCTCATGACATCAAATGCACTTCCCTTCACGGATAATACAAGTAAAAGTGATCGATTGTTGGGAACCCACCTGATAGAAGGGGCCGGCTTATATAGACAATTACCCAACTTCATACGCCAATCTATGACAGCAACCGTTGTTTGACAACAACAACAGTAATAACTGACACTATTCTAGTTATTTTTAGGCATATGCCCATAAACTAGTTCTTTCAATTAGCTAAACAGAATCTACATATGTTTTTCCAACAACTTCAAATCGTATTTCTATTGCTGATGTACACTCTCAAACATTGACCGATGCTAACCAGGGACATGTATTAAACGAATAAAACAACAATCTATGATGCTTAAGTTAAATGAAAAGCATCAACACATTGAAGCCCTACAATTGTAACAAAGTTTTTTCTTTCAAAATACATGAAGTCCTTTTTGATGTTTTATGTGCAGTGCAACTTAGCGGAGTGAGATGTTGGATGAAGAGACGTTATGACGACTCATGAAGCATTATGATGACTGATGAAGCATACCATTGGTCATAAGATGCTGTAAATGCTTACCCAAGAGATCTAGCATAAGCCAAACATATTATGCAGCAATATACACAACACTATGAAGACTGAACATGTTGATTACAGGAGGAGACACATTCAAAGTAACCAATTCCACTCACCACACCATATTCACGCAGCTTTCATAACCTTACAACTTCAATGGGACCTCCTGGGTAGTTTACGTATGCTAGATGAACTCCACCACCATCACAAGGGACTGAAACAGTGATATGTTTGCTCCCTGAACCTTGTCACTCATTACAATATGACCGTCAATGAATTATTAAGTTTGTCCTGGTATAGACCGCATTTCTAGCCTCCTGTTAGTGACAAGGCTGCTTTATACAATGAGGTGCATTCATAGTTTCAAAATTAGTAATTTGTCCACAGAACACCACAACAAATGTATGTATAATGTATATATATATATATATATATATATATATATATATATATATATATATATATATATATATATATATATATCCATCTGAACCCCTATTCAACCTTGTAATATAAAACTAATTGTAATGAGACCAACAATACCAGCACAAAAATATAAATGCAACCTCCACAATTTCATGTAATGAATGCCAGGATCTTGTAACAGTGGTAACAAATGAACACGAGGGAAAACAACTGATGGACTTAGTTCTACAAATTATTGATGCATCTGAATCTTAGAAGCACCCAACAGCATATATCAATTACCATCGCAATTTACAAAATACCCATTCAAAAAGCGATAAACCCCTTCTCACCATTGACAGTATGCTACCATAACAACAAAATTGTATGAATACACCAACATATTGATGACAACAGACACCCTTGAAGCTCATACACACATCAACAAAGAACAGATACACTAGTTCTCCATCAGATAATCATACAATTGCTTTGTAATCTGATCAACACATCTATTGATTCTTATAAGTTTGTAAATGCTTATCTTCTGGCCAACAGAATATTACATCTAATTAAGAAGATCACACAAATATCATACCATTGGTTTTATGATCAGCAAATAAAAACAAAGCAGCCAGCACAAATGAAAGTTGAAACAGATGTGCTGAAAATTTTAAAAAAGTTGGTATGCACTTTATATGTACTTCACATGTGCTGCAACAACTGTTAGGTCAGGACCCAGTGTACTATAGTTTTATAAAGTGTAGCAACGCAAGTAGAGACGAATAATGAGTGATGTGGTATGCATTTGAAATGTTCACTGCAGCAGCTGCAGTCGTTCCTTGTATTTCTCGTCGGATACTATGTAAAGGATTCCTTGGCCAGCCATCTGCATGACGCGTGCACCAAACCACTTCTCGGCCTTATCTTTACTTGTCAACGCGACTCTCTGAAGCTTCCTGGTTCCCGGGACGCAACTGGAAACCCATTGAATCACAAACACAAAATGAGTTGGTTTTAAGTTGAAGCTAGCACCACAGTAAGGACCTTAAAGATTTTCAGCATATGGTTTGATTTGCTCTCAAATGACTCAGGGCTAGACACTAACGGTTGTCCGCTTGCCCGGGACAGGTGGTTTTGCTTGTGGGACAAGTGAAAAGTCCCAAGTACTTGTCCGACCGGACATGTTAATTACTTCACTGATCGCGAGTCTTATCTTGAGCAAACACTGAAGCCTTGAAGACTCAAGTTTCAGCGTCTTTCGATATGCAGCCGAGCGTGTAAGACAGAATAATCTGTAACCGTACAGCGCTGATCCATACGCCAGTTTCGTGCGTGTGAAGTTCTTTCACTGCTAGTTTTTAAGACTCACTCAGTCATGTACGGTTTAACCGCAAGTTGCTTTATTCTACCAGTACCCGATGAATCGAAAACAGAGGCACTTGTTACGTGTCGTAGTATGCATTGTCTCGATAACTAGCTAGCGTCATGACAGGTTAAGTGTCAAACAAATCTCAAAATCTGGTCAGTGGATTTCTGATTACATGCACCAACAACTTCGGTCGAGCATGTGATTCTCAGCACGTCACCCAGGGACCATTCATTGCATTTGCATTGTCAACGATCAGTGGGAAATCCCGGGAAACAAAATATATATTAAACCCCCTGTACAGATGGGAAGAGAAAAACATACCCTGTCAAACAAAACGAAGCCCCCAAAAACCTGTCGTACAGATTGCAGCTGAAAAAATTCCCGGTCGTTGGCCCAACAAAACCGGTCGTACAAATCAAGAGGCCAAAAAAACATACCCCGTCACACGGCACATGTATACTACCTCTATACACTTAAGTGCCCTACTCGGGTTTGTACCATTTAATATTTTTGAAAACCTGTTTTCATTAAGCTGTAAAGAAATTGTAAAGGTACTTAACATGTACTGATTTGAGTATAAATAATTTTAATGCAATAAACTTTTTACTTAAGATTTTGTTACTTACATCAATAAAAACAACCATACCATGTGAACTTCCATGTCTTATGGGACAAGTAGGTTTCACATGGGACAAGTACAAATTGCCATTCACTTGTCCTATGGGACAAGTGAATGCTGGAAGTTCGTGTCTACCCCTGTGACTGATGTCCAAAACCTCAAACAACACCTACAGCCACTTCAATAGCCTTTCAAAAGGCTTCATATCAATAAACAGACAGGATGACAAGCCAGGATGATGACTAACCTGAGAAAAGTAAACTCCAACTCCTCATCCTCGTCCAGCCTGAACACCTCAGTGAAGGCAGACGAGATCTTGCTGCGTATTTCCTTGGGTGTGGAGTTGGAGGTGAGTTGTATGGTGGCGGTCAGTCCGTGGTCAGCAAGAGCTGCCCGTACGTCTCGTCGTGGCAGCACCATCAGCCCTTTGTCTTCCTGTGACACCAGAGGAAAAGGGGGATGAGAAGGGGGGATGCCTTGAATAAGTCTTTTCAGTTGGAATATTTATACGAACAGAGCAAAGATCGAAGGTATAATATTATATGTATATTCTTAGATCATCCCATAATCTCCGGTGTTTCTTCATCAACACAAATTCATAATCACCTGTTCTCTGAGGTACTCGTATGGGAGGCATACCACATCCTTAGACACAACTGTTTTGTCAGGTTTGCTAGAGTGCGAGGAAGAGTGTCGAGATCGCTTGTACCAATGCTCCTGCTGCTGCTGCTGCTGAGGCGGGGACTTGGGGGTGGGAGTGGAGGAGGGCGTGGAGTTCGTGGTGGGCGGTGTGGCTCTCGCTAGTGGGGGAGTGCCTGGCATATTGTCCTCCGATGAAACGCCCTGATGAAACACATGATACAAATTATTAAGTCCATTAAACGATTAACTCTTAATCAAACAATGGGAGTCACGTCCATAAGTGAAATTGTAGCTGCGGGAATGCTACCTGTGACAATCAGCAGAGCAGTACGCTCACCTGTAGAGTTGTGTAGAGGTCGTATGTTGATCGGAGAGGGGTTTCTGTTGCTGTGTGCAGGAGGGGGTTGTCGTTGTTCTGTCATACTGTGGGGTTGGGGTGAGTGAGAATGGTGCAGCGTATTAGACAAACTTTCACAGTGTCCTCGCGGTTCAGACTGGCTCAGCTGCAATGCCTGTGGTGCAGAGAGAATGTACGGTAAATCACGTCGAGCCAGATCTTCTGTGAGAGAGTGAGATTGGATGAGAGTTAGCGGTGATGTGAGTGTGGTGGATGAAGGTGCTAGGAGGCCTGGATTGGGTAGGGTGGTCCAGGCGGTCACGGGGAGATTAACAGGAGACGTGCTGGTACTGGGGGCGCTGATATCACGGTGAACACTGTTTGTGTAGACAGTGCCAGGACTGCAGATGGGTGGTCTAAATCCAGGTCCTGGTACACTGTGAGCCGAGCTCACACTCGCTGCATGTCCACGATTATCCAAGGCAAAAAGCTGCCCCGCAAATATAGAACTGTCAAAGCGCTTTTGGGCACCTTTTGTGAGGATGGTGGGTTGAGGCAGAGTAGGGGGCATACTAGTCGGTGAGGACATCTGTATGATGTGAACCTGATCGTGGAGCAGGTCATCAGGATGCTCAGGTTTATGGCGCAACACGACATTAGCGAGGAGCTCTGCGGTAGGGGTAGGGCAACTTGTAGGGGTGAAAGTCGGGGTGGGAGGCCCACGCAGCGATAAAGACGACCTCCGGTTCAGAGACAAAGCAGCATCTGTTGTGTATCCCTGGGCACTCATTTGCAAACGCAGAGCATTGACGGCATTCTGATCGAGCAGTTCATGGTTGGTATCATGGCCGCCTGAAGGCTGGAATGCGGTGGGTGGACCTGTGTTGTCATTCACCACCTCGATGTCCGGTGACGCAGAATCGGTGTGACGACTGGCTTCCACCAAAGCTTCTAGACGAGGATGTTGATATGGCACGGGCCGGGCTAACTTGCTGCGAGGTCTTTCTCTGAGCACCTGCTGGGGAATACCTGGGTGTATGGCACGAGAACTGTTTATATGGGCCACTTCACTGTGACCATCAATGAAACTAGTCACATGAGCGGGCGGCCCAGGAGGCTGATGCTGAAATGTACTCTCCGAATGCACGAGTTTACTCTCCGTAATGGCATTGGAGTTCTGGTGCTCGTGATGTATAGGGTGAGGCTCGTGTGCATGGTAATACTTCTGATCAAACTGAACTACAAACACACTCTCATCGTCCACTGTGATGGCCAACAGGCCCTGGATTTTTAACTCATGCCGATAATCAAGGTCACTTTTACAGAGACCGGTGATGGTTTCCTCTAGAAGAATCTTGAAACGTTCCTGCCCAGGCCTCATAGTGCTAATATGAGCTTGAAATGGGATGAGTTGTCATGAGACTGGCATAGGAGAACACATCAGCAGTGAACCTGAGACACAGCACATGGCAATATATATTGATCTTGATTCTAGCTCATCAAAACATGGCCGCTACGTTTCATCACCTGTGGTCAGGAATCCCTCATAAACAAGATTGATGAGGAGAGCGGTTAGTAAGGGGATTTGAATGAACATCTCTGTTAAAGTAAATGCTTAAATTAGCTTTAGGTTCAAAATTTGTGTGAAAGGCAATATAGTTCTTGGTTCAGAGAGCATACAGTGTAAGAGACTTCAATTCTACTTGGTTCACTTCTTCATCTTAAGAATGTACAAGCAGAAACTATCCACGCAACTAGACCCTTTGCTTCCATTCTGAGACAAACCCCAAGAAAATAGAATACAGACAAACCAGTCCAACCGCCTACTTGTGACAGTGTTAGGGTAACCGTCTGCTTGTGACAGCGTTAGGGTAACCGTCTGCAGTGTTAGGGTAACCATCTGCTTGTGACAGTGTTAGGGTAACCGTCTGTTTGTGACAGTGTTAGTGTAACCGTCTGCCTGTGACAGTGACCAGGTGACTTAGGTTCAAGGCAACTCCCTGTTTCCGCTATGAAGCAGGTTTGGTTTGCCATTCAGTAATGAATGATTCTACACTAACAATAATTATTTTGGAATACATTCCACAAAAACAATTCTAAAAGCAATTTAATAGAATATGCGCCCCAGAAATAAAATGCTCAGGCTCTTCTAAATATGGCCATGGCTGCGTTACATCTTTACTTATATTCTACTGACCATCTTATATTATTACAGAATTATATAAAAAAACTCTCTTAGAAACTTGCACACTTGCTGCAGCAGCCATGACTAATTCAGAGTACCTTAATTGATTGATACAGGCTGCAATTTTGACTTACGACAACCTGTCCGTGTGCTTTTTTTTATTATTTCGCACGGTCTAGTTTTCATCTGCTTGTGATATGGTTGGTTTGTTAGAGGGCTACAGGCTGAATATTTGACCAATCAAAAGTACTAAAAGCCATTGTGGGTGGGGCAGTCTTTTCTTCCCAAGCCTAGTAAATGGGGTGAATTTGTAATAATACCAATGACTTAATTCAGTTTTGAAGAAGAAAACCAAAGATTTCACAGCTTTTAAATATCATTTTCAATGCAATTCACTCGGATAAGGATATATTTTCACTTTTCTATATTCTGTATTTTGAATGTCATTCTGATGAATATTCAACCCTTACAACCAGTTTCTGTCAACAACAACAATGGGCCACGACAATGAGATTTCGCCATTTTCAGGTGATATTTACGCTATAATTTAGGTATGTGTATATCTCCTGATAAGCGGCGGATATTTTCAGTCGCTGACGCTGTGATCAGGATTTCCGCAAGGTATTTCCAGATACCCTACAAAAACTACTCTCATTAACTGATGGAGTGGAATTCTGAGGTATCCCGATGACCTCCTACTCGGGGATGCCGTATCCATCGCGTCGTTTTTCAAATTTTTTAATTCCGTCAATTTGTTCATCTGTACAGCCGAGTTCAGAAATTCGTCCGATTTCCAAGTACCCAAAACACTTGAAATATGATTTCTACGAAACTGAAGGTAAGATATACTACATTATATATATCTTTTCTCAATTTGCAGCCAATTCGACAGCAATCTGTTGCGTGGAACATAGTTCATTTGGAAGCAGAATTTGGGTTACCCTGTCAACAAAAATCCATCATTACGGGTGGCAGCCGAACCTCCCCGCAGCCGCGCTTGTGACGCATACGCTGCTGATCGCTTGTGGTCAAACCAAGTCAATTTTCATTCATTTATCATCATGACCCCTAACATCCATTTATATACAGGGTTAATACAGAGTATAACGGAACACTTTTGTCGAATTTTAAACTTTAAAATGATCGATCTTGTCATGTCTGCGCCGGGAGACTGCGTAGCATGCCTTCACACAGCTGACTCAAGATCGCCTATGCGGCCGATTGCTTGGGGTTAACACAAAGTGGATTTTCATTCATTTATCAATATGATCCCTAACATCCCTCTATATACTGCGGTAATCCAAGTATAATGGTACACTTTGGAAAAATTGGTTGCAACCCTTTTGTTGAATTTTAAACTGTAAAATGATCTATCTTGTCATGTCCGCGCCGGGAGACCATATAGCTTACCTTCACCAACCTTAGCAGCATTATGTCATGTAAGAAAACATTTGATTCTGGTACTTAATTGATCTATTTGGGGTTGTAGATTCAAAAAATTATCATTACAGGCTGGCGATCTGGCCAGAAACTGCAAAGGCAATATGACGCTCGCACTGGCGTGTGGAATTCAGCAGTTAGGGTTCACGGAGTAGTTGTGTGTTGCCGACAGTTACTGCAACCGTCGCACGAGCTGCTCGTCGCCAAGTGCACCACACAGATAAAATACAACAAAGAGATTCTGTTAAACACGTTTGGTGTCAGATTCGGTCACCGAGTACATCCCTATATGGTCTCCCGGCGTGGACATGACAAGATAGATCACTTTACAGTTTAAAATTTGACAAAAGGGTTCCAACCAATTTTTATCACGAGTTCACCCCCAAAATATAACATTCCCATTTGACAATATAATTGATTTTGAATCGTATAAAAGAACTAATCTTTATTTATAACATATTTAAACAGCAAAGTCCCATTTAATAGTTTTCGACAGAATCAGAGCACCAAACAGCAGCATAAAAAAAGCTTGCCCAATCAAAATTTTGACCGCCCGTCAGATCGGTCACCGAGTACATCCCGAGTTTATCACGAGTTCACCCTCTAACATTCCCATTTGACAATATAATTGATTTTGAATCGTATAAAAGAACTAATCTTTATTTACAACATATTTAAACAACAAAGTCTGCCATTTAATCGTTCGCTGTCGACAGACAGTTACATCAGAGCACCAAACGGCATAAAAACGGCTTGCCCAAACTAAACCGGCGCGGCGCTTGACCGCCCATCAGATTTGGTCACCTAGTACATCCCGAGTTTATCACGAGTTCGCCCTCAGAATATAATAACATTCCCATTTGACAATATAATTGATTTTGAATCGTATAAAAGAACTAATCTTTATTTACAACATATCTAAACAGCGAAGTCTGCCATTTAATCGTTCGCTGTCGACAGACAGTTACATCAGAGCACCAAACGGCATAAAAACGGCTTGCCCAAACAAAATCGGCGCGGCGCTTGACCGCCCTAATATTGGTCAACTACAGTAGTACGTATCGTTTATCGCTCACAATTTTCTTATTATAAACAAGCAAGAAGCAAAGCAGTGATCGTTGTCCCGAAAATGTTACTCGATGCCGCAATAAAAAAAGATCAGAAAACAAAAAAACTGGATGAATTATCTGATAGACTCCAAATCACTAACTTCTTCAATTTAAGATCGCAAGTGAGAAAATCCTTCACCTTGCTAAAAATGTTGGAAAAACAAGAAACAGGGATCATTCTTTAACGCTGTAATTTGCATTTGCGCAGTGTCTTTTAAAAATCACAGAGGGCTAAAATATATCTAAATATGGATTGAAAAATTTTCTTTCTTTATATGTAACCGGATAAATTGCTTTGATAAATTGCCAATGCACGAGAAATCGATATTGTAGCAGATATATCACGCTCTTTAGGGAGCATGCATTTCGAAAGAGTACGTTATGATTGCTATAAATATAACACCCTCTCACGTCATAACCCATAATATTGCGTACTGCGCAGAGGCGAGAAGTCCGACAGTAGTCACCGATTTACCTGGGCTGGAGGTGCGGTAGTCGTTATCTCCTATATATTTTAAGACACTATGGTTAACTAGAGGGTAAAATTTTCTAGGTTTCAATTTTATTGAAACTACTCAATACATGATGATAACAACGAAGAGACCTAAAACGACTTTGTCTTTAAGAAAAAAAATCTATGAAATCATGATGGCATGTAGGCAAAGAAACTCCGCCTCTGACAGCTCCGCGCCATTTACTACTTCGATTTCTCACATCCGAGCTGTAGAGGCGAAGATCCGCCAGTGAGATTTTCGCTAAAAACTTACAAAAGACCTCCATGCCAAAAAAATTGTGACAAAATGAAAGATTATATGACAAAATGACACGAGGACTGTTTCTATTACTACAGTTTTGTCTAATTGTTTTTTTTTTTTTTGAGCACTAAAATACGACACATCATGAAACTTTGTTCAAAAACTCAACATGGCCGACTCCCACAATGCAACATAATGGAGTTAACACTCGTTAATACGCTTTGATATTGCTCATGTTTTCGATTCGCGCGGTAGCCATGTTGGACAACAATTTTACAATTGTGTTGGATTTCGTCGATTCTGTGGATTAAGGAGTATGACTGTTGTTGCACTCTAGGCAAGATTGATAGTAAGACATTTATGGATATGAAAATCTATGTTTTTTAAACTGTCCTTTGTCTGCATTGCGAGATGGAGCAAATTTGCTTATAACGCTCTGATTCTGCCATACGGACCCTCGCCCCTAAGGTGTCATCAGATCATCAAAACACCAGGGGCGAGTTGCCTTGCCTAGATGGCATGTATTCACTGACGGCGTGACGCTGCGATCGGGAATTCCGATATCTTTTTCTCAATTTGTAGCAAATTTGACGGCGATCTGTTGCGTCCTGCATAGTTAATTTGGAAGCTGAATTCGGGTTACCCTGACAACAAATCGCCAAAAATCCATCATCGGGTGGCAGCCGAACTTCGCCGCAGGCAGCCGCGCTTGTGACGCATACGCGGCTGATCGCTTGGGGCCAACAAAGTCGATTTTGATTCATGTATCAATCCTACCCCTAACATCCATCTGTATACGGGGGCATTTCAAGTATAATGGAACACTTAGGTCAAGTTTATTTTCAGATCGATTGGAACCCTTTTGTCGAATTTTAAACTTGACAATGATCGATCTTGTCTTCACACGGCCGACTCAAGATCGCAAACGCGGCTGATCGCTTGAGGTCAAACAGATTCAATTTTCATTAATTTTTCAATCGGACCCCTTTCATCTACTATATACAAGGGTTTTTCAAGTACAATGGGACACTTTGGTCAAGTTTATTTTCAAATTGATTTGAACCCTTTTGTCGAATTTTAAACTTTAAATGATCGATCTTGTCACATCCGCGCCGAGAGACCGTATAGCTTGCCTTCACACGGCTTTATCAGCATTATGTCATATAAGAAAACTTAATATCATATGGTACTTAATTTATCTATTTGGGGTTGTAGATTAAAAACATTATCAGTTACTGGCCGACGATCTAGCCAGAAACTTCAAAGGCAATATGCCGCTTGCGCTGGCGCGTGGGATTTCCGCAGTTAGGGTTCACGGAGAAGATGTTGAGCTGCGACAGTTGCGCATCCCGAGTTTATCACGAGTTCAACCCAGCCTTATATAAGCTGCGTATTTTCACACAAATATTCATAACCATGAAATGTGGAAAAAGTCTATTTCGATCACATTGTTCTTGCAGTTAATCCTTTAATTAGCTGGCGGAAAACGAAGGCCGATTTTGGGACTTAGAATTTAAATTTCTCAGTCTGTAGTCATCACAGAGTCATAATTTTGGTATTATATTAAAGGGGTTTCAAGGTCTTTAAGGTGATACTAATTGTTTGATATTTCATTAACTTTGAAATTTTTGTCCCCATATCTACTATCACTCAACAAATTATATTTTCTGAAACTGATAAAATGTTTTCTCGTGTGTGGGTCTAATTTTTTTTTATGCGCCCTTGTATTGAATTGCAATTCAAAAAAATCAACAGCTGAAACGATGTTTTCTGGATACAAAACCAGCGCTGGTTGTACCTGGGAACGAACACGGAGGGACGCGGAGACAACACGGAGCGAAAACGGAGGAAACACGAAGTGTAAACGGGTTGATACCGGCCCGTTCCGCGTTAATGCCGTATTGATGTCGGCGTCCTCCGTGTTCTTTCCGTCGTCTTCCGGGCTCTGTGTTTATTCGGGGATCCTCCGTGAATTTGCTGGCGTTAATGCGTAATATTTCTTACGGTAAAGAGAGAACCTGAAAAAAATTCTTTCAAACGTTTTGAAATGGTTTCCATAAAACGCTTTGCCATATGAAAGAAAGCACAATGCTCAAGAGTTTTTAGTCTTGAACATCAACCTGTAATAACCATACTTAGAATCCATATATGAAACATTTAAAAAAGAAGAAAGCAGTGATTTCTTCTTTTTCGGCGGCTCCTGCATGCATGGACACAAGAACCAAATAAAGCAACACGCATGAATTATGAGCTGGTCTTTGATTGACTTGCTATGACAAATCAAAGACATTAGATAAGACGCCGTTCCGTATAATCAAAAACCTTGGATATAATAAGATTCAACTTCAATTACCGGCTTATGCGATCATATAGGGCTACAAAGTGTGACGTCATATCACTGATAACAGTCTAAACTGGCTCCTTTTCGCTGTGGCATTCTAGTCATGTCTGGGAGTTAATGTCTCAGTGACTATACGAATTGGGGAAGTATCAAACTTATTTGGTTATTAAGTTAATCACCGGGGCTATAACACATGGAAGATTCACCAGCTATAAGCAATTTTAAGGACAAAATGCAAGGCCTCAAAAGTCATTATCTTGAAAAAGCCGTGCACGACGCCTTATTGACGCACATATATCAAATATACATATATTTATATTACTGTCGTGCGCGGCTATATCTTGTATAGTAAAGCTATAGGGTTTGCACAGTATAAACGCCTGGCCCTGAATCAAAACAGTAAATCAACGTCTCCACCTACTTTCGCTGACAGCTAATGTTCCTATGTAAACATTTATTTGGTTTCTGGGGAGAATGCCCGCCTTCGTGTTTTTTTTACAAGATGTCATCTTTGGCGTCCCTTGGTACTATATTAACACAGATGCGTTTTCTGTGGTTTCCGGGGGGGGGGGGGGCAACTTCTTAATATATGCGACTTATTATGATGCTGCAAATATAATGACTATATGTGCGTTAATGTGCGCTTATAGGTGAATAAGTGTGCATTTGTATGTATATGTGTGTTTATGTGCGTATGTTTGCGGTTTGTGCATGTATGTGCGTGTGTATACGTATGTAAAAGTGTGTAAATGTGTGTAAAATGTCTGTACATGTGTGTATATGTATGTATATGTCTGGCCCGTTGGAATAGAATCAAAACATTAAATCAACGTCTCCACCTTCTTCTGCTGACAGCTAATGTTCCTATGTAAACATTTATTTGGTTTCTGGGGAGAATGCCCGCCTTCGTTTTAACAAGATGTCATCTATGGCGTCCCTTGGTGCTATATTAACACTGATTAACACAGATGTTTTCTGTGGTTTCGGAGGGGCAGCTTCTCAATATATGTGACTTATTATGATGGTGCGAATATCATGTCCGTCTACACTGTATGGGGATCCCCAACGAGTATGTGCGCTTGATCTTCTGCACGGTGCAACTCGACCACCAAACACTCTTTCCTATGATGAATCGAAGATCTGAAATTGATCGCGGATTGTTCAATTCGCTACGTCTAATGATGGAGTGATACTTTTACAACCCGACTTGAAATCCGGTCAATTTAAAAATTGTCCTGACCCAACTTGAAATTTACAACTTGATTCTGACGGCCAGTATTTATACATTGCAATCTTGCAGAGTTACATTCAACATTCACCTGGTCACTGTCATCACCGGTAACAGCGTTGTATAATCGTATATATATATATATATATATATATATATATATATATATATATATATATATATATATATATATATATATATATATATATATATATATATATATATATATATATATATATATATATATATATGTATATATTATATATATATATATATATATATATATATATATATATATTGTTTTGCTATGTTTAATTGGGTCTCCGCATTTTTTTACAGAAAGACAAGAAGTTGTTAAGATCCGATTGCACATATGTGGAATCTTTCAGTATATGAGATATGCCGGACACTTCCAGTTTGTTTATTTTCAACTCACTGCAAAGCACGACTGAATGATTCAAAAACAGAGCAAGAGGCATCTCATCGGAAGGCATTAATCAAAATAGTCAACGTTTAGAGGGGAGGATGGGGACTATTTTAAACCCCTCCTGAATGATACATTTGGCCATAAGACAGCCCTGACCGAACGACTGAATCAAGTGCACAACGTTATCCAGGGTCTCATACTAGAAAGCAGCATTGGAATAAAGGAATTAACTGTATTGCCCAAAGGAAAAGAAAGATCTTGAATCAAACGGAATTTACTTTCTTCTTTCTTTTGGTACATTATAAAGGGCTGAGAAGGAAGGAGAGGACTGGCAATACGACGTTGGGAGATTTCTTTTTGTAGCATGTTCAAAACAACACTGTGTAAGCGGAAAATACTTACTTGATTTTTACTGAATGGACTGAAAACAGGGCCCTGCAGGAAGGAGGCCAGCTTATTGGGACTAATCGAAGTGACCCCGTCTTCCAGGTGCCGCATCACCAGAGGTTTTTTTAAAAACAAAACGCTTTGACTAGTACTCTACTCTGAGAGGAAGCGTGGCCTGCTTTGCAGTTGTAGCATTGATGGGTACAGGGTAGAGGTATATGAATTGCCCATCCAAAATGACACTTTTGGCCGTAACATGAGTGCCCAGATGGCTACATATACGTACACTTTTAGTTGGGGATGAGCGAGAGATATGGGCTGCGCGACTCACCATGACGGGGTCCGCGTGAGGTGGGGGATTATGTGACTACAGCTTGGTTGTGGCTCGTTGGAAAATGACACCGGAGCAGAAGGCATAGGTACAGAGTTCTCAAAAATTGCGTAATGATCGCAGGTCATAACTGGTCAATATGTGTGTATATGTGTGTACATGTGTGTTTATTTGTGTATATGTGCGTATATATGTGTATTTGTACGTATATGTGCGTAAATGTGCGCATAAGTATGTATATGTGTTTATATGTGTGTATACATGTATATGTGTGCGCATGTGCGTGTGTGTATATGTGTATATATATATGTGTATGTATGTATATATATGGATATATATGTGTATAAATAAATGTATATATTTGAATATATATGTGAATTTATGTGTATAAATATGTATATAAATGTATATTTGTCTCAAATATTTGCTTTCATGACGTAGCAGGCCAAAAAATAACCATTCTATGTCCGGGAATTGACGATCCACAAACACATCTTTGTGGGATAATGCTGAGCGTCTGATGGGATGTCTTGTGGGCATCTGTTTAGTCAATCTATTAAGATACAAGGCATTTGTATGTGCTTACATGTGTGTAAATGTGTGTAAACGTGTGTATATGTACGTATATGAGCGTATATGTGCGTAAATATGTGCGTTTATTGGCGTGTATGTGCGTATATCCTTGTATATGTGCCTTTATATGTTTGCATATGTGTGTATACGGGTGTATATATGTGTGAATATGTGTGCATATGTTTGTTATGTGTGTATGTGTACGTATATGCGCGAAAATGTGCGTATATGTGCGAAAATGTGCGGATGTGTGCATATGTGTGTGTATATGTGTATATAAAATAATATATGTGTATGTTTTTATAGATTTGTGTATATATGTATTTATATACGCATAGATTTGTATATATGTGTATATATATGTACATTAATGTATATTTATATCAAATGTTTGCTTTCATGACAGATTCCATAACCAGGAAATGACGATACATAGACACAGGTATGAAGGCTGGTGCTGGTTTGATGTGATGTCTGTTGAGTCAATGAATTAGGATACAAGGCATAAGCAACATCTCACTTTCTCAATTAAAAGAATAAGTTTTTCACAGCTTTGTACATGAACTTTTCGGACAGCAAACACCTGAACCCTATTCGATGACATATCAATCGCCCTGCCTTGAACAGATGAACAGCTGTAGCGGGGCTGTTCAGTCCTTTCCTATTTCCCGCAAGTGCTCAACACAACACCGTTGTTGGACCGAAAGACGGTTGCCTACGGTCTTCACATAGTTTCGTTATATAGTCAGTGCAAATTCTATTACCGTGGTAATTCAACGTTGGCCTGAGGCAGCATACAGAGGAAACATTAGATGTCATAAGTGAAAAACGATCCGACATTGCCTTTCGTAGTGATCACTCCAGAATGAACCAAATGATTCAGCAATAAACCGATTCATGTCACGTGATCTTGTAGTCATGGTTTCGTGTTACATGTAGAGTTCATACAGGCAAACGTAGTAGACTATAAGGGTGTAAATTGCGACGATCATCACGCGTCTCACAAGAGAGAGGAAGCGATCATCAATTACTATCGCTCTTGGTGTGCCTTTACTGAGATGGTCAGTTGGCGGTTTCAGACTCTCTTGTTCAAGAGTATCGTCTCCTCAGATGTAACCTTTCCATTGCTGGTATTGCCATCTGGCGGTTATAATTCAAGAGCATGTGCTTTGAGCTGCTTGAAAGGCAATGATTGTTTCGTGAACCAGTGGGCACCACTGGCGCTGGAAAAAAACCGTTTTGTTATGCCCTGCTCGCTGCATCATACAGCGAACTTCCAGGGACAGGTGACTCAATTGTAATCATTGTCTACCCTTTGATCAGTTTGATGTCATATCAAACGCAGCGAGGGTGATCCCGCTAGATCCCGTCGTGTTGGGTGTACTTATGGGTCAGTAAAGCAAGGTGCTAGTCAGCCTTGAATCACTCAATAACAAATAGAGTAAAGAAACAAGCTCATGGCAACATGTAACTCTTTTGTAGATGATGCATTTCTATTTTCTTATCCGTGTTTAGCTCGTCTCTAGTCAGCTTTAGATAGGCTGGTCTGATAAAGTCCGGGAATGAATCATGGTGCCGGTCTGGAATTTGGGCAAACAATTGATTATTTGGTTCGCTTACCATTGTTGGCAACTGCTTGGTATAATCTGGGCCTTTGTGTCTGCCAACCCCTGAGGAAAAAAGTTAATAGATCTGTCAATATTGGCCTCAATCTCCTTGCACACGATCCGTGCTGTGACCGACGAAGTCAGGGTTTCTCCCATATTGTCCAATTCTGGCTTAACTTCTGGGTTCAAAATCTCCATACATTTGTCCAGATACCTTCATTCATATTCACTGCGATTCAATGCAATCTTAGCCGCCATGCGTGGGGAACAAGCACTGTTCACCTGTACCTGCAACATAAAGGCTATTATGGCATACCGAGCGTGATTTCTTTCCAAAAACCCACAAACATGTCCAAACGTCCCCGGTGATTAGTTCCTTGTACCCCAAGATCGAAACAGTTTAACACAACGCGCACCAAATCTCTTTCGTTACACCAATTCCTCCTGCAGCGCGTACCTCGAAACTTACTGCCAATACGCGCTTGTTGAATGAATTGACTTGAGTGCCTGTGTATCAGATTATTATGGTTGGCTGTGGTGGATATAACGTTCAACCGTTGCGCGCAACTGAATTCCCGTTCTTCGATTGGCTGATTTAGTTGCGCGCATCTTATTCCTATGCTGTGATTGGCTGAATTAATTGCGCGCAAATAATTCCTGTTCTGTGATTGGCTGATTTAGTGGCGCGCAACTAATTCCTATGCTGGGATTCGTCAATTTAGGTGCTCTCTGATTGGCTGATTAAGTTGCGCGCAACTACACATTTAATTGCGCGCAACAGTTGAACGTTATGTCCACCACGGCCAACCATAGACTGTCAACTCCCGATGCCAAGCTTGTGAGCGCCGAGCCACTATCTATCTATACTTAGAGCTGCTAGTATATAAAGGTGGTGACTAGGCGCCCGGGAGCTTGGCATCGGGAATCGGGCGCCCATGGGTTTGACAAAAAACGATGGTCTGCTTGCCAGGAACATTTTTTCTGCTAGTGGAATATATCAAAACTCTCGAGTAACTCGACCATTACTACCTTATCGCCAGTCGTTACATGAACACAATAACACTAATACACGGTGCATGCTGAGGTCAATGTCCTTCAGCTGAGCGTGGCTGACAAAATAGTCAGTAACTTCGCATACTTATACACCGCTGATGTTGGAACCGTTTTCAGATGAAAATATCGTTTCACTGGCTGTACACGAGACTAGGTCGACTAAGGCGTGACTAATTCCAGCACTCTATGACCCACTCTCCATCAATCCGCTCCACCCCCACACCACAGACACAGTAGCACTGATTTTTTCGTCACATGTATGCTTCTCGAAACTGAGCTACTTCCGACCAGAGAGAAATAGGCGTCGTGGTGAATACAATTTCGTAATATCTAAATTGTGGCGCAGGATCATGTACATAAATGGGTCACTTTTTGCTGATGGAGTATATCAATGTACTACTTGGACATGCGTGATTAGGCTTATCTGTTCCATAGATTTTGATATAACGTATGACTGGAGACTTTTAAACATCCATTAATGAACCAAGAAATTTCATAAAAACCTCACCAGCATCTGTGCGCGATTAGCAGTTTCATCGTAATATGAATCATATGGAAAAACAATGATGAATACCCGAGCATTTCGTCATCAAAATCCTCTTAATTCTATTAAATACATAGCTGGTAACTTAAGGGAACGCACCTCGGGCACTCAAGCCATGCACGTGTTGTATTGGCCGACCGGCCGGCCGGTATCTTCTCTGTATACATATACAGTTGTATACAGAGAAGATTGCGGCCGCCCGGCCAATCCAAATCCACGTGCATGGCACTGTCCCTCGGGGGCTTGAGTGCCTGTGGAATATAAAGAGGCCTTATCCGCTGCTCGGGTAATAGCTATTGGTAGTGTGGAATTATGTAGCGACAAGGAAGCTGATACGGATAACGCGAGGACATTGCAAATGAAATGCACCTATTCCTCACTAAATGCACCCAATGTAACTCGCTGCTATGGTGCTACTTGGGATTTTGCTATTACGGGTGATCATAGCAATTTATTAACCGATATCCAACTTTGCTGCTTGGATCTCCGTCGATAAAACAGTGACGACAGAAGAGGAACTCACATATATAATAACCTTCCAGGTCAATAATAATTAAGCGTCCATACGAGCAGTAGCTTTCTGACTGTTTTAATCAAGTATTAACATGCTAGTCCTACAGCATGAGTGACGCCGAAAGCGCGGTCAGTCCACCATTTTTTGCTAACTGGCTTTGATGTACATATTTGCAAAGCAATATTATAAAACACTATTTTGTAAAGCGACAAATGTTCACGCATATCGAAAGTAACCTAAACTGCATACAGTTTACAAGCGTGTGTGTAGTTCGGGATCCAGAAACAATCAATCAGAGATAGTCATGTGCAGGACAAAACATTTCTTGAAACCGGATATTTACGGCGGCGTAATACCCGGCGATATCTCCGATAATCTCCGCGACCATGTTCTTGTCACTGTTCACCTCTGTATTCTTCCCACACGCACGTTACCGCGAACCAGTTATCGTAAACATACCACTGGAATGAACTAGTTAGCATTGCCGTCAGTACCCGGTCTGTGGCTATGAATGTCGTCCCAGCATTTCTACTCTGGTTGACGTCAACAACTCGAGGCTGACTCGGCTCTTCCCGGATCTTCGGATGAGAATCAGAATTTTTCTGAGCAGAGGATACACATTGCGTGGGTACGAACAGCATCCTCTGCTCCGGAGTATGGAGTATTAGCTGAAGAATCGCTGGCGGTCATTGTGCACAGGCACCCATGTCAATTCATTCAACGAGCGCGTTCCCCGGGCGACAGTGCTATGTATAATAATAAATATATACATGAAGAAGGCGAATCCGAACACTGCAAACAGTATTTACCATGTTATTGCTGCTAAGTTATATATATATATATATATATATATATATATATATATATATATATATATATATATATATATATATATATATATATATATATATATATATATATATATATATATATATATATATATATATATATATATATATATATATAGATGATATTTGGAGATGGTTTCATTTCGTTGCTGTCGCTAACTTTTGTTGCGTACCTTAAATAAACTATGACCCATTCCCAGAACCAATTTGAAAATACGACACCTCCTTACGGGTGTGGTCAGACAAATTGACGATGCTCATTCCCACCGTACCGTTAAGTTAAACATCCGCTGACTTAATTGCGCGATATTATAAAAGCATTTCCACATCGAGTTAAGTTGAGGCAGGTCTGTGCGCACGGTGAATGTGTTGCTACTTTCTTAAAATCCAAGCGGTTGATTGTAACCTAAACGACCAAAATACAGCTTTGAGTGAATGTAGCTCTTTTGAACCAAGGCGGAGTGTACAAGGTAGTACTCGTCGATGTTGGGCTATTTGATAGTGCTATATTACATAAGCGATAACATAACTCTTCTGAAAACTATCCCTGCCTTCACCACGCGTTACTGATAAGTCCAACTAGCAAAATCGAATATTTTAAGAACACGCAGTTGTGCCTTCTTCGTAAACAATCTGTTATCTTATGTTATGAATCACAGCTTCCGTCGGGCGCCGAGATTCAAAGTCCGAACAACAAGTGAGCAAATATCGCAGATCATTCCGCGTCTTCGATAGGCTGTGTCTCGACAATTTATGTTTTACTGGATTTTGATTATCATCTATTTTAAAAATCAGCCAACACAATTCGTTAACAATTGACTTAGAGTTCATTGGGATTATGTCTTGATTTTCAACTAAGAATTATTTTCAGCGCGGAAGCCAAATCACCGCTTTTCTTGGGAAGCATATAAGTCGTGACAGACACGGTAATTGGCAAGTGTCTATGCGTCTGCAAGAGAGGCGTATTGCTTTGGAACGTTCACCGTATTGCATCTATTGAGCTGGGATCTCCCATCATTAGCACCAGTGCCATGACGTTGGGTGTTGTCTTCGCCCTCGTATGTGGAGTCATCCATCTGACAAGCGCCACAAGGTAAGGATCGGCTGATTGCTCATCTGAGGATTTGCGTTTAATGGATTATTTTTGTGGCCTAATCCGCTACAAGTATCTGCCTCTGGTTAAATTGGCGAATGCTTTCGCCAAGTCTATCGCCATGTATGTTTGTTTGTAAACTTTTGTTTGTTTCGTTGTACACGTCACAATTAGAAAATGTTTTTAAAGGGCGGGCTGAATGATGCACAGTTCTGTTTTGACATTGACCTCAAACTAAGGTCATGGTTATCTTGAATCCTGAATATCTCCGTGGATAATTGTCCGATCATTACAAAATTTACATCATTTTGTGGCTTAACTTATTTGAAAACCTTTTCTAAATATATGTTACTATAAAAAATCTATGTCTAAGTCACTTCCAGTAAGGAAAAAGTTGAAGAAGTAAGTAAGTTTAGCTCCAAATATCTCTGTGTGTAAAGAGTACATTTTCTGGTAGGTCAATCTAATTGCAAACTTTTTCTAAATAGACTATATGTAAATAATGCATGATTTCCAAAAAATCTAGCTCGTCAAAAATTTCTGGTTGCCAAGATCTGTAAAGTTTTGAAAATTTTCTGAAAGCTTGAACCGATTGCAAACTTTTATAATTGATATGTTCTATCAAAGTTTGTTCCTGTGAATTGAACTTAAAAATGTTTTCACAATGCAGCTTGTGAAACCAGAAGTTAATGCTGCAATTCTCAATCATTAATGGTCATACCGAAGTGCTTTTTGCAACCAACAGCAGCCCATTTTATTGTGAACAAATAGTGAATTAAATGTTGTTATAAATTTATGATAGTTTTTTTTTAATAAACTAAGCTTAAAGTGTGGTGATGGCATGAAAACGATTGCAGTCCATGAACTAGAGTGAGAACAAAGGTTGGCACTTTACTATTGTCCTTTCCCATGGTAGTGATTGTCATCATAGAGATATTTTTCTGACACAGCTCAAATATGGAAAGCCAAAGTAAAAGTCAATAGGATAATCATCATGTCTATTGAACAGTTTAATTATCCTAAATAGAAGTTGTTTATAATGACAATGATCAGTATTACACATATATCTAGCATGTACAACATCCCCTCTACACTGTAAACCTTGTTTATAATTTGGCAGTTCTGACAACAATGATGGTAATTATGATGGCAGTTATCACAATGGTGATAAGGTGATGATGATTAGGGGAAAAATCAGCATCAAATTTCTCAATAGAAAAATGGATTCTTGTTCTGGAGTTAACAAAGACATTGTTGTGTGTGACACTAGAGCCAGCTGTCACTGACCTGGCTCAGACCTGATGCTTAAAATATAAAATATTCTCAGTTCCACCTCAACCATCTGTGGAACCGATGAAGAGGTCTCATATCAATCAGTTATATGATAGGATATGCAAATTTTAATTCTTGTTTCAATTTCACAAGTGTTTCAGAGTAGAGTCTAAATGTATTTTCTTAACTGGAATTTCAATTGTTTGTCACACTTCTGTATTGTCTGATCAGAGTAGGTTAATGCTTGCTCATATTATGTTATCAAAACATGGCACCAGTTTAATGTGATAATGTGACAAGGAGACCAACACTCAAGTGGTGCAATGTATTTTCACAAGATTTGTTGTTGTTTTTTTTCTTAGCCACATTTCTGTGTTTCTTCAACTGTGTCAGTGTTTTCTGAAAACATAGGCTGCATAGCTTACCTGGGTGGTTTCTTGACTTATATAAGGTGGCTACATGACCTACCTGTGGTGGCTGCATTGCTAACCTTAGGTGGCTGCATGTCTTACTTGTATTGGCTGTTTGGCTCACATGAGTTGGCTGCATGGCTCACCTGTATTGACTGCTTGGCTTACCTGAGATGGCTGCATGGCTTACCTATTTTGACCGCTTGGTTTACCTAGGGGGCTTACCTGTATTGACTGATTGGCTTACCTGAGGTGGCTGCATGGCTTTGTGTATTGACTGATTGGCTTACCCAAGGTGGCTGCATGGCTTATCTGTATTGACTCCTTGGCTCACATAAGTTAGCTCCTTGGTTTACCTGAGATGGCTGCATGACTTATATGAGATGGCTGCATGGCTTACCTGTATTGTGTGATTGGCCTACCCGAGGTGGCTGCATGACCATCATGTGTTGGCTGCATGGCTCTCTCGAGATGGCTGCATGGCTTACATGTGATGGTTACATGGCATATCCTTTTAACATAGGTGGATGCATGGTTTTACATAGGCAGATTATTTTGAAAAAAATACTGACATGTTGTTTCAGACCAGGCATTCTTGTGATGGCACCTAAGGTATTTCTTGCTGACTCCACGGAGAAGGTTTGTGTAACCTTCCACAACATAGACTTTGAAGTTCATCTCAGCTTCTTATTGAACTCATCTGAGTCCAATGAAATCCTCAGTGAAGAACACTACTATGTCACTGGAGGTTAGTGTTTACAAGAACCTCTGTCAATAACTATGCCCTTGTCATTTTTGTGATAGTTGTGGTTGTAATATTTTAATGAATGTGCACTACCTGAAATGCACTTGAATCTGTTCATATCTGGGTATCTACCATTAGTTAGAATAAAGAAACAAACCAGCAGTTAATACCATGATTTGTACACATATTTTGTTCAAACAGTGTTCAGTTAGATATGAAATAAGGTGTTAATGATACAAACTTCTTGTAGAACAGGTATTTCAAGATATAAATGACATTTACCTGTGTAGGTGAAGGAGGCTGCTATGGGATGAACATCCCTGCTAACATCCCTGGTGACACAGCTGAATTCACAGCATCAGCAGCTTCCACAAGTGATGATGTGGACTACATGTTTGTTGACTCAGTCAAAGTCAACATACAATCTTACAGCCACATCACCTTCATCCAGACTGACAAACCACAATACAAACCTGGGCAGTCAGGTATAATAGTGTAACTTAGCATAAAATCTTTCAAAACAGCAAATTTAAGCATTTTTCTCCCCTAATTTGAGGCTATATCACATTGTGTTACCTTTTTTACAATTTGTATATTGCTCTATTTGATCAAAAATAATGAGAATCTTGAACCAATAACATAATTTCCATTCTGAAAGCTTGACATTTGTTATTATAACCTACAGACAAATTGTGTGTCTTGGTGGGTTCTACTCTATCATGCCGACAGAAACCGTCAAACGCTATGCTTTCCCTCCTTCACATTGCCATTTTGAACCGTACTTTCCTGTCGTTTAGTAGAAGACGATTTATATTAATAACCTCTCATGAATGTAGTTTGTTTGTTTGTTTTTATCCAGTGAAGTTTAGAATCCTGACCACATCAGCTGATCTAAGGCCCCTAACTGAACCAGTAAGTTTACAATCTGGGCTAGAGTATAAAATGAACTCATACTACATGAGTGTGTATGGTCTCTTTAACACCAGACAGATATCACTTCATGGAATATTATCATGTATTGTCTGGCTTGTTTACTTCACACAAACATCAGCTGCATGGAATTCATAGTGCCAAATGTTTCTTTGGAACCTTGTCATGCAAATGGCCTTCATTCAATTGATCTTACTGCCTACAGATCAGTGAGATCTGGATCCAGGATCCAAGTGGTACAAGGATGGCCCAATGGAGGGATGTTCAAAATGATCAGGGTAGGTATCTTCTGATTGGTTGAGAACTGCTTTAACTTTACATATATATAAATATATATATATATATATATATATATATATATATATATATATATATATATATATATATATATATATATATATATATTATATGTGTGTGTGTGTATATATATACCAGATAAGTTGTTATATTTGTCTCCCAATAAGATTGGGTTTTAACACAATGTAATAATGAGTCAAACAAATTTACATGTTCACTACAGGGTCATGGATATGTGCTAAAATGATAGTCATTGTTCTTATAATTTCCTGTGTCCAGGTTTGGTGAGCTTGGAGATGGAGTTAGCAGATGAACCAATCCAGGGTGAATGGAAGATTTCTGCTGAAATAAATGAGGCCACAGAAACTCAAACCTTTAAAGTGGAAGAATATGGTAACGTTTTTTATTTAAAAAATGTATCTGGTGTGAATCCTCCTACATTTACAATGACTGTCTCTGACAAGGCAATTGATCAGAATCTACCTGTGAATTGTGTCTCCAGTTCTGCCTAAGTATGAGATCACAGTGACCCCACCGAAATACATACTGAAAGATGCAGAGCTGATCACTGGTGAAGTCTGTGCAAAGTGAGATACAGAGCAATCATTCCTTTTCTGGAGTGGTTATGCTCATGCATGCACAATCATCCCGATAAACTTTTATACATATATATATATATATATATATATATCATATATATATATATATATATATATATATATATATATATATATATATATATATATATTGTCTATCATATATATATATATATATATATATATGTATGTACCCACAAATGAACAATGTGATCGTCTACTATAATGCATTAAATGGTGTGTTTTGCCTCATAGATCAAGGTATCAGTGACCTTGATTCTCACCATAGTCACCCCCTCAAATAAAGCAGTATGAGATATCCAATAGGATTTATATAGGTGGTAGGTTTTGTCAATAATGTGTGTTTTGCCTCTTCCCATGTAAATGACAGGTACACTTTTGGCCAGCCGGTGAGGGGGACAGTCAGTATCCGTTCCTGTATCAGTAGCAGTGCAGTGCACTACTATGGCAGCTCAATTGAACGCCCTTGCTGGGAGCATGAAGAACAGGTGACATGCCTCACTGCATCCCTATTATTGGGATTGTGTAACTTCATACTGGCATGAACATGAGGCTGACTTCCACATTTTTTGGGTGCAGATTATGGGATGCATGCGATTCTCATTCCCTGGATCTGCTGTGGGTCTTGGGATGGGCCCCGTCTGGCAGTCCATGCAGCTGGTGACTGAGGCCTCTGTGGTTGAAGACGGAACAGGTCTGTATCATTAGCCACTCGTTGGCAATTCAAGTCACGATGTACAAGTAAAAATCTCAACATCTGTGGTTATTCACCAGAAAAAGGGGTGTGGTTGATATCACTACCATTTCCTGTTGCTATCAGTTAAGATTCCATGACTATAATGTTATGTCGCTACAGGTACAATTCTCAACAAGACACAGTCGGGACCTGACATCACCCGAGTTCCCTTAACCATTGACATGTCTCAAGTCAAAGAATTCTACAAACCAGGGTTGAATTACTATGGCAAGGTATCTGTTCTTTAATGCACTGTCAGATGGTCATTTTCCACTCGGATATAGAACCCAGCTATTACATCATTGTAGAATAGATCATTGGGTGTTTATTTGCTGGTATATGCTTGTGCGTCACCAGGGTATTTTGAAGCAGCCTGATGGCTTGCCAGCTGCTGATGAACTTGTCACAATCAGGAAGAACACATGGCGAGGAGATATGCACTATGAACTCAACGTCACATCAAACCAACAGGGAGAGTTCTTCATTGAGCTGCCCATAACAGAGTTGGGAGAAGAAAACAAGCTCTTCAGTATCAGAGTCAGTTCCCTTTTTTCAAGATTAATTTTGTCTGCAGCATCAGAGTTAATCCCCTTTTCAAAATAAAATCTATTGCGAAAACCAACCTGCTGTTTCCAAGCAGTCAGAGGATTTCTTTGAGACTTTAGGAGAGAGTGATTACCCTGGACCTTGATATCATTCCAAGGTCTTACCCACAAATGAAAAATGTGATCGTCTACTATAATGCATATAAATGGTGTGTTTTGCCTCTTAGATCAAGGTATCAGTGACCTTGATCTCACCATAGTCACCCCCTCAAATAAGCAGTATGAGATATATATATATAGGTGGTAGGTTTTGTCAATATAGCTTGCAGAATATTGTACCTGCACAAAGCAATGCATTTTTTGAATATGGTTCAATTACTTGACCAGTGTAACAAAATTTCAGTGACATTCAGTTTATCTTTAAATACAATGTAAAACCATAAACATTGAGATATATTTTGTCATTACGATATATATAAAATAAGCAGCAGAGCTTTGTAGGCTGGTACTAGAGTCACATTCATTTCTAACTGTCACATTTTCATTTATTAACAGGTTTCAGTACCCCGCTTCTCGAACCCCTCAAGAGACCGCCCATCCATCATGGAAATGCCTGAGGCCTATGTGAGTGTCAAGCCTTGGTTCTCTCCCAGTGGCAGCTTCCTGCAGCTGGACCCGGTCAATGGAGTGAAGGCATGTGAAGGGCTGCTCAATACTCGGTTAGTGATCATGATCTTATCTGGCATGCACTCATTTCACTACTGGTGATGCTCTGTCATTTATAGTTCTTTTCACTTCCTGATTGGCTCAGACACATGGCATGCTTTTCGCAGGATATGTGTTGTTATTTTCACAGTGATTCACATATGTTCTTTTCTTTGAACCCATTATATCTTTTCATCTTTTCTTTCTTGTGTTTTTCATTTACCAAATGAAACCAACATTTAGCTGCCTGCATATGTATATTTGCTTTATTGTAGTAACATCTCTCTGACAGTACAAAAAAAGACTTTTTCACTCTGATTATGAGCAGAGCTTATCATATACTGGGTACCATTGCTCCCACGTCTAGCTGTCCATCCGTACGTTTGTCCGTCTGTTGATGGTTCCTTGCAACTCTCAAAACAGCAATATACGACCTTTAACCTCTGAGTTATTTGAGAAAATCTTGAGAAACATCTCTCATGCTATTTAAACCCAATGAGAATAACTTTTGATAGCACATATAAAGCAAGCCAACTGCCGCAAATTACCCATAGACCCCTCTGACTGTGACGAGTCTTTGGCAGCTATATTAGCCTTTTGTGACATTTGACCCATGAGTTAATTTAGAAAATGTTGTAAAAAATGGTTTGTACTGTGTTCACCCATTGGAGAATAACTTTTGATGGCATGTTTCATTATTATGCAAGCCAGCTGCCCCAATTTATACAGGGATCATTCTGATGTTGATAGTTCCTTGCAAACTTAAAATCATTGTTGTACTCCTGTTGTGGGTGTGACCTTTGATCTTGTGTGAGTTATTTGAAACTTTGATAAAATCTCTTGCACAATATAAACCCAGTGGGAAGATTTATTGATGGCACGTTTTACGCTCTGCTATGGGAAGCTTATGAAATACCTTCACTCCTGTGTCCCTCTGTTCATCTGTTTTTCTATCATAGACCTATGATAGCACATTTTCTTATAAAGTGAGCTTGCTGCCTACAATAAAATTTCTAGACATAGTTGTATTGGGTCAGTCGCTCTTAAAGCTTGTCTTTGCAATTCTTTCAGGTAATGTCTCGCGGCAATATTGTCTTGAGAGGGGAGATGGTGAGCCTATTTGAAGCCTCAGAACCCATCCCCACATCCACCCAAATTCCAGTGCCGGAGGGTGCGTATCTTCATGTTGTATATAGACTCTGTCAGTAGCCAATTTCATGTGATATCATTGGTTTGATTTTTGGTTGGAGTGATTTAATGAAATTCTGGCACCTCCTTCTAATGTTCATTCAGTGCTTATATCACATACACTCAAGCCTAACAACAACCCTTATCCCTCTTTGCAAATTTATAAAGTCACCCTTCTCAATATAGAGGTTCAACCTCATGCAACTGTAAATAGTACACAACAATCTCACTGTATGTGGCCAGGTAATAGGACAAACTGTGTGGGTGGTATGGTTTGGAGGCCATGTGGCTCGCCCTGTATGGCCACCTGCGAACGACCTGAGCCCGTTTGTGCTAGCGTGTGTCAACCAAGATGTCAGTGCCCCCGCAAAAGACCCTTCTTCCACAACGGCCGCTGCATCAAAAAATGTGAGGACAGTGATGAGGACAGTGATGAGGACACAGGTAATATTGGTTATAAGATTACTTAACCTTTTTATAAGATAACTTGACCTTGTTCGGTTCAGAATCCGTCTACTGTGCATGTGATGAACTCAACGTTTCAAATTGATGGTGTGATCAGAGGATTTGGTGCCCCCGCTGCCTTACGTGGCACAGGCTCACTTTGACATCCCCCTCACCCCAGCTCTGTCCAGTGATCCGCGGGTAGTGGTGTACTACATCCGGGAGGATGGCGAGACTGTAGCAGATTCCATCACATTCTCTGTCACTCATTGTCTTGACCACCAGGTATTTGCTGATAATTCCAGTACACAGCAATGAGGAATGAAAGTTTATGAACATGTGTGTGGGCTTGACATAAATATCTCTAATTTGGGTGCCCAGTTCTTATATCCTCAGGAACTGATCTCAACATATGATAGCTTATGCATGACAGGTGTCAGTGACCTTCACAGATGAAGAGGTTATGCCAGGAGGTCAAACTAGCCTTGACATTTCATCCGACCCAAGGTCGCTGTGTGCTGTTGGAGTGGTAGATAAGAGTGTGAACATTCTTGGTGGCAAAAACCAACTGACTATGGATAAGGTTTGTTTCCCAAAGAAGTTGGTGGATATTTATATTGTTACAGTATAACTTTTTTTCACAGGAAAAAAATATTATTTCTTATTTTTTTAGTAATGTGGAATTCTCATTGCTCAGTGTAATTCACATTCCTTTTGAATTATAGTTCAGCTTATAATTCCTCATTGTGATTTTTTGAATCTCCCCAGGTCTTTTCCCAGCTGTCAAGTTATGATATCCATGATGTCTCAGCAGCTGGCTCTGATGATGAGTACTGTCGCCAGCAGCTCGGGGAAGACGATTATGACTACGATGATGACATGAGTAAGACTCCTTTGGGGCTTAACTACCGCTGCTACAGAGTCGCTACTGAAACGACTAGGTCATCACTGTAGCAATTTTTTTTCCATGATTGCAGTTAGACCTCCCCTGCCAGGACGTCCAGTACCCCAGAGAGGTCCACGTGCTAGACGCAGTGCCAATGATGTCCCTGTCCGCGAAAAGCGCTCCTTCATGTATGGCTCACGTTATTACTCAAACCATCTGGACTCAAGCTCTGCCTTCAAGGTATGTTACTACTAGGAATAGTTCCTACTTGCTATGTTGCATTTGATTTAATTTGATTTAAGGCTCATGTTGTGATTATGACGGGGATGATGTCAGGAGGTGTGCTAGCACAAGATCTGTCCAACTTGATTCATTTCCATTAGACACATTGTGTCATCTGGCTTCCCACTCCCAAGATGCTGCATTATGTAATTACAGAAGGTGGGGGCATTTACTCTCACTGACCTGATCACCCAGACCAGGCCTTGTGAGAAAGCATCATGGTTCCCCTATAGGAGACGGGGCTTTGTTAAGTTAGAGAGAAAGCCTAGCGCTGCTGCCCCTAAATATAAAGCCGAGAAAGGTAGGATGCTATGATGTGATGTCTGATTGTGGGTGTGAATAGTTAATTGGTGGCGGTGGTTGCCGGTGTCGGTTACTTAGGGTGTGGATCAGTTGTTGTTGCCTGGTTGTGTTTATGGTTGAATTTTTTTGTAATTGTTTACTTGTGAGTTGTGTGCATAGTTCAGTTAATGTTTTTATCTGGTTGAGCATGGTTAAGTTATTGCGGGTGTGGTTAAGTTGTTATTGTTGTCTGGTTGTGGGTGTGGTTAAGTTGTTATTGTTGTCTGGTTGTAGGTGTAGTTAAGTTGTTACGGTTGTAGGTATGGTTAAGTTATTGCTGTGTGACTGTAGGTCCGGATAGATTATTGCTGTTGTTGATGTGACTTGGATGTTATTTAAGAAGTAGATAAGTTGTGCCTGGTTGTAGTTATTTGTCATAGCTGTTGGTGCAGTCTTATTGGTATGCAGATTTTACAAAGAAAGTAAATAGTTTTTATTCTAAGGACAAGTCAAGCCTCCAGTTTTCAAAATGTAGGGGGCCACCAGCCACAATGGAGGGACACTTCATTTACCTTCTCACACTAGGTAGCTGGTGGTGGATGATTAGGGTCATTTGGCGGGTTTCATCGTTTCAATTATTCATATCCCTTTTACGTTGTCCATTAAGAATGCTTCACAGCACTTAGGGTCTGTTTGTAAACTTTCATGGCACATTTCACAGACTTTGAAGGAACATTTTATTACAAAGCAAGTTAGCAGCTTCATGCCATTCATGGACCCCTTTTATGTCAATATCTCATTGTAAAAATCAGCTGTGTTTGACCTTTGACCCCTTAGTAATTGATAACAAACTGTTAAGAATTCTCCTGTTCAATGTTAACCTAATGGGGAATTGATTCTGCTGTATCTTAGCAATTAGTACAACTAGAGCAATTTCGGCCCAAATAGAAACTCTGGTAGGACCCTTAATAAAGATAACTAGCAGCCCTGATTATACCCAGACCTCTCCTATGTCGATGGCTTCATGCAAAGTAAATACCAGCCCTGCATGACCTTTGACCCATGAGTTATTGTTGAATATCTTTTAAGTTTTTAGGGCATGTTATATTCTTTTATAGCATGCTAGCAGGTATTGGTAGCTTTTTAAATAAAAAAAAATCGGCCGTATATGACCTTTAACCCCTAGGCTGTTGGTGGAAATCTCTTAAATGGGGAATTTGAAATGCTGTTTTTAAGCAATCAGAAGACCTCTCATAATTTCTTTCAAGCCAAAATTAAATCTGTGGAGATCTTAGATTGGACCAGATCTATTGGCCTTTTGTGTTATATATATGACTTCCTGAAGTAAATGGAACCTGAGATATCTACTTCACTTTTTTTACTATAGTAGCAGGATAAATGAGGTACCTAGTGAAAACCTTGTGCCTACTTACAACTTCTTTCCCTTAATACCACTTACTTTATTGCTAGAAAATATTCAGCCTTGGAAATGTTGGGAAGATGCTTTACAGAAGCCCCCAGAAGTGAGCCAAAATTCCCGGATCCATCCTGGGCCCCAACTTATTTCGCACCCAAGTTTATTCATTTAGCAAATATGCTCAGTATTCACCTGACTCATTGGGACAGATTTGAGCACCTGTGTTGACCCCAGTTTTGTACCCATATTTCTTATTTGGCCATGCTGCTCTGTGGTATTAGAGCTCCTTTTGCTCTGATCTTTTCTTTAAGACCTGTCAATTACACCTGAGTAGGCTTCAGAAGATAGCATGGAACATCTACATGTGATAAAAATACCATCAACTGATAGATAACCATCTACTCACCCCTGCATTGTCAGGGATTTTGCAATATTCACCCAGTTAAAAGTTTAATAGGATAAGTATTTATTATGATAAGTATCGCACAAGGTTTTCTTAAACAGCTGATGGCATCTGCTGAACTGTCTCATGCTCTCCAACCAGAGAACTGCTGTCCACTCTTGACATTATCATTGTATATTTTTTCCTGGATCATGGTGCTAGCACACTTCTCAATGCAACTAGATTGTAGTCATATAAAGATTTTTCATACATGATCCCGCTATGTCACATGGCTTCCTTCAGGCTGTGGGAGTTTTTACTGTAACGGACCTGGTGATAGAGTCACGTCCATGCCAAAAGGACCGCCACGAAATTCATATGGCTTATAGTATTCCGCTTCGTGGGGTGCCACAACCTGAAGAAGGTAACACTGTGGTAGAGTCAAAATATTTTGATGCAGTCGAAGATGAGGGTCTCAGCAACTGCATGAACATGTCTCCATGGCATGAAATGTTTTGCGGCATTTTTAATCATGACTGACTCTGCCATACTGCGCGGCGTGTTGATTGACTTTGCCATACTGCACGGCGTGTTAACTGACTCCGCCATACTGCACGGCGTGTTGATTGACTTTGCCATACTGCACGGCGTGTTAACTGACTCCGCCATACTGCACGGCTTGTTGACTGACTCCGCCATACTGCACGGCGTGTTAACTAACTCCGCCATACTGCACGGCGTGTTGATTGACTTTGCCATACTGCACAGCGAGTTAACTGACTCCGCCATACTGCACGGCGTGTTAACTGACTCCGCCATACTGCACGGCTTGTTGACTGACTCCGCCATACTGCACGGCGTGTTAACTGACTCCGCCATTCTGCACGGTGTGTTTATTGACTTTTCCGTACTGCACACCCTGTTGATTAACTCAGCCATACTGCATGCATTAATCAACTTGACCATGCAGCACCTCTGCTCTCTAGGGTGTCAAATACCACCTCATAACTTCATTGTTATAAGTAGGGCTGTTGTTTTACCAATGAGTTAGTGTAGCCAAATTTTTTAAAAATCTCTCATACCATGTTAACTTACTGAAGAATAACTGTTGATGGCAAGTTTCATCATAAAGCAAGCTCCGTGTCCCACATTATCGGATTATGATGGCTTCTTACAGATCCAAATTCAGCCCCACATGACCTTTGACCTGTGACTTATTTGAGAAAAACTTTGATCTGTCTATATTACACAAAGTGAATTAGCTACTTGTTCATCAATGAGGTTTGAATTGATCAGGAGACAACTTGTCTGATGCTATCCATGGTACTGCTATGGTTCACTCCAACCTCAGCTTCCTAGTGTTGGGGAAATATGGGACTGTCCCAAAACATTTTGTTCTTTTTTTCCTGCGGATTTTGCATAAAACTCCCAGCCCAATACCCCATAACACCAGCCCCTACACATGCCATAACAACATACCTCCCCCAGGCCCACAAGCATTTCATAATTTCTGATTGGCCCCAAAGATTTGGTCGATTTGCACATCTTACTTCATTGTATTTTATTTGTAGACTGGACCTTGGTGCTAGCACACTTCCTGCCTCTAATCATAAATATATCAAGAATATAGTGATATGAAGCTGTTACACATTGACCACATGACCCACCTACCTTGCATGGCATTTATCAGACTGCAGGAGTTGTTTCTCTTACGGACCTCTTGCTAGAGTCGCGTCCTTGCCACAAGCACATGGAATACTTTGAATCTTTGGCTTACGAGTTTGCTTTTGAGGATGGCGGTGATGAATCATTGCAAATCAGACATTCTGCTTCAGGTAACTCCCTATGTCCACATTATGATCTTATTGAAAAGGTCAATAGGTAATGGATGTCTTCGTGAGGGACGGTGTCAATGTTTTTTTGTGGTGGCATGGTGCCTTTTGTTCCCATATTTTTTATTTGGCCATGCTGCATAGTGGCATTCTAGCTCCAAATGCTACGATCTTTTCTTTAAGACTTGTCCTGTCAATTACACCTGAGTAGGCTTCAGAAGATAGCATGGAACATCAACATGTGATAAAACACCATCAGCTGATAGATAACCATCCACGCACACCTGCATCGTCAGGGATTTTGCGATAGTCACCTAGTCCAAAAAATGACGAGATATGTATTCATAGCTTTAGAGAACTGCTGTCCACTCTTGACATTATCATTATATATTGTTTTCCTGGATCATGGTGCTAGCACACTTCTTGATGCAACTAGATTGTAGTCACAAAGCTGCTAGATATTTCATACATGATCCGGATTATGTCGCATGGCTTCTGTCAGGCTGTGGGAGTTTTTTCTCTAACGGACCTGGTGATAGAGTCGCGTCCATGCCACAAGGACCGCCGCCAATATTACATGGCCGGAGTGGCTGAAGAAGGTAACACTGATAGAGCAAAAATATATTTATGCAGTCGAAGATGATGGTGTCAGTAGGGCAACTGTATGAATATGGCATGACATCACTCAGCCATACTGCACAGCCTTATCAATTAAGCAATTATGCACCCAGGTTGAATTACGCCAAATTAATGAACTTGACCATGCAACACTTCTGCTGTAGAAAAATCATTAATGTATGAGTCTAACAGGGTTCTGAACCACTTTTTCATGGTCAGCCTCATTTGTTTGGCTTTTAATAAGTAACAAATATCTGGGTTAATTTTAATGATAACATTGTGATTTTTGACACTGACAGTGTTTAGAAGACAAGCTTTTTACATATGGCCTCCAATAAAACATTTTTCACAAAGTTACCAATTGGCTTATCAGAGCTCTGCAGGGCATATTGATATTCAGCCTACGGCTACTCCTATGCTGAATTACAGATGAGAGATGTTGTAGTGCAATCATTACCATAAAGAGTTTACAGTACCAGTAAAATGAACAATAACCGTACGTATTTGAGTTAAGTACTAGTTGATTGACTGGTGATGTCTGTATTTGACTTGACTAGCCAGTGAATGGAGGATTACTGTGTTTGTCGTGGACTTCTGAACCTTTATAATTCATGATGACTGTGTTCTTTTAGTTGCATTTGATAATGTGGCCCAGCCTGTGCCTCGGTCATCCACTGATAAAGTAGCACCTGCAGTTCGTACCTACTTTCCTGAGACTTGGCTCTGGGACCTTCACTCTGTGGGGTGAGTTTGACAAGTCTGCTAGCTTATGCTATTGGTTACTGCTGTCGTCATCTTTAAAATGAGAACTCTAATTGTTGATAGTTCTGAATTGTTTTGCAAATAGCCTGTATGGCTTCTGTAAGTTGTAGTTTAGTTATTGTAAGGTTTGTGATGGTAAGATAGCTGAGCTAATATGATTTGGTGAGGTGTGATGTGGTATGATGTTGATGTGGCTTTGATATAACATAGTGATGCTTGATGTGGTGTAGTGTGGTGTTATGTAGTATGGTGTGATGTGATGCAGTGTTCATGTCATGTTGTGTTTTACAGAAGTAGCGGCCACAAGTCAGTGAACCTCGAGGCTCCACACACCATAACAGACTGGGTGGGCAGTGGATTCTGCATGAACGCCAATACAGGACTGGGGGTTTCATCAGACTACACATTGCGAGTCTTCATGCCCTTCTTCCTCTCCTTCACGCTGCCCTACTCCACTGTTCGAGGCGAAGATGTCAAAATCCCTGTCACCATCTTCAACTATCTCAGCGAATGTCTTGTGGTGAGGCATCTTTACATGTACTACATTAATGTTGATGCCTAACAGAAGTTTTCTGTTAATTGACAGTGTTGTAGCTACAGTGGTAATCATTTGTATGTTCGATCAAAGTCATATTTATTGTGAGAAGTCGTGTTTTAATATTAGGTTTCGGTTTACTTGGGGTTTCAACGATTACAGTTTGACCTGAGTTAGGGTGGCACCTCACTGTTGGTGTGTATAGATCCAGGTGACATTGAAGGCCAGTCCACACTACACTCTCGTGACTGGGGCCAGACGTCGCAGGGAACTCGTGTGTGGTCAGCGCTCGGCCACTGTCCACTTCTTGCTCCGCCCACTCACACTGGGCAACATCAACATCACAGTCAAGGTCAGGGTCATAAGACCCATGGAATCTTATTTGATTACCTGTTGCATTGTACGCTTGATTGAGTTAATTGCTGTGTCATGTGACTTGTGTGTGACAGGCTTTATCGGTTGAGGGAGAGGAGCAGATGACAAATGACATTGTGATGAGTGATCAGGTTGGCGTTCGAGATGCAGTCACTAGGGAACTCCTGGTTGAGGTCAGTGTCACAGCTTAAAACTGGTCAGTATTACAGAGGTACACTGGCCTGTTGAACATGAAGGACATTAGTCAGAGTTAGAAGGTGACACTGCTCAGTGTTACAGATGGCCACAAGTCATAGCTTTATTTAAAATCTTGTGGATAAATGCCTCCTCCTGTCGCCCCCAACGCGGTTCACGTTTCCACTCCTTTCTTTTGAAATATTCTCAGTCATAATTTTGGTGATACTAGTTAAGGCCTTTTGACTGAATATATGATGGTTGCCAATTGATCACTGATAACTACACTATGTTGATTGCAGCCTGAGGGCCGAGAAGAGGAGTACACTTTCAGTGCCTTCATGTGCCCTTCTGGTAATTGCCTCTATTGTTTTCCCATTTTTCCCTGTCCATTTTTTTTGTTTTTCAGCCAGTTTAAATAACTCAGTCATTTCCCTGCAATCCTCATTGTCACCTGTTGATTTCAGAGAGACAGACCCAGATTGAGAATGCCACATTGACACTGCCAGCCAACCTGGTGCCAGACTCATCTCGGGGATTCATCTCTGTAATTGGTCAGTCAAGTTTTCAGTCAAATAAAGGGTTTAACTCACTACTTCTAGCTTCGAATGCTGATAATGTAGTATGGTTTATCTGTTTACAGGTGATGTGATGGGGCCGACCCTATCAGGCTTAGACCAGCTTCTAAGACTCCCGACCGGCTGTGGCGAACAAAACATGATCATATTTGCACCGAATATATATGTTATGCGTTACCTTACAGCCACTAACCAGGTGACAGGGGAAATCCGTGACAAGTCACTCCATTTCTTACGTACAGGTGAAAAATACCTCCAAAACCATTTCTGTGATAAACTGGTAAATACCCACTCAGTTGTTTAAACCCCATGGTTATAGTAATAAGTCATCACTACTGGACCAAGCAATATCATTCTGGTATGAATATATGTTGATTATAATGTCTGTTCTGTAAAACGTGTGAATAATGTTGACGCTGTGAGACTGTTTACCATTGCAGGTTACCAGCGCGAGTTGACGTATAAGCACAGTGACAACTCCTACAGTGCGTTTGGTGAGAGTGATGATGAAGGTAGTATGTGGCTCACCGCTTTCGTTGTCAAGTCGTTTGCCCAGGCCAGACCCTACATCTTCATCGATGATAATGACGTGTTGGCCAGCACTAACTGGTTCAAGGCTAGGCAGCTGGAGAATGGCTGCTTCCCTCAGGTCAGTCAGGCATTATCACATCTCAAAATAAGACAAAAACCATCAGTCCTGGTTGAATTATGACGATTTTACATTATTTCCACTTATTTAATTATCCCAATACAAAAAAAACCCACCAATAATAGTAAGAGACCATAGATTCCATACTTCAGTTAAAACCAGCAGCCATGAGGTAAACATAAGCCAATCAGGACCTCATAATAACGGGATTACTGTAATGATTTCATGTTAGTCTGCGGCTGATTGAGTGGTTATATGTGTGGTGTTATGTGTATGTGTCAGGTTGGCCGTGTGTTGCACAAAGATATGAAAGGAGGATTAGCCGAGGGAAGTTCACCAGCTACACTCACTGCCTTTGTGCTGATTGCCATGGTGGAGGCTGGAATTGATG
>CM067354.1:63964227-64009227 GCA_034190875.2 Urechis unicinctus
ATAATGATGGCTCCTTGCTGACATTTGACCGCAGAGTTATTTGGGAAAAACTAAAAACAAATCTCTTGAACTATGTTCATCACCCCTCTTATGTTTGTGGCTCCTTGCAAGCTAAAAAGCACCTCCACATGGAATTTGATCCCTGAGTTAGTGGAAATAAACTTGTAAAATATATATGGTACAAGGTTAACCAAATGGACAATAAATGCTGATGCTTATCTGCTCCCAAATTACACAAGGACGTTGATGGCTCCTTGCTATCTAAAAATTGGACCTTTGGTTATTTGAGAAAAACTTCTATAACATCTCTTGTACTGCATACACTGTTAACCCCATGCTGATTAACTTTGGATTGCATGTTGTCTTATAAAGCAAGGAAGCTGCTGAAATAATACTTGTACTCCTCTTATGTTGATAGTTCCTTGCAAACTTACAATTAATATGCTAACTCAGTGGGGAATTACAATGATGGCACATTCTTAGCTCTGTTGTCAAAAGTAGCAGGGCTCCAAGGTCTGTTGGCCTCTTGTTCATACCTGGTTCTATCCAAAGTTTCCCGTAATCAAGGTGGTTTTGTATGATATTTTACACCTTGCCAAACGAAGTCTTATATATTAGTTTGTGTGTTTTGATATTTTATGTCTAGAGTGTATCACAATAATGGAAATAATTGATAACTCACTCTGCAGCCAACGGTGACCATGTCTTGCTGATGACTGGAGAGGAGGGTGTCCAGACAGTAAGGCGCAGACAAGGCACTCTGACGCTCGACTCTCACAGCGTGGTGGTGCCAGTAATTGGGACTATGTCATCCACAGAAAGGAATATACGCCGGGCAGTGAAGCGAAGAACATGTGATAATTAATGTGGATACCATACCCGCTGGGTTCTGATGTCACCAACAGGCATGGGATGAAGCATCATTTGTGTTGTTTTAGTGATGAGAGAAAGGCTGCATTTGCAAGGATTGGGTGACAGTGTATTTTGACCCATAATGTTTTACAGATCAAATGGGTTCATATTTAGAATTGTTAACTTTTTTACTTCTGTATGTGTAGAAACTGCCATTAAGATTATTGTCATTGATTTCAGTGAAAACAAATTTTTATTAAGTGTTTGTGGCGAATAATTTGAATGCTTATATTTGTATGTATCTGTTATGGGTAACTTGAATGTAGTATTGGTGCTACTTATCTCACTAGTTTCACATCTATGTTTCTAGGGATAAGAGAGATTGGTCATAACTCCAAATCAGCAGTCTTGTTTTGAGATGCAACTCATATTTTTTTCGGCTGTTATATTGCTATATGTATTGCCCAGTATTAAGAAAATGTGGCTTTTATCTATTACTGATAAATGATATTGTAGTTTTGGTTGTTTATTGCAAAATATATTGCTATCTATTTTAGAAGATGTGGCTTTGATTGATTTTGACAGATGAATTTGTAGTTTTTATTGCACAAATAAACCATGGTATAAACTGTGGGTCAGGTGTTGATTGAATGATATGCACATTACAATCACTAGCCCTGCAGGAGATCTATATTGACATCCTTACAGTGAAATGATACCATACATTTGCTTGATCTGTGTCAAAACGAATAATTCTTAACCAGTCTATTTGATATATCCACTCCAGTGAAAAAGGCACAAGTCGCCATGATACAGCACAGCTGCTTGTAGGTAGCTATATATATGGAAGGTGTCATCACCGACTCCAGAACTGTATGACTGAATATAATTAAAAGATTGCTTTCAAGTTCCCTTGTAGCATGACAGTTTCTCTGTCAGCTGCAGTAAGTTCATGTTGGGTGTAGTTTTGTGTATTTCCAGCCAATTATTAAACCTCTCATCCGTCCACAAACACGAACCCACGGCATAGAGGTCGTCCCTATTGGGTGTCTATTACAACATGCAAGAGGATAAAGTGGGGCTGTTCTATCCCCACACCCATAGCTCTGTAGTGGTGTCGGCAGAATCTCGCCTGCGCAATTATATTCAAGATATATGGCCGAATGATACATCAAACAAGCTTATGTATTGAATTTCAATAATATTGTCTTTCTTCTCACATGTTAACTCTGTTTGTACCATAAAATATGTCTTAGTGGCGCAATAATTTCAAACTCTTCGCCAGAATTTTTGCATTTGCGATAATCAGTCCGTTTCGAAATCTTTTAATCGCATTGTATTCGTTTTTATTGTTTGATAGATGACAAGATGACATTCAAATGTTCAGGGTCATATAAAATCTGGAAAAAATGGGCCAAAGGAAAAATAATATGATTAACTTGTGAAATGATACGGTATAAATAAATGTAATTTTATAAGAGACCCGCAACATAGGTACATACTTTGGACAAATTTAAATACAATGTTACAAATGGGTGAAGTTATTATTCAGATTAAGGCCAAGTAACAATCTTCTCAGGACTCCACACGGCTACGCACGCTAGCAACCACCGCAGATCGTGCGTTGTCAAAGTCGGTTTTCAATCTTTAGCAAACATAAATTGACCAATATTCATTGCACACAAGATTATATAAAATGACTAGAGCTGCTGCAATTAACAAGGACTAAATTTCATGACTCTATGTAAGTAGTGAGTGAGTGACCAGAGTTGTGTTAGTTGATTGCTATTGATGATCCAGGGATGATCAAGAATTGGTGTTGACAATGGAAGGGGGTTTCCCATTGCGCGTGTGGCTCTTCATGTGGTACTGAAGACTGGCATAATACGCGTATCCTTTGTCACACACGGAACACTTATAATCCTTAGTTTGTGTGTGGTGTTGAGCAATGTGTCCCTTGAGGTTGGTACTAGCAGAGAAAGCTTTGTTACAGAACTGACAGCGATAACGATAAATGCCCTTCATGTGAAGCTGAGCGTGCGCTTGCATGTCGCTTTCACCCGAAAACACTCGCTGACACAGTGTACAGCAGTAGGGGTATACTCCTGGGATAGAAGTGCCCTGTGACCCCTGATGACCCTGCATGACATCATTCCTATCTGAGGCTGACTTTACCACCACCTCCATCTTATCACTTCCACATGTCGTATTCTGCAATAAGAAGAAAGCTATTCACCTTGTATTTATCAATTACAGTTGTACTAATAAAGTCCCAAAGTTGAACTTCTTGTAGAATGCACACGTTAAATTGTTTCTAATAATGTCGATAAGACCTACATGAGGATGTTCCTTTACCTTTACAGCCGATCCTGGAGCAGCTGGGGTGATCTGTACAGACTGGTTAGAAGGCATACTTGGTACTAAGGATGATGAAAGAATTGTCGCACTTGGCATAATGTCATCAATGTAATCTCCATCCCCTTGATTCGTAAGTGATGTATCAACATGTCTTTGAATATACGACTCATTGAACTCCTCCTTTACAATAGCCAAGCCCTCGTCAAATGTAACTCGGGAATCAGGATCAGTTTTGACTAATTCATGAGTTGCTTCTTCACAGGTAGTATCCGTAAGATCAAATCCTGCATTTTCTTGTCTTGATTTTTTACATAGAGAACCAAGCCCATCTTCATGGGAGTTGACATTATCTGATTGTGTGTGGTCTGGAAGCCGCCTCTTCTGAGATTTAACTGAGCGTGTATCTGATAACTTAGTGTCTATTTCATTGGAATCTGCCTGCCGAGGTCTCTCCTGAATTATGTCATTAAAGTTGACAAGGAAGATTTCTTTTTTGTCCACTGTGACTCCAATTAGTCCCTCAATACTGATCTCAGATGAGAAATGAAGACCGCTCTTACAGAGGAGGGACACAGTTTCCAGTAGCATGCTGCGCACTTTCTCTTGATCCTGCAGAACTTCCATAGTGGGTCAAGTCCTTCTGAAATAACACAGATTACAATCAAACACTGGCAAGAGCATCTGGAAGACTGAGAAAACAACAAATATTAATCATGCATTAAAGAATTCAGTATAACTGGGCCACAAGCGCCAACTTTATCCTAGCTTTGGGCTACAATAATACCATCTAGATGTTCTTAAATTTGGGGGGAATCAGGATTTGTATAGCGGAGATAGCAATCACATGCAGGACCATGAAATCAACTGAGAACATCCTGGAAAAGGTATCCTGCATAGCTGTACAAAATCATGTTCGAGGCATGTACAACACAAACTTAAAACTATTAAAAACGATATCCTTTGGTCTATATCTGGCTGTCAAGTAAAATGCTGCCCAAGTAGACACCAGACCAACAAGGCAAAGACATGATTTTTCACTCAAGAGATGTTTGCTTTTTTGAGAAATTTTCAATCCTTTGAATGACCAGTACCACAGAAAATCAGCTGGCCCTACATAACTTTACCAGTCCATAATTCCACTGGATACATCAGCTAAAACTGTCATAGTTATGAGAAAACAAACACTAAATTAAGACAATACTGGTGCAAGTGGAACATAAGTATGTAGCTATATACAAAAAAAATCATTGTTAATGCAATCTCCCTCGAGAGTTTTGGTGCTGGCTCGAACAAAATGGTCTAGATCTTGCTGCTGTTGAGTGTCTGGGTGGTTCTCCTTGTTCAAACTATGTTATTATACAATAGTGCAACAGCTGGTCAATGCTGATCAGTCACTTTGGCTCAGTACTTTGAATCAAGCAGACCACTTCAGTGCTACCCATCCTGGTTCCAACACACCCACTGTCATACCTACTCCAGCATGGGATCCAACACACCCACTGTCATACCTACTCCAGCATGGGATCCAACACACCCACTGTCATACCTACTCCAGCATGGGATCCAACACACCCACTGTCATACCTACTCCAGCATGGGATCCAACACACCCACTGTCATACCTGCTCCAGCATGGGATCCAACACACCCACTGTCATACCTACTCCAGCATGGGATCCAACACACCCACTGTCATACCTGCTCCAGCATGGGATGGATGACACAGACCAGGGTCGCCATGTGCTTGTCACCCTAGCCCTTACTTAGCTGCCTCCCAAATGACAGGCCAGTATTTCAATTGGGCTACTGCTCCTTGATTTGCATACCAAAACCTGCACTGTTGGCATGAAACAGTCTTGTCAGCTACCCAAGCAACAGCAGCTGCCCTCCCTATTCGTTGCCTCCTTAAAGATGCATTTTCCGTCAATTTGGTGCAATTCTTATTTGTTTTCTTATTTGCTTAGTTTCTAAAACAACTTAATTGTAATCCTTTCTTGAGACTGAGGATGCCAAAGCATCGATATGTTATTCCATTTGCCTCAGATTTGGCCTAGGTCTGGAAGTGACACCTCTAACCATTACCCCACTGCAGTCTGCCTTACCCCAGGGTGAGGGGGAGCTTGGAAAGACAATCTACCACGTCAACAGATGCAGAGGCGTTGTGGTCATTTTGCTACGTCAAATGCTCAATAGTGGCTCCAATGGCTAACGTCAACCACTGACATGGCAAATGCAAGCACCTTCATGTTTTCAAGACGGCTAACACTGGGGTTTGTGAACCCTAGTGCAGAGAGGTATGTAACGGTATGGTGGTTGGGGATGACGAACATCCGAGATCATGAAGAACAAAGAAGTTATAGAGCTGTCAGAATACCGTTACGACCGGAGCTATCAGAATATATGAACTGCTGAACAACCCATGAACAGTAGGTAGGCCCCACAGCGGATCGTGCTTCTGTCTATATGCTGACTGGGTTAACCAATTTTCGAGCGCATATACAGTGGGTGTCACTAGAAACGCACCGCTCGCATAATCTGAAATATATCCAGTTATCACAATAGCATATTGCTAACTTCTGCTATAATATACACCCACAGGTTGTGTTATGCAAGGGTAGATCACCTATCGGTGTGCGATCAAGCGCAAGGGCTCCAGATTTAAAGATAGTGGCCAAAGTCAAAAGAAAGAACTCGCAGGTAATAGGCCCATGCCTGCATGGCCACAGATCAGACACCAAGGATGTCTTGACAGCTGAACACCGCAGAGCACGTCTCCAATGGGCCCAGAGGTTCACAAGGCAATAGTGGCGACGCGTTTTCGTCTCTGATGAGGCAAGGTACAGCCTCAGGAAGGCCCGCCAAGGGCATGTCTGGAGGCGCGTGGGGAGAGATATCGCCCTTACTGTGTGCATGAACGGGATAGCTCTCAGTGTCCGAGTGTCATGGTTTGGGCAGGGATCAGTTATGACGGAAAGACGCATCTTCACGTAGTCGATGGGTACTCAGCAGTCCCCTGATCTGTCGCCGATAGAGAACCTGAGGAAGGTCTTACGTGCCAAGGTGTGCCAACGTCTGCGGCCCCATCCCCAGCTAGCTGATCTTCCCCAGTTGTTGCACGAACCATGGGAGCGTATCCTTCAGCAGCTGGTTCGCCGCCTCATCAGCACGATGTACAAGCGATGCAGAGAGTGCATTGCCCATGATGGACGACACAAACACTACTAACACTGCCCCGGGTTGCTTGATGTGATAACATTTAATGTTAATCTGTAATAACGCGCTTCTCGTCATTGACTTTGTTGTTGTGTCAGTAGGCCATTTTGCGAGTTTTACTTTCCCACTCTGGGTCCATTCTTTTGTTTTGCAGTCGTCACACGTGGCCGCACAAAGACAGGTGATCAGACCCAGCAAGGCAAGATGTGTGACAACATATTACAAGAAAAAAACAGATTGTGACATTTTCGTGACTTCAGATATTTCACATGTGAGTGGTGCGTTTCTAGTGACACCCAGTGTATTTAATACACTGTTATGATTCAATATAATTCCCAATAACGATGTATTATCGCTAAGACGAAAATTAACATAGTTAATGAAAAATTAAATCAACAGAAAGTCTCGATGACTGTTGAACCTTTAAACAAGATTATGTTGGTCGAGTTCTCTCATTCGTAAAATAAATTGCTTAATCGTTTAACAACATCAGCTGATCTGCTCTAAATCAGTTCTGATCAAAGACTGTAGCAGTGTGTCATAACGTAAAATTTCTTGGTTCCGATGAAAATACACTTACTGCGCAGGCGTGAAAAGAAACTGATCCATTGGGGGATGAGTTTTCGTCACTCCTTTCCTCAGACCAAGCTTGCTGCCGCTGATGTTGATGATTCCTTGCAAACCAAAAATTAGCCCAAAATAATCTTTGATCCCTCCCCCAAAGTTACTTATTTGTGGAAAACTTCCAAAACATCTCTTGTACTGTGTAAAAAGTTGATTGCCATCACATTTTTTGTAACTTAATCAAAATCTAATTGATTGTTATTTAGTTAATTGATTGTTAGTTAGTTGATTGCAATCTACTGGCGGTGCAGGTTTTTTTCTTCAACATCTCTGACAGTCATTGGTTTAGTGCCTGCTTCAGAGGGAAGGGCCATAATTTTTTCATTCCTAATTCACACATGAAAATGAAAGCATCATATTTAGAAATACCAGATACCCACATTCTTTATTTGAGTGTGAAATTATTTCTCTAAGGAGTATTTGGCCATTAAAAAATTGTGGCGAAGTGTGTCACCTTTTGACATACAGATTGTGGGTTGGATACCAAGGTGTGAAAACCTGACTGGTGTCTCGGATGTCAAATTAAATGGCGGTCTCTGAAAGCAAATGCACCTGGCCCGGTAGCTCAGAAGTACCGCATTGGACATTCGTTTCACAGCCTTACGGGTTTGGGGGTGCAGTGCAAGCATCACAATCCATCACCGTCGCGAATTAACCTCGTTGTTGAAAGTAACATAAAACACTATTACCATTAGCATAAAAGCTAGTCTTCCTGTTGCTTGGTAACAGCTGTTTCAATTTCTGTTCAAGTTCGCATGGTACAATTTGTCCATTACAACTCAGGGTTAATGGAGCTGATTTTTTAAGTCTGCAAGGAGACATTAACAAATAGGGGGTCTCTATATTATTTCGGCTGCTTTGTGAATGCCAGGCGAGAAGATGGCAAAGACTTTTTCCTCATGTGTTGATGTGAAAATGCAACCTGATAGATAAGACATTCAACTCGTGTTCAATATGTGTTTATCATAGTAACATAATTAACAATAAATTGCATCTTTAAAGGATATACCATAGCATATTCTCATAAAATGGAGAACAATATTTTGCATGTACAAACAAAATGCTATATAAAAGATGGATAGGCCAATAGTATGAGACACGAGTATTTTCTACGAGAGCACTACAACACGCATGGAAGCTGTATATAACAGATTGGAACAACCAGGCCACTTCACGTAAGTCTATTAAAATTCCAACTGGTATGTAAAAACACTGGATACATACTGAAATTTGGTACAGTGAACTGCATATATTTTCAGACAAAACGTATAGAGTGCTGATGAAGTGTGAATCCAATATGAAATGCTGCTGCAACAATGAAACAATTTAAAATCTATGCAGACTTTCAACAAACAAAACATTTAAACGAGTTTTTTGCTTTGTAAATCTTGACCACTATATCCCATATTGAACTTGAGTATGTTAACGTATATTGTGAGTGGCTATACAGATGAGGATGCTACATGTCTAACCCAACAAACATGTTAACCGGTAAGATTCATACAACATACATACACATCAGCATGGTACTGAGAGAGAGATTTGCGTAAATTGAATTCCCGCTTTCATTCGTAATACTGCTGAGAGTGTAAGAACAGAGCATGCCAGATATTTATTTACCGGTATCATATTTAGTTTTGTGCCTGGTCAGTGTTGCCATATGTGTAGTAAGTGTATTGTGGAGCCCAGTTAAGGTCGCCTCGTACATATTCGTTATCCTCCTCCTCTCGGATGTCTACCTTGCCCGTCACACACTCTGCGTAGGAAGGTGGGGCTGAAACAAATGAGGGCGCCTCATTATAAGATATCAATAGAGGAAATACACGGATAAAGTGAAGGAGATAGTAGAGGGAAAGGTCAATTCTGAAATGATACTGATCAAAGATACCAAAGAGTTGGACGGAAGATAAATGTCAAAGGTATTTCATCCCACTGGTCCTCCCATTTGTGTTAAGGATGGATTCATCCCACTGGTCCTGCCATTTGTGATGATCTGAGGTAAATAGCCTGTGAAGGGGGCATCCCTGTTGAGAGCATCTCGCACCGCTCTGTCCACTTTCTCATAGCCAGGGATCCAAATATAGCTTGGAACCCACACCAACAAAATATCCTTGCCCTGATCAAATAATTTCTGTTGCGTAAACCCCTGACAGAAGATGACAAAACGTCCCTTAAGAGATTGGGCATTATGGGCTTGAGCTATAAAAAGACTATCTATGCATTAAAAATGGAAAATGGCCGTTGGAAATTCATCTTCAATACAGTCACATCCATCAGAGCTGCAGCCCCATCCCTGGCTCCCTTCTTTGAACTGCCTATGTAAATGGCAGTATGGTCTAAATATTTGTTCGAGATTTCACAGAATTCATCAATTCTGTATATTTTCTTCAGTTGCCATTGATTAGCATCTGGTAAGGTAAGGTAAGTATAGGGATAACCTGCCTGCCAACACTTTATATATGTTATGTGGGTTAATGACACTGCCTTCTAAGATGAAAATGCCAATGATTATTGCAGAGCATGTCACCACCAGCCAATTGACTGGACCTGAAGGTTTATGGTCCCATATAAGAGATTTGAGCACTTCCAAATTGGACCAAATTGGACATTTCCATTGGATTATACATCTATCCCTTCTGGGAGTTTGTAGGGAGAGCTATGCCTTCAGGGGCTGTTTGGCAGAAATTGAGCTTTTGAGGATAGATGGACACTTCTGAAAGTGTCCAAATCCACAAGGATGCCACCACACCTGTTGGGAAATTACACGGGATCTACTAGTTGATCCCTTGGCTGTCTATTGGACTTATCCTTTATATTAGATCTTACAAAAGATTTAGCTGTCTGTAATTCTCACAACTTCCTCATTAATATGTGAAACAGGTAGTGCAGGAGGTTCTGACTGCATTGATAATTCCACCACCATACTGGCAGTGGGCACAGGTGGATTTGTAACTTTCTTCAGTTGGGAGCTGTTTAGTGGCCATGTGTAATCCGTTTGGGTCTTGACTGTAACTTTGGGCCTCTTGACAACATAGGCAAAGGAGGGTTTTGGTTCATATCGTATATCAACAATTCATTGTGCCTCAGGGAAGGAGAATAATCTTCTCCTTCAACCATGTGAGGCACCTCTTGGGTAATGCCAAGTGATCCAATTGTTGAGTGTCATTAGTACATTATGCCACAACCTTGTCAATCGTCACAACGTGCCCCTCTCAGTCATGCCCTCGAGTGACCTTCGTGTCACCTCACCCCCTCTGCTCATACATACCCCATATTTAATAGCCACGCCCAGCCCCCAGTCCTCTGACCAGGCAACAGCATGTCCAACGAGAATTGGGATAGCGTGCCTGAGTCGTTGAGGGAATCGTTTTAACCTTTACAAATCAGTTCTACCCTGGCCTCCGAGCTCGACACTTCTCTCTCCATCTTTTAGGCAAAGTTCCATATTAAATTCTTAAGTCATAGTTATCAATGAAGGTTAAGTTTCTTCTGAACCCTACGCCTGAAGTTCGTGTTCTTTCATCAACATCCTCAAGCGCGTGTCGCACATCCCACACCACAGATTGCGATACGACACAATGTACCATTGGTATAATTGTCAGGTCACTGGCATGTGTTTTCATCATGACCATTTGTATAATTGTCAGGTCACTGGCATGTGTTTTTTTATCATGACCACTGGTGCTGGATTTTCGACAATCAACATATCTTAAGCGATTGCCTTTGTAATGACCAAAAGGATGGCATTTGTAGCTCTGAAGTGGTTTGGGAATGACTTAAAACTGCATCCAGCTGTGGTGCTCTGAATATGAGTGTGGGAATGTGAGGCTACCCTTAATCACAGTCTGCCTCCGGGTAGATGGGGCTCGTCAACCCGGAAGGATCGCCCATCTAGGAGAAGGAAACTCTGATCACAAACCTCCGCTGTCGGGCGGCTATATCCTATTGGAACTGGCTAAGGGTCGGCGCCCCAACAGAAATGCCAGGTCCCTCGGCACCTTAAGCTGAGTTGTAGGTCAGGCAGGGCAGCCGCTCTGTTAAAAACTTGCTTCATTATTATGATTACGTTCACATTTGATTCAGAGATAGGCGGTGCCGGTAGACGTCGTAGACAGAATGCCGGTAACGTCTCGGGTTTGGCTTCCTCGCGGGCGTGGGAAGCAGGGTCCGGCCATCGCGGCAAATCAAGCAAGCACCCAACCAAGCTCAAAGTTGCCTCTTGGAATGTGGGAACTCTGAGAGGAAGAAGCACAGAAGTGATCGAGACGTTGACGAGGAGAAGAGTCGACTTCTGCGGTGTACAAGAGCACAGGTGGAAGGGCAGTCTTGCTGCCAGCCAGGTTCGCACACTCAAAGGCAAGGACTCCAAATACAAGTTCTTCTTCTGCTCACATGAGTCAGGCCAAGGTGGAGCTGGCATGTTGTTGGCCGAGAGCTGGGTGGACAAAGTCATTGAAGTCCAGCGCATCTCCGACAGGATCCTTTTGCTGAAGCTGATCATTGGCAAGGCGGTTTTCACCTTTCTTTCCGTGTACGCACCCCAAGCAGGACTTCCTGAATCTGTCAAAGAGCACTTCTATGACCAGCTGCAAAGCGTTGTCGCCAAGGTTCCAGCCTCTGAGATACTCATCCAGGTCGGCGATTGGAACGGTCAGGTCGGCGCTGCCGCCGGAGTTTACAGTGATGCTCATGGCGGGCATGGACAGAGGCGCATGGAAAGCTGGCATGCGACGTTGTCTGGTGTTGCCAACCCCATTGAATGGGACAAGGGCAGCACCCTAAATACTAATATGGATATGATGATATGATGAGATGGAGGTTATTGACTTCCATGTTAGATAAAGGAGCTGGGTAGTATTGTAGGTCAGATACGACCCCCGCAAGGACCACACCACTTAACCACCAGAATTCTATATTGCACCTACATGAGTTGCTTCCCACGGCAAACAGGTTGCCCCTAATAAGTCAATTTCCATAAAAATGGAATATCAGAGAATAAGCTATGAATACAACCATGAAAACTAAGGAACCAAGACAGTCCAGTAGGTTACATACGTGGTGCAGTGGGTTGGCTTTCACCAGGTGGTGCTGTTGGCTGGTTGTGGACAGGAGCTGGCATGTTGATCATGGGGGGGGCAGTCACATTGTCCGTCCATGCCGCATACACGTTCCTGAGGGGGATCGTGCCAATCACGACCTCCAATGGAACATCCAGGTTGAACGCAGGTCCATTAGGGGATACTGTCATCTGTACACAAGACAAACTGCTAACAATATCCGATGAATATGCAGGGCTAGAAATTAGCCAAATATTTCACCGGCCAGTCGGGCCGGTAACCTTGAAATTCTACCGGCCCTACAAATTTTGTACCGGCCCTACATTTTCAGTTATAAATAATAGTAAAAGAAATTTTGTACCCTTAAAAAATCGCATGTCGTTATAAAGGTATGCTAACTGACGGCTTGGAAGTCAACTCGCAAGAAACGTATAAAGAAAACATGCCACGTGTGGTGGGCCTATCATTAAATGCAATTAGAACGTGCTGCAATCACGCAGCAGACGCGGAAGAAGAGTCACGAGGAGCGCGAGAAGAACACATCGCGCGCGTATGGGTGATGTTACGTCTTTCCGTCGCTTCACTTAAAAATGTTACTGGCGCAAGAAGATTTAACTCGTCTACTTTCACAGTTGCATTAAGTTTGTTTTGTTGTGGCTTTTACGATTCTAAATAACCACTGCAAATGTTCTTGTATGCGTGAATCCAGCTTTTCTGCATAACATGGCTTTTATCTCAATTCTTATGAATACCATTCACAGATGATACATGGTAAACAAATTAATGAATTAAAATAAAAATGCCTATATGCGATGGAAAAGCGGTTACATAAAATTTGTCAACAGACAGAAAATGGGGATATTCGTTGATTCGTTGTTGCCAAGTAACCGTTCGACTTATTCAGGTCAGTAGGTGCATGTTGTTTTCAAATACGAGAGGCTGTCTATGCCATAGTTTTATTCAACAGTTTACTTTCAGTTGATATACTATAGGTTCATAAATTACGAAAGACATGATAGTATACAGCTGTGAAGCTTTCTTATCTCATGTGTTTGTCGGGTTTATGGTTCATGCGGCGCTTAATCACGCTACTGTTGTATTGAACTGGGCGCGAGGTGTTAGCACGAAAAAATCTACCCGCCAGCAGGGCGGGTGGTTGTGATTATTTACCCGCCCAACTCAAATTTTACCCGCCATTGGCAGGCGGGCGGGTGGTTATTTCGAGCCCTGAATATGGAATATCCATTCAGTTTGTCCTAAAACTATGATTAAGTTATGATCATTAGATTATTCAAGGTGATATTGTGGTAGTAAATATTGACTGGAAGACAATGGCAATATTTACTGGTAGAGAACCAGACATTCTAACCAGGTAACATAATATAAGACATTTAGACCTTAATGTTTCATTGGAGATAAAGACTCACAGATACGTAGTAGCGTATGTCTATGATGTTGCAGTATACGAGTGCGGACGGGGGCAGAGGAGGGATCTGTAGCCTCATACCACTCCAGACCTCCGTGTTCCCCGGCTCTATCTCACCCTTTGTGATGTTGACCAGCTCCCGACTGGCCGACCTGCTCTTTGATGTTGCATGGAATGTAGTGACCTTTGAAACAAAAGAATGGCAGGAGATAACAAACAAACACCTTCATACCAGGGTCTTAGCCAGGATTTGAAAACTGCCCATCCGTCCCGACCCCAAGGCCGTCCATCACGTTATGACCAACTTATTATCATAACGTGGTTTGGCTTTCGTGAACGTTATGATGTTACTTCATGAGAACATCATGATGGCACTAGTTGAGGCGTTGATTTTATCATGTTTATTTCAAGTTACTGTATGTCTCGCTATCAGACAGAATGATTCATTGATAACACGATCATACTTTGATGTCCCGTTCGAGAACTTCAGAAGGGGAGGGGGGATAATGTGTGTGTGTGTGTGTGTGTGTGTGTGTGTGTGTGTGTGTGTGTGTGTGTGTGTGTGTGTGTGTGTGTGTGTGTGGGTGCGTATTGTGAAATGTCAGACCGTTGTTCAAAAGAAATTAATGAAGACGAAGGACCAGGGCGCTCCACGCCATGTCAACAGTTAATACTCCAGCCCTTTCCTTTCACATCATCCTTATCACAATTATGACAGTTTGCATGACTTTATACTGAGCTGGCACAAGCTAACTTGTGAAATAAAAACTTAGTCAAAGACTTTGCGTCGATATATTTGTGAGATTCATTCCCTAGCAAACAGTGTAGACCAAAAGTTTATTAGATCGTGGGAAAAGCGATACCGCTTTAGGGGGTAATTCAAGCCCGTCCAATGGACGGGTGATGGGTCTCTGGCTAAGACCCTGCTTCAAACACAAGAAAATTTAATCGCAGAGATTTTCTGAAGTGGTTGCCCAAAACAGCCAGATTTAAAATTGTAAGGGTAAGAAAACCAATGGTTTAATGGTGCTGAGGGTGGGGGGACAATGGGGGGGGGGGGGGGGGGGGGGGGTTAAAATCAAAGGCAAACCTATATTGTGGTGGTTGGTCATCCAGTCATCCAGTAAATCATTTGTGATGTGAATACACCCTGGGATTTCAAGAAAGGAGGTTAGTGAATAGAAATGTCGATAAGGCCTTGACCAGAAATCACTTTTGAACAAATATGGCTTGCTATTAACAGAGCTGTTTCAGCAATCTCACTTGGCAATCAATTCCACAGAGTCACAAAATAAGTTTATGTTCTGGAAGTTATGCTACAATTCTCACCATTTGCAGAGATATTTTGGAGTGGCCCATTGTTCTGTTGCTCTTGTTGTCGACCTCACCATTGAGAGTGATGTATTCTCCTGGTACATAGCCATTACGGTCAATCCAGAACTTGGCAGAGATTGGTCCGCTCTCACAACAGAGACAACACAAGGTTTTGGAGGACTCGCCTTGTTTGGGTTGCTGTTAAACACAGACAGTCATAGCCATATTGCCTAACCAACACAGATATAATGGTATGTGTGGGTGGTGTGTGTATGCGTGGGTGAGTGTGGATGTGTATTCGTAGGTAGTGTGGGTGTGGTTGGGGAGGCCTTATGATGAGTGGCTTCAATCAATTTGAAGCAAAATTACAATGATATCATGCATGAAAATGACAGAGGTGTGACATTGATATATATTAACTATTTAATTTTTTAAACATTGTTCAAGGGTTGAAATAAGCTCAGTCAGACCAGGGGCAGATGGCCACTTAAGAGTTTCTAAATGCAAAACACTTCTTTATACAAAATTTAAGGAACAGACAAAAATCTCTGAAACCAGTTACAAATAATAAACCTGATTATCAAAAATGGAAGTATGCTTTAAAACAATGACACTCTGCAGCACACACACGGACTGCATCACACCACATCACACTGCATCAAACACCCACTGGATCACACCCATCACATCACACACCCACTGCATCACACCCGTCATATCACACACCCGCTGGATCAAATCCATCACATCACACACCCACTGTATCACACCCATCACATCACACACCCACTGCATCACACCCATCACATCACACACACCCACTGGATCACACACCCACTGCATCACACCCATCACATCACACACACACTGGATCACACACATCACATCACACTGGATCACACCCATCACATCACACACCCACTGCTTCCCATCTGTCACATCACACACCCACTGCTTCACACTCATCACATCACACACCCACTGCTTCACACTCATCACATCACACACCCACTGCTTCACACTCATCACATCACACACCCACTGGATCACATCACAAATCCTTTGAATCATACACCCACTAGAACACACATACCACATGGCACACCCACCAGGACATCGGGCTGCAGATTGAGGTCTAGGATACTGAGCACGGTAAAAGCTGCCTTACAATTGTGATCAAACTTCCATGGTCTGTCGATGTTACACTGCAGTGAGTAACGCACACGCCCCCACTCCCCCTCAAAGGAGGAGGGCAGGTTAGGAGGCAACTGGTAGTGGAATGGGTAGGTCACTCTACCTGGGGGGTGCACAGGATTGTCCCCGCTGGCTCCTGGAGCTGTCAATCAGAGAACAATAAATCACACAGCAGTCCATGAAACTAAACCGTATCACACCACTGCCAATCAAATGATTACTTATCATAGTTGTGAATAAAACGACACCTATACAGATGTCAATGAAACAACACTGAATAATACAGCTGTCAATCACAGAACACTTAATCATGCAGCTGTCAATCAAACTACACTGATTCAAATGTACATCAATCAAATTCATCCCTGTCAAACAGCACATCCTATGAAACTCGGTCCAGGATATCACGAATAATGGAAGCAGATGTATCATAACTGAAGGAATGGACCACTAAATATACAATACAACACAGATAGCTTGTCAAATTCAACCTGTAAGGCTGCCATTCGAGTACATTAGTTTTCCTTTTATCAGCCCATGGTGAAGAAGGTGGCAGATTATATCATGGGCACTCCAGTCTAAATGTGCCCACACTTCATATCCTCTGATATATTAAGAGTCTATATGTGTTACAGGCTTTTGGAGAGGGGTTCTTTAAGACTCGGGTGCCTTGGGCTTATGCAGGTTTTATAATACCTACCTTTTCCAAACAAGACAAGTGTGTAGTCAAAGTAGGTTTCTGAGCTCCTATAGTGACGGGTCGTTGTGCGCCGGTTTTTCCCTGATCCATGACTATGTCTTTCCGACCAGTGAACATTTGCAGCTCCCATGAATCGTAACCTGATACCTGCAGCAAAACAACACAATATGTCTACAGAACCTAACAGGCCTGTGGACAGTGTCTTCAGGCATAACATGAGAGACTGACAACTATTATTGACCAAGTTATTCATCAACCAAGCTTATAGGTACACTGGTCCAGCTCCTGTCAATGCATAAACTGTACTACATTATGCAATGGAAAAGGGTATCTTATTTTAAAAGTATTACCAGTGGATGAAAGAAGCTATTGATGTTCTCGTGAATTTGCGTTTTGGTTTTTCATCTATAACTAAGAAATTCCACAGATGTTTATATCGACTTAATTATAATTAAATAACACGCATCACCATTATTCAACATTAGTAGAAGATTTTTGTTTTATTTAACCAACTTGGTTTGCATTTGTTGAATTAAACTACAAATAAAAACTGCAGCCAATGCTCTGGGTGGTTGGTATTGCCACTAACAACAGCAAACCAGTAACATTACTTGTGTTCAAGAATCTTGTACATAACTGTAAATACAGAAAGTGAATTTGTATACCATTCAAATCAGCCAGGCTTTGTGTACCATGTACACAGCACCCGCACAGACATGAGAAAGAAACTACAACCTCTCATGGTCATTTCCTCTTTGAGTTCCAGCGTCACATGTCCCTGAAGGGTCTCCCCTGCCTGGAAGACACCCTTGCTGATGGTGATCTGAAAGAGGGTCAACTTCCCCATGCTGTGAAAGATGTCACACACTGCTCACTCCTTATCAAAGTGCAGTAGACACTGAAAAAGACAAGTCCGTGTTTTGGCTATAACTACATAAACACTGTGACCTCCAGACAAGTACCCTAGTTATGTTTGGCTAGTAGATAAACACATGGGGTCACTCCCATAACATCTTTTCAATCCTGAAAGCAGACAATTTATAGAATAAAAACTGGACCTGATGATTCATCATTTAAATGACATGTGGTGACAATTAAAAAGGATCAACCCATTCAGCAATGGTCTTCAAAACTAACACTTACAAAAAATACATAATTGGTTACACACCAACATGTAAGTCACCCCACCCTGGTTGATCACTAAAGCAAGCCTTCACAAGTGAATCTACTTTTAGACTAGCTTAACGGGTCAGTGGAGCATGTTGATATATAGCTGTACTAATTGGGCCAATCTTTCAACAAAGCAGTGGTGGCGTGATGGGAATGACGTGGACAGGCGGTGGAATGTAGCGACACAACTGCCATGTTAAATCACAATTCTTAAATTGATCAATGACCATGATACAAAGCTGATGTTTATCTCTTACAAGATTTTCATTACTACTTGTCATAAATATATAAGTAGGAGAACTAGGTGAGCAGATAAAGTAGCCTCTCATAGATTGATGCAGACCACACCTCATTCAGTGGAAGATAATGAGAATAGGAAACACTTATTTGCTGGCACAGCATTATTCATCCTCTCATGAAATAGTGGGGGGGGGGGGGTGTGGTGGGGGGAGAGGAAAGAATGGTGCCTACTAATGGTGAGCATGGCGCTGCTGATTGACAAGGGATAAAAGTATTAGGCAGGTCGTTGTTGGTGAAACAGACAGTCCATCATTGGAGAGGATCAACTCCATCACTTGTGCTTAGCCCCACGTCCCATCATAACGTCATCATTGCGACCTCCCAGTATTGAAGTGTAAAGTTTGTGGAAAATTGCTAGTTTAGTTCAGCATTGACCTGACCTCCCACATAAAAATGGGCTTATACACTGGGGTCCACTGAATCCTATGTTACCCATACTTGTCCATAAGCCATAATGGAGAATCTGGATGCTCATTGACAATGTATCCAAAATATAGTGGAAAATATTACAAGGTTGCTTACACTTAACTTAAATAATGGCCCACAAAGGAGTTTGCACACAGAAATGTAATCTATTCTGACAAACAAAATCAATATTTTTGCATTGTTATATAACATTGTTATATATGCATGACTAGCCCCAGTGCTGGAAGATTTCAAACAAACATTAACATACAAGGCTGTACCAATGTGTTTATGCAACACAGTTGGCATAAATTGCGAAATTCAGATGGCCCATACCAGCATACACAATGATTATGAGACATAGATGAACACCGGGCCAATAGGAAGACAATATTAGTTTCATAGGAGATGCTGTTGTATGATGGGCAGATTTACATACATCAATTAGATCTACATTATCAGTGGCAGTGCCAGACAAGCACAGCTGGAAATTGAATATCGATCTGATGACGCGCACAGTGGCATCTGGTTTCCTATGTGACAGGCATGATAAAGAAATTGTGCGTAAGAAATGAAGCAGATAAACAAACAAGTGGCTGTTAACGATGGTTAGTTATTTTCAAAGATATAGTAACATAAGAGAGGTCCATGTATGATTTGCAGCTGCTAGCTTTCTTCATGACAAAATTTATCAGTTAATTTCCAATAACCCATTGGGTTTATATTTTATGTCAATAATTTAATCAAAAAGTGTTCAAACCGTCGAAAAGTCTTTTAGTTCAAAAGAGATGGCAACATAATAGAGGTCCCTGTATGATGTGGGGAAGCTAGCGTACTTTATAACAAAACGTTCCATCAAAGTTGAGGAACAGCAGAGCTAAACATGTACTTGGTACCTTGTAATTGTATTGGACATCAAGTTGTATATTTTGTAGTAAAAAATGGGGTCCAATTTGGACAAGGCCTCAGAAAAAGTTCCTTTCCTGTATGAGGAAAATTTAATGTGATAATGTCAATATCAAACAATAACCGGATAAAATGGATTATTTGCAGCCTTTTAATTTTGGTACAGCAGAAGAGATAATCATACCCATGTGCCAAGGAGTCTCCTTTATATGGATCCGAGTGATAATCGAAAAGTTATGTCAGATTCAGAGAGCTTTACGTTTTTTAAGGCAGCAAAATCATGATTAAACACTAACAACTCCAAAATCTGATCGAATGTCACTCAGATCTGCATAACTTTAATTCTTCTACATTTTGGTGAAATCTATATTGCAACTGAATGAGGAATAAAGCAATAAAACGCTTTTTCCTAGGGTTTATAAATCGCTACACAACTTTAATGTCCTATTTGGCGATTAAGACCACATTAAATACCACCATTTGTTATTCAAACTGAAGTTTCAACACAACTTTAATGTCCTATTTGGCGATTAAGACCACATTAAATACCACCATTTGTTATTCAAACTGAAGTTTTTACTAGCCTGGACGATACCAGCAATATGGCAAATAGCTCTGGTCGAACAGTAATATGAAAAAATACTCAGACGTCTTGTAGGGCTATATGGGAAATAGGCAAGGCAACTCTGGTGTTTTGATGATCTGATGCCACCTACAGCTCGGATGTGAGAGATCGAAAGTAGTAAATAGCGCAGAGCTGTCAAAGGCGGAGTTTCTTTTCCTATACTGGCTATATGGGGAACAGACCGTCAATCACGGCGAGGTGCGATCGGGCTAGGATGCCCCTGGTGCTTTGATGATCTGATGCAGCGCGGATATGAGAGATCTAGGTAGTAAACGTGCGCTGTCGGAGAGTTTCTTTGCCTACTAACTATCGGGCTAGAACTAGCAGAGGATGGGCGTTGAAAGTATGTCGCGGGCGGGTTGTCAAGGTATCCACGTCGAAGTCGGCTACTAACACTATCAGACGCCAGTCTCGGAACGCTCGAGATGTTCGTTCGTCCCACGATAAAAGCAAATGGAAATAGTGCAAACCTAATTCAGTCTGATATTCTGATTTTGACGGATCGGGGTCTCCAGTAACACTGTGTAACAGACAGGTGAATGACGACCGTAAGCAGGTTGGTTTCCACACTAGTATAAAGCTGGCCCGACAAATATGGTTGGCCGTGGTGAACAGATCCCTACAAGACGTTGTTGTTGTAGTTGTTTCCCGGTAAAGCAGTTCGGCAACTATAGGCCACGTACTGCTAAAAAAAAAAAGTAAAAGGAAAAAAAAGAAAGAAAAGAAACATGTATGAACATGCCATCAGAGGGCGCCAAGTAGGGTGGGTTGTACGAGGAGGGAGACAGTTGATCTATATTGTATATCATAATGTAGAAACGATCAATAGAAGTGAGACTAAAATAAAGAGGAGTTTGGTTCTTTACAGGCCCCGTGATTTGGGATTTTTATTGTTAATAATTTTAAGTAAAAAATGAAATTAAAATAATGAAAAATGATATGAGGTGCTCCTAATTAGAGTGCTGAAGGATGCAAAATATAGATGGTTTCTCACACTGGGGGCCGCTCCAGTGCATTAAAGTAAGAAATAAATTGGCCCTAAAGTACACCATGTCCTTATAAGGACTTGGGGGTTCCTGGATAGAAATTTTTTTTAGTGAGGGATAGAAGAAAATAACTAAAAGGTGAACAGAGAATGATTGAAGAGTAAGAGAGTTATGATGGGTTTGATGAAGGGGGGAGGGTCGATACAAAACGTTTGCTATTGTGAACGTATGAGATGGTGTATTTTATGATATCTTGTTGGAACAAGTTATGGATGTTTAGTGTGTAATTAAGGGAGTTAAGTTTGTTGATGAGTGGGGTGCGGAGGTTTGAGTAATTGGGGCATTCAAAGAAGAAGTGATGAGAAGTTTCTGGCAAAGGGCAGTAATGACAGATAGGGTTGGGATGTAAGGAGCGATAGTGTTTACTTTTGTAGTATTGTAGAGGGGGGTTGTCTAATGCTATTAATGTTAAGATCTAGTCGGAAAATATGTTATTACTGAAGGTATGGGGTTTATAGTCTATTGTGGATTTAATATGTTTGAAGGTTGAGGAGGAGTTGTTCCACTCTTCTTGCCAGGTTTGTATTAAGTGTTTATTTATGATAGAATAGTGTGTGTTTAGATCTAAGGGTATGGGTTGGATAAAGGGGTTAGAATGAGATTTTTTGGCTTCTGAGTCTGCAGTTTCATTTCCCTGGATTCCGCAATGAGCAGGAATCCAGGCTATTAAGGTATAAATTTGTGTGATGAGCAAGAAGAGTGGAAAGGTATTTGATTTCATGGATGAAGGGATTTAGAGTTTTGTTTCTGAGTGCAATAACAACTGAGAGGGAGTCTGTGAGGATTATAGGGTTTGGAAGGTTAGTATGAAGAGCTAAATAAAGAGAATTTATGATGGCTAACGCTTCAGCTACAAAGATGGAAAAAAAGGAATGAATACGTGAGGATTTATTATACTTTAGAGATGGGATAGTTAGGGCGTAGGAGGTACTTGTTTTATTTTTGGAGCCATCTGTTTAAATATGAGTAGAGTTTGAGGGGAGTTGACTGATGAGCTGAAGAGCTAAATTTTTATTGTATGCTGGGTGGTCTTTAATTACTTTGTCAGTTAGTGTATAATCAGACAATCAGTGGACTCAGGAGCATGCCGTGTATTTATTAAAACGAACTAAACTGGTTCCTCACCCCATTCAAGTCACAACAACATAGAATATACACATATGTCATAACGTTCCATATCATGAAGTATATCTACACAGTTAGTTCAGTGTTTAAATATACCCGCTTTGATTGCACCGGGACATCCAGTGCACACTGTCGCTGAGACATAAAGACAGTATATACACGGACCGATAATAGCTGGTAACGCGCACTATTATAAGATCACAAGCTGCTGCCGCTTAGATGTTTTGACATGACCCCTAAACCAAGTCAATACACCGCGAAAGCGATGAATGCTGCCGCTGATTGATTACGTAAGGTTTGGCCTGTTTTGACATGACCCCCTACCCAAGTCGATGCAAACCCAGCCAAGGCTCTGGTCGATTACGTAAGGTTTGGCCTACTTAAACACGAACTGCTGTTAGCCTGCCGCTAAGCTGCTGCAGTAGAAAACCTTGAAACTAATCGTCCTTTTTACTGTTTTTTGTTACTGTGAATGCTAAAAATACTGTTACAATCATTATCACGAGGCCAAGTTCTAAATACTGACAAAATTTCATGTCCGTAAATACAGCCGTTTCAGAGATATCAGCGAGGAGAGAACTCGTAGCAAAAATCGCGATAGGTACTCTAAAATATATGTCATTATACAAAGTACAAAAGGTAAAAACAAGTATTTTTTTCGCCTATTCAATGCTACGATAATTGCTTGTTACAACCATATAACTCATATGTTCGTAACTGCAGTAGTTATGGAGGAGAAAGTTACAGAAAATGGGGGAAAAAATCGACGAAAAATCGATCCCATAAGCCTCCAACACTGCGCATGCGCGTCAAATTAGATCGCCAGTTGTGTCTCAACTTGATCTATCATTCCCAATAATTTCATGTTGATATGTTTAACCGTTCCGGAGAATAGCCCGAAAAACCTTGACTGGAGAAAAAAAAAAAAAAAAAAAAAATACTGGCTAAACCAATATGTCTTCCAACTATCGTTGGAAGACATAATAAAGGGTTAATTAGATGCCAGGGTGGAAAGGGGTATGCAGGTACAGGTGATATGATGGGATGAGATAATGTGAAAGGGAGGGTTGAGCTGCTGGTAAGTTTACGTTTATGTTTAATTTTGTTATGCCAAGATTCTTCAAAAATATGTTGAGTAGGAAGATTATGGGTTTTGGATCTTATTTGATATTTTAGGGTGGATTTTAGAAGCTGTAAAGGGATTGGGGGAAAACCAGTTGAAGCCTGGAGAGGAATTATAGGTGTAGATTGGTGTGATTTAGTGATGGCTCTGAGAGTGGCCCTACAAGACGTCCGAGTCTGGTAAATATTTATATTACCGTTCGACCGGAGTAGTATAGAGACTGGGGGTACGAGCGCAGCAATCTAATACAGCAACCCAGAAAACACACACACACACAGGCTGACTCACATAAGCCAGCGAACCGCTCGCACCCCCCCCCCCCCCCCCACCATATGCTACCATATGGGCCCAGCCCTTCCAGCCACTATGGTATAGACCCACTAAAGAGGGCGACAGTAATGTCAACCATCTACAACAGGACTCTGAGGAATAAGCTCTTCTAAACGACTCACGCGCTCCAAAAGGTCCTCATACTTCGATTCCAATTCCCTCACCTTCTCCTCTTCACCAGGACCCTGAGGAATATGCTCTTCCAAATCCCTCACCTCATTCTCAAGGTCCACCTTCTCCTCCCATATATGTTCCACATCTGGTTTCAGCTCGGCCACCCCAATATGTTCATCGGTGCTCATTCTATACCTCAGCCCTCATATGTTCAACATATCGACGCGTGCCCATAGGCCAGAGTGTCTACACCACCTGGAGCTATCCACCGCTTTGAGTCAAAGGGGGAGAGAGACACCTTGTTAACGTGGAGCCCATATATTTTATGGCAGTCACTCCTAAGCATGTTCATTCCGTGGCGAAACTGCTTTTGGGCGAACAGTGACTCCACGTACTGAGCGTGTTGTAGATGCTTCTTCACCACCACCTTCTTCACACCTTTTGCTTTTTTGATATCATCCCGGCTCGACATCAAGATCGAGTACATCTTAGGGCGCAGACCAACATACTCCTTGATGGGCACGCCGGCACACTCATCCTTCATCTTCCCCAGAACCTTCTTGTTCACACTGCTGTAGAGACTATGGGAGGGATGAAAGTTGCTGGTGTCAAAGAGATGGGCATCTTCCTTCATGTCAGCATACACGTCAGGCGTGCGTATCTCCATTAGCAGCGAATCCGTATCTGTGTACAACAAGCCAAGGTTCTTGCCGTATCTGGGCTTCATGGTATTATAATAGAAGTCGTACATCAGGTGTTTGGAGAGGTCGAGTATACACATGCCCACATACACCGGGCGGTTCAGTACCAGGTGAGTCTTGTGCATGTGCAGAGCGGCCAGGTCATTATCAAACACCTGATGACGCGCGTAGGCAGGACTTGCAATAAGCCTACGCATTCTTTCTTCTTCCTTTGAGCGAACAATCTTGACAACGATCCGCCTGCGGAGGTTCTCCATGGTCTTGCCGAACACAGAGTTGTTCATAAGCTTATACAGGTCCTTCTCAAAGTCGCTGGTGGCCACCTTACGCAGATCGGTATTCACACGAATGTAAGGCTCCATCCAGGGACTCTGGTTAAAGATAAGTGCACGATGGATCTTGGTTAGCCTCATACCAAGTGAAAGATACAGCTTGAGGTTCCTGTAGTGCACCACATACTTCTCCATATTCCGCAGGTTTGGGACCAGCTTTTCAACCTCGCCCAGGGTGCCACCCAACTCGCCCAGGAGGTTCTTCTGATAGATAGACAACCAGTTGTTCTCTACAAGAAGCCGCTCCAGAGCCAGCGGGTAGTCGTTGTGCTCGTCATGAAGTGCAGTAGGATACTCCAAGTCAACCTCAAGTATGTATCCAGTCTCGGCATCATCTGGGTGGTCCTGTATCCGTAGATCCTCCGGCCGAGCCACCCACTCAATACCCGCAGTTGGCAAAGGCTGACTCATAGCCCACCCATACAAATTGTTAGCATCAAGGTCTGGTCTGGCTCATATTCCGCCGTCACAGCAAAGGCATCTGGGTTGTTCACAGACACCAGCTTATCAAGCGAGGCCAGGAAAAACTGTGCACTGTCAATGAAGCGCAACTGTCCAAGCGACAGGGAGATATATTTCTCCATGTTGTTGGGGATACAGTTGATGTTTCCCTCCACTTTGCTTATACCCTGCATCAAGAGATGGGAGTCATAGCCCCGCAGATTATGGAACACCACAGGGATGGGTGTTGTCTTGGGACTCAGCCGAAGTTTTAGGTTACACACGTTATGGGCTGGGCCTCTGTACAAGCCTGTTATATGGCAGTGATCGCGGACAGAGTCACAGCCCAGTTTTTTCTTACACACATGACAGTGAGTTGCAGCCTTATGTGCTTTTTTATCCTCCTGAGTCATCCGCATAGGGACAGGCTTGGACAGAACTGCTTTTATCTTTTGCTCCTCCTGCTGCAGAACCTGTAAGAACTTCTCCACAGCATCGCTTCCTCAGTAAACCACAGGTGGTTCGGTCTTACCGTCACAACAAACAACCACATAGCCGTAGCCGCATCCTTGATGTTCCTGCGTTCTCTGCGTGTTGCTCTTACCAGGATTAAGCGCAGGACCCGGAAGCTTCACTGTGAGCGCCTCAAAGTCAGCATAGATGACGTAGGGTGCAGCAAGCTGTTTCTGCCAGTTCTGGAAGGATAATGTGTTCTTCCCTTCCTCAGGCATATCCACTCGCACAGCAGTTTGCCCTATCCCCATACACTCAGGCTTATGCGCCAGGAGCAGACCCTCTAAGGTATATCCATGCAGACATAGCTCACAGAAGAACTTGCGCTTTTTATGTTTCGTCTGGTCATACAGCAAGCGGTTCAGGTCTTTGATTTGCGTGTAATGAAACTTGCCGTCCTTCTCAATCAGCATGAGGTTTATACGGGTACCAGAGTGCTTACTGATGCGGTGTACGATAGTGGTCTTCCCATCCCAGCCAAAAATGTTCAAGGCTAGGTTAGCATGCTTTTCTATCTTCTCAACATGCGACACCGGTGTAGGATATTCTACACCTGCACCCTCCAGCAGATCTAAGAGCCACTGAATGTTATATTTTGATGGTCGCTGTGGGTCCTTGGCTACCGGGTGCAGAGCGGCTACAACAGCCCATAGAATGCAGAAGTCGTCCCAGTTCTTTACATTTATGATAGCCTGCTTAGCCGCCAGCGCAGCCGGAAGTCGCAGGTAGGAGCCAAACTTCAACGGTTGGTAGTTGGCAATATCAATCCACAGAGTTGTGACCGTCTCAAACTCCCAGCCAGAACCTTGGTTGGTCCACTTCTCCAACCGCTCTTGGATATTAACAACACTCTGGTCCAACGCAACATCCATGTCTTCTGAGGAGAGAACCACCTGCTGCTTATTACGCAACACAGGCTCAAAATAATCAGTGCTGTCATCATCGGCGTGCTTGGAGAGTCTTACCTTAAGGGCAAACTGACACTTGATTCCACCTAGCTCTTCCAGCTCACCAGTCAAAACTTTATGCATCTTCCGACGCATGCCCTTAAAGAACATCATAAGGTCCGAGCTAAGGGGGTGAGACTCAGGAACTTTCATCACCCATCCACGCAAATAGTTTTTAACAGCCCACTTAGTCTTCTTGAAGGCAAGACGCGCTGTGGGGACTGGGGACTGGGTTGCGGGGATGCGTGGGGCAGGGACAGGTCTGCGTGGGGCAGGGACTGGTCTGCGTGGGGCAGCAGTGGGGACAGGGGTGCGTGCCACCCCAGCCTTTAATCTAGCAAACATCTCCTTGTATGTATGGTCATATTCATTACGCACTTGGAGTGTTTTGAGTGCAGCCTTAGAGCGTGGATAAGGAGGCTGAAAACCGTGAATTGAAACATAATCGTTTTGGACTTCACGTGCTCGCTGATTATGAGTCATGTTTACTATACAGTTCCATTAGTCTAAAAGGGAATTCGTTGATACACAAAAGGCAACAACAATACAGCGAGCGGACTTTGACCTATGCAATAAACACCTGTCTCTGACAAGGTGCCAAGCTTCGTCGCACATAGGCCTAGCCGCCAAACCATGTTGTTGACAGCGCCACAAGATTTCTATTTTTATACAGTGGGGAATCCCCGTTCAGTGGCGCCGACTGGCGAGTCAGTGTCCCCAGCTAGAGGCCGTTGTGAAACAATTTTTTGGGCAAGACGAAGATGACTGTGGTTGACTTTATCGAACCCACAATCCATGCACAATCCTACCTTATTATTTTTTATAGCCTTCTGACAACCCGTACAAAGACGATTAATGACACCATGTTTTATCTTATATCTGTGTAAGTTACAAAACTCTTGCTCTTGCGTACAGGGCCTGTTACAGGGGACTTTCTTTCCGAGCAATATCCATGGGCACTTATTGTCAAATACTACCATTGTTATATATATAGATATCTATTAGTCTAATTGGTAATACCGTCTGGTGGCAACTGGGTATCGGACGGCACCACAAGCAACTCCTCCTTTACAAAGCCACGGAGAGGTCCATCCAGCAAATAGTATAGTACAGGCTCACCAGATTTAGTGACAGAGCTTCCAATCCGGTAAACATTGAGCGACCACACAGGGTCAGTGGCCCGCCGCCGGTGATCTTGCTCTGCCTCACCAGGCTGGTAGAGGTAGCGAACGCCAACATCAGAGGGAAGCTTTTGCTCTTTGACCCCCAGAGGGCGCCCTGGTACGATTGCAGAGGGCTTTTGTGCAACTCGTTTTGCCTTTATAGCATCTTTAGGTTTTTTTCCAGTCAAGCGGGTCACCTCATTATTTATCGCAGAGACTACAGCCTGCAGTCGAGAAACCCACTCAGTCGATCGTTTTCCAGTATCCCTTAACTCTACGGCATACTGGTGACCAAAGAGTCGTTCAGCAAGGGTTCGGTTAAAGCGTTCCACTATACCCTGGTCTCGATGGATATTCACACGGCCACGCCTGACTGATACTCCATGTTTTACTAACAGCTGATTCGCTGCACCCATAAACTCCCGTTCGGGGTCCACCTGAAGTAGTTTAGGCCAATGCAGCGGTCCTCGTTTGTATATCCTCTCAAGTGCACCTGCGACCTCCTTAGCCTCTTTTGTAGTCAATGGCTCAGCCGCTTTGTACCGTGAGGCCACATCAACCAATGTTAGGGCATACTTGTAAGTCCGGCGCTTCACAACGTCATGAGGAAGAAATAAGAGATCGGCTTGGTGAACCTCATTAGGGACAGGGACATCAAACTTTGGTCTGGGAATGTGTTTTGGCACTGGCAGGTAGGTTTGCCATATAGCTTGCTTTGTTAGCCACCCCCTGACAACTTCCTCAGAAACCCTCGCTTCTGTTGCAAGCTTCTTGATAGCCGTAATGCCTTTCCAGTAGCCCTTAGGACTATAGTAGATCATTTGCATGCGACGATCCATATACAGTAAACGTTCGAGTCTCCAAATGACCTACTTAGCAAGCCTGTATGCAACCATCCCAGTCGCAGCCATACCCAGTATAATGAATGCCACCTCACGCCGCCTCTGTTCATCTGAGGGCTCCTAAAAGTCTGAAAGATGAGGCTCAGATCCCAGCGGGTCGACGGTTTTATTCGTAATTAGGTCGTACTCACGCATAGCCTCGTCCGCATCCTTAAAAGTATGCTCGGCATGTCCCTGGTGGCGCAGTTGCTCATTGACGAAGTCTAAGCGCTCAGTTCTCTTCTTGGCCCATGCTGCCTGAGCATATTGAAGCTGCTCGATTGCCATATCATGGCGTTTACGTTCCGCGTCCACTTGGCTGCCTCGTAATTTAGAGAATAAAAAGTTGCTCCCAGAGAATGCAAGGGCGTTAACAAGAGCACCCCCAACAAGTAGCGCGAGTGTGGCCATTACTTCAGTTTATCAACTGGTAAGATTCCTTGTTTAATTAGCATATCCTTTGTGTCCATAGCTAGTGATACATCGACAACAGCCATAGCCAGGTCCCGTGTGGTGAAATCAAGACGTGGCACCACACCACCCAGAGCCATCTTAGCAAGCTTGGCATAACCTATTGAAATACCGGAAACAACTACACCGTGGTACAGAGCGTTGACGAGTATTTTTCCATCAGTAATTGGTGTTGTCATCTTATTCCATATAAAACGGATCCTTTAAATGACCGTCTGGAGGCTTTTGTACCACAACCTGTTTAGGGTGTGAGGCTACCATCTGGTGCCTGTAGCAATACAATGCCAACACGCCAACACCGCCGACAACCAAAGGCACAGCCCATGTTGACCACGTCCACCTTTCCATAGCTTTGCTCGTTGATATTGGTTCCACAGCTTCATCTCTACCATCTATAAGCGCTGCCTTAGCCTCTCGGAGCTCTCTCAGAAGCTTATTTTGATTGGCTTTTTTGAGCTGCAGCACCCTTTCGTCCTGCCGCAACCCTTTTAGCGTTTTTTGTCACTGACGTTATCTCCACCGGTGTTGTCTCCCCTTGATTCTTGTTCGTTTCTTCCATGTTTACTTACTAAATTTATTTGTCCAATTGACAGCTCTTAGTAAGCACGTGTTATAGCGGAGTTAAGCACATGCTATAGCGGAGTTAAGCACATGCTATAGCGGAGTTAAACACATACTATAGCGCGGAAGTGGTGTCTTCCTCCCTACCGGCCCCTGTTGTTTCCGTGCTTGTTTTTCCAAATTGACAGTGCTTAACTGTTGTTAAAGCCGCAGTTAAGGGAGCTAAAAACATACCATAGCGATGATATAGGTCACAAGTGGCAGTGCTTAGCGCGTGTCCAACAAACGGGTCCGTCTCGAGGTCTGTAATTAGCCTTAGCTGGTGTTCTGGTGGGATAGGTAGAAACATACAAGCAATACCTGAGTACAGCTGTAGCAGTGTCTGACCTAGAGTACGTGTCATGCTGGCACCTAGCCGAGCCTCATATCTCACATACAGCTTTATGATCTCTTTATCAGACATTGATTCAATTGTAAGGCGCTTCAAACCAAGGTACTGACGGGCCTGACCACCGGCTATGACGGCAACAAGCCTATCTCTCTTAGAAGACATATCTACACCAGGTGTGCAACTAGGTTCCGCTCCCCCAGACTTTATCTCCACTAAGCTAGTCGAGTCCTGTTCAAGGAGTTTATCAATAATGGTATCAGGATCCATGAATATACGTATACGCCTTCGAGCTTCAAAATACTGCACCGCTACCCAGATGAAGAAACCTAAATTGATTACTGAGGCAGCGGCTTCTATCAAGGCCAATATCACTTCAATCGACGGCATATGCAGTAGGCTGATCAGTCTTGGTCTTTGCTAGTAGTCCTTTGTTGGAATTACATCATTTTCACGTAAGGCGTCTTCAAACGAGTCACGGTCCTTGGTGTGAAAGAGCACCGTCCAGCGAGTCTGCTCACGTAAGTCCTTCAGCACAGAGTTGTACTTTTGGGTGAGGACCCAGACACTTTGCTGCGCATGGCGGCCACTAAAGGCCAGTTCGGATAACATGTCTTTCTTCTTGGTTAGGGCCTTTGTTGCCGAACAGTCATCAATAATGTACAGGGTTGGCTCGCCCTTAAAACAATGGTAGAAAGCCCTCAGGTGGTCATGGAGCCGCTCCCCTGGATCAACCCCGTACACCTCTGAATCATCCCACACCCATGACCGCGTCTGATAGGCCTCGTTGAAACGTATGGTAGGGCAGAGGATTACAATATGCTCGAAGGCACCAAAGAAGGGCCCTTCAAGTAGGTCGAGGATGAATGCGGTTTTCCCACATCCTGTCTGCCCACAAACAATTGCCGAACAGGGACCATCTGGAAATGTAAACTTAGTAGACTGCGCTGACGAACCTGCCATCTTTAATGTTAAGCTGTGCATCCATTACAATATACATATAAACGTTCAATGTGCCCGCCGCCTTTGCCTTTTTTGTGATCTGTATGGTGATGCCCTCAGACGTATTCTCCACAGCCCTGCCACTACCGTGCAGCTGGTCGTCATCACTCGTCCTTAAGTCGAGCCACAGAGCATACTTGGTGGTTAGGTACTCTCCCAGGGAAACGTCTGACAATGACAGGTCTTTTAATGCTATTGCTACACTGGGGTCTCGTTTACTCGTTGCTGCACAGGCCTTCTTCACCTCGTCCCACTGCTGGTAGCCACGCATGCCCTGGGCATAGAGCTGATTGGGGATGCCCTCAATGGTCACCTCGACCTTCGTTATCTTTGGGTTGTAGAACGACTCTGTTTTCCTGGCGTATGAGGCGTTGGTCGGGTCTTCAAAGAGCAGTAGGATGCCCTTCATGCTGCGAGCCGGCACGTTCAGGTTGATGTTCCACAGTGTATCTCTTTTATTGTATACAAGCTTCCTGTGACGAAGCACACGGTCATACAGAATCGAGAGCCGACTTGTGTACTGTGTGCGTATCATGCGGGCCAACTCTGTTTGGGTAACCATGTCATACTCCACCGAGATGCCATCAATTTTGTAGCTTGCTGCGGTGTCGCCTGTTGCGTGAATCACGCGGTTGTAGTCGTTGAATGTGAGCTCGTATTCCAGTCTGTCACTAAGCGCACTCTGGTAGAATGGCATGTGGCTCTCGAGGAGTTCAAAATCAAGCGGAACGTAGAACCTGTTACTATAAACATCGGCTACCGCCTTGTCCTCTTCCTCCGCCTCATCCTTGTCTCCTGCCCCCACTCGTATCTTAGTTGCGTTTCTGTCATCTGATGTGTCAATGCCCTGATACTGGAGGCCCTGTCTCTCCTGTGCAGTCCGCCACAAGTCATGGTAACAGTGGTACACATCGCTGTCATCAATAGACATGACCTCATTGCCAGAAATCTTGATTGTCAATTTTTTAACCACGGCGCGGCCCAGGTTTTGCACAACGCTGCGGTTAACATCAGTCGAGGTCAGCGTGATTGTAAAGGCCAGCCGTGCTGTCCCTGAAACAATGACGTCGTCTGCGCCTAGATTGGGGAAGTGGTTGTTGGTTCTGGTCAATAGTGCTTGGATTGTTTGTAACGCATACAGATTGTCGCACGCCCTTTACCCCAAGGGGTTCGCGTATCTGGCGGTGTGGGTTTAGTTTGCGTCCGTAAGTACTCGTCATGTTGAATGTTTAATTACAATTATATCTTTAACACACAGACATGGAGTTTGATAACCCAGCATTTGACGACCCAGAGGAGGAGGGGGGGTGGGAGAGGAATGACACTAACTTTGATGATGAGGAGACTCTCCCAGAGGCCACTCTCCCACCTGTTACAGAAGGGGACATTGGGATGGATCGGTCTATACCACCGGAAGGCTGACTCGTTATAGGCGCTGTCAATGATTATTACGATGAATTAGCTGAAAAAGGCCACACACCCTCCCTCGGCCGCGATTATACAAAGTTTGAACTTGTTAGAGGACAGTTACGTTTGAAGGACTACCCTGACTTAAGTATTACAAATTATCGTACTAAAGCCCCGCTTTCACTTGGAACAATAGGTAAAAGTAGAGGGGGGGGGGGCTAAGATTGTCCGTAATGGTTTGGGGTTCACTGAGTGGTCCTCACAAGTGGTGTCACAAAAGGAAGCAACAGCCCTCCAAGGCGTTGACCAAGCTGCTGCTAAAGCCGCAGAGAAATTAGAAATGAGGGGCCCTGAAGCCGTGACAGAGCAAGGTGGTGTGGAAGAAACAAGCTTCATAGAAGACGTTCATAACACCATCCAAGACCTAGGTACACAAACAGACAACGAACTACCCCTCAGAGAGCTTATAGGGCTTGATAAGGCTATGCAGACCCAGAGGGGTGAGCTGGTCAACAACCTAGCTAAGATAACTGAGTTAGAAAGGGATATAAAACAGCGGGAAGCTAAAATGGCAAGCCTGGAGGAGGAAGGGAGGGGTGATAGTCGAGCATGGAGATTCCAAGCAAATGAGCTTGCAGAGCTGCAGGACCTGCGGAGTGCCCGTATTGAGGCTGCCTCTGAAAACCGTAACCGTCTAAGGACACAAATTAACCGCCTCAGGGAAACGATCAACAGACTTCTTAACGAGGACACAACACTAGCTGAGCGTGTACGCACTCTGTTCCGAGAGCAGGGTATAACAATCGCCTCCATACTCACTGCGATTGGATTGGCAATCTCGACCCTTGTAGTTGCTTTGACGGGCGGAGGGAGCACTAGTCCAACCCCGGCACCAACGCCGACGCCAGCTAATAAGCCCGGTGTAAAGGAATGGATTAAAAAACAGCTGAACTCCTTGGCAAACGTCCTGGAGGGCCTAGCCGGTAAGGCAGCAGCTGCCCTTCCAGGAGTCATTGGCTCCATCGTATCATGGCTGCTTACGTCAGCTGCAAAAGTGGCTGGTTGGATGACAGAACATGTATGGGCCGCAGTTGTGGCAGTGGGAGGAGTTATCCTCCTGATACTCCGTGACTTACTACGTAGCAAACCAAAGCACAGCTAAGCCTATAGCGATTCCGCCTATAATAAGAGCGGTTTTCTCATCCTCGTGCGCCCCACGCAGACCAGTCTCGGCCATAGGGGCGGGCCCTGGAGAGGAGAGTTCCATATCTGTATCTGTATCTGGCGTAGGGTCAAAGCTTCCTCTATCTGGAACAACCCGGAACCGCGTTGACATCAGTATTGCTGCCGATCTGCTGCTCCTCAGTTGCGATAGTAATCAGATTGTTGTACCCAGCAACGTCTCCAATGGCGAGGCTCATATCTGATGGAGCCATGTACAGGCCCGTTCCAAACACGTAATCAACCTTTGAAGAGGCATTCTGGAGGACGTTCTGATACCGTCGGATAGATGACGAAATATCCACTGGGGAGTTGATGGCATCCTCAACGTTGGCCTGAAATTGCTTCAGATCATCAAAGGACGTTCCAACACCTAGTATCTCTGATCGGGTTTGAGCCTGAGCCTCAAGAATGGCCCATACATAGGTCCTGATGCTGTCGTTAATTCGCTCAACGCCGGTTTGTGTAAAACCCTCAGACGTGTCCAGTATGAAGGTACTCCAGGACTCGTCTGCTTCAGGTCCCTGTGCTAGATGTAAAACAGCACCCATTCTCTCCTGAAAGGATTGTAGGTTTTTCGCGTGAGCAAAACCTGGCTTTGTATCCTTTTCCGCCTCAAGACCATCCATGTAGGGTCATAACAAACGTTTCGACCAGCAACCTTGACGACACTCCCGTAACCATACGCATCATGCGCATATAAGATACCAAGACCACTATTAGCTACGGTTGCCTTCTGGCGCCAGTCTGTGTTTGGTTGAACACCAAAGTTAGTGCAGAGTCTCTCATATGCCCTCTTGTCATATGTATTGTTATAGGGGTCATAGGCATGATCCTGAGGTAGAGGCGCTTGCAGTTCTGCTAATAGGCGACGCACTGTGTAATAAAGGTGAAAGGTGTATAGAGCTTTCACGAGTGGAATCCCAGCCTCGAGGTGGTCGTGGGATGACACGCCGCAGCCGGCTGATGCACACCACAAAGTTTAACTAGTTCTGCCAAAACTGCATTGGATTTGTCAACCAGTCTTTTACTTCTTTGTCCGCTGTTACCGGCGGCACCTTATAGTTACTGAATAGATCAGGAAACTTTGCTGTGAATGTACCACCATTGTGAACAACTTGAATTGTTTGTCGGGTTAGTTTTTCTCCCACACCATATGTGGCTGGATACACCCCGCCCGTTTCATATGTAGCTTTTCTATTGAAACTAAAGGCTTGTTTATTCATAGTGCTATGTATCACACTATGTCAAATGTTCAAAGCGGCGGCGCTGTGTCCCTGCAAAAACCTATTGACAACACTGCGGGCGATCTATGTGTTGGCCTAAGGTCAATCACGTATACTGTGGGCTGGTACAATCTAGAATCAGACGAGAGCATTGCATGGCGGTCAAGGAATTCAGAAGAGAGAGGATATGCTGCATTAAAACCAGGCCTCTGGAGCTTAAGCCTTCTTCAGGAGCATATTACACCATTAGGTATCGGTTTGGAGGTTGATGCTGTAAATGGGGTTATTACCCTAACAGTTCCAGACAATGTGGGTGCGCACATAACAGGCGGAGTGTTAACAATGTTGGGTCTTGACGGCCTCAGTGGGGGGTGGATACCTTCAGGTACTTACATAGGTGACCGACCCATCAACTTTAGCATCCTTAACACAATTTATGTTCACCTCGATAAAGTCAGTACCACACACAACATGCTAGATGGTGCGCCCACTACGCTTCTTGAAGTTGTTGGCTTAGAGGGTGGCTCTTTCGGTGATATTATAACCACGAACTTCACTAATCCTGTATGTAAGCGTGTTACTAGCGGAACAGTGCATGAGTTAAAGGTTCAGTTACGCGATAATAAAGGAAGGCTATTAGATAACCACGACTTACCTGTTAGCGTTGTTCTTGAATTTACAAGATGTCAATAAAAACGAGTATTTATAGACCTAGGCAAAAACCGTCAGACACTGTTCAGGGCGCCGACCTCTCGGAATATGCCACAAAGACCTCTGTATCTATTGGTGACTCAAAAAAAATGGATAAAAGTGGCGGTACTATGACTGGAGACCTTGAAATGGGAGATAATAAAATCGTTGAGTTGGGAGACCCGATTTCACCGAAGGATGCTGTTCATAAAAGGTATATTGATGCTGAATATAGACAGCAGAACAGGTACCTAAGACGATACGTAGATGAAAAGACGAAACCACTCATTACTATATGGGCAGAAGCAAGTGGTGCTCTTCGCAGAGGATATGAGTGGTCGTTTGGCCATGGGGCTAGGGGTCGAGACTCACAAGACTGAAGCTGTGGATATACCATGTTATGTAATGGCAAGATCATTCGTATGGGGTTGTCTTCGGGTGTTGGTGCTGATACTGCTCCAATAGCAGTCGTTCCTGTTATTAATGGAACAAACCAAGCGGTAGGAATAAGTAAGCCTGCTAACCAACGGGCTGTCGTAATAACTTTAGACCAGGCTTTACATCTAGAAGAAGGCAACGTTATTAACTTTTATACAACCACACAAAACCGAGGGGCAACTTGGTCTGTAGCTTCACTCCTAATTGAACTTGATATATAGACTTATGTATACAAAGACAGTATGAAACAACAACCAACGACTGCACCATTAAATCCAGAGCCTCCTGCATGTGATCTGGGGCACTCCTATCGGCTGAATGAGATCAGTCTTAAGAAGCAACACCTTGAGAAAGAAATTGAAAAATATGGTGCAATGTACAAAAAATATAGGTGTGCAGTAAACTCAATGGACGCTGTAGACACTGCTTTAGTTGCTGTGGGTATGTGTCTTGGCGCAAGTGGTGCAGGTGTAATGTCTACAATAGTTGCCATTCCTATTGCCACAGTGTTGGGTGCTACTGGAGCCGCTTGTGGGCTACTTGTAATTGCTGGAAAATTCATCAGTAGGCGGTTGACCATTAAGTTAAAAAAGCATGACAAGATCCGCATTCTCGCTCAGAGCAAATTGAATACCATTGCTGACATTGTATCGGCGGCGCTTGAAGATGGGTATATCTCAGATGATGAGTTTAAGCTCGTTTCGGTCGAGATCATTAAATATAGTCAAATGAAAAGTGACATTAAAGCAAAATGTTTGAAAGCGGCAGAATCGCCCCCTAGACCTGCTAAGGTATGACCCGGACAGTCCATTTGAAGAGTGGGGGTTGCTAGATATAATGGAGGCGGCGATAAAATCTTTCTGCAACGATCATACTGGAGTCAAACAAAATACGGACCAGTGGGAGACCACGAGGAAGGGCTGCGTTGGAGGAAGTGACTACTCCGCTATCATAGGGCAAAACTACTTCAGCAGCTATAGCAAGAAGCTGACAGAAAAAACTAGCAACGAGGGTGTTCGCTTTAGCGCACCCTGCCTCTGGGGTACGACTTTTGAGGAGGTTGCAATTGCTGTATTGGAGAAGGTAATAATATCTATATTGATGGCGGCGCGACGGCCTACTCTCCGGATGGCTTTTGTGTGCTCCCAATCCGGCAGGCTGGAGTGGATGCTGTCTGTCTGGGGCATCCTGAGGAGGTTTGTACAGCTCGAGATAAAGTGCCCCTACACTCGGAGTCCTGGGAGGATAATTCCGAATATGTATAAGCCTCAGGTTCTGTTGGGGTTGCACCACAGTCCGGTGGCGACCATCGGGGTGTTTGTCGACTGCGTTTTCAGGTTGTGCTCCTTTGAGGACCTGGGGAGAGCTGAGACGTATAACCAGGTGTATCACAAGGATCAGAAGAAGTATAAGGAGACGGTGGCTTGGGGGTGGGCGGGGGTGGAGGGGCTTGAAGACGGCGACTATAGTGCGAACGGGAGATTTAATAGTTGCCTGGGCTTGGAACAGGAACATCACGGTCCTTGGTTGGGAAGACCGAGTGGGACCACAGAGAGGCCGACGGGGGCTTTCTATTGTTGGAAGTTCTTTACGATGAAATTGATAACCGCTCGTCCTGATCCCGACTTTATCGAGAAGAACGACGCTTAGGTTGCCCAGTTTATACAGGACCTCAACCGCATGAAAAATGGAACTTACAGCGACGGTTGCAGATATTTATCACTCAGTGACCTCTATGGTGACTAACTACTGGTGTGGGCCTATACCATAGGGGCTGGAAGGGCTGGGCCCATATGCTAGCATATGGTGGGGGGGGGGGGGGGTGCGAGCGGTTCGTTGGCTCATGTGAGTCAGCCTGTGAGTGTGTGTTTTCTGGGTTGCTGTATTAGATTGCTGCGCTCGTACCCCCAGTCTCTATACTACTACCGGAGCTATGGAATATGGTGAACATAACATTCAACTGTTGCGCGCAATTAAACTCAACAACACTAACAGCCTATCTGGAAGACAGGGGAAATAAATTGAGAACCTTCAAACGTTTTAAACAACACTTTGGACTTGAGGAAAGAACTCAAACAAAGAACAGTACTCTGTAGTATCACAACTACGTCTGAGCTCCCATCAATTAAATATAAAATCAATGAGGGGAACCATCTCCAATCCAACCACGTAAGACGAATGCATTTCATGATTACATGCCCCAATAGGCAAGGCACTCGCCCCTGGTGTTTAGATGATCTGATGCCACCTTAGGCTACAGTAGTAAATAGCAGGGCACTGTCAGAGGCAGAGTTTCTTTGCCTGATGCCCAAAATATCAAAATGAAAGAGCCACACTGTTTAATGACATTGCCAAAAGCAAAGGAAATTTTACTCATCTATCACCCAACGACAAATATATATGTGTAATGAGTAACGAGAACAAATTCTTATGTAAAAACGTTGGCAAATTTTAGATAAGGAAACTTCCATTTCAGGTGTCTCGGCCTGACGTTGGTCTGCTGGGCTAGTCATTAGCCCAACAGACCAACGTCAGGTTTTATCACCTTGTTAAATGTGTACTGTTTGTATATTTTTGCGGTGGAATAAGTTGCACTCATATTGTATTGTATGCTGCACATAATCTTTTTCAATCAAAATAATGTAAATGTCATTGTGAGGATGAGGCTGTGGTTGGCTCTAACAGTCCAGCATGTCAATCCTGCAAAATTAAAGAATATTAGAATGAAGCGGGTATCTACTAGTCAAGGTCCCCTAGCCTGATGGCTGCGGGCGCTGTTTACATGTTACTGATGTTCAATAGTCTCGCCTTCAGTCTAGGAGAGCCTAATGTATTGAACTGGACAGGCATCCCAGATTTGGGATGCTCCAATCACAAGCCGTGTCTCTCGGTCACTCTCGGGTACCTTTGAGTCACTGTCTCTCATTGGTCAGTTCTACAATTTCTTACTTGTTCAACCGGCCGAGTGATTTTTATGAGCCGGGCACACATTCTACAACACTCCGATTTGTTGTTTCACGCTGAGTGGCACCGTTAATCACACATTCGGCGAGAGAAGCAGACACACAACTGGTTCTTTTTAACTTACTATCACGTAAACATACTATCGTGCAGCTAAGCGATTAAAGCGCTTGTTGTGGTGCCAATTTGAACTTTTGAGACGCCCCATAATTCCAGAACACATTCAATGTGTTCTCATTGGCAGCAGACCACTACAATGTCCAGACGTCACATAGAACCGAGGGTGGGCATCACAAGCCAGTTCCATGAGCCAGACACGTGCAATTAAGGTCAATCCGGGTCACAACCTTTGCTATGATTGGTCACGAACGTGTCTAATGAATATTCGGACGCGCCACTTTTAGAGTTGGTCGTGTCGTAGACTCAAAGGGCGAGAAGCATAGCGGAACCCCTGGAGTCTGGGACGCAGACTAGGTATCTACAATATAAGTGTGATATTTAAATATCTATCCAGTAAGCATTTCGATTAAACTTCGCATGTGCAACAAAACATTTCACCTCTTAATCAAGAGGTCCATGGGTACATGGGGGAACTTGGCTAACTGCATCTAATTAATTGGAAAAATTTAAGAATCGGGCCTTAACTGACCGAAATGAAATTTTTCTGATGCAGTTGTAAAAGTTCCCCCATGTACCCTTGGGCCTCTTGGTTATGTAGCGCGAGAGGCGCTGCGATTTGACCTGATTCCCGCAGCCAGCCGCTTCTCTTGGTTCTGCGCATCATTGACGCCTAACTAGTCTGCGTCCCAGACTCTAGGGGTTCCGCTACGCTTCTCGCCCTAGAGTCTACGGCCAGACAAGGTCTAAAAGTGGCGCGTCCGAATATTCATTAGACACGTTCGTTGATCTTCGTGACCAATCAACACAAAGGTTGTGACCCGGATTGACCTTAATTGCGCCTGGCTCATGAAACTGGCTTGTGATACGCACCCTTCGGTTCCATGTGACGTCATGGACATTGTAGTGGTCTGCATCCAATGAGAACACATTGAAGGTCTTCTGGAACTATCGGCGTCTCAAAAGTTCAAATTGGAACTACAACCAGCGCTTTTATCGCGTAGCTGCACGGTAGTATGTTTACGTGATAGTCAGTTAAAAAGAACCAGCTGTGTGTCTGCTTCCTCGTCGACTGTGTGATAAACGGTGCCACTCAGCGTGAAACAACAAATCGGAGTGTTGTAGAATGTGTGCCCGGCTCATAAAAATCACTCGGCCGGTTGGACAAGTTCTTCGTAACTTGTAGAATAGACCAATGAGAGACAACGACTCAAAAGTACCGAGAGAGACCGAGAGACACGGCTTGTGATTGGAGCATCCCAAATCTGGGATGCCTGTCCAGTTCAAGACATTATGGTCTCCCAGACCTGAAGGCGAGACTATTGAATATCAGTAACATGTAAACAGCGCCCGCAGCCATCAGGCTGGGGGACCTTGACTAACGCCTAACGATTGGCGAAGAAAAAATAGAAAAATTTCAAAAATTGTGACCTGTATCGCGAAACAAAAAATTGTTTACAAACATACATACAAACTTACAAACCGGGGTGATCGTCATAACTTGGCGTTCCAAAAACGCCAAGTTAAAATCAAAACATGAAAATTTCAAACATTGCGACCTGTATCGCGAAACAAAAATTGTTTACAAACATACATACAGACCGGGGTGATCGCCATAACTTGGCGATTCGATATCGCCAAGTTAATAAATTGGTCGAGAGACGGAGGTATTACACCGACGTTTCATTTCTTCATAACTACGTAGACGTTCTGTAGGGCTAGTGCCCTATAGTGGTATTTGGGTGATATTATGTAAGTTAGAATTTGAAACGTTTTGAAAAAAACATACACAAAATACCGGAGCTATCGCACAATGTTATTATACGCTCCTAGCCCTACAAGACGTCTGAGGTATAAATTCATGTTACCGTTACGACCGGGGCTAATACGCTCCCTGATTCAGTATACGCTCATTGGCATTAGAACTAACTAGAATGACATAAACTTCCTGATATAAATTTGAGTGGCACATTTTGTCAATATGGTAATAAATATACTTGCAATACCACCATTTTGCCATACAAAGTCTGATTGGACCTAGCCACGCACGACGGTAATATAAATATATACCATAATACCAATATATAAATATATACCATAAGACGTCATGCACCCAATGTAAATCCAATGGGCAGTAAGTTTTTATTACATATTTCTTATAATACAAGCTACCAGTCCCTTATTACACTCACTTTTAAATGAATGGCTATTTAAAAATAAAAATACAGCCCTTCATTACCTCTGACCAGAATTATTATTGAAAATATCTTGTACAATGTTAACCAAACGTGGAATTGGAACTGCTAAGCAATCAGAAGACCTATTGTTATTTCTTTCAAGACATATTATAATCCTGTGGGACTTTCGTCTTAGATTGAAGAGGTTAACCATCACCTTGAATTCATTTCAAGATCACCCTCAAGTTTTGCATATCTGATGAATTTATGAGGCATATTTGCTATTAACTTGTGAAAAATATGCTCATACATCTAAGCATATATCACCCATTACACACAGTTGACTACTCTCCAACACTTTTGAATTGAACAAGAAACACAATCAAAAATTGTTATACTGTATGAAAGAATATAGATTAAAGTGGCTGCTAACAATGAGGTTATGTTGTGAAGGTAATGGCAGAGGGTGAATGTGATGGTTTCCAACCACCATTGCTGAATAACCTGCTTGGCACAATACACAGACCCACATCAAGTTGCTAAATACATAATCATTGAGCCAACAGGTTGGGGGATCTACTTCCTAGATCAATGATCACAACAGCAAACCCCAGAACTGTAATTCATAGCAAACGTGGAAGCACATTATTGACATTCTTTATTAAATGACTTCTACACATTTCAGCAAGATACGCAATCCACTGCAAACTCACCAGCATACTATTACTAACATGGCTCTATAGTCAAATGGAACTGAACATCCACACACAGTTGTTCATGTAAACACTGCTGTGCATATGAACACATATTTGCATTCAAACACAGCTGTACATAAAGCTGTGATCCTACTATGACACGCAAGACAACATCTGTTAGCCTGTTTCCAACAAAAGGAACCAGCAGTCTGAATGGGATAGTCCAATTAGAAATCCTCTGAACTTTTTATCACATCTGAAACAAACAAACAACACAAGGTTATTTTCACATACCACCAAGACATTAATGACAAAAATTACCCATTGTTACATCAGTGAAGAAGAGATGTGGCAAGCTGTACCATAGTTGTGTGCGGTGGTTAGGAGAGAGCATCCTGTAGACGTTTGCGGGCATCCTGGACACGCATTTCCTGTTTCTTGATGTCCATGTCGGTCACTACCACCGCCTGCAAGCCATATCAACACACACATGGTCTGTCAGTGACTGTTAAATGAATACCACAACCATATCCCAGGTCAGTTTATAAGGACGTATAACTTATCAAAATCAGATTACTATCCAAATTCATTAACTCTCAGAATATCTCACCTTACAGCAAAATTAAATTTTAAAAAAACCCCAAAGAACTCATGCATTTTCAGATATAGAAGTTGACAAGGTAAGGGAATTTAAACATATTTCTTATACATTTAAAAGCAGATGATAAGCTAGAAATCTAATGAGGTATTTAAGTCTCCTGGGGTTTAGTTCTACATGAAACAACATACAGAAAGGCAGGGGTTGCCATGGGGTCACCTGGATGAGGGGCTGCTCTGTGTTGATGCTCACACTTGGGTTTTTAAGCAGCAGTGCTTTCGATGCACTCTGTCCAGTGATTGGCTGGTTGCTGACGTGCAGAGCTGCAGCAATGCTTTGAAGTAGGTTTTCTGTACTCAGGTTGGGTCCAGCCGCTACAACACAAGATCTGAAGGTCAGTTAAATGCAGTACAGAGGGTGGGTCCAGCCACTACAACACAAGATCTGAAGGTCAGTTAAATGCAATTTGGGAATTATGAAGACTACAAACTACTCCGGGAAGTATTGTTTTTTGGGGGATAATGGTAAAATGGGGGTCGTACAAAGGGGCTGGTTGCCAGGCCCACAGCATGTGTAACTCAACAGTGAAGAGAAAAGGTTGAAGGTGACATTAAGTCAGTTAATCATAAAATCAGGAATGGTTTTGATATCCCATACCTTGTATGTTCTGTGGTAGCTCTAGAGTCTTAATTCTCTCCTCTGTAACATCGCATGCATGTAGCCCTTCCATCCTTTTTTCCCAAAACAGCTAAACACAAACCTGTTATGTTTGACAGTTGCAGATATACATGAATATATTATCAATAAAACATAGCCATGGCTATATCCCTTCCAAGGTGTCATAGCCATGGTGGAGTCACAGCCTACGATTTAGCAGGTTACACACAACTGTCTCTAGTTAGCAGACTTGTAGTTGAGATATGAAGACAAAACATTCTTCCCAAGTTAACTACCTAAGCCTGTGCAATGAAACCGCCATTATTCCTTACTACATATATGTTCTCCTGCAAAATCTGAAAGAAGAGCATCCTCGCTTCGGCATCTCTGAAATGTACCTCCCACTGTACTGTCAATCTATGCAGCTTTCCCCACACTTGACTACCTGTTTAGGTTGTTCTTGTGGTCCATGCTTAAGGTCAGATCTGGTCTTACTCTCAGGCCGGTTACGAACAACTGTCACAGGCTGCTTGAATATGGAAGCAGTCTGTCTTATAGGTAACACCAAATTCACGTCATGCCGCATTCCTGTAAAAACACATCATGGAGTGTCAATATTAACAGACCACCCAAACAAATCAGCTGAGTCAACATCATAAACTAGTCAAAGGTTTTTCCTGTGTACACAAACAGATTTATGGTAAAGATAAGAAATGAGAAGGCAAAACTAATTCCAGACTTCAAGGTTCAAAGATAACATGATGTCCATTTGCAATGGTTGATAATTTAATGTGAAGGGAGTACGACATTGGAAACTAAGCACCTAAAGACACACCTGATGAAATACACTAAAATGCACTCTAAAATAAAATAGATCAACCAACTCAACTGATAATAAAGTAAATTATCTACAACATTTATTTCAGACACTTATCTGACTTTGATATTAACTGATCCAAATAATTATATGCAAGACGAAAAATGTGTGACACATTTTTCTATTTCTATCATGCTAATAGGATATAAAAACAGCACATGCCAATCCCAAAGAGGCAACACTCAGCTTGTTACCAATAAACAAGATGGACAAGTGAAATAGATCGAATAAAATGAAAAGAAAGACAGTACAACACCACACACCTCTTTTCTTACTTTTACGGATGGAACTGTGCAACACCTTCCCGGTACGATAATCAAAACTTGCAAGATCAAAATTGTCCCCAAGAATACGGGCCATTTCAGGCTTTCTTGTGCAGACATCACCTTTGGGACTGCAGGAATACAAATCCAAATTAATTAACAGCATTGAATTAATCAATTTCACAGATACAGAGATTTGTGGGGAAAAAAAGCTTCCATATTTGAAGAAATTAGCCACCAAATTTTGACAGAGAGTTGTTTTTAAGTAGCAGTGAATGGCTGCACAGCAATGTTTCCATAACATTTGATGGTATTTGACCAAGTTTACATGTAAGAGCATGTGTTGAGATTTCAACCTCTTGTCTTGTTATCTCAACCCACATACTGAAAT
>CM067354.1:64014227-64021727 GCA_034190875.2 Urechis unicinctus
GAGCGCGTTATGATTTACAGCTAACATTCATGTGGTTCATGGTTTTAGGGAGGCGCCGTTATCGATGGAACGACATAACTGAATAAAACAGATTTCCACAGTAGATCATGAATATTTCCAGTCAAATAATAATGTTAAAAACTTATCAACACAATTTCCACCATGTAGAATTTGCGGCATAAATTAGAAGATGTTATTACTTACGTCTGCGTTAATCGTAGTAATGTAATAACGAGATGATCCCTGATTGCCTTATATGGGGCTGAACAGTCTCTTTAAATTAAAGGTCGGGCGCTTCAGAACGTGCTGCGAGCGGGCGCATCATATATATATATATATATATATATATATATATATATATATATATATATATATATATATATATATATATATATATATATATATATATATATATATATATATATATATATATATATATATATATATATATATATATATATATATATATATATATATATATATATATATATATATATATATATATATATATATATATAGGTCGGGCGCTTCAGAACGTGCTGCGAGCGGGCGCATCATAAAAACTTAATGCAACAATTTGTTGACTCGCCACCCGGGCGACCAGTTTTGTAATTTCTACCCGCCCGAGCCGATTTTGACTCGCCATTGGCGGGCGGACGGACGTTAGTTTCGAGCCCTGTATATATATATATAGATATATATATATATATATATATATATATATATAGATAGAGAGATATAGATATAGAGATAGAGAGATATAGAGAGAGAGATAGAGAGAGATATAGATAGATAGAGAGAGATAGAGATATAGATATAGATATATATATCTCTATATATAGATATATATATATAGATATATATATATATATATATATATCTCTATATATATATAGATATATCTATATATATATATATATCTATATATATCTCTATATATATATATATATATATATATATATATATATATATATATATATATATATATATATATATATATATAGGTCGGGCGCTTCAGAACGTGCTGCGAGCGGGCGCATCATAAAAACTTAATGCAACAATTTGTTGACTCGCCACCCGGGCGACCAGTTTTGTAATTTCTACCCGCCCGAGCCGATTTTGACTCGCCATTGCGCAAGAATTTGCTGCCACAACTTCCAAAGATGCGTGCCTACGAAACGCGTTGCCTGCTAAGGCCAGGAGTTCGGTCTCGATTTGTGACGCGCAACACCAAATTATCGCCCACTGTCAGCCATAGTGGACTGACAAAAATACGTCGTATTTAGATGCGATAAGGAGGAAAACCATAAGGGAATTTACAATTATTAATAATGGGCCCTGTTTGGTTATTGGTTAAGGCATTTTTGCCGCAATCTAGTCAAACAATACCACATAGTTTTTGATTAATTTAAAGAATTCTGGTAGCTTGTGATTCGAATTGTTCGAACTCACGCATTTAGCTCAATACAATAAAAAGTATTCATTTAAGAGCTTAATAAACGTGACCACCGGATTTGTCTTGGTTCACTCAACGAATACCGAGATTATTATTACGTGAATATTTCACAAATTTCAAGATATTTAAAATATATGGCTAAGTTCCAAGCCGAAAATATATCGTCTCGATGCGGAATAAACTCTTGCAAACTTTAATCGAATAAAACATATTGATTACCCCAAAAAGGAAACTATGTAAATCAGCGCGTTTATCGATACATAAATAATTACCTCGTCGGTCAAATCCATCGGTTTGGTGATACTGGTGAAAGTTTTCGAAAAAGAAAATGTATAGGGAGACAAGTGTCGGTATTCCATAGTTTCCTGTATTATGTACACCTCAGCGTCTTTATCGTCGTGTGTCATTTAAGCTGTATAAATTGTGGAAGCTCGTGTATCACTTGCAAGGTGTGAAACTGACCCCAGAATGAACACGATAGTAAGGTCACGTGTGAGGAGAAAATACACCAAGCGTTTTTAAGTAGCTCAACAGACCAACAGTCGATCGTATACTCCCTTGTCCGCGCAAGCTCCACTTGGTTCAAGCAAGGAGTTATATCCAATAGCAGGAGTGGAAACTGAAACAATAGAAGTTTGGACATGTGAGGTGACAGTTTTATTGTCCAGCAAGCCAACCAGGCTAGAGACAAAACAACATAACGTTATGGTAAAGAGTCAGAACAGAGGCGATATTGCTACAGAAACGAAGCCGAGATCAAAGTGATCTCGGGCACAGTTTCTGCCTCGGCGTGATCGCCACGAGATCTGTGTCTCGCTCACACTTCAGTTCGACTAGATGAGGCGTTAGCTATATATATATAGAGATATATATAGATAGAGAGAGATATATATAGAGAGAGAGAGAGAGAGATAGAGATAGAGATAGAGATAGAGAGAGAGAGAGAGAGAGAGAGAGAGAGAGAGAGATATAGAGAGATAGAGAGAGAGAGATATAGATATCTCTAGATAGAGATAGATAGAGATATAGATGGCGGGCGAGAAATATATATATATATATATATATATATATATATATATATATATATATATATATATATATATATATATATATCTTATGCTATATCTATATATATATATATATATATATATATATATATATATATATATCTATTTATGCCTGTCTTTCATATGGGATAAGTCGGGAATGCTATGTCCAGTATTCATGCTGCCTCGGTTTCTTTTAGTATTATGCTGTGCAGGTTTAATCTATACATTTTTCCATATCATTTTCTTGCCAGTTGCTCCAATAAAAAAGATTAAATTGCTACGGATAAAACTATACAAAATAAACATTCACCACAGTGAAAGCCCAATGAACCAGTGGTTCACTGGTTGCAGTGCATCGAAAACTACAAGCCCCATTAGGATGATTTGAATTTTGTTTTATTTCTCTTTGATATCCAAGCTTTCGCAACTTACAACTACACTAACCGACGCTTATAAAGCTGCAGAAAAGAAATGGCTATTCAAACATGTTGTACATATTATTGGGCATTAAGTTCTGAAATGAAACCCTTTGTTATCAGTGCATGTATATCTGAGGGTCCTTTTAAGAGCAAATATATTAATGTGTATTACATCTTCAGCAACCTTGGGTCCATAAATGAACAGTTGAATTAATTTTCTCTCACACTGAAGCGAAGCTTCACGTCTTCTGGTCTACCTGTCATTTTGTTCCTCTTGATGGGGATGTGTGTTTCTGGGCACGTGGTCACCTTGAAACCCTGCAGGATGTTAACTATGACCATCTTGACTTCAAGCAAGCCGAGCCGCATTGCAACGCAATTCCGTGGGCCCAGGCCGAATGGCTGATAACACACGGGGTTTCGGTCTGCCTTCGCCTCGTCACTGAATCTTTCAGGGTCAAACTTGTAGGGATTGGGGTAGACATCTGGATCGTGGTGAAGGTAATCGATGGGAATGACGACCTGGGCGCCTTTGGGGATAAAGACGCCATTGATGGTTGTGTCTTCGTTTGTCATACGATCCACACGCGATGCAGGAGTATACATACGTAGAGACTCACTCACCACCATGTCTAAATATTTCATCTTTTGCACGGTGTCGTAAGTCGGTTTTTCTTCATTTTTTAAGTGGGTTTTGATCTCCGCAGCAAGTGTTTCTTGGACGGTCGGATTGCGGGCCAATTCGAATAACGTGAAGATGCCCACATTGGCCACAGTGTCATAACCCGCGAGGAAAAACACAAAACCTTGGGACAATATTTCATTTTCGGTCAGTTTCTTTTTGTTCTTTGTCTCAACCTGGCCATGAGAAAATTCATCACATTCGTCATCATCCAAATGAGCCGTCATCATCAGCTGCAAGAAGTCTGTCCTCGACAGGGAGCCGTCCTCGTCATTCGTGCATTGTGCCATTGCTTTCCTTACGACTTTTACAAAGAAGGATATAGTATCAGAAGGAACAAACGAAATGCCAATTTTAGGCAAGAACTGTGACAGGAATGGGAAGATCACCCCAATAAAGGTTGACAATGATGCTAATCCAGATTTCAATGCTTTGTCACCCATCTTAACGAAAGGATTGTTTGGATCTGATTGCGAGTCAATGTTTACCCCAAATGCTGTCCGAGCGATGACGTCCATTGTAAAGCCTCCCAGCGAGGAGACTACGTCCACCGGGCGTTGGGACTCCGCCATTGCCTTAATGTTATTGGTGAGAATCACGGCACACTCGTTGATGGGTTCGTTCATGCGCCGAAGCTTCTTGGCACTGAATGTAGGCGACACCGTTTGCCTTACCTTCCTCCAATCATCATCCTTTATTAGCGATATAACTCGGTCGATTGGGGGTGCCAATGGAATAACCGTCCTGTTATTGAAATTGTGGAATTGCTTGATAAGAACTTCATGAAGGATGTCGACATCAGCGATGATGAGACTTGGAAGACGACCGAACCACGTGGCCACCAGTTTACCGTGCTTCTGGATCATATCCCGGTCGTAATGCAATAAACCTCCAGAGAACATTCCAGCACATGTCCCTATCACCGGCCACGGCTTGGGTCCCCTAACACCCATCGACTTCTTGAAAGCATCGAACGTAGCGGTCATATACCTATAGTATATCACCAATATGCCAACCACCAACATGAGCCATATAGGCACGTCGTAACCGAAGATTTCCATGGCATTAGAATCGGAGCTCCGTGATTCTCTCCCAATTGTCTGCACCAGTCGTCTGTTGTCGGTCTATCTATGAATATGTACTTTATGGTGACAGAGTAACTGTGGACTTTGAAGCTATTAATAGGTTATCATATACGCTTTTTGTGTCTGAAAGGTTGAATGTCACAAACATTGTCAATATCTGGCGCTCAACCAGCAGACATCCCCCACCCCACATCCCATTTCAACCCCCATTTTAAATGAGCCACGAAATCCAGCCACTTGACCAAACAATTGGAACTGAGTTTTGTGTCCTACCGCGTACCCAGGCATATATGCAATGGGTCGAACTCTAATGGCGTAGTTTTTTGAAAATGCACGTGATTCTAGCCGAGCCATCAGACTTTGACGCATGTATTTCTCTATGTACTCAAGCCTGTCTTTCCGAACTCTCCCGGGTAACTGCATATATAACGTTAATTCTTGTGTTGATGATAATTCGGCAAAGGAATTGAATATAAGTTGCGAGATATGAAATAAGACAAGCAGAGAATCACTTCAAGGCGAACCCCTTTTTTCCGCCGTTAACGATAACACGCTGTTAGACTTATATTCTTGGTTCTGCTTCAGTATTACATGTAACAGTTGCGAATAGTATGCTGAAGATAATTCTGTGCAGTAATCGAATATAAGTCATGAGATGTGGAATGAGGCCAGGAGTTAACCACATTAACCGAGACCATTTATTTGCTAAACGGGCACACCTTATTCGGGGCCCCAAGTGTTACTTATAATCATGACATTAAATCAATATTACATGTAGTGAATTGTTGAGAAAAAAGTGTACTGAATAAAATTCGGGTCAGTATTTGAATACACGTTTCGAGATGTGGAGTAAGATCAGTTATGAACCAATCAACGGCGAGCCCAGGCAGCCATAAACCGGATTACATATACTTGATATTTAATCAATATTACCAAGAGTAGATGACATAGTGTGTTGATGTTAATTTGGGATAGTAATTGGATAAGAGTTGCGAGATGTGGAGTGAGGCCTCGAGTGAACCACTTAATGGTGAGTTCATTTGGTCGCCATCATCGGGAACACTTTTTTATATAGCAGGTATATATAATTTGGCAGTAAATCATTCCTTTAGTGTATATCATAACCAAGATATTGTAAGTCAATGGTAAATATTGTAATTGATACAATCTCCCGATGGAACTGGAGCCCGAGCTGTACAACAGGCTAAGGCACGTAACTTGTACAAGACAGCAACATGTAAGAGTGTATTCCGTTATGCACACTTTCTTCAAGACATCGTTGACCGTTTGACAGCCCTGAGAGGGAAACTGCAGAAAATAGAGGTGTCTGATACAAATATATAGAGATATATATATATATATATATATATATATATATATATATATAGAGAGATATATATAGATAGAGATAGAGAGATATATAGATATATATATATATATATATATATATATATAGATATATATACATAGATATATATATACACACACACATATATACACATATATATATACATACATATATTTACATACATACATATTTATATATATATATATATATAGATATATGTATATATATATATATATATATATATGTATATATATATATATATATACATGTATATATATATATGCATATATATATATATATATATATATATATGTATATATATATATATATATATGTATATATATATATATATATATATATATATATGTATATATATATATATATATATATATATATATATATATATATATATATATATATATATATATATATATATATATATATATATATATATATATATATATATATATATATATATATATATATATATATATATATATATTGTTACGGACCTATTTGAGTTGCATGTATTTAGTGGGGTTTGTTATGATTTGGGTGCAAGGTAACCGGGTTTGTAACGTCAGTAACGGTGTCCAAGAGTGACTGTTACATTTGGTGGCAGCAGTGGGATCTACTTTAGTCTCTTACCGGGTGAGTAGCTAAATGGATCTCAAGAACGAACCCAGGCGTTCATACAGTTCTGTTGTCAGTTATACGCTACCGCGTTGTACTATGGATCAGGAGAGCGAGGTGGTTTTCCGAGAGGATCATAGGGTATTTATTGAACAAATAGAGAGACATGAGTGGCTTTGAGAATCATCTCCAGTAAGGGAGATCGGGGCTAGTTACGGTGGTTCTGGAGATAAGGGCGAGATAGTCAAAGGGTCAGGGTGTGAAAATGAATGTGACAGTGAAATGTTAGTTAAGCCACGTACGTACTTGAGCCCTTCTGTGCCCGCTTCACAGGCCCACCAAATGTTGTCGGCTAGCAGCAATGCTGTGCCCGCTGTGAGAATGATCGTGAAATGTTGTTTCTAGAACGTGAGAGCCATTTTGTGCCGCGTGTGCTTCCAAATAGCTCATATTTAAGTCCGCCGACTTATGATAACATTGAATGCCCAGATTCAGTGAATACAGGGACACGTAGTAGGGTGTTGTTTGACACAAGAAATGGTAGTAACTGTGCTGAATATAATCCGACACTGGGTTACAAGGAGCTACTATATCCAAGCAGGGTTGAGAATAGGTAAAGAAACTCCGAGCTGACAGCTCCGCGCTATTTACTACTTTCGATCTCTCACATCCTCGCCGTAGAGGCGAAGAGCCGCCTGTGAAATTTCCGAGGTTCCGAAGTCAAAATGACAGATGAACTCGCAAAAAACTTACCAAAGCCCCCCATGCCAAACAATTTGTGACAAAATGAAAGATTATATGACAAAATGACACGAGGACTGTTTCTAT
>CM067354.1:64024038-64056538 GCA_034190875.2 Urechis unicinctus
AAATCCCTTTCCGCCTAAGCTGTACATTTGCAGACAAAGATGAACACCAAAGACTATGAAAAACATACAAATGGAAGGTCAATCTAATTTGCCTACCAGCACTATCAATTAGTCCTCCTGACGTAACGTTCATAAAATCAACGCTAGTACTCTGCCCAAATATGCATGTAATCTGGATGATGACTCCAAACTAGCACTCCAAAGAAATCATGTCAACTCATTCAACTACAGCTTTACCAAACACATGAGAAATATCATTTGTCTAAGCAGTGGCTCCTTGGTAATGAGCTGAGTCATCCTACCAATAGCACCACATTTTTCTGCATAGAGGTAGCGTGGCCGAGTGGTCTAAGGCGCTGGTTTTAGGCACCAGTCTCTTCGGAGGCGTGGGTTCGAATCCCACCGCTGCCAAATAAGCTTTTGCAAGCATAACAAATAATATTCAGTCGCTGACACAATTTAGCTATTGTATCAGCAATCTTCTCGCTTTGTTTTGAAATAGCAAAGGCCCCAATACCCACCTTTTCCTTCAGGTATGAAACATGGCTATTTCATATGACAAGATAACGGCAATTCGTATTATGCAGAGTAACATTACAAAGGTTATGACACATTGTACATTATATCAAGAATAAGTGACGATTTTGATTTTCTGTCAGCAGTAATGACTTAAGTCATGACAAGTAATGAAATGAAATGGTCAATTCAAGGCATTCAGAAATTTCAGCTTACAAAGCACCATACTATAGCGATTGACGAACAGCAATGTTCAAATTTGCAATTTATGTTTTCCGATGTTGCAACAATAGGTTGTATTAAATGAAGCTGATCTTTTGACGTGTACATGTACCATAAACTGTAAACGAACATGCAAAGAATTACATTCGAAGAATTCCAGACTGTACCGAGTCTTGCAGTACTGCAAATGTGCAGTTTATTTTTTTATCATACTTCCTGGTGTTCATAAAATCAACGCTAGTGCTGTGCCCCAATATGCATGTAATCTGGATGATGACTCCAAACTAGCACACCGAAGATATCGTATCAACTCATTCAACTCCAGCTTTTACCAAACACATAAGAAATATCATTCGTATGTGGCTCCTTGTATATGAGCTGAGTCATCCTACCAATAGCACCACATCTTTTCGGCATACAGGTAGCGTGGCCGAGTGGTCTAAGGCGCTGGTTTTAGGCACCAGTCTCTTCGGAGGCGTGGGTTCGAATCCCACCGCTGCCAACTTTTCTTTTGCAAGCATGACAAGAAATATTAAGTTGCTGATACAATTCGGCCTTTGCATCACCAATCTTCTCGCTTGACAATATGATCAAGTGATAAAGAGCTGTTATATTTTTATCATACTTTCTTTAGAAAACAGGGATCGATGCCACATGTTCTCATTTGTCATCCAATAGTAAGACAAACTGCGAAAGCATAGCTAATATTTGCCATTGTCTGTCATGGGTCATGTAATTGGATGGAACCCTGTCCGAGCAGTCCTTAGCGCTGGTGCAAGACATCAGTATTTTCCGGAGCATGAGCTTCAATGCCAATTCATTTCTATAAACCTACTTGATATTATCCAAGATCATATATCAACAGCGACTTTGGTTCTCTTCAATCGTAATTCATTTCATGAAATCAAAAGCAAATAAACCTCAAAAGACCTATTTATGATTATTTTAGCTCGTGCCTCGTTATTCTATAATGTTTAGAGCCCTGCATGTTTCTGGTTTTGACAATGTCATGCCAAGGAAGCCAGGAATCTAGCTTCTTGGTTGGATCAACATCTAACTCAATACCTAGTCTGTTCATCCCCCTTCACTTATCAGCTGCTCGTCTCTTTTCTGCATCTTTGGCTCCTTCTTTACCGTCGTGCTACTGTAAAAAAAATGCATGTTTTGTCCGGTTTTTTTCCACTCGTTAGTCCACTCGTCTGTCCACTCGTTTGTCTACTCGTTTGTCCACTCGTTTGTCCACTCGTAATATGCTTTCTTTCCAATATCAGCAAATTTTCTAATCACGTTTTCACACACTTGCGTACTCAAGGCTTTGCTTCCGCTTCAATAATAACCTACTTAACTGCTGTTTGCTTTTTCAAAAAGATGCTGGGTTTCAAAGATCATTCATCTTCACTTATAATTAAGAAAATATTGAACGGTATTCAACGTACATGTACAGCAAACTTCATCATAGCACTATTTACGTATCTCTACTACATTGCCTTGTAGAGCCCCATGGAAGATCTGGGCATTCTAATTATGATATTTTCCTCTTCCATAATATCCTCTCTGGTTTTTCACGCATTTCTCAGAATCCGTAATACCATTTCTCAGTGTGTGCAAACGAATTACTGCATGGTTACTTTTTCTCTGTCAGGTTAGAAACATCACTTCGTTATTTCAAAAGAAATACTTCCAGACTGCCATTTCTAATTCATATAAACCCCTCGGATGACACCCGCTGCTGTGCTGTAGTAAAACTGTGTCAATACACTGACATAAGCGGATCAAATGCTGGTTTCTTGCTTCGTTTCCGATTTGGCGTTCCATTTTCTCGTAGTGCCTCTAACAATCAGCATAAAGTTTTACTTGCACAGGCGAAAAACAATGACGCAGAAAATCAAACCACATTCTTATCGTGTGGCAGCTGCTACTTCAACATGTGCGCAAGTATATATATATATACATTTATAAATATATATATATATATATATATATATATATATATATATATATATACATACACATATATATATATATATATATATATATATATATATATATATATATATATATATATATATATATATGTATATATAAATACGCCAATATTTTTGCATATACATATGATATATATATATGTCTGATACATATGTGATATATCTATATCTATCGATCTATATATGTGTGTATAAATATTTATACATATATACACACATACATATATATATATATATATATATATACATACATACATACATACATACATACATACATACATCCATGCATACACATATATATCTATTCATATACATATATATATATGTGTGCATGTTAGTATATGTATATATATATATATATATATATATATATATATATATATATATATATATTTATAAATATGTATATATATTTATATATATATATATATAGATAGTAAGTGTGAGTATAATATATGTATATATATATATATATATATATATATATATATATAATACTCAAATCTTTGCGACTGCACACGTGGGAAAATAATGAATGGTAGGTGTCCAACATCTTATGTTGAGGTTCTAAGCATAACGTACCGTTGTTCCAGTTGTGGATTCGTTTCATAATGTTTTCAGTGTTGGGTCCATGTTGCAAACGAACCACAGCTTTTAGTATCAATGAGGCAAGGAGGATAATCAAGAAAGTAACAGAGAGGCATTCTGCTCGATGATTATTACAGATGCATCAATCACTTATCATTTATCACTCAAAGTAAGACATAGGGTTTTGTGTTCTTTTAACATGTTGGCATATTTCGAGACACTTGGGATGTGTAAATGATGGTAATAAAATCCTGATATAAGGTGCCATCGCCAGCCATTTTATGGCTCGGACCTACAACACTTGCCAGTCAATGACGACTTTCGACCTCGGTGGCTATCGCTTCTCATTATCATCATCGCTGTCCCTCTTTTATAAAGTAGACGTGAGCTCGCCCATTGATTGGCACTGGTTCCTCATATTTTACCAATAATTTGTATCGCAAAATATGTCATCTGCCTTGTAATTAATTGCCTTGTGTTTAATCGTTATCGTCATTGCATACTGCTCCATATCATTGAACCAATATAAACCACAGACGGCAAGTAACACGCGTCTGTGCCTAGATTATTATTAACAATCTCTTTATGTAACCATTTTCCTTTCCAAGAATCACGAAAATTGTGAGGCGTTGTTTGTTCGCTTGTTAATCGATCGATCGTAACCCAATACAAACGAGAAATAAGCATTCAAGAGATGAAAAAAGATCAAAAGCAAGTTCCAACATTTGAATTTCGGTGAACTGCCTTATTATGCATATCGTTGAATTGGGAATTGTATTTGCATATATAATCCATTGTGAGAAGCTGGCATGTAAGTGGTAGTAACTAGGAAGGGGGCATTACTTCTCGTTCAGTTGACCCAGTCCTTATCGTTTCCTTCAATGACTTACTAATGGCATTCCTGCACCTTAGTAATCGCCAAATACTTAAAAAAATTGGAGTGGATTGAATTGATCACCCACCCACCCACGCCTGGTGCCCTTCGGACCATTTACCAAAAGCTTCCTGCAAAAACTTTGCTGTTAAGGACCAAGAATGCTCAGACGACAAAGCCTATAATCAAGTTACAGCCAGTTGTTAGCGAGCGTGGGCTAGTGTCAGTGAGCTTATTGAGAGTAATTACAATCATAATACAATACCATATGTGCACGCAAATTAATCATACGGCGTGATTATAGCAAGTTTTACGTGTGTAGAGGGTGTATTCGGGTGCGCGTAGGTGAAGATACGCCCCCGTTACCCTGTTTCGTGTTAAAGTACGCCACTTCGATTGCGTTGAATTGCTCTCCGCTTTCCCACAGAGCCGTCTGCACGGTGAATGGCGGCCATTATTTGCCAAGCCTGTTTACAAAATATACGTTCTCATAAGACGAGTCTCTGCGTTATGTTCTGCCATGCGCATTAATGATAGGGCTGTTCTAATCAAGTGTTTTTAAGTCCATGTTCTTTGTATGTATTCATATAGTGTTAAGGTGCAAGGGTCGGGCGGGCTTGCAACTGACGTATGGGCCGTAGGAGAAATGGTAAAGCCCTGCTAAAACAATCCAATTACAGGAACATATGGGGCCTTTGTGCATGTATGAATTGATATGAGAACGGACGTTTGCTGTAAACGCTTAAACCTAACATTTGACCACGGTATGATGTGGCTGGTCAGGGTATGATGTGGCTTGTCAGGGAATTATGTGGCTTGCCACGGTATTATGTGGCTTGCCAGGGTATGGTGTGGCATGTCAGGGAATTATGTGGCTTGCCACGGTATTATGTGACTTGCCAGGGTATGATATGGCTTGTTTCTAGGTATCAGACCAGCGACATCGCCTCTTCTTCACGTTCTTACTTCCTTAAATGACGTGTACGTACTACAAGAGACAGGCCATCGGCTGCCATTCCTGGAAACGTCGTCGTCTGCCGTCGAGCGAGACAGGTTTCAGTACTCGGTAACATTACGTGCTTGGGTCGACGACAAGGTTATTGTCATGATAGCGTCCGGTGATTGCCAGCTGCTATCTTTTATCTACTTTCTGGGATTAAGCTTTCGGCTGAGCGATCCACTATAATTATCACTCCCTGGGCGTCAATGGTTCATTGCGAAGCAACCAGAGAAGATACGTTGTCTCGGCGGCAGTGATAAGCATACGAGCTATCGTGGTCTCGGTGGCAGCGATCAGCATACGAGCTACTGTTGTCTCGGTGGGAGCGATCGGCATACGAGCTACTGTTGTCTCGGTGGCAGCGATCGGCATACGAGCTACCGTTGTCTCGGTGGCAGCGATCGGCATACGAGCTACCGATGATCACTTTGAAGAAACAATGATCCCTAAGTTAATATCGTTACGCACCATAATACTTTTTTAGGAGTCATTTGTTGTCGGTGTTGGGTAAACCAGGTGGAGAGATGTAAGTTGTGAGATTAGCTGAAAACTACAACGGTTCAAATAATAACTCCGTTAACTCACGAATTTCCCTCGGACATTTTTAGCTTTGGCTATAGTCGGAGTTATCCATGCTACTTAAGGCAAGCGAGCCCTCGGCTTAAACGGCCATGATAACCGACAGCCAGCTCGCTGACACATTCTGCCTCGCTCACCCGCGCGTGAATAACCTCAGCGGCTTACAACGAGCGCGAGAGGATTGAAGCGAGAACGAGAAGAGAGAGAGATAGAGAGACGTGCTTTAAGCACCAAAAGAGTAAACGCACTTGCGCGCCAGCTCGCTGCCGTTTATTCCCACACATGTCTTACACAGTGAGTGTCAGACGCCGTTATCGACTCCACAGTGTCAAATAAGTTGTCTTCCAACTACTCGATCGGCCGTTCCAAAAGGTACGTTTCCTCCCCTCCACCTACCGCTTATAGGTAAACACTGACTTGTACTTGGTAGATGTTTTTTGATGTCGACATATCGGTCTGTCCTAGCGTCTACATACTGGACCATGTAATTGCTGACATGGGGCAATTTGGGAAACAGGTAGACAGGAGCTTTGTAGCAGATGAAGGCATAATATGAGGCTGTGCTGAGTCTTCAGACCTCCCCATCGACTCGGCGTGACCTGTAGTGTCAAGTTAAACCCCCGCTGCCGTGTGTACCCCAGTCACAGCTATCCTGTCCAAATTTGCAGTAAGAAGCATTCAATTTTATAAAGCCAGCACTCGCGATACCTGTCTCGTAAAATTCCGCCTCACGATAGCTGTCACATAAACTTGGCCTCGCGTACGTTAACGCATAAAGTTCGACTTGACGTAGCCGCCTCGTAAACTTGTTATCACGAAGGCTGTCTCGTAAAGTTTAGGAGCTGCCAATGCTTCTGTAGGTCATGAATAACTGTTCCCAACCCGGAGCCTCACACAACGCGAGCACTCCGCCAATGAGCTAACCTATTTTACTTGTCTGGCTCCGGTAAAGCGAGGATTGTTCATATCTGGAGCTTCAATAGTGCCGACCAACCGATTGTCACATTTGATAATGAACCCAATCACCCCTTTCTCTTGGGTAATCGTCCAATCGACAACCGAGTGATTGTTAAGGGATTCAATTATCATTGCAACGGATGAATTAATTAATTGTGTGTGTTGGTTCGCCTGTGGACAGGCCAACAATAAAACCATACAAAGTGTGATCTTGAATAAAATCCAAATAATCGACAAATTTTTTCTTAAGCTGACCAAGGAGCATATCGCAGTTTGACTTTCTCTTTCGTTTTCACCTTGTGCCAATATAATGTGAATTGAAAGGATAAACGTTGAATAAAACGTTGATTCTTGTTTGTATTTGGTTACAGAAGGAAATGATCCAGTCAGACTTGATTTGCCGATTGATCCGGGAACATTCAAGGGATCCAAGTCATCAAGAAATACCATGCACATAGAAGATCTTTGTGAGAACATAGCCACGTTTAAGATATGGGTTGGAACAGTGAGGTGGTTCGATTGCTGCTCATGGGTTTGACTGCGGGGTTCATCATCACTTCTCTCACATCCATGCTGATTTTATTTCAACTGAACTCGGAACATTTCAAAAATTTTGACAAGCTCTCGGCCACCAACGACCACGGTCTACGAGACAAACGATCTCCATATATTGCTCCCGAGACCACAGATGATCCGGCTTCGGAAGCAGTTGAATTTAATATCCGCTACGGCGGCCGTATCGACATTGTTTCGAATATTGACTTCGGGGATATTGTGGCTGAAAATGGCGAAATGCTTGAGAATACGTCTGATGATGCGCCCGCTGCAGCGAATAACAAAACATCGATTCTAGTTAATGTTTTGATGGCGGCCAGTCACGTGGACCAATATTTGGAGACTTACAGGCGGATGTCAGAGCCTTGTCGCTCACGATATCAACTGATGTACTCCGAGAGCGAGTCTGACCAATCCCAACTCATCAGTGACGTCAAGTTGACATGTAAGTTGACCTTTTAATTGCGCGTAACGCTCTACTTAAGTTGACTCCCACGTTTGATGATGCTTGTTATTTTATAATTATGTGAGTCTGCTTGCAGATCTTGGCGCGATGCCAGCCTTTAGTCAACGCCATATTGTGCAGAGCGTCGAACATGTCTGCGCATATGAACAAGAGAACGCTGATTGGTTCGTCTGGTCACGTGATACTGTGTACGTCAACCGCAGAGGACTGGAGGCAGTAATAGGACACTTAGCACCCAGTGACCCCATAATCATTGGTAATTTAATCCAGACATTTACAAAGAAATCAACACATGAATCGTTGTTTGATTCAGTGAAGTATCGTTATTCCAGTCCAAGTTGTGTAGCTGAGCTGATGTATAAAATAATACAATGCGCTGCCATAACAGTATTCATCAGATCCTTATCTATTACTGAATATTTGTTGCAGGAAAACCATCCATGGCCGCGGGGCAATCGTGTTCCGCATTACTTGGCATTATTTTCAGCAGAGAATCTCTGAGCAGACTTTGTCCCAATATCCGCGCCTGTAGAGGCTATCAAAGTGACCATACGACCGACCCCTCGGTATCAGCGGTCGAATGCATCGAACGAATATCTGGTCTAACCTGTATCAAATCACTCAGAGTAAGTCAAGGCAAGGTCCACACACACACACACATATATATATATATATATATATATATATATATATATATATATATATATATATATATATATATATATATATATATATATATATATATATATATATATATATATATATATATATATATATATATATATATATATATCTATATATATATATATATATATATATATATCTATATATATATATATATATATATATATATATATATCTATATATATATATATATATATATATATTGGGAACAAAGTATCAAATAAATGCCGTACTTTGCATGTATCATATCAAAGCATCATCTGGTATATTAATAAGTTGATTTGGTTCGCAGCTTATGTCCAACATGCACACGACGTTGATATCAGAGGCAACGAGCACCTCCACGACGTTCGTTGGACCCCTGCCCGACTTCACATCATCTTTCATCGAAGCTCATATACATTTCTTGGAACTTCAAATTCATCGTACACAAAATAACCTTCTTAAAATGCTCAAGCCGCGCTCCACACCCAGCGAAAATGTCAGCAACGAGAAATCCTCATCAACCGACCCTCGCTCTAAACGAGAAAGTGTCCAGCAACCGGACCAGAGACACACACCTTATCTGTGTGAATTCCTTAACTCAACCAAAGAAGTCTTCCATGAATTCATAGACAGTCAAGGATTTCTTTATTCACACAATTGCCGCATTCGTCGATCGGATAGACTGCGAAATGATGCCGATTACCGGGAAATGTGGGACATGGCGTTGAGCACCATTCAAGCCGGCCTGAAACACAACTCTTTCATAGATATTTCATCCTCATTTACCTTGTTTAAACACAGGCCCAACAAGGCCATGACCATGGATTTGTTCTTCCTTGAGCGACCTGATGACACCGATGCACGTCGGTTACACCAGGTGACCATGGAGCGGGCCTATACAGCCCCACGCGTGGCCCACAAGACATCTTCCCCTCTGTCACATCTGAATATTATCACCACCATACCTCATGTTATCACTGATAACAGTAGCTTTATGATCGACTCTTCACAACAGCTGTGCTCTCAATTAACAGAAGCAACAGGTGTGAAGTGCACGATCTGGTTGATATCCTCGCCGTCCTTCGCCGGCACCGTCCGTACTGACCAGATGAATGTGGAGATAAACGTCCTTGAGGCCTCCGACTTCTCCCTTCTTCTCAACACGTTCAACTCACGTATACCCCTGGAATCCTTGATGTTATTTCTACCCCATCAAGCTGAAATTGATCTTGATTTTCTCTTAAGATGCCAAGCTAATGCTAGATTAAAGAAGCGGGTTTATTTTCCGATACCTCTATATAAATATGCTTTGAGGGCGAGTTCAAAAGAAATCCCACTTAGACTAGATAACCGCAGTCATAATGAACACTATTCATTCTGGGGCAACCGCCACTTTGAAACCATGTGCGTTCATAACTTAGAAGTACAGGATTTCGGAGTGCATATTAAAGAGGTATCTGACTTCTATTCGTTGCTGATGTGGTCAGGACTGGACGTGGTCAGGGCCCCAGACCCTGGTCTTGTGTTGTACTCGGATAACCCGTGTCAGAATTTAGTGAACTATTCCGACAAACACGACTGCATGGAGGAAATGCTGTCGGTGAATTTTCAATAAATGCTATGTAATAAAAATAAAAAAACGAATAATTACTATGATATTTTTCTTTACTCCGCCAAATAAGATTAGCACCACCGTCAATGACTATGAACTCATCTTGAATTTACGATACGGTTGGTGAGTATAGGGTAATTTGTCAAGTTCGCTAAAGCATTTTATTGATCTAAAATTGTCTCGAAGACGAAATGTGGAATAAAGATCTTGCACTGGTTTGAGTGGCACAACTTCAAGTCAAAACATGAAATAAATCAGTATATGTCACGTGATTGCTATCAAATTTCCTCATCTTTTATTCATGTGTCACAAGTGTGGGAATACAATAGCAAAATCTAACTTATTATGTGCAATGAAAAGTAGCGATGGCTTTCGCGTTGTAGAGTCACGCGATACTTTACGACGCTAGGTAGATAGGCAAAAGCAAATTCCAATGGGTTCTGTCTGCCATGAAGACGTACGACTGCTCCTGGCGAACTAACTGACAAATGCGCCGAGTTTAAAACGCCCTCTCGTGTCGCCGTCTCGTCCGTTTTCGGTTTGTTTGTCACTTGCATTTCAATACTCCGTAGACGAAGGGCCGGACAATGAGAAATCGTACTAGGTCTTTGCACAGAGAAGCAATCGCGAAGTTTCTGGCGGAGAGGTGATAGGAAATGCACATGCAGAGCTGCAGTGGAGGGGGGAGGGGGGCAAGTTGCTGTGTTAGTCCAATTAATCAGAGTGGTGGAGGTAACTAGATAATCACCAGCGTGCATTCCCCCGATTTGCCTTGACTTACTTTGCGCCTCAGCCGTACGGGTTGTATAATTGCTAGATTGATGTTAATGGATCATTAAACACTCATAAATGATTACAAGCAATTCATAAGACTACACCAAACTCAAAATCTGAATTATTTCGTACGAAACACTTACAGTAAGATTTTGAAAATATGATCTTGACTAAACGGCTATTTTTGTGTAAAACTCCATGCAACTGGAATTGATAAAGCTGTTGTTGCACTTAACAGTTGGTGAGTGGTGTCGTGCAATGTTTTTCGAAGATTGAGTTATAACAGTGAACAATGCAAGCCTTTCTTTTGTGTACCGTTTTTCTCTGATTCAACCCCTTGTTGAAAGAAAACTCCTCCACTACGAACAAAAAGTTGTATCTTCCTTTTTCAGCCCATTCACTGAAACAACAATACCCTTTGCCAGGTGTTTATTGTCAGTTCACAGCTTTCTCGTTATCGCTGCCATTAACACTCATCTGCACAATTAGCAGTACAAGGCACCGGCACAATGCCGTCATTTATTTTAGAGAGATAACTGTTTATTTTTAAAACATAAACAGATACAAGTCATTGCTTCCTTGAGTAGATGTTATCGGTATTAAACCTAAAATTCCAACCAGATAAACAAAGAAATCGCTATAATTTTATATATATATATATATATATATATATATATATATATATATATATATATATATATATATATATATATATATATATATATATATATATATATATATATATATATATATATATATATATATATATATATATATATATATATATATATATCCATGATATACACTCAGAATACGATGGTGGGCATGGTTCATTGCGAATTTCATATCAAAGTAATCATCAATTTTCCGTTCATGTAGTTCAGTTGGTGCAGAAATATTTGTCTTTGACGCTAACTACTTACCACCGAGAGACAAATTTCAAACTAATCAGCATGGTAGTTTTTTCTTGGAAAGAAATAATGACGAGATAGTTTGCCATTGCCCGGCGATCAACACTATTGTTGCCGACAGCTCAACGCACCAGCAAAAATAAAGTATATTTAATAGTGGATGGTGAACAGATCAACAGTGGGAGGGAGGGACAACCCGCGGTGAAGACTGCTTCATGTCGGAATGTCTTATTCTATCAACGTGTGTGACACCATAAATGCCGTGGAGGCGTTTTATGTCACACTTCTTGTCTCATTTGTGTCCTCGATTCGACTCAGGTTCCACACCAGCGATAATTTGTAAGTATTTTTGCGCAAGAAAAAACAAATCGATTGGCTGGCAATGCAAAGCGCAATGGGGAATAAACTCAGCCGAAAATTCCGAAGCGCAAACAACTTGTCTCAAGTCGCTGTCAATCTCATATCGAAGTCAAACGACCCCATTCTACAAACAAACGACGGACTTAAATGAAGTGGAAGTTCTGTGCCATTTCACAGATCTGTATACTTGTCAAACAAGTCATTAACTATGACCAACAAGACAACTTTGATGTGCTCGGATTGAGTCAGCTTAAAAGAAGAAAACAAAACACTCAAACAGAAAACCAATAAAAGACCATCTCTCACTCCATGCATAACTCGCGCTTTATTATGTAGGGCATTATAGATAGGACAATGCCAGGCGCAGATATTCTCGTCCAGTGTCCCATCATGCAATATTCCATCGTCCTTTTCATTCGACTGATTGGTAGAGAGATACAGCGACCAGATAGTGCGGCTCTTCTCAACAGCAGCAGTGCGGTAATTATTGGCTGTAAATACAAGTTTGGACACAGACTCGCTTCCTTAGTGCGCTGGTGTAGCTCAGTCCTTTTAATAATGCACCCTCATTTTTGTTGTCAAATATGGAAGATTGAGAACGCAATGTCGCCCGGGTTCATTCATATACATATAACTAAATCGAAGAAAACTATTGACATATGTATGTCATTGTAAATCAAACTATACAGCTGACGGTAGCATACTTTGTTTATAAGTGCGCGCGAGAAGTACGTACCCGCCGTGTTTATTTTGACAAGAAGTTCGCCAAAAGAAGATATGTCGGGGCGAAGGTTCGCCAAATGAGTCCTTGTCAAGGTCACAAACATGATATTCCGCCTCTGGGTAGCGCTGCTTTGGTTCAAGTCGCTTGTGGCTTTGCGTGGGATAAGAGGTTCCTTGAACGTTCGCGTATAATACTCCTTGGCGACATTGGTCATCTTATAACAGAACATCAAGGATGCGCGCGAGGAAAGCTCGCCCCACAAGTGGGTATCCTTTCGTTGCTTCACACTCAACGACACCGATTTAGCAGCGAGAATGTCTTTAATTTTTTAGTATGAATAGCTTATGATCAGTCCTCAATGAGAGAAGGCAAATAAGTCTGCCGATCCGTGACGCTCCAAGTCCTCTCTGCCGATCATAGTTAGCTATTTTGTTCCGCGAAATCCTTGGTCGACAAGTATAGGTGTCAAGAGTTTAGTATGGATATATTTGTTCGAAGTCTTTAATTGAAAATAAGACGATTGCGGGATTGGCGACTGAAGATGGGTTCACAGCACTTTATATCGGAAGCAGGGGTTTTTTTTAGATGTTGAGGGAGGTTCTGGGAGGAGAGGAAGGTACTGAAGACATGGTGCTATATCGTGACGGTTTACGCCACCGGGTGACCATGTCGGCTTCGAGGGCGAGATCTTAAGCAAGTCGAGTAGCTGTTAAACTGTTAAAGAAGTGGAGTAGTTGGTGTTGGTGTGGATTCCCTGGCGGCCAGACATATACTATTACTCGGCAGTAAGCGGGTAAGGCGCTCCAAGCAACCTGTTCTTCAAATAGAAGTGTCTCTTGAACTGCGAAATAAGCTATGTTATTCAAACACGTGCCTTTTGTTTTGGCTTTGTCTTAGCAGAATTGATGATAATCACCGGTTTATCCGCGTAGTTAACCTTTAAATAGCCGCCTATTCGATCAAGTTTTAATGGATATCTGCGCAAACGGGTCGATTCTAAGCAGACGATACAGGAACTGGTGAATCTTAAACCACATTTGTTTTGCATACCGTCGACAATATAAAGAAAGAGTCTTTACGCGCTTATACGTAACATGTCAGAAGCTAGCGAGACAAATCATCTATTCGATCAATGAATGTTAAGCATGAATGAGCATCAACACTAGCTGATAGTATGTTGCGGAATGCTGATGTAGGCAAAAAAGGCCGTTGTCGAATTCACTTATATACCGCAGTTCCCACCAGATTTGCCCATAGCCCCTTGGCTCATGAGACACGCAGGCGCGACAGGAAGTGGCTACTGATTGGGCCAGCCGGGCTAAGATGACGCTGATCAGGACCAGGAGTGGGCGGTGTTTACGCTGTCTCTAGCCACCTCGGCAGCACAATAGCAATTCCACGCTTACACAGATCAAGCGCACTCGGCTCTGTTTGACTATAATTTGTCACGAGGAGCTGAAGTATGTGCGAGAGAGCGCCGACAAGGCACGGAGTGGACTCGCCTCATTAACGAGCGACCCACCGAGACTTCGACGGTTTTTTATGGATAAAGGAATGAAACTCTGCCAGCGATTTTTCCAAGTGATGGGTGAGAGAATTGTGTCATTTGTTTGGGGGAAGTGGGGGGGGGGGGGGGGGGGGGGGGGGGGGGGGAGGTGGTGCTATTTTTTTTTAGGTGGCTAAATAACTCCAGAAAATATAGAAGTGCATGTATGCATCAATATGTTAGTTATACAGTAGTATGATACATCATTATATTGTTTTTGCTCTCCATCGACAGGTAAATTAACTGACACCAACGTTGGTGTGTATGAAAGCTTTCACCCCCACATCTTGTGACAGCAGCATTGAAGTTAAGCGACAATGTATAAGGAGGGTGAGAGCGGAGTCATGGTGATGGCTATAACAGATGAGCATTCCACAAGAGAGGCTACTGTCTGCTACTGCAGAGGTTGTGCCCCTCTGAAAAGGAGGACAAAGGTATTGGCTCTATGTGTGGGGGTCCTGCTCGGCGTAATACTATCCACTTCCGCTGTCGTAGCAATATGGCAAACTGTAATGATATCACCTTATATGGCAAGTGCAAACAAATCTATGACGCTCCACATGTCCCATGGATTCACCCCTGGATTGATTGAAACTGAGGAATTAACTACAGCGGTTCTGACTTCGCCGGAGGATATTACGGAGCCTCTGGAAGTTCTGTTTGAGCGTGTTGAGGCTGAAGACTGGACCCTCTATCTAAGGAGACCTCTTTACGTGGGGGTGCTGAGTCTAGAGGCTAGTATTGCCTCGCGAGGAGCAGCCTGCAACCAGACATGGGCTCAGCACCCCCTCCTACAAGGCCGCGTGGACTACTTCTCCCACCTGACCGATGGTAACTTACCACCTCACCCTCACCTGGTCAACCTCACAGGTAAAAACTTCAAACACTCGCTGACTTGAGGAAGATTGTTATCACCCAAATGTGCTTGATTTATGTTCGTCATTTGTAACTTCACGTTGACAGTTTGAGCTGACATTAAGGAGCGCACGTCAATCGGGAGTTATATGGCCATCGACCTCTCGAATGCTCAGTACATTTCACTCGGTATCGGATCAGCGTAGCAGAAATTCAGTTTTCTCTTGAATTCGATGTGGGATTATCAACTATGTAGGTGGGCCAACCAATAGAGGAATTTGTACTTCGGTGGTTTTGTGGTGTAGTATCGCTTGCACTTTCCATCCATAGTTAGTCAGAAAAACGATCTGTACCACCGAGTCCATGACTGTTACTCTTAGCTACGTCCACTCGTTGGATACAATAAGGTAGCTTGCGCATAGTTTTCATCCACAATTAATGCAGTCGCGTCGAGTGACGGAGCGCACAATCTGTAGTACCTAACATTCCTTGCACAGATCAGAGTAAGTAAGACTATAACGTTGTGTGGGAGTGGGGTAAGTGGGTGGGGGTTGGGCAGATTCAGCGGGATGGTGAGAGAAGCAGCTCTTAGCAGCCTTGATTAGGCTTTTCACCTGGCACTGGCTGTGTTGGTATAGGTACTGTGTGAACGAGTGGCCATATCACAATAATCCCTGCTGATTAAGAAGCCGCCGTTAACTGATGGACATACGACCTGATAAGCTTGGGTAGCGTCCACATACTGAACCCCATCAGACCCCACCCCCACCCCCCACCACCTACCACATCTTATGCACATATATAACATACCATACACACATATATTATATAAATATATATATATAAATATATATATATATATGTGTGTGTGTGTGTGTGTGTGTGTGTGTGTGTGTGTGTGTGTGTGTGTGTGTGTGTGTGTGTGTGTGTGTGTGTGTGTGTGTGTGTGTGTGTGTGTGTGTTTATAACGCAAGATTTGGTGGGACTTTGTTTCATGTAATACGATGACATTCGTCAACTGTGTATAAGTTGTTATCGCTATATAGTTACATGATACCTCGGAGGTGTTTTATTGTAGTGAGAGGCAGTGAGTAAGTTATCAGTGCGATATATACGAGCGAATAAATCAACCGACATATTCAAAGTAGTGATAGTTATTACGCCTGGTAACTGGTTCCCGTGACCCACTCTGGCGCCGGAGGTGACGGAGGCTTCGAGTGACCGCCATGCGGGAGAACCGCTGTCTCTGTGCAGGCAGTAGTCAAAACGAATGTGTGAACGTGTGTACAGCGCGTGTACATGCTACGTGCGTACAGCGCGTATACATGCTACGTGCGTACAGCGCGTGTACATGCTACGTGCAATGAGCGTTCGCTGTTGAGCCATCGGATTGGTCAATTATATTGTGTGTCATCAGCGTCTGATGAAAATCACCGTTCTACATTCACGAATCGCGTTAACTGGTTAAGCCTAGTACATTAAATGCATATAACAAGTCTGGAAAGCGTACACCTGATGCGCTTAGAATGTTCCATATTTTGCGCATCGCTTTATATTAGTGTAGCTTATGCTAGGCTTTAGTTTTATGGAACCCTTGTCAAATCTGAGCGAGTGAATTTAGGAGGCTCCGCATCCTATGCGAAATGGCGGGTTTTTACGGGGTTTCAAAGGCAATTATAGGGCACCCTCTTGTAATGCTTTACGATATTCCTGACACTCACATACTTATAACTTATCGGATAGAGTATCGGAATGGAGGGTGTGACCAACACCGAACGTGACCTTATCAGGTAGTTGGCGCTCGCAAGCGAGCTTGTGGCCGGTTGATAAGTAGGTTATGGATAAGTTAACTCTCAAGAGATAGTAACAGTAGTCGTCTGTGTATACCACAATCTACCCACGGTGTAAAGGAACTGTTACACTCAAACCACAGCCTGGCCATGATATAAAGACGCGACCGTCCACTGACCACGGCCTGGCCATGGTATAAAGACACTACCGTCCACTGAACCACGGCTTGGCCATGGTATAAAGACGCGACCGTCCACTGACCACGGCCTGGCCATGATATAAAGACGCGACCGTCCACTAACCCCGACCTGGTCATGGTATAAAGATACTACCATCAACTAACCACGGCCTGGCCATGGTATAAATACACTACCGTCCATTGACAACGGCCTGAGCATGGTATAAATACACTACCGTCCAGTAACCACGGCCTGGCCATGGTATAAATACACTACCGTCCACTAACCACGACCTGGCCATGGTATAAATACACTACCGTCCACTAACCACGACCTGGCCATGATATAAAGACGCGACCGTCCACTGACCACAGCCTGGTCATGGTATAAAGACACTACCTTTCACTAACCACGACCTGGCCATGGTATAAAGACACTACCGTCCACTGACCACGGCTTGGCCATGGTATAAAGACGCGACCGTCCACTGACCACGCCTGGCCATGGTATAAATACACTACCGTCCACTAACCACGGCCTGGCCATGGTATAAATACACTACCGTCCACTAACCACGACCTGGCCATGATATAAAGACGCGACCGTCCACTGACCACGGCCTGGCCATGGTTTAAAGACGCGACCGTCAACTAACCACGGCCTGGTCATGATATAAAGACGCGACCGTCAACTAACCACGACCTGGTCATGGTATAAAGGTACTATTGCCATCATAACACGGCCTTGCCATGTTATAAAGGCATTATTGCCATCATAACACGGCCTGGCCATGTTATAAAGGCATTATGGCCAGGCCAGGCCGTGGTCAGTGGACGGTCGCGTCTTTATACCATGGCCAAGCCGTGGTCAGTGGACGGTCGCGTCTTTATACCATGGCCAGGCCGTGGTCAGTGGACGGTCGCGTCTTTATATCATGGCCAGGCCGTGGTCAGTGGACGGTCGCGTTTGCCATCATACCATAGCTGTGTATATGCGTGCGATTTTTTAATCATAAAATCTCGTGCGATTTCATATGAACTCGTCAACCTATTGTGTAGATAAAGACTAGCGCCCCTTTTCTTTGGGTGCTGGGTGGTGAAATCAGTATATGTCGAAAGTGCTTGATTCACGTGCGAGAGAACGTGGATATCATTATTAAATATGTGAGACATGAATTAGGAAAAGTTTCTAGCGCTTCTTTTAAATTCTCTCCCGCGCTTGTCGTCAGGACTGGTTATTATAACGGCTGATTTGTGCCTAAATAACACCATCGTGCACGCCTGTCTGGGCAAGCGAGGGCCCAGGCATCATATTGACACTTTCTCTCCACGCATCGCGGCAGGTGACCATGTGGAAAATTCCCCTTATTAGCTCTTGTGTATTATCATATCCGACTCAACCCCAACCTACGTGTGTCAACTCAATACATATCTCAAAGATTTGAAATATAATGTTTTCTTAAGAATGCATTCATTAAATGTATATAAACTTGAACATCATACAAAAAGACCCCTATTTCATCCCGTAGAATTTGTTCCTCATAATAGTGCATTATATATGCTGAATGACTGAACCCTTTTAAGATGGTAATTACTTTAATAATATATGTCATCAGATGTAGGACTATGTTTAAACTGAACCAGCGAAGATGCGAAGGCATTTTTTTCAGTGATTACGGTTGTGCAGAGAGTTGAAAAACGCGATTTTGAGGCGAAGATTGACGTGGTGTGATGGGTTCAGAAAACGCATGGTGCTCACTGGTTGGTTCAAAATGACGCTATTGGTTGGAGTGAAATCCCCACTAGCGAACGTTATGATTGCATCAATAGCCAATTGTGACAGTTATGCTAATTGTTGACAAGGAATGTCTCTAATTGCTAGCATTGACGGGAGATCCAATTCCTGTTGGAGCGTGATAGATTTGGCGGTCGTTCCCAGTGGACGTAATCTGGCGAAACCTTTGTGAGGCCCCCGTTGGCACTTAGAGACCGGTCGGTTTTAGGCTAGCAGTCTTTATTGGAGAATACCAGCATCGACAACAATGAGCTGCTAACTAAAAACCCCTACAATTCTCACTTAACTGCGTAAAGAAAGTAAACACGTCGCAAATTCTCTCAATTGGCGAAGTCCAGTCTAAGGACCCTCGGCTGTTCAGTTACGCAACCACGTGAATAGCCCTAACAATTCGAATCCTAAGGGTCGCTGCCGAGTCGCACTTTGACCTTCAATTTACGACCATTATACCCCCACGCCTCCCGACAGAAAGAACCCACCTACTAGCTACCCAATATGGGTCCGTTCTCACCGACCCACGTCCGACAAGGCATGGCCTACTCTATTGGTCTGACGCTCTGATGTCGTTAGTGCGATGAATCAAGTAACCAACGAATCCATCTCCCTCCTAACCACAAATGGACACACACACACACACACACACACACACACACACACACACACACACACACACACACACACACACACACACACACACACACACACATATATATATACAAATATATATATATATATATATATATATATATATATATATATATATATATATATATATATATATATATATATATATATATATATATATATATATATATATATGTTACACAATCACTCGGCGTATGTCTATTATTCTGTCCGCCTGTTAAATCACAGCCACATGATCGTTGTGTAGGGATAACTGGGGAGGATATTTGGCATCAGGAGAAGTCTTTCCTCATGCTGGAGGAGATGTGCGAGCGACACTTGGATGATTACGACTGGTTCATCCGCAGTGTCGACGATGTTTACATCAAAGTCGACCGACTTATATCATTCTTAGCCACCCTCGACAAGACTAAACAGGTAACACTCAAGCATTTATTACCATATTTATCAATTTGGGTTGATTTTCTGCGCATAGTATTATTTAGTATTTCATTCAATGAGTCAATGTCAATTTTGTCAATATGTTAATGCTACTATTTGTATCAACAATGTTACAGATATCAACCAAATCATGAGTTTGTGTTAACATTGGGCCGTTTTTGAGACTTTACTAAATAACCCCGATTGCTTCCTGAGCTATTGAAGAATGTCACTGGGTTTAAGTTAGCCGCGCACGACGGTAATATAAATAATAAACGTCGTGCACGGCTAGGTTTAAGTAGGCTTTTGAGATGCGGTTAGGCTCTTTCCGGCAGGGTTACAAACAGCTCTCTAATCGGTGCGTGACATATTTTCCATTCATTCAGTGTGCTCTCTGACCCGGGGTATAGATGTTTAATATGCGGCTTATCACCACTAAGACTATTCAGCTGCTTGACACAGGGACAACCTAGCTCGACTTAACAGCTCATCGTGTCCCTGCACTGATTTAGACGCCGGTGTAGACAATATGTTCAAATGGTGCGCTGTTTTCGCGTTAACTTAAGTGGGACGTGGAGCTGTATGCAATCACTGATAGACTGGCTATCTTTGTTTTAGCACCCATTGACATTAATTAAGCGCTGATTTTTTTAGATTCAGTAGCGGTTTATCTGATCCAATCTGTCTTACAAATATACAAAGCCGAATCATGCTATAATGTACATTTGTCTTAAACTGTGAATGAGCAAAGTTTCCCGATCCATTCAAATAAACATCCAACAGAAACAAACCCACAGATTAGGATTCCGTCGGTATGACGCAGGATACGCATTGCAGCTAATGAAACAGCCGTTGATCCTCGCCTGGATCCGCAATAATGCTTTGTGATTCACTGTTTGTAGGTTTACACTGGGCATCCGACCGTGCCCGTGACGGACCAGGACTTCCGGGCCCACGGAGGACAGCGTTACTGCTACGGAGGCGCCGCCATCATCATGAGTCGCCCGTTACTGCAAGGTATGAGGTACTGAGCATTACTAGGGCTGTTTGAAGCGCAGACGCTCAGTTAACGATGCTAGGCCTCCGAGCGTACATCATCTAGCCGCTCCGTCCACGGAAGCCTAGCATTGGAATCCGAGCATTTAGTGTTCGAAGATTGCTACAAAGAACAGCCACGCACTCTTACAATCTCACTAACCCATCTCATTAACTTTTTGACCTGGCCAAGTTACCTTGATCAGTCCGGTTTGTGGGTTTGTTTGTTACCAATTTATGGTTCGCGATGCAGGTTTTTTTAAAAATTGGTCGGAACCAGTGATGCGCTAAACCCAGAGGTCAAGGTCATTGAGAAAGTGAAAATCTTTAATCCCTAATTTCTCAGTGTATAATGCTTCGACTTTCACACAATTTACACCATTTCGTAGCTTATTTCAATTTCAATCTTTCACTGAATATTAACTGTTGTAAAAAACAGTCATGTGTTTGATGGTTTGTTAGATAACCCGTTAAAATATAAATATCGCTACCAATTGGAAGCGTTACAAGCGGTAATTTCACACCTTCTTCAATTGACCCCTCCCTCTATAATTTATTAAAACATAAAAGACCCGCTTTCATTGTTAGGTTAAGATAGTTAGCTGTGAGTATATGATGTGTCCTTGTTGTTGCTACAGGGCTCTGTCCACACCTGCCCACGTGTCGCCAGGAGCACCTGCCAGCCGCAGCGGACGTCGCTCTAGCCCGTTGTATCGACCGCCATCTCAACATCAAATGCGCCGCCAGACCCAAGGTAAACCAGTCATACCAAACAACCTCAAATTTGTTGGAAAGAAAATAGGTCCGACTAGGATTTTATTTTAAGGGTGGGGGAGACTACCATTGGTTACAAATTATATTTAATTAACAAAATGCATTATAGTAAGGATGTACATGCATCCTGCTGGAAATGAAATATTGAAGATAAATGGAAACATTTTCCATAAGTCTGTCTAAACGGTTTGAAATGGTACAGCGAAAAAAACTGCTTACGAATCATTCATACACGTTAAGTTGAGGTTATTGTTAAGCCGTTAATGTCGTGGGCAAAATAACGTTTCTGTAACCGTTTAAGTTGCGTAATGAAAGTAAGAAAGCCATCAGGACTGTCCGTTCCGTTCCAATGTGGATATGCTAGTGTCTTGCCCTTGTTGCCCTTACTTCGGTTTTAGGTCGCTTAGCTCGTGTGAATTGACCAGGTATATGTCGCTATTTGTTGACAGCGTCAGGGTGATTTCTACCATTCTTACCAAGATAACTACTACAAGTTGATGGAGGAACTGTCCAGTCAAGATCAAGCCATCACACTACACCCTGTCAAGGCTCCCTGGCTCATGACGGCGTTACATCACACCTACACCAGCGGTCGCATCGACAACCTGACAGCGGTAAGTTACGCTATGGGAAGTGACCACTTCTTGTCAGAGAAAATGTTATTGACAAAGTGAAGTGACGCAGTGGCCCACCAGCCAATTTTCTTGTGATCATAAAGGGATAAATCATAACGGTCTTACCATCGGTTGTTGCGAGCCAGTGCAGTTAGACGCCACCTGTGAACAGCGTGGTGATTTGTCATAGTGTATCTTATAACCACACGGAATTCTCTAATTAATTTGGTGGCTTGGTCGTTTCGACCAATCAGATGACTCTATATCATAAGCAGCCAGCCATCAAGCCCCGAGATGTTGGATCAACAGTACCATGTGCTTTTGTTGATTTCATGGTAGCGTCACGTGATGACGGGCGTGTATTTCACTAATTTTCACGATCATCGCACAGCTAGTCGGAGTGAACCCTATTAGCGGAGCTATATGCTCTTTGATAAGAAGTTGGTTGGACAGTGACAAGCAACGCAGAAGAGAAATGGAAAGAAACATGATCGTTTTTAACATCATAGTTTTTCTCGTAATGGTTAAACCGCTTTTAGTAATAGGGTCGAAATCGTTTGTGGTTTTCTTCCTGGCAGTGACTACGAAACTATTTGCTACTTTTAAACGGATATTAATGTAATATTCATACAACTAATGTATACTTACAAATGTATCGTTTATTTGTGTATAAATTGCATTCATTATCGATCTGATCCAGAAACTTAGAAGCCTGGTGGCCTCGAAATTCAGCACGCATGGCAAGCGCGTGGAGGCAACAACAGGCGACAGCAGTGGTGGCAGTGACGTCATCGGGGTGCTGGCCGATGACGTCATGAACAGACAAACTGTGCCGAGTTTCTTCACAGAGAGCTCTCGTATGCGATCCGGAGCTTGTCAAGCCATGGAAACGTTATCAACACACGACAGAGATGAGTTGTCAAAGGTGACAGTGCTATTTTGCACGTATTTTGTTTTGTAGCTGTTTATAGATCATCTGAAATGATAATTGTAATAGATATAGATTTGACCGCCATTAATTTATAGGCATTCCGCGGCTATTATCAATCGGATGGTAATGTTTTCATTGTTTAGGTGGTGAGGTTAGCGGAGAGCAGCACTCGTCTGGGTGATCTGTTGCTATGTAACCGCATCATCAGCAGGTATGCACGTTCATCCTTGTCCAACAAACGCTTTGAGTTGGATATGCTTTGTAAAGCAATTCCAAATCAGCCGGGTGGCAAACCCTTGCCGTCGTCAGCGCGACAGAGTGACGTCATAACCAGGGTGTCTTTAACGACGCAACTCTCATCGCCAAGAATTACCAAGATCAGAACACGAACTATCCGACCCGAGTTAGTTTTCCTCTTGTCCTGCGCAGTGGATGATTTGAATCTGATCACTTTTCTCCTCCAACTTCAGGACATTATCGGTGACAAGATGGAGCAATTCGGTATCTATGTCCTATTGGATGGTGCAAGTATGCCGAGTCAGCAGAAATCACATACTACACATCCGCCGGAAACAGAATACTGTCCTCATGACCTTCAGGCTTGGTACAGAAGGAAGAAAATCAATCTCAATACAGTGTATGTACATCACTTCAGCAACAGAACGCAGGCGTTTCAGCACGTGACCACGATGATCCGAACTAACCACCCCGATGCTACCGTCATGTTGTCGCAAATTAACAGTCATATCGACAAGGAGTTTCTTCTGCGATGTAGAACTCTGATCCGACCAGGCAAACACATGTATAGACCCGTGGCTGTTAAAGACTTCATACCTCAGTATATTACAGCTAACAGCCTGCCCCTGGGTCCACAACGCATACAATGGGATAACCCATATCGACCTATGTGTATTCACTCTTCCGATCTCACCCACTTGCTCAATGTCTCCCACCCCACAGCATTCAAGTTACCGTCCATCGCCAGCAACAGAAAACACAAAACGTTAAAAATCATCAGTGCTGTTGATACGCATATCTTAACGTAGAATGCTCCAACGATTTATTTATTATTAAATGTATTTTGAAAAACAACAGCCTTTATTTTAAAATTTACACTTAGCACCAATGTTATGGGAAAGCAATAATATGTTTACGTAGTTAATATGGGCACGTGGACATACAAAGATGTGAGCGTTTCGAAGCATCGACCTGAGAAGGTATCATGTTTGGAGTTGTTCCTTGTAGATTTAACAACAATATTAGACTTCTCCGTTGCCTATGGTTCATTAGGTAAAACAAGCTAGCTGCCCTCAACGTGGACCCCTCTGATGTTGATGGTTCCTTGCAAACTTTAAAATATGTTGTACAATGCAAACCCAGTGGGGAATAATATTGATGGCACATATATAGCTCTACTGCTCAACGAAACTTAGCATATATCTTCTCTTGGGTGTTGAAAAAAAGCCTTCCTTCCCCACTGACCGGCCCTCTCCGCCGGATAAACAATGACAAGTTCCTTTAACAGATATTGAAAATGACAACATCAAAAGATAGGGGTGGGCGGCACATGTTGGTGGGGGAAGGATATGTCATGGCATGGGTTGTTGTGGGGTGGTATGGGATAGGTAGGGGATGCTATGAGGCGGGGGTAGGTGTATTATGGGATTAGAAAGGGTTGTTACGGAAAGAGGCTGTTATGGAATTGGGGGAAGGGTTGCTATGAAATGGACGCCAGAACAACGGTAAATGATAAGTTCTGCTGAACAGCAGAGCTAAAAGGGAGAACCTGAATGGCAACTGCTAAGCTAAGACCCGTCATAACGTACTCGGCTTGCAAATGGGGAAAGCTGTTCCATTGTAGAATTGAAACCATGTTTTCTGACAGGAACATGGCCCAAATGACTTAGATAGCACGTGTATTGCCAGAGCCAACCTCGACATTAGGGATGACTCTGTTGTCTCACAGCGCCAGTAGGTATCAATCAGTGCAGACCTGCAGCGCCTTATACTGCCAGCTCAATCGTGTTGATGGAGATCGCTCAACACACATACAACCCACTCTGAACATTTGTACTTCCAACAGCTCTTAATGGCCACATATGAGTTTCCTTCAGAGTAATCGTAATGTTAGATAGACGCTCATTCCCTGCCATCTGTTTAACCTTGCCCTCCATTCCGTCAGCCGTCTGACTGACCCTATCTATATTCTTCTAAGCACTGTAGCTTGACAACGGGATATTTGAGCCCGCCTTCACTGATCTGCTTAAAAAAATCTCTAAACTGAACACTTAGAGCCGCCTTGAGTGCCCGTTAGGGTTGTGTATTGCCCTACTTGATATTAGATCACATTTTGCCAATAACAATATCTGGGTTTGTCAGGCAACCTGTCACTACACACACAGTCTAACATATTCATATAAATTAGTATAGTAAAGCAACTCAATCAATAAACATCTACTTCCAATGGCAGTGAATCCTTCGCTTACTCCAGCGTTTAATGAGAACGAATTGACACAAGTCATTCCATATGTATTCCTTAAAAACATCAACATCTAAACGGGCACAGAAATCACGAACAGTATTTAGAATCCATGAGTGCATCTGCTTGTTGATTTGATCAAACCTGTACCATAATCAAAGATGGATAAGTGATCATTTACACTGACACTAACAATGGATCTCTGGAAACACAAGACCAATTTAGAATCACACGTACAGGGTCACAGGTAACCATACAGACGATAACAAGCTTAGGAATTGTCAAACAAATCTGCCATGGCAAACGCCCATTCTCCTGCTTGCTATTCTCTGAAGTTTGATCCCATGTTAAATGAACACAGACCCCACAACCAAATCTGATAAGCATTGCCAGCATCCCTAACTGTTATTATATGATACATTGGAGTTAAAATTGTAATACTGTCGCAAAAAAAAGTTTCAAATCAGATATGCTTGGTTAGCAACAAAGAATATTCAGTTTCCATACAGAGGAAAGCAAGCTGGTATTAGACACAGCCACGTGGTTGTAGTTCTGCAATTGAAACTTCAATTAAGCCAGATGGTACAGGGTCGTTAAGATGCTGCAAGTCACGTAGCCTCACGAACGAAGGGCACAGAACTGCTGGAATATCCCCAGGATGTGTATGTCAATGTCACTGGTGAAGAGGAAGGACTCCAGGGTCTGGGTATACTTGTATACCTGCTCATGGTGCTGAAATCAAGCCATGTTAAGTGGAATTAATACAGGTGGATGGAGGAAGGGTAACACACATAAGCATGAAATTCTACCATCTCTCCCATTTTTTGCTTCCTAGCTACGGGTTACTATGTGCTTAGTAAAACATTAAGCTTAAACAGTGGTCCAACATCCATGGTTTAGGAGAACGGCATGAATACTTCTAATGAATGCAAGATTCCATCAGTCAGGCAAGGTGAGAGCCAGCTGTGTAGGAGGATTGGTGAGAGTGCAGTACGTACCACAAGGAAGACCTGCTGCAGGCGTTCAATAACCCACTTGTACCAGGACGTGCTGTGGTCACGCCCCTCCGTCTCACACCGAGCTAGATGCTCGGTTAGGATCATAATGAAGCGCTGAAATCCACAAAGAATGGAGCACATTCAATGCCACCTCAACGTGCTTAGTCACTGACAACAGCTGGTAGCAACTACACTCAACTAGGACCAAGAGGCTCTGAGCTTTTGCAAGACCGTGGTTTGTACCTGAAATATGATGAGGAAGAGATTTTTCTGCTCGCTCTGTGCCTCTTCTAGCTTGTCCTCCATGCGTTCAATTTGATCTTCTGTTGGCAAATCCTCATCCATCTCATCATAGTCCAATCCGTCACGCGCCTTAATAAACACACAACCCCATTAGGTCTCTATCAACACACACTACCATAGTAAGGTCTCTATCAACACACACAACCTTAGTTAGGTCTCTATCAACACACACTACCATAGTAAGGTCTCTATCAACACATACTACCATAGTAAGGTCTCTATCAACACACACAACCTTAGTAAGGTCTCTATCAACACACACTACCATAGTAAGGTCTCTATCAACACACACAACCTTAGTTAGGTCTCTATCAACACACACTACCATAGTAAGGTCTCTATCAACACATACTACCATAGTAAGGTCTCTATCAACACACACAACCTTAGTAAGGTCCATAGCAACACACATAACCTTAGTAAGGCCCCTAGCAACACACACAACCTCAGATAGGTCCCTAGCAACACACACAACCTTAGTAAGGCCCCTAGCAACACACATCCTTGGTTAGGTCCCTAGCAACACACACAACCTTAGTAAGGCCCCTAGCAACACACAACCTTAGTTAGGTCCCTAGCAACACACACAACCTTAGTAAGGTCCCTATCAACAAACACAACCTTAGTTAGGTCCCTAGCAACACACACAACCTTAGTAAGGCCCCTAGCAACACACACAACCTTAGTTAGGTCCCTAGCAACACACACAACCTTAGTAAGGTCCCTATCAACAAACACAACCTAAGATAGGCAAATACTGGGAAAGTTAATGGCTGGCAAAAATGGACACGGAGTTGATTGTCGTAAAGGAGATTGGAAGGTACAACTCGACAAGGGCAAGTATACCTACTAACGTGTATTACAATGGACAACTAGAGGTACACACACAACTCATAGCAAGAGGTACACACACAACTCATAACAAGAGGTACACACACAACTCATAACAAGAGGTTCACACACAACTCAAGAACAAGAGGTACACACACAACTCATAACAAGAAATTCACACACGACTGATAACGTAAAGGAGGTACACACACAACTCTCACAAGCAAGAGGTACACACACAACTCATAACAATGGACAACTAACTAGAGGTACACACACAACTCATAACAAGAGGTACACACACAACTCATAACAAGAGGTACACACACAACTCATAACAAGAGGTACACACATAACTCATAACAAGAGGTACACACACAACTCATGACAAGAGGTACACACACAATTCATAACAAGAGGTACACACATAACTCATAACAAGAGGTACACACACAACTCATAACAAGAGGTACACACACAACTCATAACAAGAGGTACACACATAACTCATAACAAGAGGTTCACACACAACTCATAACAAGAGGTACACACACAACTCATAACAAGAGGTACACACATAACTCATAACAAGAGGTTCACACACAACTCATAACAAGAGGTTACACACAACTCATAACAAGAGGTACACACATAACTCATAACAAGAGGTACACACATAACTCATAACAAGAGGTACACACATGACTCATAACAAGAGGTACACACACAACTCATAACAAGAGGTTCACACACAACTCATAACAAGAGGCACACAGCCATTCTTTTCAATCAGCCCATCAGTGCCCTGCTAAGCGTGGTACTCACCCTCCTCTCGGCTGCCTCCAGCTGGTCCTTAGCATCCTCGACCTCCTTCAGCAGCTTCTGTACCTGCTTGTTCATCTTCTTGATGGTTGAGTGCATGATCTCCCATACATAGCAGCTGCAAGCAAACATTAACAGCAAAGAGATCAGTAACAGTCTAGTACTTACAGTGGCCTAGCATGAAAGCTAGATCAGGAACTGGTTGCTTGGAGATCATTTATGGTTCAAACAGGGTGGTTGACTACATAAATTGCAAGTTCACCCCGCCGCCTGCCATCTCAACAAGGCTTTATCAGGGTTCTGATGGGACAACTTAGTTCCCAATGCACACTGCAGTTTAACGATTAACTATTAAACCAAGTCTTTGACAGCTGACAGTCTGTTTCTTCTAATATCTACAAATACAAGTGAACAGTGCTCAAAATGGCTGCTTGCTCAAGGCGAGTAACCGTTTGTTTGGGCGACCACAATTTACAAATATATGCATAAAACTCGCAGAAACATTTGTCTTGGGCAACAAATTTCATTCTGTTTAAATTAATGGTGTATTTACCTGGTGAAGTCAGAACTCATTTCAGGTGAGAAAAGCCAGTTGGCTATAGCTGAGCAGCCTACAATCTGCGTCTTGAGTAGCTTATCCACCAGCACCACCATCATCTGTGCAGTCAATGACATAGGGCAATCACAGTGAAGGCATACATACAGTACTCTATTGGATAGTCAAGGTTTTATTTTAGATGGAAATAGTTTTCAGCTACTTTATGCTTTACTAGCATACTTCTTGCCTTTGATTGAATAAATATGAAATATGCATACTGACTTCCTGTAAGAGGCGTCCATTGAATGATTTAACTCGCGTGAACTTGGTGTTGCATTACATTGTATCATATAGCCTACTGACTTCACCTACAGTAAGACCCATCAGTAGGTACCACATGGATACGTACACTAGGAACCTATACGCTCAGCTGATCAACACTTGCTATGTAGCCAACTCACATGCTGGTTGGTATTCCACACGTCATACGTCGACTTGAGGATGCAGATCTGGGCATCCTGTGTCTCCCCTAGAGCTCTCAACACTGTATGAAACCTGTGCAATATCAAACAAAGAGCCTGATGAAACCAGTACAACATTAACAAAGAGCCTGATGAAACCAGTACAACATTAACAAAGAGCCTGATGAAACCAGTACAACATTAACAAAGAGCCTGATGAAACCAGTACATTAACAAAGAGCCTGGTGAAACCAGTACAACATTAACAAAGAGCCTGATGTAACCAGTACAACATTAACAAAGAGCCTTCTGAAGCTAAATGATTTAAATAATCATCTTCACTGCCATCATAACCAACATTATTTTCATCATAGTCATCCACAACATCCTCACTATTACCACAATCATTGTGATCAATACAATCACCATTGTCATTGTAAACACTACCATCACAATCATCATCCTAATCACAATCACCATTGTAAACACTACCATCACAATCACCATTGTCATTGTTAACACTACCATCACAATCATCATCCTAATCACAATCACCATTGTCATCAGACTGAGAAGATCATGATAAGCCTCAGGGACTAATGGAGCTGAAGATGACCTTACAACATAGATTTCAAACACAGCATTTAAATATGCTTGTGACTATTGAATTAGAATAGAAGACAAGAGCTGGTGAGTTCAATTACCAGTAGATGAGGCTATAACAGGCATGGTATGGTTGTATGAGACATAACATGGGAGACAAAGCAAACAGAGGTCTCCTACTTTGCTATGGCTGCAAAAGAGTGGCTGAATGACTTGGCTCCTAGGTGCAGCAATGTCTGAACAAAGACTTCTATTTTCAGGGGATTGTAGATACCTCCCATTTCACTGCCCGCTGAAATGCACCCAATCAATTCATGTTGACAATGACAATGCAACGCCAATGAGAGGCTGACTAATCAAGTTGACTGATTTTGTTGAGGAATGTATTTTGGATGCAACTAAGATGTGAAAATTGTAGTCAAGGATGTACATATTGTTGTAATTTGACTTATTTGTCTAGTTACCATCATCATCTGTGAGAGGGTTGGGGAGGTCTTTGAGCAGGTCAGCGATTTCATGAGGCTGGCATTTGTTTTTGATGGCCTGCATGACTCTGTGAGCTGCCGCAGTGCCTGCTAGCTGGGCTGTACACATACACGGCCAACTTCATAAATTACCAGGGAAAGTCGCCACGTCAATGGACAAATATTAAAGCACCTGCCTAAAGAGTTCATCATTTGAGATAAAAAATACATTGAAAGATGAGTTTATGGTGATGGAAAATAATCAATGAGCCGGAAGCGCCAATCTTAACGGGAGATGACGGCAGGTCACATCACTCACGGTCTCAAGTCATATGAAAAACAATATCATTGAATATCTTTTTCAAGTCACCACTCACCCGAGCCTTCCCCTTCAAATTTGTATTTGGCTTTGGGGACAGCCGGGAGGAGGGGTTCAAACGAGTCTGGTACAATGTCCTTGAGGCGCTGATGGTAAGAGAGTCTCATGCTGCGTAGTAGGGTCTGGCGGATGAAGAAGGGCTTGGGGCTGTTGATGTCAAGCGCTGCTGCGGCTTCCGACCAGTCCTCCCAGCTCCAGCGGAACTGGAAGTTACTCAAGTGGTAGGCAAACCATGTGATTAATCTGAAACAAAACCATTGTGACTGGCGACAAGAGTAGAAGGTGGGCGTGATCACAGCTGGGTGGCTTTCACTGAAGATCATTGATGACTAACAACTTTGTGTGAGCACTAAAAGTTGAATGGATTTGGTGAACTAGTGCTAATGTCTGACCTCTCTAGGCAGGATGTGTTCATGCTGTCCAGTCTCTCGTATAGCATCTCCGTGGCTTGGGCAAGCTGATGGTAGTTAAGGCAAAGAACAACGCCAGAAGACAATCAACATTGAAGCTGACAAAAGATTAGTCCATCACTGACCAATTCCAAAATAAAGTCTGGTATAACTCATAGGATTTATAAATTTGGATCATACAGCCTACAGACAGAGACTGACAGGGACACACAGATAGCGTGGACAGGATACAACTTGTGGCATTGATCCTGGTTGGAGCTTACAGAGCTCAATGAGCAGCGAGCCATAGAAGATCTCCATGTATGGTGGCCGCGGTAGAGCAAACAGCTGGGCAAATACCACCTGAGCGTGATCAGAATAGCACAGTTTGACACATAAACTAGATTCCATCCAGCAACCAAAGCAGTTCAAGCTACTGATCCAATACACTACATCATGAGACAATATCCTGTGTGCGAGAGTTCTGATGTTTTTATTTCTATGTCAACATTGAAGAAGACTTGTTAGAACAAAGGTAATTAGATTTTAACAGTACAGTATGTCCTGGTAAGAAGCATGCCCCACTCTGGGGGTCCGTGGTATGTCAGACAAACTCGCATTGACTTACCTCTACAATCATGTAATTAATGGGTATCTTATTCTTGACAGGGAAGCTGAGCAGGGCAGCCGCACTGAACACGTACAACACACAGATGGTCAAGCCAAGAACGTGGTCAGCAGCATGGACCATGCAACAAGCTACGATGATGATGGGTTACAAACAATGCTGAATCTCACGCATGGACCGTTCAAGACAAGTCAAGAGGTGGGAACATATGGTGTAGTGTGGAGTTCGG